>CM057449.1:1209772500-1210372500 GCA_016271365.2 Neoceratodus forsteri
CCAGAGATAGGACCCCTCGGGAGACTTTTTTTTCCTTCTCTGGGCGGAGTCGATGCAGGGCCGGCGCCAGCCTCGAGGCAGACGTTCCACGTGGCGCTCACAGGTTGGCCATAATCTGTCGTCGACTCTGCCCCAGCCCCAGTTCTGAAACACCGGAGGGTGTAAGGAAAGGGAGGGTGGGATAGGGCGAGAGAGCCCAAGGGATAGATAAAAGGAAAGGAATAATGAACTAAAAGGAGAAATCAACTACAGTGGAGACAGGAGAGAGAAACCAGAATGGGAAATTGGCGAAAGGGAAGGAGACCCCAATCTCTGGAAGGAGAAGAAGAAGGGATGGATAAGGGAAGGATAAGAGAGGGGGGGGGGGAAACAGAACCACACCTCCAGGAACGGTCCTGCATCTTAGGATTTTAGCAATAACGATAGCTCAAAACTGGGCTGTCAAGGTTCAGCTGCCAGAAGGCAAGGCCTGAAATGTTTAAGCAACATGGGCCTAGAAGGACCAACCTTAAGAGGGGGGCAGGATGGGGATGTGTCTCAAACTCCTCCCCCTCCCTCCCAAAATAGGGGAAAAATTAAACTGCCATAAGGGCATTAAGAAAATGGATTCAAAATCAGAGTTCATAAATAAAAACAGAGAAGGGGGGGGGGGGCGCCCCAGTACTCCACTCACTCCCAAAGAACTGAGGGAGAAGAAAGAGATAAGAAAAGAGCCCCCCACATATACCCCAATAATACCCCCTAAGGGAGAAATTCATCCTTGTGTATCTCCAGGGTCCTCTTCCTCCTAACCACGAGGGAGAGGAGAGCAAGTAGAAAAACAGAAAGACACACGGGGGGGAGGAGGAGGAAGCCCAGAGACTGAGGCCCTAGGGGGAAGGAGGGTGGGATTTAGTGATGAATGGTGAAGATACACAAAAGATCAACAATTACGGTAGGTACACGATTTTCATATCTTATCTGTGTCAATCTTCACCATTCATCACTAGTGGGTGAGTACCGAGCCCCCCCGAAGGGGACCCTGAATTACCCCAAGGGACTAGATCCCTTAGCCTCCAGTGGGTGAGACACAGGAGGAGAGAACCCTTACAGGCCTGGGGATGCCTGAGACTGGTCTGGGTGAGATGGGGAGACCCCAGTGGGGAAGGGAAGGTGCCCCGAAAGTCGCCGTCTCACACTACGGGAGAAAAGATGGGTTCTCCGCTATGCGGAAAAGATCATCCTACGCCGGGCCAGGGGTGATAACCAGGATAAGCAAAGACATGCCGTCCGCCTAAGGCAGATTGCTGTCCCTACCACTCTGGCTGTCACATCATTGGCATCATAAGATGCCCTTGCTTGGCGCCTTGCTAGCTCCAGGCCCTGCGCAGAGAGGGCAATGGCTTGCCTGGTTTCCTCCGAATCAGGCATTGAGGCTAGGATCTGTCCTAGCCTGGACCACAAGAGCCTATCGTAGGCTGCAAAGTGGGCCTGATGTGCTGCAATAGAGAGGAGATCCATGCCAAGAAAGTCTTCCCCAGAAATCAAGTCCGCAGAGTCAGAGTCTGGGGGACGGGTCACGGTAGGTGAGGCCCGGGGTGGCTAGGAGGTCAAACCTAAGAGGATGAGGCAGAGAACCTGAGACTGGGGCACAATATGGCTGGCTGAAACAGTGGAGAAGGGACGTAGCCAGAGATGATGTGATGCTTCCTGGAAAGGAAGGGGCCAGGTGGGAACCACCAGGTGGGCCACACTGTACTCGCCTAGAAAGGCACGCATCACATGCTCGGGATTGCTAACCAGGATTGGGGTAAGATGGAGCTCATCCAACATCCTTGCGAGGAAGGGCTGATAAGAAGAGAGATCAGACACTGGTGAGATGTGGACAGATGGTTCCTCTCCTTCTGTGGAGGAGGAAGAAGATGAAGGTGAGCTCTAAGATTCAGGGTCCGGCTGCACGGGAACATGGTGAAACACCTGCTGGTCCAGGGCATGGAGGTAGGTGGAGAAATGTGCAGCGGAACCTCTGAACTGCTCCCAGGTGAGCAGTTCCCCAGGACCGGGAATACCTGGGATAGCCGAGGATGGAGACAGAGGCTCAGGGACAAGCTGCTAGCAACAGGAGAATGGTCTCTGTCAGGGCAGGGGGGCCAACAGGAAACCCTTCGCAGGCAGGGAGATCCGAAGGTCCCAGCAGCTAACAGCTGTCCAACCAGATCGGAACAGTCAGAGCTGTGCCCAAAGGAAGAAATCCCCCCATGAGGCAACCGAGACTGTGAGAGTCCAGAAGGACGGCCCCTGACCTCAGAAGTTAAAGTCCCTCTTGAGGACTCGTCCAGGGAAGAGCAAGGGTCTGTGCTGCGACTCCTCCCTGAACCCAGCCGGGCTCCAGTGAGGGCACACTGCGCCACACCCCTACCGCACAACCCTTCAGAATCAGAGCGGGGCCTTGTCCTCGTAGCCACCAGCCTAGACAGCTGGCAACTCTGGGTGGTTTCCAAGGAGTCCACCAAGGGAGCAGCACCCTCTCCTTCCTGGCGGCTGTCCCAAACTTGGATTGTCCAAACACACCAGGGAAGGGGGTGCCCCAACTGGAGGAGCAGAAGTGCCAGTGGCCCCAGATTGCATGGCAGTGTCCACAGTGACCACCGCTGGCTGGTCAGTACCACTGACCCTAGGGCCTACCGGTGATGAGTGACCCCCAGAGGGAGGCTGAGTGGGGGCTGAGGTGCTGGAAACCGAGGGATTCGAGGATTCCAAAGAACCTGAGAGCCAATCTGGATCAGACCCACAGTCCTCCTCCAAGAAAGCAGACTCTGAGGTCCAATGCCAGACAACTCCCCGATTCCCCCCAGTTCCCGAACCACGAGTCTGAGCACCTTCCAGCCTGGTGCTGCAAACGGCGCCAGATCGGAGCGCGGCCCTGCACCCAAAGCTGACACCCACCCTGGTGCCGCAAGCAGCACTGGAGTTTGGCACGGCCCCTAGCGCGGCGCCACGCTCCCCCCAGCGCTACGAGTGACACCAAAGCCAAGCACAGCCCTGCGCCCGACGCCGACTCCCCCCCCGCAGCGAGCAGCACCAGAGTCAGGGGCGGCGCCGGCTCCTGTTCCGGCACCACGCACAACGCCATAACCAGAAACAGGCCCAGAAACCACCAACGCACCATCTCCAGTGCTGCTGAGAGCCCCGACGCCATGAACGACACCAGAAGCAACAGCGGCACCGAGAGATGGCCCAGCAGTCGCTCTCTCATCCCGCGGCATCACGAATGGCACCAGGACCAAGAGCGGCACTGCCAGACGGTGCCAAGGACAGTGCTGGTGCAGACCCAGAGGGCCAGGAACACAACAACGAGGGAGCCTTCACCTCCGAAGAGGCAACTGCCAAAGCGGTGCCTCCTGACTGTCCCCCGAGTGGGACAGGCTGGGCCTCCTGCACCGCGGAAGAAACTCCCGCCACAGTAAGGCTAAGAGAGGCAGGGGCTCCCTCCTCCACGGGCCGTATAGGACCAGGAGGGAACCCGGAGGAATGGCCGAAAATCCGTGACTTGGCCTGCCGACTGCGTGCTCATCCTCTGAAAGTCGGTGAAGTACGTCTGACTTTAAACGCGCGGTTTTCGACAACTCGGCGGTCCATGGAAAAACAAGCATCGCAGTTGTCCATGTTGTGGCCCGCGCCAAGGCAGGAAAGGCAGCGGTCATGCTGGTCTGTCACGGAATAGAGGTAGCCGCAGGGGCACCGATGCATAGGAGACAGCCCCACTTTCTACGTTTTTTTGCCCCCCCCGGACGAAATATGACTGTTCGCTAAATAAATACAAAAACAGTACTCGTCGCTGCTTTAAAGAAAAGGAAAGATCTTACCGGCCAGAAGCGACATCGAGCAGGACGAACAGAACTGAGGCAACACCTGAGCAGGCCGACAAACTAGGCTGCAAAATACAGGTTACTCACCTGTAACAGGAGTTCTAGGAATGGTATATGTTGTTCATCCACACTGTCTGGCAGGTTCCTTGCCGCTTTAAATCTTGCCGGAAGGTCTTCAAGCTGGCTCCTCCCACCCACCCGGGTGGTAAAACTTTCGGCTCCGCCCCATGACGCCAGATCTAGCCCACTGGAAGCCAGGTTGTGCGTCAAAGCCGGGGAGGTCGGGTGGGTCGTATGGATGAACAACATATACCATTCCTAGAACTCCTGTCACAGGTGAGTAACCTGTATTTCTAGGGACATGGATATGTTGTTCATCCACACTGTCTGGGCAGACTCCTAGCAGTTCTCCAGGAGGAGGGAGGCAAGGCGCACACCCTACTTAGAGAAACAAAGACTGAGAACCGAGGCCCCAAACCAGCATCCCGGCGTGACTCAAGGTCGATGTGGTAGTGGGTGATGAAGGTATGTGCTGACTTCAGGTAGCAGCCCTGCAGATTTCTTGGATAGGGACGCCCTGGAAGCAGCTAACGATGCAGCGGTATGTCGGTAGAATGAGCTCTTATCCTCTGGGAGGCTCCATGCCTGCCAACCTATAGCAGAGATCTATGCAGGAGGTGACCCACCTGCCATCGTCCGCTGGCTGTAGGTCTGCCAGGTGCGGCTTCCAGCTAGGGTGACTAACAGCTGGCGAACCTCTCCCGAACTTCAGCCGTCCGCTCCCTTACAATAAGCAGCGCCTCCTAGGGTCCAAAGTATGGAGCCCATATTCGGCCTCCGAGGTGTGATTGGGGAGAACACTGGCAGAGTCAACACCTGGTTAAGGTGAAACTCCGACACCACCTTCGGAAGGAATTGGTGGGGCAGAGGACAACTTTGTCCCTGTGGAAGACCAGATAAGGGAGACTCGATGGAAAGCGCCTGAGCCTCCCATCCTTCTAGCTGACATGATAGCCACCAAGAAGGCGGTCTTCCACGACAGGTGAGAGATGTCACACCTGTGCATCGGTTCAAATGGCCTGCCCATAAGCTTAGCCAATACCAGCAGTAGATCCCATGGAGGTGGAGGTTCTCGCACTGGAGGGGATATGTGATCAAGGCCTTTGAAAAAGCGCCCGACCACCTTCTCCTGTGCCACCGACTGCTTCTGCCCGTGCCCGTAGTAGAGATGGCTGCCAGGTGCACCTTATGGTCGCTGACCAAGCCCTTGCTGAGAAAGGGACCACAGGTAGTCCAGAATGCTTGCCAAGGAACAGGAGGAAGGGTCCAGGCCCTGCCCTGACACCAAATAGAAAATCTCTTCCATTTGAAGGCATAGCATTTTCTGGTCGACTCCTTACAGGACGCCTCAACGACATTGAGGACCTCGCGGAAAGTCCCAAGGCCTGGAACTCTAGCCGCTCAGGAACCAGGCCGTCAGGTGCAGGGATTGAAGGTCCGGATGGAATACCTTCCCCTGATTGACTGAGATCAGGTCCGGGTGGGCTGGAAGCCGCCTCGGGAGCCTGGAGCTGAGACTGAGGAGATCTGGATACCAGAACTGACGGGCCAGTCTGGGGCTACCAGAATCATCTGCGCCTTGTCCTCCTCACCTTGAGAAGCACCTTGTGGATCAAGGGAATGTGAGAAGAGGCCCGGGGTCCACGGCCTTGAGAAGGCATCCCCCTGCAGCGAGCCCTGCTGAGGGGGGTGGGCATGAAACAGTCTCAGCTTCGCATTCTCCTTGGAGGTAAACAGGTCCACCTGAGGCGTGCCCCAGAGGGAGAAGAGATCTTGTACTGCCTCCGGCAGAAGAGACCACTCGTGAGACGCAGCCCCTATCCGGTTTAGGGCATCGGCCAGGGTGTTCGAGGCTCCTGCCACGTGAATGGTGAGGAGATACACCTCCAGGCTGCGCACGAGAGACCAAATGTGGAGAGCTTCCTTGCACAGTGGCAAGGAGCGCATCCCGCCCTGGCGATTTAGGTAGTACATGGTCGTGGTATTGTCTGTCTGGACCTGAACCACTTGACCCCATAGAAATGGAGTGAAGGCGGTGAGGGCTAGACGAACCACCAAGCTCCAGCAGGTTGATGTGGCATTGGGACTCCTGAGGGGACCAGAGGCCGTGCTCTCTGTGCTCCCCCAGATGGGCACCCCAACCCATCAGAGAGGCATCGGTCGATAGAGAGACCATCGGCTCAGGGCGGACAAATGGGATGCCCTCCTGCAGATGTGCCGGAACGGTCCACCACTGGAGAGCGTTTCACATCCCCTGGGTCACTGTCAGTCGCTGATCCAATGGATCGAAGCGCTGTGACCACTGGCTGGCCAGTCCCCATTGAAGGGGATGCATGTACCAGCGGGCCCAACGGACCATGCTGGTGCAGGCCGCCATGAGGCCCAGGAGGCGCAGGAAATCCCGGGTAGGGCGCGACTGCCCAACCAGAAATGATTTGGCAAAGGAGGAAAGAACCTTGGCCCTGTCCACCGGGAGCAGTGCTCGGGCTCGAATAGAGTCGAGCTCTGCCCAGATGAAAAGTATCACCTGCTTTGGCACGAGTTCTGACTTGGCCTCGTTGATGAGGAGGCCAATCTGAGAGCAAACCTGGAGGTCCAGCTCTCTGGACCGCTCCACCTCCGCTCTGGAGGGGGCTGCAATCAGCCAGTCGTCCAGGTAGGGGTACAGCCGGACCCTTCGGTGCCACAGGAATGCTGTCACCACTGCCATGCATTTGGTGAAGACCCTGGGAGCTAGGGAGAGGCCGAAGGGCATGGCCCGGAACTTGTAAAGGGATCCCTCTTCTCTGAAGCGGAGAAATCTCTGATGAGACGGACGGATTGGGACATGAAAGAATGCATCCTGGAGGTCCAGGGAACAGAACCACATGCCTCATTCCAAGGATGGGATTATCTGAGCCAGAGTGACCATCCTGAAGGTCCGAGACCTTAGGAACCTGTTCAGGTCATGCAGGTCAAGAATGGGGCACCAGCCCCCGTCTGTTTTGGGACCAGGAAATACCTGGACACAAACCCCGGGTCTGGAGGACGATCCGCCACCTTCCTGATCACCTCTTTCGAGGAGCAGGGCAATATCGGCTCAAGCGGGCCAACAGCTTAGGCTTGGACCCCGTGACTCCCTGAGGGCGCAGCCCGAAAGGGTGGGGTCTGCTCGACTCCAGAGGCAGGCTTCCTTCCACCACTCCAACACCCAGCGGTCCGTGGTGATAGCGGACCATGCGGAAAGGAAGTGGCGGAGCTGCCCCGGGGAACCCAGGGGGAGGACGAGGCTGGAGGCGACATCCCAAACCCGCCACTGGGCAGGCTTGAGGAGGGACCAGCCGAGGGACCTCCTGGGCCTTTACCTCCCTGCTTCCTGTTGGAGGAAGCCGCAGGCTTGGGTTTGGGATGCCAAGCGCGAGCCTGCTGGCCCTGGTGCTGGTGCTGTTGAGCCGGATGTGCCGCAGGCACAGAAAGATGAAAGGGCTTGTGCTGCTGCTGATGGCAGCCTTTGTCCTTCTGGGCAGAGGTGACAGAGTCCAGAGTGGCAGTGGACTTTTTGATCCGCTGGAGGTGACCGTCCACTCCAGGGCTGAAGAAGACGGTCCCCAAGAAGGGGACATCCGCCAACTTGTGCTGGGTATCTGCCGTGAAGGCGGATATCCTCAGCCATGCTCTGCGGCGCATGGCCACCGCAGCCGCAACCGATCTGGCACAGGAGTCCCCTATGTCCAGAGCTGTTTGAGCTGCTGCTCGCCCCCTACCCTGGTCCTGAACTCGCCGGATGGTGGTCTGAGGTCAGCCAGGAGATGAGGGATCACTCATCCAGGAGCCCATGAGGGCGGGAGAGGTGCCATCAGCACGGCCGAGCTGGTTCGGGCGGAGGCCAAGGAGGATGCAGCGACACCTTGGCGCCCGCGAATTAGCTTTTTGACTCTTTGTCGGGGCTTGTCCACATCCCTAGCGCTCCCGAACGCTGGAAAACGCTGTCGGTGACCAACCCTCCACAAAGGATTGCTCCGAAACCCGGCAAAGAGTCGTAGGGACCGATACTTCCTGGCCATCCCTACCGAGGGTGCAGGACAGAAAGAGGCCGCTGCAAGGCTCAGCCATAATGGCCTCAGCCACAGGAAAGGCCTCGTGGGTGAATCCCCTCGGTCCAGTATCTCCGCTAGATACTTTGGCCTGTTTAGATAGGTTCGAGCTGCATCCCGTGGACTCGAGATGAGCTGAAGCAGACCCATGAAGGACGATGGGCTTTGTCCAGTGACTGGCCCTCAGAGGACTCCAGGTCAACCTGCCTGGAGAACAGGGAGGAGTCCGCCAGACTCAGAGGAGTCCGCAAGAGCTGTTTAGGCTCTGAGCCACCTCCACCTGCCGAGGACGGTCGGGAGTGAGGGTGATCACAACCTGTGGGGCAGGCCTTGACCCGACTGGAGAGTCCTGGTCGGTGCCCCGATTTGGGTTGTGGAGGTGAGTGTCCCAACAGAATTGTGGGCAGCAGGTTCAGCCGAACAACCAGCCCAGGCTTGGGCATCTCGACTGCAGCGAGGGCTGTTTCGCTGTTCGGTGAAAGCTACTTGATGGCCGGGAGCGCCAGTGTCGACTTGCCCCGGACAAAAGTAACTGCTGCTACATCAGCTCCTCGTAGCGCCTGATGCAATCATCCAAGGACGCAGGAGGAGCAGCGCGCCGCCACCGTGCCGAGATCGAGACCGCCGATGTCGGGCGGATCAGCTGACCGAGAAGAGGACCAGACTGAGATCCTCAGTGTCCGAGGGTGGGCCTGGAGGAGCGGGGACACCTGCTCTTCTCTCGGCTCGGACACCTTAACCAGGGACTGCTGCACCGATGGCGCAGGCAAAACCTTGGTTTCCACCAGGGGAACCGGCGAAGAAGGGTTGTTGGCTTCACCAGTCGACAATCCGTCTGACAGGTCGAGAAAAATCTCAACCGCGTCGACGGCTGTCTTGGGCGGCTGACCTGACGGGGACGCCGTGAAGCCAGCGGCCTTAGCCGCAACCTCGACCGAAGTCGACGGTCGGCTGTCCGGGAAGGGGACCTCTCCCGCTCCCATCAACGCCGACTGCTGGTCTTACCCTGGGATCCTTCTTTAACCGAGAGGAATGTCCTGATGGCCCTCTCTCGTGGAAAGGGGAATGGCAAAGCTCTTGAATGAAGCAGAATATGAGGTACCCAAAGAGAGCGGGATAAATGCCATGACCAAGGAGGAGGAAAATGTGGCCTGAGCCGCCTCCTCCTCGAGGGCGGTCATCTGCTCGAGCTGCTCAGCCAAGCTAGACGCCGCGGTAACCGCCCAATGGGCCTCTTTTGACTTTACCGCCGGGTAGCGCTCCTCGGGGCACCCAAGCTTCAACCGGGCAGCGTGATCCTCCAAGACGTTGGCCGAGAACGAACAGCAAGACTCGCAGGCCTGCAGGTTGTGTTCTAGGCCGAGGCAGTAAACGCACGTGGAGTGCGGATCCGTCCTGGACATCTTCTGCCCACAAGGGCATCGCCGAAAACCGGGAGTCGATTTGTCCATCACAGCCACGAGGGAAAAGGAAGACCGAAGTCTTGAGAATTTTAAAACAAGTTTCAGACGAACCGAAGAGTTAGGATCCAGTCTATCACGCAGAGCGTTAAGGAGGGAACCCGAGCTTCCAAGCGGTAAGGAAAATCTGGCGCCATGGGGTGGAGCGAGAGTTTTACCACCCAGGTGAGTGGGAGGAGCCAGCTTGAAGACCTTCCACAAGATTTGTTCACTTGGGAGCTTACAACAGGTTGGTAGAAAAGAGGCCAGGAGTTATATTTTGTTTTAAACTGAAATATTTGAATAGTTTGTTAGTGAAATTAGTTCTATGTGTTAAAATTATTACCTTGAATTTGAACTGATACTTGGGCTGTGATATTGTAGGTTTGGGATAGATGTTTGCAGGAAAATTAGAAGGTAATTTAAATGTGTTTGCCTGGTGTTTGGAGGAGGGACATTAGCTGCAATTAACTTGTCTTTAAACAGGAATTACTGTGGCTTTCATTGTTCACTTGGGAGCTTAAGCAACAGGTTGGTAGAAAGAGGCTAGGAGTTATATTTTGTTTTAAACTGAAATATTTGAATAGTTTGTTAGTGAAATTAGTTCTATGTGTTAAAAATTATTACCTTGAATTTGAACTGATACTTGGGCTGTGATATTGTAGGTTTGGGGATAGATGTTTGGAGGGAAAATTAGAAGGTAATTTAAATGTGTTTGCCTGGTGTTTGAGGAGGACATTAGCTGCAATTAACTTGTCTTTAAACAGGAATTACTGTGGCTTATTGTTCACTTGGGAGCTTAAGCAGCAGGTTGGTAGAAAAGAGGCCAGGAGTTATATTTTGTTTTAAACTGAAATATTTGAATAGTCTGTTAGTGAAATTAGTTCTATGTGTTAAAATTATTACCTTGAATTTGAACTGATACTTGGGCTGTGATATTGTAGGTTTGGGGATAGATGTTTGGCAGGGAAAATTAGAAGGTAATTTAAATGTGTTTGCCTGGTGTTTGGAGGAGGGACATTAGCTGCAATTAACTTGTCTTTAAACAGGAATTACTGTGGCTTTATTGTTCACTTTGGGAGCTTAAGAACAGGTTGGTAGAAAGAGGCCAGGAGTTATATTTGTTTTAAACTGAAATATTTGAATAGTTTGTTAGTGAAATTAGTTCTATGTGTTAAAATTATTACCTTGAATTTGAACTGATACTTGGGCTGTGATATTGTAGGTTTGGTGATAGATGTTTGCAGGAAAATTAGAAGGTAATTTAAATGTGTTTGCCTGGTAGTTTGTAAGAGCCTCCACCCACCCTGTTTTGTAGGCTTACTTAAATACTGAAAAGCCACTGGGGTTGGGATTGAAGGGCTGAGTATTTCTGTTTGGGACTGAAATTTGAAGCAACAGGAGTTGGTGGCCTGTGACATCACACGGTACCTGAGTCTGCTTTACAATACTGTTAGTGGACCGAACACATACTGGACTGTAAGGTAAGTTTGTGAGACTTGGAACTTTGTTGGTGGGTTGAAATTGGGTTTGTAAATAACTACAGTCAGTATAGAGAGAAACTGTACTCTGGGGAAGGGACTGAGAAAAGGGGTGCTATTATAAACAGAGGATAATCAGGTGGCCATATTCCACCATGGCAGTCTTCAGAAGGGTTGTAGGCTGCACAGGCTGTGGGATGGCAATAATTCTAAATTGGGCCTGAGAGAGGGAGGCTGCCCACTCTGTAGACAGCTATCTTGTATTAGGAGTGAGGTATATTGGTTAAGGAGTAAGCTGGGAGCTGGGGGGGTGTCCATGATAAGGGTGGATATGGGCAGCAGAAGGGTGGGGCTGAGGGAGGCTGGGCAACGCCTGAAATTACAGGACATTATGCTACAGCAAGCAGAAGGGGGGATATTAGGACAGAGGACCCTTAGATAGGGAAGTTGATGCTAAGGGAAAGCGACAGGGTGAAAATTTGAATTCAAGGAGACTGAGGGGAAAGTCAGGAGGGGCTGTTGTGCGGAAGCCTAAACAGCAGACTGTGGGAAGGGAGTCTAAGGTGAACAGTGCAAGAGAGGAAGAAGAGGGTCAGTTTAGAGATGCAGTCAGGGGAAACTCGGGTTACTTGATGGAGGCTGACATAGTGTCACAATAAATTTGAGATACTGCATCCTAGAGGGGAGGAAGGGTTGGTGGAAATGAGGAAACTTATACAGAGGCGGGAGGGAGTCAGATCCTAGGGCATCACAGAACAGCTATGGGAAAGGATAGACATAGTCCCAGAGGGAGAAGGGAAACATATATGTTAAGCAAATGGGGAGATGCAAATATTCCAGACATGAGGGAGGAGAGCATGATTGGAGAGGAACTGGGAGACAAGGAGGGGAGAGGAGCTCCTTCAGCAGGAAGGTCAGTACCAAGGATGGGGCCTCAGCTAAAGGGGACCCACAGAGAGCCTCTGGAGACAGGGGTACACAAGGGGGGGATGAGGGTGCGGGGAAGGAAACCATCAGGGCCAGGATAAATGGTTCAGATAAGAGAGGGTTAAAGGGGACACCTATTCAGAGGGGTTTGAGTCATGGGCAAAATAGCAAGGGAGGCAGAAAGGGAGGGTGACAAGGGGTCTCTATTAAGGCAGGAAGACTCCATGAAATTGTGATCATGAATAAAGTGGGGAGGGGGCTGAGGGCATAGTGGAGGTAACCATAAGGATGATGGCGGTGTTAAGGTTCTGTTACTGGGAGACTCGATGATTAAGGGTATCCATTGGGAGGGACGGGGATGGATGCCATAGCCAGGTGAAGTAGTGAGTATCTCTGGGCTGACAGTGCACAGAGCAAAGTTCATGGTGTATGAAATGGTTAGGATTGTGGAGGGAAACCGATTTCTGGTGCATTTGGGAACTAATGATCTAGAGGGAAATAGCATTATGGAAATCCAAGCAAGGTTCCAAGAACTTGCCAGAGTCTGTCGGGATAATGGATGCAACATTTCCTTTCGGATATGTTGCAGTACCAAAGGCCTCAGTGGAGAAAAATGAAGCTCACAGAGGTTAATGGAATGGTCAGGAAGGGGTGAAGAGAATGGGTTAGTGTTAGGAACTGGAATGGAGTTTGGGAGGATAAGGGACTATATGCCAAGGACAGGTTTCATCTTGCCCCATTAGGGAAGGAAGTCCTTAAACAGGGATGGCTGACTACATACAAGAAAGGTGGGTTTAAACTTGTAAGGGGGAAGGGATAAGGAGGCTGACTGAGCCCTCCCTCCAGATGAGGGGAGTAGCCTCAAGCCCAAGGGGGGAGGGGGAAACAGACTGGAGGTGGAGGTTTCAGGAGGAGCAGGGGAGGATGGAAGCATAAGGAATCTGGGTGGGGCTCACAAAAGGATCAGGGATAAGGGTGGGGTTAGTGTTAGTAAATGCCAGGAGTCTGGGAAACAAGTTGCCAGAGTTCCAGGCCATGCTGTTCTAGGGGGTGGATGTGGGGCAGTCACGAAACGTACACAAAAACCATGACTGGGACCTAAATGTACGGGGTACACTATGCTTAGGAAGGATAGAAAGGAGGCAGAGGGGTGGAGTGGCTATGTTCATTAGAGATGACATAGAAATTGCTATGGTAGAAGAGGCAGAGGGAAACGTGGAGGCCTTATGGGTCACCTTACGATCCCCAGCAGGAGATAAGGTCAAGCTGGGTGTAGCATAGGCCCCTGGGATGAGTGATGTTCTAGAGGATGGTTTGCTGGACAACATCATTGCCCAGTGTGGTCCAAAAGGGAAGGAGTGGTGTTGATGGGGACTCCAATATGCCAGGTACTAACTGGGGAACCATGTCCTCTAAGGTGGCCAAGGAGCAGAGGCTGCTGGATGGCTTCCAGGATGTGTTCTTAACACAGCATGTGATGGAGCCCACAAGGGAGGGCATGTCCTGGATGTGGTTCTGGCAGATGGGGATCTGTAAGGGACATGGTTGTACAGGACCCCTGACTGGGAGTGACCACAATACTGTCTGGTTTCAAATAAGCATTGGGGGACTGGGGGTGAGATCTAGGACACTGGCAGTGACTTAGGGGCAGACTTTATGGGCATGGGAAATATTCTCAAGGATCACTTGAAGGGATTACCTCAACAACAAGTGTGGAAAGGAGATGGAGGTCATAAACGGGACTTCATGAGGCAGTCAGGATCTGCGCTAAGTTGAAACGTAGGAGCAAGGTCACATAAACCATGCTGGTGGTCCAGTGAGGTCCAGGTAGCAGTCAGAGAAAAGAGGCGGCTTACAAAAAATATAAAACAACAAGAGGGATAGGGATAGGAAATGTACCAGCTTGCATCTAGAAAAGTCACCCTGTATGGTGAGGGGAGCAAGTCCAGTAAAGAGCATCGGCTGGCACAGGGATACATGGAGGGAAAAGGGTTCTTCCGTACATTGGGGAGCGGAGAAAACTAAGGGCCATCTCAGCAGATTGAGATCAGAAGGAGGGTGGGTGGAAGAGGCGAGGACCAGGCAGAGGTATTTAACGAGTACTTTGCCTCTGTGTTCAATAGAGGAGGGGATGGATATCTACAAGCAAGGCACAAAGGGATAGAATTGACAGGGAGTGGGATCAGGGAGCAGCAGAAATGGAGCAAAAGGGAGGGAAAGGTACCCCAGGGTGTCAGCATCTGGATAAGGATAAAAAGACTAGTAAGGTGGAGGGGACGGATGATGCCATCCCCACCAAAAGGGTGTGGTTTGCCCTCAAGGCCCTAAAGAAAGACAATCTCCTGGCGGATGGCATTCATCCGAGAGTACTATGGGAATTGGCGGATATATTGGCTGCACTTGGCGGAGTTTTCAACAGGTCACTTGAGACAGGGAGGGACTCTTAGGATTGGCGAGAGGCACATGTGGTACCAATCCATAAAGGGGGTCAAGGAAGTACCAGGAAACTATAGACCCATCAGTTTAACTCGTGGTGGAAAATTAATGGAGAGTATACTAAAGGAACGATTGGGGTTTACTTGGAGGAGGTGGAGGTCTGGATAGTCGGCAGCATGGGTTTGTGCCAGGTAGATCATGTCAAACCAACCTTGTGGAGTTCTATGAATGGGTAACATCAGAACTGGATAGGGTAAGCCTGTGGATGTATTATTCTTGGACTTCAGCAAGCATGCTTGACTCTCTGTCCCCCTACAATGGTCTGGTGGAGAAACTGATGGGGTTAGGGAGTAGGCCCTTTGATGGTCAGATGGATTGAAAACTGGATAGCTGGACGACTCAGAGAGTAGTGGTCTGTGGGGAGCCTCGAACCCTACAGAGGTTGGGTAGGGGTACCACAGGCTCGTCCTGGGTCCAATCCTGTTTAATGCATACATATCAGACATCAGGATGGTATAGGGTGAAATGAGTCTCTTCGCTGATGACTCCAAGACGGGAGCAGTAGTTGAGGGAGAAGAGGGGAGGTTGGCCCTGCAAGGGGACCTGGACACCCTGGAAAGCTGGGCTCACACATGGAAATTAAATTTCAATATCACCAAGTGCAAGGTGTTGCATCTTGGTCGGGGAAACCCTAAACACAGGTACACCCTGGGAGGGAGGTGCTGGAAGCCTCAACAGGGGAAAAGACCTAGGGGTCATGGTGGATACATGTATGAATAACACTGAGCAGTGCAGGAGAGCAGCTAGCAAGGCAAACAGGATGTTGGGATGCATCGCAGGGGATCACCCTAGGAGCAAGGAAGTGATTCTGCCACTGTACAATGGACTGGTTAGACTACACCTTGAGTACTGTGTACAGTACTGGAGACCACACTGAAGAGGGACATACAGCCCTGGAGAGGGTACAGAGGAGGGCAACAAAGATGATACGAGGGCTAGGGATTTGACTTACGAGGACAGACTTGAGGAGCTCTGCCTGTTTTCATTGGAGGAGAGGAGAGACAGGGGAGATGATTGAGGTCTCAAGTGCACCTCAAGGGAATAAATAGGGTAAACATGGAGGGATCTTTAGACTAAAGCAGGGAGGCATCACCAGAGGGCATGGTTTGAAGTTGGAAGGTGGAAGGGTGAGGGGGGAAAAGAGGAGGAGGTTTTTCACTGAGAGGGTGGTGGACCCTTGGAATGCTCTGCCTGGTGAGCTGGTTCAGAGATCCACAGTGGAGAGCTTTAAGAGAGGGTGGGACAGACACAGAAAGTGGATGTATCAGATGATGGCCTGTCCCGGGGGGGTGGGGATGGATGATAGGGGTTTCTGGAGCACAATGGATGGGAGGGTCTCGGCACCCAACTAAGGATCTAGGTTCGAGCAGACTTGATAGACCATAAGGCCTAATCTGCTGGCAAATAGTATGTTAGTATGTTAGTATGTTAAGATTTAAAGCGGCAAGGAACCTGCCAGACAGTGTGGATGAACAACATATCCAAGTCCCTAGAAATGCACTTCGGATACAGTCTCCACACGAGGTCTTCAGTCTTCACTCGATGGCGAGAGAAGAAGAACTGGGGCTGGAGCAGAGTCGATGACAGATAACGGCCAATCCACGAGAACCACATGGAACGTCGGCCTCGAGGGCAGGGCCAGCCCTGTGTCGACTCCGCCCACAGAAAAAAAAGTCTCCCGCGGGGTCCTAGCTCCGGCGCTATAACCCACTAGTGATGAATGGTGAAGACTGACACAGATAAGATCACATGCAGACTGAGAAGCTGAATAAAAAGAACACACCTCAGCTTGAAAAGGGTTTCTATTCTGGGACAGAATCTACAGGGTGGTAATTTATGTAGCGCATAGACTGAAGAGGAGCTCTGAGGGACTTGTGGCTAAATGTATAGGGGGAGATCATTAACCCAACAAGCCAGAGATAGGCAGAGTTGGGAAGTGTGCCTAGATGCTTACTTGAAAGCAGGGAGAGCTGATTAAAGTTTGGGAAGAGGAACAATTTAGTACAGGCTGAATTGGGGCCATAGAGTTAGTGACCAGAGAGGATCAGGGAGAGGCAAGTTTATTCCTGCAGTATAATGAAGGAAAACTGTTGATGAGAGTGTTTATCTGAAATCTGGAAAAAAAAATTTAATTGTGTACTGTTCAAACAAATGTAAAATAAAGAGTTTAGGTGTCTGAACTCTGAAACCTGTCTGATCAATCATTCTAAATGTCCCTCGAATAGCCTACGCCAAATGGTTACATGCTACCTGTCATATGTGGTTGTCTGACACGATGGGATTTGGACAACCCTAGCAGTTTGGGGTAAATTGTTAAGGAACATTTTTGGGATTGTCCCTGAGGTTAGGGAGTGTAGGTTCTAACTGGCAAGTACTCAACAGGAAGACGCTCGGCATTAAGGCACCAACACAGACAGAAAAGACTGGGTGAGCAGCAGGACCCAGGTTCGCGTAAAAAATCAGGACTACTGTTTGGCACAAAAACTTCAGGAGCCAGTAGGGATACTCAGAAGAGACTGAATCCTAAAGACATCTTTGTTATGCATGCAGTCTCCCTACATTTGGCAAGAGTACCTCGGTGGGCTAGAGAAATTGTCCTTGTGGTTGTGAAAAACAGTCTGCACTATGTGGTGTGCTTTGTTTTCTTTTTCGAGTTGCTTTCCTGACGTGAGTGGATAAAGCCATACCCTGAAGGTCATAAACTTGGTAGCCCTTTTGGAGGCTGTGAAAAGGGAGCAGCTGGTGAAGTCCAGAGCAGAGAAAGAAGAATGGCTGAGATGGTTTGAGTCCTCTCCCAGAAAGTACTGAACCAATCACCAGTGGTGCAAGCTACAGTGGAAGCACTCACTGTAATCCAAGGACTTATACAGAGGTCGCTCCAAGTTGAGAGCTGCTAGATTTGGGGGGGGGGGGTAGGCAGATACTGGTGAAAACATCACCTATGGGCTTCTGTTCAGGGGAGACTTAAAACAAGGGATTCCTCTATTCAGGAAAAACACCAAAGAATACCCTACCACCCCTACAGTGAAAACGTCTAAAGAGGAATGTGCAAAAGTGATTGGAAAAGTTTCACAGGGTGGTTGCCTTGAGAGCTGTGGAGTGATAGACTTGCAGGCAGTTGGGTCTGATTAAGTGATGGGTGGTAATCAGGTAAAAGTACCATGGTGGGAAGTGCCTTTTGATGGGGATGGATTTCAAAACCTAAAAATTACTAGTGAGGGTGTCCTCAGCCATGCAAGGAGTGACCCACATGTGAGAAAGAAACACAGGCACAGGAGAAGTCAGTCAGAGAAGAAAAAAATTACTCACCTTAGTAATGTTGTTTCTTCTAATGGAGTCTTGCTGTATTCTGACAATTTGCAGTGAGGTCCAACCTTCGAACTGCCCCGGAGATGAAAGAGTTAACTTTCCATGCCAGGCATGGAACGCTGAGCTCGAGCTCGGTTGAGACTCTGTCTGTTGCTGTTTGAACTCAAACTGTCAGATCTTTACGAGCTAAACTCACTGAGTGCCCTGTGGAAGCTGTAAACCTACATTAGCCAACTGGCTACTAAATATAATAAACAGATTTTTGGTCCCAAACAAAGGCTCAAGTCAGGAAACCCAAAAATGAAATAAACACAACACCCACTCACCCAAAGAAAAAGGGTGATAATAAAAGTGGGGCACCTCCCGATGCCAACACTGCTACTGCCCACCCACATCCCAAAACAAAGGTTCTGAGAGGGAAGGTGAGGTCAGAATACAGCAAGACTCATTAGAAGAAACAACATTACTAAGGTGAGTAATTTTTCTTCAAACAACATGAAGTCTTGCTGTATTCTGACAATTTGCAGACTACCAAGCAGTACCTCCATGGAGGAGGGACAGAACCTACTTAGGAAATAGGCTCTCTGAAGCACTGCTGTGTCAAACCGAGCATCACTCCTAGCCTGGATATCCAGAGAGTAATGCTTGGTAAAAGTGTGAACTGTTTTCCAGGTAGCTGCTTGACATATCTCTAAGATAGAATATCCCTGGCAGCAGCCAGGAAGCAGCTGTACCCTCTGGTAGAGTGAGCCTCAGGCCTGGGTGAGTCCTACCTAGTTTTTCATAGCAAAATTGAATGCAAGAGACAATCCACCTGGCAATGGATCCTTTAGTAGCAGGTTTTCCCTTACCAACCTCACCATAAGTGAGGAACAGTTGGAGGGAGTCAAACCTGTGACCCCTGGTACGCTCTATGTAGTAGCTAAGGGCTCTTTTCACATCCAAACTGTGCAGCCTCCTCTCACCAGAGGAGGAATGGTCAGTGAAGAACACAGGAAGAGACATAGACTGGTTAAGGTGGAAGTCTGAAACCACCTTAGGTAAAAACGTCCTGTTAGTCCTGAGGACCACCTTACCTCTATGGAAAGAGATAAAATCAGGCTCCACTGACAAGGCTTGTAACTCACTTATGCACCTGACGGAAGTGATGGCCACCAAGAAAACAGTTTCCCAAGTCAAGTACTTAAGCTCTGCTGAGGATAAGGGCTCAAAAGGGGGTTGCATAAGCTGACCAATGCAAACATTAAGGTCCCAAGCAGGGGCAGGGTCCCTGAATGGCGGATTGGTATGAAGCAATCCCTTGAAATACTTGGAGAATACAGGATGAGCTGAAAGGGAAGAAGGCTTATCTGCTGAAAGAAAAACAGAGACAGCTGCCAGATGCACTCTCAGTGTAGCTGGTCTGAGTCCCAAGGTATTCAGATGAACCATATAGTCAAGGACTGTGGGCAGGCCGGCAGACTCTGGAGAAATATGCTTCCCAGAGCACCATATGGAGAATCTTTTCCATTTGGAATTATAAGTGGTTCTGGTGGAAGGCTTCCTAGAAGCCTTTAGGATATCCATAACACCTTGAGAGAGGTGTAAATCAGCAAACTCTAACTCTTCAAGAGCCAGGCTTTGAGATTGAGAGATTTGAGATTCGGGTACCAAACCCTTCCGAGCACAGATTAACAGGTTGTAATTCCTGGGAAGAAACAGGGGAAGGTGGACTGCTAAGGACAACAGGAGAGGGTACCAGGGCTGTCTGGCCCAGTCTGGAGCAACCAGAATCACCTTGCAGGGTTGAGACCTGATTTTGACTAACACCTTGAACAGGAGAGGGAAGAGGGGGAAGCATACAGGAACTTCCCTTCCCAATTGAGAACCAGGGCATCCAGGGGGACTGAGCCCAACACTGGGGGCCTGCAGCAAAAGAGTAGAAGTTGGTGATTGTCTGGGGCTGCAAAAAGATCTATCTGTGGGGTGCCCCATCTGGAGAAGATCACCTTCAAAACCAGGGGATCCAGTGACCATTCATGATGGCCCTGAGCTATCCTGCTGAGAGCATCTGCCAGGACATTGTCCTTGCCTGGGAGGTGTACTGCTGTAAGAGAGATGTTCAGGGAATAGGCCAGAGACCATAACTTCATTGCTTCTGTGCACAAGGCCGTAGACCGAGTGCCCCCTTGCTTGCTGATATACCACTTTGTGGTGGTATTGTCTGTTCTGATCTGAGCTACTTAGTTCTGAACAGACTTGCAAAAAGCTTGAAGTGCTAGAAACACTGCTCTGAGTTCTAACAGACTGATGTGGAGCAGAGATTCCTGAGGGGACCACAACCCTTGAGTGCTCAGGTCTCCCAAGTGGGCTCCCCACCCCAAGAGGGAGGCATCTGTAGTAAGGATTAGAGAGTGAGACTGAGTGACAAAAGGAACTCCTTGTCTTAGATTGTCCTGATCCTGCCACCATTGCAATGCTTGGATCAGAGTTCAAGTCACTGGGATCAGTTTGGTCAGAGGATCCTTTTTCTGAGACCAAAAGGCCCTCAAGTGGAACTGAATGTCCCTCATCTGAAATCTTGCTCCCTGCACCACTGCTGTAGAAGCAGCCATGTGCCCCAGGAGCTCCAGAAAATGCCTTGCTGGTCGAGACAGCTGTAGGGTGAATGAAGAGGCCAGTGTAATAAGGGTCCTTGCCCTGTCCAGGGGAAGGAAGGCTCTTGCCTTTACTGTATCTGGCTCTGCACCTATGAAGGTGAGGAGCTGTACAGGCTCTAGAACTAACTTTGAAAGATTCAGAAGGAAACCTAGAGAAGTGAGCAGTTGCTGAGTTATCTGTAGGTGTAACTTGACTTGGTCTGGGGACTGGCCTACTAAGAGCCAGTCATCCAGGTATGGGAAGATGGAAATTCTTTTCCTTCTTAGGAAGGCAACTACCACTGCCAGGCATTTTGTGAACACCCTTGGAGCAGAGGTTAGGCCGAAGGGCACTGCTCTGAATTAGTAATGGCCTGAGGGCAGCTCGAACCTGAGGTATTTCTGATGGGAGCTTCTAATGAGAATATGGAAATAGGCATCCTTGAGGTCCAGGGAGACTAGCCAGTCTCCTGGCCTTAGAGAGGGTAGAATTATTCCCACAGTCACCATTTTGAACTTTGGCTTTAAAAGGTGCTTGTTTAAATATCTGAGATCCAGGATGGGCCACCATTCTCCTGTCTTTTTGGGGGTGAGGAAGTACCTGGAGTACAATCCTTTCCCTTTGTGTAGGGGTGGAACCCTTTCTACAGCTCTGAGAGCCAAGAGGGAAGAGACCTCTGCCTCTAGGGCAGGTGCCTCTGAAGGATTTGCAGGTGGAAAGGATCTGGTTCTCATCTTTGGAAATTTTTGGAAGCTGAGAACCAGTCCCTGGCTTACTACTTCCAGAATCCATTTGTCTGATGTTAAAGACATCCAGTCCTGGACAAAGTAAGCCAGCCTGCCCCCTACAGGTGGTGGAGAATCGGCCCTGGCAAACCCATCAGGGTGCCTGTTTGGCTGGGGCTTTAGGCTGAGGGGTGGAAGCAGGCCTGCTTGTACCCCGTCTGCCTCTCCCTCTAAAGAACCCCCTCTGAGCATAAGCAGAAGAGGAGGCCTAGGCTTGGTAGAAAGGCCTATGAAAAGGCCTGCCCCTGCTCCTGGGATGCTGCCTCTGAGGAGTGGCTTGCCTTTCCTTGGCCTGAGCACTCCTATAGGTGGTCCTGTATTCATCCATTTTCTTCATGTAATTCTCTGTTTGCTCCCCAAATAGAGAATTACCCACAACAGGAAAATCCATGGTCTTAGTCTGGGTATCCTGAGACAGGCTAGTACATCTGAGCCAAACCATCCTACAAAAGGCCACAGATGTAGCCATGACTCTAGATGAAACATCACTGGAGTCCACTGCAGCATGGAATTGCACCTTGGATGCCTCAATACCATCCGCAGCTACTTGCTCCAGTTCCTTGGCATGCTGGCCAGGGACCTGTTTAGGTAAAGCCATTACAGTGTCCCATCTAGATTTCTGATATCTAGCTGTGTAGGCCATATAATTGGCCTGCCTGAGTCCCAAGGATGCTGCCATGTACTGTTTCTTTGCCATGGCATCAATCCTCCTAGAGTCCTTATCTGGGGGGTGTGAAGCCAAGGGTATATTTGCCTTATCACAGGCAGCAGCCTGCACTACTCCAACATGGCTGCATTGCTGGGTATGGAACTCTGTATCCGAGCCTGAAAGAGTATACCTCTTGTCCATTCTCTTATCCACAGGAGGTATAGAATTAGGAGTCTTCAAAATTTTCACTGTCTGTTTCCCAAAAGATTTGTAAAGGGGAATAGACAGCCTCCTGGACTCTGGGATATCCATCATTTCAACATAGTCAGGCTCCTCCTGGTCATCCACAGCTTCTTCCATAGGAAGCTGAAGGGTTTCAGCCACTTTCTTGTAAAACATGAAATGGGAGAGGGACTCAGAAAGCCTAGGAGGAGACACTCCTGAAGGGCTGTCTGGGGAGATGTCCGGATCAATGGGCACATCCAGACTTTCATAATCACATTCACTTTCCTCATACTCTCCTTCCTCCTCCTCCGGTTCATAAAATTCCTGTAAATCATAATCCAGAACCGGTGGAACCAGCCGAACCGAGCGCCTTCCTGATGGTGCCGGTTCGGTCGGAACCGGGGATAGTGACTGAACAATTTTTATCGCTTTGGCTATTTCATCAGCGGTTGGAGAAGAAAGTTTTGGATCCACACCGGCTGATTTTTCCCTTCTTGTTCTCTTAACCGGAATCAACTCCTCGGAATCTGTTCTCCTTTTGCCCGAATAAGTTTCACCTTGGTCAGAGGGTTACTCCTTCTGTTCGTTGAACCGAACTGGCTGGCCATCCGGGTCAGCGGACTTTTTGGCCTCCCTTTCCCTGAGCCTACCAACTCTATTTTCTAGGGTAGCTGCAGGAAAATTTTTACAAATCTGGCAGTCTGAATCGAGGTGGTCAAACCCCAGACAATAAACACAGGTGGTGTGGGGGTCAGCCTTAGCAAAGACTTCCACACATACACTACAGTGTTGAAACCCAGTGGGCCCGGTTTTTCTTTTGGGTTTCTCAGACATGGCCAGTCCTAAACAAAACTTATCCTTTTTATGGCAATCCACCAGGCAAGGCACTCTTATCAGTTCCTGACCGTGTTACGGGTCGTGAAAAAAAAACGTAATAAAATCCGTCTTTTTTAGAACCGATAAGAACCGGTAACCACACTCTAAAAGTAGAAGTAAAGATTTTTAAACAAGCTGATCGGTTCAAACCGAACCGATGACACGCTTACAAGTTCCACACAGAATAGAAAAACAATATAAACCTATCTAGTACTCACGAATACCACAGAGACTGAACCGATAGGTTGCGGTTTAAATTCGGTCGAAAACCGAGAAAAACGGTACTTTAACAGACAAATTGAACCAAGCAAAGGAGAAATCTCTGGAGCAACTGTTCAGTGAGGTGGAGTGAAGAATCTGACGGTCTGAGTTCAAACAGCAACAGACAGAGTCTCAACCGAGCTCGAGCTCAGCGCTCCATGCCTGGCATGGTAAGTTAACTCTTTCATCTCCGGGGCAGTTCGAAGGTTAGACCTCACTGCAAACTGTCAGAATACAGCAAGACTTCATGTTGTTTGAACAAAGGGTTTCCCCAAGGTTAAGATATTCCCAGAAACCAAGGTACCCCTAGAGAGAGCGGGAGTGACATTGTAATGTTTGAAAAATCCTTTCAGGAGGTTTATACTGAAGAGAGGGGACCAGAACAAATAGAAACATAGAATGTGATGGCAGATAAGGACCGCTTGGCCCACCTAATTTGCCCATTTCCCTACCTAACGGATAAGCTGCAGATCCTAGGTAACCAACAGTCTACTTCCTCCTACCCCCCACTAGAATTGCCTTATGTCTGTCCCATGCATTCTTGAATTCCCGCACTGTTTTTGACTCTATGACCTCCTCAGGAAGGCCGTTCCATGAATCTACAACCCTCTCTGTGAAGAAATACTTCCTCACATTACCTCTGAGCCATCCCCCCTCTATCTTTAAATTGACCCCTTGTTCTTGCACATCTCTTTTTCTGAAAGATGTTACCCTCTTGGACTTTGTAGATTCCCTTGAGGTATTTGAAAGTTTCTTTCACGTCCCCCTCTCTCTCCTTTCCTCGAGGCTATACATCTTAAGCTCCTTTAGTCTTTCTTCATATGTCTTCTGGTGCAGACTTTGCACCATTTTGGTTGCCCTCCTCTGGACAGCCTCCACCCTGTCCATGCCTTTGCAGAGATGGGATCTCCAGAACTGTACACAGTACTCCAGATGTGGTCTTACCAACTGTCTGTAGAGAGGGCCAACAACTTCCTGTTTTCTACTGGTGATGCCTCTCCCCATGCATGCCAATATCCCCCCAGTCCTCCTTACTGCCTTCTCACATTGCTGGCCCACCTTTAGGTTGTCTGATATGACTACCCCCAGGTCCCTTTCCATTTCTGTTGTTGTCAGTATCTCATCCCTCACTGTGTACTCTTCCCCTGGGTTTTTGTTTCCCAGGTGCCTTACTTTGCACTTCTTTGCATTGAATCTAAGCTGCCATACATTTGACCATTCCTCCAACCCTGCCAAGTCCCTTTTCATCCTTTCCACCCCAACTTGCGTATCAACCCTGTTGCAGATCTTTGTGTCATCTGCAAAGAGACATACTTTCCCTTCCAGTCCCTCTGCAATGACACTTACAAAGATATTAAAAAGGACCGGCCCCAGTACTGAACCCTGCGGTACCCCACTAGTAACCCCCCTTTCTTCACTGTGGACTCCATTTACTATTACCCGCTGTGTCCTGTTGTCTAGCCAGTGTTTTACCCAGGCTACCACCCTGGGACCCACTCTCGGGCTGGCTAATTTACTAATTTTTTGTGCGGGACTGTGTCAAATGCCTTGCTAAAGTCTAGGGGTCTACGACAATTCACTCCCCACTACTGCTCCTCAATACCAACTCGCCTCCGCACATCCAAGACACCAGACCTCGTGTTAATACGCCTCCGAACACCCGGCCCCCAAGCTTTCAGATACCGCCCAGAACTTGCTTGCACAAACTGTTTAAATTACTGTTTCCTCGCTACTAGTAAAACTAAAACTAAAATGCTCCTGAACACCCGGGCCTCAAGCTGTCAGCTACTGGCCCTGAACTTGCTGCCCAAGCCGTCAGCTACTCGCTCCAGAACTTGCGGACACAAACAGTGTAAATTACTATTACCTCGCAAATGCTACAAAGTTACCTTCAAGTGGAAATAAACCATTTTTATCAGGGAGGTCACGAAGGTAGCTGGTAGGGATGTTTTTGATTTGGAAACCCAGAAGGTAGAAGTTATTTGATAGGGTGAGCCAGAAGCCTGAATTTATTTGATTGGGGCTCATGAAGGCATGAAGTCAAAATACATTTGATTTGTCCAGTCATTAATGACAGTTCGTAACAGTAGCAGCAAGTGACAGCTTTGTGTAACAGTAGTAGCACTGAGGCTGTGTAGTTAGATGTGATTGGGAGCTAGTTGTGCATTAAGTAGCCAGTACCTAAAGAGCTTTTTTTTTTTTGCTTGTCCAGGGAGCAAACTGGTCCGGAGTGAATTGCTACAAGGGTGAATCGACGCGGGAGCGAGTTTGTAGGGAGCAAGTAGTCGGGAGCGAATTGTCGCACTCCCAAAGTCTAGGTAGGCCATGTCCACAGCCCTTCCCCGGTCTACTACTTTGGTCACCCAGTCAAAGAAATCAATTAGATTTGTCTGACATGACCTTCCTGCTGTGAATCCATGCTGCCTTGGGTCATGTGCCCCACTGGCCTCTAGGTACTCAACAATTCTTTCCTTCGAAAGTGATTCCATCATTTTCCCTACCACTGAGGTCAAACTGACAGATCTGTAGTTTCCTGCCTCTGTCTTGCTCCCACTTTTGTGACGGGGAATCACATCCGCCCTCCTCCAGTCCTCAGGTACCACACCATCCTCCCATTATTTATTAAAAAGGGTAGTCTGTGGTGTTACTAGTTCTTCCCTTAGTTCTTTTAGAATTCTGGGGTGAATCCCATCAGGCCCTATGGCCCCATTGCTTTATCCACCTTCAGTTTTAAGAGTTCTTTCAGAACCCTTTCTTCTGTGAATGGACTAATATCAACCCCCTTATCCAGAGTGTTTCTATAGACTGGATTAGGTATCTCCCCCTGCTTTTCCATTGTGAATACTAAGCAGAAGTATTCATTCAGTAACCCTGCTTTTTCACTGTCGCTCTCTGCCCAACCACCTTCCTCTTTATTCAGCCTCACTATCCCTGCCTTAGTCTTTCTTTGCTCCCTAATGTACCTATAAAAGGTTTTATCCCCCTTCTTAAATGAGTTGGCTATCTTTTCCTCAGTTTGGGCCTTTGCTATTCTGACTGCCTTCCCCGCTTCCTCTTGCTTTAACTGGTACAGTTCTCTGTCCTGCTCCTTCTGTGTTTCCTTACACTTCCTGAATGCTATCTTTTTCTCCCTTACCTTCCCCACCACTTCTTTTGAGAATGACAGTGTTTTTTTCTTTCATTTTGATTTATTTGCTTCACACAAAGGCTTGTTGACTCTGTGATGGCGGTTTTGATGTTTCCCATTGTTGCTCCACCCCACCTTCTTGCCTGTTTGCTAGTGCTTTTCTGAGGCACTCTCCCATTTCGACAAAATCAGCCCTCCTGAAGTCCAGTAAATTCACTTTTGTATGGCTTGACTCTACAGCTAAGTTTATCGTGAACCACACTGTTTGGTGGTCGCTTGTTCCCAGATGGCTACCCACTTCAAGATCGGAGATCCTCTCTCCGTCACCATTTGAGAGTACCAGGTCTAAGACTGCTCCCTCCCAAGTGGGTTCCAAAACTAGCTGTCTGAGACATGCCCCCTGTAGGGCATCAAGAATGGCCATGCTCTTGGACGTGGCCGCAGCAAAGGTGCTCCTGTTAACATCTGGCATATTCAGGTCCCCCATCAGCAATATCTCCCCTTTCTCTGACATCCCAAGGATGTCTTCTATCATTTCCTTGTCCATTTCTTCCCCCTGAGACGGGGGTCTGTATACAATCCCTGTGTGGATTGTGGAGACATTTCCAGTCTCCAGGGTCACCAACAGTGCCTCCTCTCCTCCCTGTTTACCCTTTAGTTATGTTGCTTTGATCCCTTCCCTTATATAGAGAGCTCCTCCTCCTCCTCTTCTTCCCTCCCTGTCCCTCCTGTAGATTGTGTACCCTTGTATGTTGACATCTCAGTTATGGTTGTCTGTGTACCATGTTTCTGTGACTGCCACGATATCCAGGCATCCCTCTTCCATCAAGGCCACCATTTCAGGAGCTTTTTACCTAGACTATGGGCATTGGTACTCATTACCCTCCGTTTTTTTATGGCTTTATTTCTTTTTGCCCCATCCCTGTCCTTACTGCCTTTGTCTTTTTCTCCATTTACCCCTGCCCTTCTCCCTATCGACTGCTCTATCTTGATGTTTACCTCATTAACTACCCTGATTTTGGGGGGCTAAGATTTCCTTCTCCTTTTCAGTGCCTCCCCATGGCTAGTTTAAATGCTTGCCAACAAAATATTTAAACTTATCACCTAGGATCCTGGTTCCCCTCCTGGATAGATGCAGACCATCGTGCCTGTATAGGCCTGCATCCCTCCAGGTGGAGCCCCAGTCCCCAATGAAGCCAAATCCCTGAGCTCTGCACCAGTTTTTCAACCAGTCATTGAATCCCATCCTGCAGAGTACCCTAGCCTCATCCATGCCATAGACAGGTAGCACTTCCGAGAAAGTTACCATGTATGCTATTTGTCTAAGGCCCCTCTCAAACTCCACAAACTCCTGTTGCACTGCTCTGATCACATTCTCTGCCAGGTCATTCATCCCTAGGTGGATAATGACATCCAGCTCACTCCCCCTTGCAGCTGCTCCCATGATCCTGAGGATTCGTTTCCTGTCCCTCCAAGCCATGGCACCGGGCAGGCACCTTACCTCCCTTTCCCCTCCCTCCCCCAGTTCTACCCCCATAACAAGTGAGTCCCCCACCAGGAGTTGTTTCCTTCCCCTGTGTGGTCCTGTGCTACCCTCCTGTGGGTCTCCATTGTGGAGGTTCCCAGCATCCTCCTTGGTCTCCACTGTGGGTGCCTCCATAGAGGAACCATGCTCCGCCAGTGTGGCGAATGAATTGTGGAGAGGCAAAACTGGAGGGATATGCCTCTGTTCCACAACCCTCACCCTCCCTGAGCCCACCGTTGTCCAACCACTCCTCTTTCTTGGCAACCTTTGAGGTAGAGGCGGTGGCCTGGGAGGGGGAGCAGGTTTCCGGAATCCTTGCCAGATCAGCATGGCGACGACCAACCTCCTCCCTCAGACCAGAGAGGTACCTGTAAATAGGGCAGCAACACAGTCTCCAGAATGTCTCTCGTTACACTGCTGCTCCACAGCCAGTGCATTGCACCAGTCCCCACATGTCTGTGTCCCTTCCTGTTACAGATGCTTTTGTGTTGTGTTTTTGTTGTTCTTGTGTTAGTGTGTGCAAGCTTGTGAGTGTCTTTACTCCCTATTCAGTGTGCTGTGTGTTTAAGGATATGAACAGGTGTATGTTGTTAGCAGTTTTGGGGAAGTTATGTCAGAACCCCTGCTATAAAGGACGTTGTGTGCTTGGGGTGGGTGGGGTGAGGAGCAGGGTGGTGGGAGTAAACCTATGCTGTCCAGAAACAATCAACTACAACTCTGACCCTCCACCCCGGGAGTGCCTTCCTTTCTTCCTTTCAGACACCTATTTCACAGAGGTTAAGTAACAGGTCTAGTCACAAATGACTGCAAATATCTCCCAGCTACAGTTCCTCCTTGGCAAATTAAAGTTAAACTAAGAAAAAGACAACCCCAAAAACAGAATCAATACTAGTTACTTACACAGGTCCAAAAAGTAATAATTCGAATGTTCCCAAAGTTTGACCCTGAACTGTTGGTACCGAGGGTATGCCATAAAAATCTTGTAGACAGACAAGGCAACAGAAAAAGGTGGGAACCCCACTCTCAGAGATAATAGAAGTTGGGGATCTTCAGGATTCATATTCAGGTACCAGCTACACAGTTCCAATATAGATGCCCAAGCAGAGAGGAGTTCATATGGTCAAGTTTATTTTATTTATCAAATTTTGTTAACCGGGTAGGTCCGCTGAGCCCCGAAGGTCACTTTTTCAGGGGCAACCCAGGATTAGTTACATATAGCAAGGCATAAAAGTTCGAATAGCACATTTCTGGACATGTTATACAGGATTACAAAGACAGTGTACAGTATTACATAGTACAGAGAAGTTATTTACAGCAGGGTTATACAGTTAAACAACAGCACATAACTGCAATCACAAACTTGAAAGAAAGAGGGGTTGTTAGGGCAGTAGCTGAAGCAGGTTCCACTGAACTGATTAGAAGGTAACAACCCGGGGGGGGTGGAAAGAAGAAGGGACGATGAAGAATGTTAAGTTATTCTTTGGGATAGGAGCAGAGACTGGAGTTTAGTAGGTGCTCATATAATCTCTTCCAAAAATTCAATAGGGAGGTAGCTTCCTGTAAGTGGCCAAGGAGCTTATTCCACAGTGTGGGTGCAATGTGGGCATAGGATTTCCTGACTACTGTGGCGCTGATCCTGGGTACGGCCAGGAGTTTTTTGCCTGTGGTGCGTAGGAGTCTGCTGGACCGCTTTGGAGCTAGTAGCCCAGCTAGCCCTGCAGGAGGGTGGTCATCAAGAAGCTTATATGTGCTACTTAGCAGGAGGTACTGAAGTCTGTGACTGAAGGAAGGCCAATTGAGCGAGGCGAGGACATCACAATGGTGAGTCCTTGGGGGAGATTTTGTGGCAAAGCGGGCTATTTTGTGATACAGGGTTTGCAGTCTACGGTGGACCTACTTTGCCATGCCGTGTAGAATTGGAGCAGCACAGGCTAGGGTCAGGAGGAGGATACTCTTTGCAATCGCCAACCTAGTCTCAGGTATCATGTTAGCGTTTAGGCGGTAGAGCAGGCCGAGCTTTTGGTGTATGTTTTTTGTTACTAGGTCCACGTAGGGTTTTAGAGAGAGTCCCTGATCCAGCACCAGGCCAAGATATCTGAAGGACTGAATCACCTCAATTGTGGAGCCAGATACTGCGACAAGCGGGAGAAGGTGAGTACAGTCAGGACCTAGGGATCTAGATCCAAACAGGAGTACTTTTGTTTTTTTTTGGTTTAGAACCAGACGATTTTCCATTAGCCAAGTTTCGAACTTAGCAAAGTCTGACTGGAGTTGTGGCCCTAGTTCGTCCATGTGAGTTATAGTTCTGTAAAGTACCGTGTCTTCAGCATACTGTATCACAGAGCTGCTCCTGCAGTGGTAACTGAGATCGCTGACGAACAGAGAGAACAGGAGAGGACACAATATTGAGCCTTGCGGAACCCCCTCATTTATAGGGAGCATTTCAGAGGTTGAACCTCTCCACTTGACCTGCTGGGAACGGCCAGACAGGTAGTTGCTGACCCAGTTCAGGGAGTGTTGATCAACGCCAAACTTTCTCAGCTTTGTTAGCAGACAGGAGTAACCTACCAAATCAAAGGCCTTTGTCAGGTCAATGAAGATAGCCCCAGTTGGGGTGCCTTTGTCCAGAGCAGAGAGGACATCAGAGGTGAATCTGACAAGTGCAGTGTCGGTCCCATGCTTCTGTCTGAAGCCATGTTGGGTGGGGACCAGGAGCTGGTTTGCTTCCAGGTAGCCCCTACGCTGGCAATAAACTAGCCGCTCTTGGATTTTGGCCAGGGAGCAGAGGAGAAAGACAGGCCTGTAGTTACCTATTGTTTCCCTAGGTCCTCCCTCATGGACTGGCACCTCGTGGGCCTGCTTTCAGATTTTGGGAACAGCTCCATCCAGCAGGGACCTATTTATGAGCCTGGTGATGGGTAGGGCAATGGCAGGGGCAGCTGCCTTGAGCAGCCTAGGGTCCAGACCATCTAGTCCTGATGATCTAGTTGGTTTGATGGATATCAGGAGGGGCAGCACTTCTTTGGTGCATACTGTCCTTAGGTGAAAGTGAGGGGGTAGAAGATCCAGCACTTCATTATCTGCAAGGTCCTGTTTAGGGTGTGGTGGGTTTGTTCTATAAGTGCCCAGGTCAGTGAAAAATGTATTAATGGCAGAAGCTGCTTCGCCACCCTTAGCTAAGGTTTGACCACTGCAGATTATCTAGCCCTGATTTATTTGGGCCTTTTGTCAGGTCATTGATACAGGACAAGAAGGACTTAGGGTCTGCCAGGTTTTGCCACTGGATGTTTTTGATGTACTCCCACTTTGCGGTTTTTGAGGCCTTCTTACATTGGTTCCTCAGTGACCTATATAGTCAACTAGGTCTTCTGAGAGGGTTGAGCAACTGTACTTTCTCCAGGCCTTATCTCGACTTTTCATTAGGGATTTCAGCTCCTGCATGATCCATCTGTAGCTGCGACTGTTAGTACATATTCTTCTTATTGGAGCATGGAGATTAGCCACAGCTGAGAAGGTGTGTTGAAAAAACTGTGCAGCTTTATCTACACTGTTGAGTAGTTTGATTGGGGTCCAGTCAACACTGCTCAGACAGCTCTGGAATGCCTCTGCAGAGAAACTAGATAAGTCTCTAGCTTCAGTGAGCCTTGGGGGTAATCCTAGCTGGCCTGTTTTTCCAAATGCAGAAAGTGGGTGAATGGTCACTCAAGGCATCCAACATCACGCCAGCCGCTTGGATATTTGCAGATTTGATGCTAGAATCCAGTCTAGGGTGGAATGGTTCCCAGTTTTTGTATTTTGCCTGGTGATTTCGGTGATGACCTGAGTCAGGTTGACTTCAAGGAGTGAGGCACTATACGCTTGCTCAGTGCTCATTTCCCATCTTAGGCTGAAGTCCCCTAGGATCAGTAGCTCCATGGGAGCAGTCCCTGCAAGGGTAATTGTTAAGTCCTCAAGAGCTGAGTGGGCAACATTGGGAGGGTTGTATAAGTTACCAACAGAAATTGATATATTCAGGTTAGTTGAGGAGGAACTATTGCAAAAACAAGAAGAGTTGTGAGATATTCAGACATAGTCTTCTGGGGTATTGGAATAAACAGAAAAAGGGGAAGACTGAAATAGCAATCACCAAATAGGAGACCGGGCAAGTGGAAATGTAAACACTCAGGGTTGCCAAAGATGAGTTATGTGAGGAAGTGCAGCAAAAACGCAAAGAGATAGTTAAAAAATACCCCAGGGCAATAAAGGAAGAGATGCTGTTAGCTTGGGAACTTTTTCTGTCAGAAGTAAAAGTGGTCGAGATAAAAGTGGAATCTCACCACGTTGCAGGGAAAGGTTAGAAAACCTAGTAGAGGTGATACATCCTCTTGGAGAGGTGATACAACCAGTGCAAGACACCAATGTGTAGGCAGAAAGACAAAACACTGAGCAGATATTTATTTACTTATTATTTATTTATTTATTTAGCTTTTGTTGACTAGGTAGGTACACTAGACAAGTTATATGCCTATTTTCCGGAAAGCTGGGAGGTCATGGGACCAGGGAAAGGTAAAAGCAGACCTTGTTAGGAACCATGCTCAGAATAGTGCTACAAATAAGGAGGCAGAGTTCACCTCTACAGAAGGCGTTTCCACTAATGCTGAAAATGAGATCACCTCTCCAGAAAATCAAGCAAGCCTCCGGAGGTCAGAGCAGGTGACTTTAAAAACTCAGCTGTTTTGCAAAAAGCTGACAAAACCACTAGAAGGGGCATCACAGCAAGTACCAATAGCAGGGAGTCAGGTACTGTACAAGCCACAGACAAGCAGTCGCCGCAGAGTTGAACTTAAGGTGGATACTTTGGCTAGAGTGGTACCTGAAAACCAGACAGAGGATTTACAATGCCAAACAATGGTCCCTGGGTTAGTGCACCCTGTTGTGCTAAGGCTGGCTTCTGTGCTTAATGGTGCAGAATCTTTAGAAAGGAAGGAAACCCTGGCACAAATACCCAATCAAGGTTATGGGCCAGGACTAATTAATGAGGTAACTGACCTGAGTGCCACATGGGTAGCCTCAAGACTAGGGAAAAAAAGGCCCCCTGGTGTGCTGAAGAACAAAGGGTTGCCCCAAACAGTATAAGAAGAACCCAATTAAAAAGATATGCTGAAAAACCTCTCCCTTGCAAACAATAAAACCAAGTATGGCAGGGGTGCCCAAAGAAACTATGATTATAGGGACATGGATGTCATGAAGGAAATGTGTACCTTAATGCACTGTAAGATTAATGACCCAGTGAAACAAGGTCCAAAACATGTAAAGAACAAGCTGTGCAAATTTACGATGGCAGATGTAAATATTTGGGACAGCATAATATTGTATTGGATAGAGATAATGCGGGAGGTGCTTTTGACATCCAGGGGGTTCTCTCCACATAAGATACTGTACAGTCAACTGTACTACAGGATGGTAAACCTCACTGTGCAGGTCACATTTAATGTTGCAGTCTATTTTAAAGAGGAGAGATGGTCTGGACACAGCTGGCAGAGTTGCCAAAATAAACTGGATAAATGTGCAGTGCACTCTGGAGGTTCTACAGTACATGCAAGTGTTAGGGATCAGAAGCTTCAGCCAGGAGAATGCAGTACAGTACCCCATGGTGCCAGCAGAGTATAGAGCAAGCCCCTTTTTCTTTCCAGGACAGGATGGTGTCCGTGGTCATTCCTGAGCCTTCTACAACCATGGGTCGGAGGGGGTGTGACAGGGTAGGTCTGCCCTTTGCCCTCCCCTGTCACCTTCAGGACCAATGGCTCTAGTGGAAGCCAAACCAGATTTGGCAAGAGATATCTTTTTGGAGTTGACCATTATGAACACTGTGCAGGAAGACCTGCAAACCCACAGTCAGCCCTTAATTGGATACATGAGAGCAAATGATGATTTGGAAGACATGTAGGCTGAGGAGCTAAATAAAAAGAACATATTTCACTGTGGAAGTTGTTTTTATTGTGAGCTGGACTCTACAGGGAGGTAATTTCTGCAGAGCACAGAGCTCTGAAGAGCCAGTGGCTGAATGTATAGGGGAGAGTAACCCTACAAGCCAGAGACAGGTAGAGTTTGGGAAGTCTCCCTGTAGGCCTGCTTGAAAGCAGGGAGAGCTGATGGAAGTACTGGGAGAGGAACAAGTCAGTGTAGACTAAATTGAAGCCCTAGAGTTAGTGGCTAGAAAAATCTAAGGAAAACCCTAAGGGAGAGAATTGATTCAGTACAGGCTAAATTGGGACCCCAGAGTAACGGTCAGAGAGGATCAGGGAGAGGCAGTTTATTCCTGCAATATAAAGAAGGAAAATTGCTGATGAGTTTTTTCTGAAACCTGAACAATAGATCATTTGTATTGTTCAAATAAATGTAAAATAAAGAGTTTAGGTGTTAAAACATTGAAACCTGTCTGACCTACAGTATCATTTTGAATGTTCCTGAATAGCCTACGCCACACGGTTAAAGGTAGCCAGGGAGTTCACATTACCAGTATTTATAATCAACGCCACATGGTTAAAGGGAGCTCACATTACCAGTATTTATAATCAAACAGATCAAGATGTTGGGGTGCTGAAATCAAGTAAAGGCCTATATAGATAACTGTGCAAGACACAGGAGTTCCAGGAGTGCAGTGGAGCACAAACCAACAGAGGAAGCTGAACAAAAGGTTCAGTTAGGATAGGTGCGATTTTGGAGCAGCTGCCTTTACTGTATGTCTACTTAGTCAAAGGTGGCCAGGATTTTTATTTATTTATTTATTTACTGGATTTTGTTGTTCACGTAGACTCACTGAGACATCAGTCCCTTTTTCAGGAATGACTACGATTAATTACATACAGTACAGAAACTGAACACGGTAACAAGGCTCTGTGCACAACAGTAAGCACTGTATGAGAAAAGACCAGCAATAATAATAGTGGTAGCAACAGGTGAGAGCATCTTATGAACACGAAGAACCACAATAATAACAGTGGTAGTAAGATACATATTCTCAAAAACTGAGAAACAGAAATACAATATGCATAATCTGTTTGCATAGTGCAGGTCAGTGAACAGGAATTGGGCAAAGCTCATAGACAAGCAAGCAATAATACCAGACAGTGTGGGTGGTATTTGACAATACCGGACTGCCCAGGGGCGTAATGATGCGACATCAGGCCTTATATCCCCTGGAAGGTCCAGTATTGCCCATACTGCTCACCCTGGAGGATATTACTGCACTTAGAAAATGGGCACTGTATCACATTTATTTAAAAAATATATATTTTTAAGTTTAAATGATAAAACTCTTATGTGATTCATTTGTTTTGTAATAAAGTAGTCCCTCTGTCTGCTTTTTTTTCCCCTTCTATTTGTTTTGTAATAAAGTAGTCCCTCTGTCTGCTTTTTTTTCCCCCTCTGTCTTTTGAACCTCTGTAGTTTTGAGCAGGTTGTGACGGTTACCACCCTTCCCCCCGACACACTCTCAGAGGCTTCGCATTGTTAAGATGGTTTTGATTTACTTTTTTTTTTTTTTTTTTATTCATTGAAGGCTTTTTTTTTTGGCTGTGCATCCTGGAATTGAGGAAATGTGTTGGAGGGTGGTGGAGAGGTGGTAGCGGGCGGTGAGGTGAGCATAAGTTCAGGGAACGAGTGTGTGAAGAAGGTAACGGGATAGCAGACTCGGGAAACTGTTGCCGCTGGGGTTGAGAGAAACAGTTTCTTTCTCCTTTACATTTGGGATTCGTTCAGCAGAGGTCCGTTCCAGCAGTACTTGAGGGCATCAGGAGCTGTGCCAGTGATGAGTGTGGTGGTTTATAAGGTATGCACCACAAACAAGAGAAACACTTTTTTTTTAGGTTCCTTGTGCCAAATTATGGACTGTTGTGACTGCACTGGTTTGCAGGGGTCGTGCCATGGAAGCAGAGGTCCGAGCCGTGGGAGTGCAAGAGTGAGGAAAAGAACTGTGCGGGAGAGAGAGAGAGGAAAAGAACTTCAAGTAACAAGACTGGCAGGGTGGGAGAAACGTGACCAGTGGTGTGAGTGTAAAAAATGAAAAGAAAACAAAAATAATAGTGTCTAAAGAAAAAAAGTGTTGTGACAGATGGGGAGATTACTCTCTCTCTAAACGAGACAGAAACATGGCGATTTGAAATTTAAACAGGGTACTTTTAGCCAATTAGGTAGCAGGACGGGCACTGGGATATTTCAGTGGGTGAGGGGGCACTACAGGCTGGTACTTTTTATCTACAGGGCTCTCACTGTTACTTAATGTACCCCTGTCAGCCAATGGAATTCTTAAGCACATTTTCTAACACAAGATGACTTACAGTATCATAACGTGATGAAGACTTAACAATGGAGGCAGGTACAGCTATATGTAGGAAGAGTATGTTCGTTGAGCTGTCTTTTGAAGAATAACAGTGATGTTATATTGTGGATAGGGAGAGGGAACTTGTTCCAAAGCTGGGAGGCTTTGTGGGAGAAGGAGCACTGACCCACTGTAGTCAGGGCCCTAGGGACCTCTAGTAGAGGAAGAAATATGAGCAGAGATGCCTCCTTTGGGGCTTGCAGAGCAGGACATCTTCGAGACTAGGGAAGTAGCTATTTAGTATCTTATAGGCCAAGAACAGCATAGGGTAAAGTCTCTCTCTGGGGGGGGGGGGGGAGCCTACTGAGGGAGGCAAGGACACTGCAGTGGTATTCTCTATTGCAAGTGCCCAGAGCGACTCTACCGATTCTGTGGTACAATAATTTCAGCTTGCTGAGCTCAGTGCCTTTCAGAGGGGAGAGTATAGGGGCCCCACACAGAAGTGTGGGGTCAGAACACTGGTAGTTACAGACAGTCCAGCTTTGGTAGTGAGATAGGCCCAAAGCCTATAAATTTGTTCCATAAGCCTTCTTCTCATGCCTTGATAAAGGTAGTCATTCAAGCTAACTGCCAGATCATAGATTTTTATTTATTTTTTTTTTTTTTAAGGATTTTGTTACTAGACATTGGAGGTCTATACAGAAGTCCAGGTTCTGACCAAAAAGGATCAAAATGTATTTTTACGTGCATACTATGCCCAAAGTATTTCCATCCGAGAAGGTAATGCTAAGGCTAGAGGATTTATGTAAATAATTTGGTGCCAAAAAAGCATTAAAGGACACATAAACCCTTTATTTCTAAGGTTGCTATTTTTGATAAATCAGAAACTGTGCAGGGTTAGAACAGAAGCTGCCATTTTACACTATATTGCTCCTTACCTTGTATTTTGCAATTTAATACATTTTCATCATGTTTAAAAAATGTACACAACAGTCTGATGCATGTGTGAAGTGCCAGTTAGCATTTTGGTGTGCTGTACAAGTTGGACATTATGATCAGAAATGGGCCAGCACATAGGGCTTTTAATGCTCTTTAGTAGACATCTCGCTTCAATGGCATAATTACATCTCACATCGGCACCATCTTATGGCTGAATCATGGCACCGATTTTCTAACCAAGGGAAGTTTGTGTACATTTTTAAACATGATGAAAACACATTAAATCACAAAAAAAAGGAGCAGTATAGTGTAAAATGGTAACTTCTGCTCTAACCTTCCATGGTTTCTGATTTTAAATAGCAACCCCAGAAATAAAAGGTTTAATGTCCTTTAAGACACTTTTTGTCTAGTTGAGAACAAAGTGACTGGATGCAGATCATGTCAGAGGGTTATTATAGTCAAGCTAGAGAGTTGCTGACAACACTAGAGTTGGGTCTGGTGGTAGCAAGAGAACAGTATTATCTGCATACACGAGTAGACTGAAGGAGTGGAAAAAAAGAACAAAATCATTAACAAAGATTCTAAAGAGAAGCTGACCCAAAACAGAACCTTAACGGACAGACATTCCTGTTCTTAATACTTGAACTTTACTAATGAAGTTTTGTGATAAAACACCAACTAAACAGACAACACATACAATAAGAGAACAGGGGGAGCACAGTGTAGAAGGATAAATCAGCAGTACACTGCATATGCGGAAGGAATCCAGGCAATAACCAGAATGCACCTGTACAAGTCAGGTAGGTGACTGCCAGACCTCACACATACCCTCCACTATAATCCATAAACCAACCAATATTACAGGTATTGTGCACATATAGGAATATCCTGTCACCCCAGTACCCACCACCACAAGTGACTGGCAGCCCCCCCCCCTCCAAATGCAGAGGAATGGACTTAAAAAAACTCAGCCTGTCCCTTCCCCGACCCCAAGGCCGAGGGTCAACTAAGGCACAAACTTTGTATCTTATTATCTAAGATACAAAACGCACCATCTCTAAAAGTCAGGAAAACCCAAATGCTTAGCCTGCAACTGCACTGTTAGTTTTTCATGCAGTAAACAATGTTTACGGTAGTTCACCATTGTGGAACTGTAGGGGCTTTATTTGTTAGACATTGCCTAGTGATCCCCTTTTTTGCTGCCAATGTCAATATATATAAAAATGTAATGTCTAATATTGAATACAAGCAGGACCAACAGCAAAACCATGGACTCGGTTCTTAAACCTTGTTCCACAAAATCTGTTTTATTTGTTCACCTGTTTCCACCCAGAAAGGCTGTACTACCAGGGAGCACCAGAACACATGCCCATGGTCCATCCGAGAGCATTCACAACCTCACAGGCATGCCTAATCTCCATCCCCATACATTTCACAAGTATCACTGCTGTTCTAAAGTAACTGTTGTGGTATTTCCAAGTATACTCTCTCAACTGTACCGAAGATGTAACCTTAACAGCTAAGAGGGCATACTTTTCCCAGGCCTTTTCCTCCATCGGAGCATCCATCTCTTGATTCCATTTTGCTAATATATGGAGGGCTGAGTACCTACCAGAAGATAAACTTGTGTAAAAATGTCCAATCAGTTGACCCCAGTGTCAACTTTCAAAATCCTCAGCACTAAATTATTCAGGATGATGACCACAGGGATCAACATTCAAAATACTAATCACTAAATTATTCAGAATGGGTATAGTATGGGGAATACCCTTGCTCCGCAGATAAGAACAAACCTGCAGTTATCGAAAGAAAGCTCCTCCTGAAAGCTGGTACTGATGCATCAGATTCTGAAAGGGAATCACCCCCACCTAGTCCAAAAACTGAAAGACATACATCAAACCCTAATGGTCCCATGTGGCCAGGACCTGATCTACCCTACTTGTAAGAAAGGAGAAAATTTCTTCATGCTTACTGTAAATTCCTTTTCTGTTAGCTCCAAAGTCATCAATGGGAAGTCTTTACATATTGGTAATGTCCACCCCCCACTGGGGTAGTTGCACTGTCCAAAGCTGTCAATCAGCATAGAATCTTGGGCACAAGAACATTCTGAAGGCTGAGATTCTCCAGTCATCTCTTGTCCACGCAGTACCTGTATACTTCTATGTAGTCAATAATATGCAAAACACCCAAGTTCAACGAGTTCTCTTCGTAAACTTAACTGTAATAATGTACACACAATCAATCTGACATTTTAGAAAAGGAAATCAGCTGCCCTGCCTTATTCTGGAAAGCTGGCTGATGAAATTCTGTCCATCCCTGAAGGCACCTGACCACTAATTCTTTGACATGCTTGGTCTTCTGATGAACACTTGCACCATAAAGATGCTTAAACAGTAATAACAGTAACAAACAGTAAAACTAGGATACACACTAATCTGTAACAGGGAAAAACACAGTGCAAAGTTCAGAAATCTCTACCTGTCAATCCGAACGCCTGTAACTGAATAAACTGCAAATACTTTCCTGATTAGCAGATAAGTCTGAACAGTTTGTAAACAATTACCATGCTTGCTAAAATACAAAATCCTAAGATATATTGGACAATATTCTCCAAGAGGAGCCATGGGCTCCCAGGAGAGGCCCCAATGACAACGTTGGAGCCAACAGAAAAGAAAATTAGGTAAGTATGAAAGAGCTTCTCCTTTCTGTATTGCTCCACGTTGTCAAAGGGAAGTCTTTACATATGGGTTCTATGAAGCAATACCCATTATCCAACCAGATGGGGGAGAATATCGTCCCATATGTAACCTATACAAGCAATAATCAATAATTATCTGCCAACCACCGCCTGAAAAACCCTCATCAGTGGAACTTTGAACACCCAATCTGTAGTGCTTAGTGAATGAAGGAACAGAGGACCATGCTGCCACTTTGCACAATTCTAACACTAATGCCTCCCCTCTCTCTGACCAGGAAGTAGCCATAGCCCTGGTGGAGTGAGCTTTGATGAGAGCCAGAGCTTTCTTCTTCTCCTCCGCCGCATACGCCTTGATGATACAAGCCCTCACCCCATCTAGTCAAGGTGGCCTTGGAGGCTTTCTGACCCTTTTTCGCTGCTCCAAAAAGCACAGGGTTTCAGACTTCCTGAATTCTGCTGTCCTCTTGAGATACATCCTGTCTGCCCTGCACAAATTCAACTTGTGCAGCTCCTGCTCCTTTGGATTTGCCAGGTTAGGACAGAAGGATGGTAAGCCTATTTCCTGATTTACACGAAAAGCTGTAGGAATCTTAGGAACAAAAGATGGGACCATCCTTAGCACCACCCTCTCCTTATGAATAATAAGGTAAGTTCCTTGTGTTACACTTACAGCGTCTGAAGTTCACCAGTCCTTCTGCTAAAGCACACTGCAATCAGTAAACACACCTTGTATGACAAGACATCCAATGATACCGATGAAAGAGGATCAAAAGGTGCCCTACAAAGAGCATTCAATACTAGATTCAGATCCCACGGGGGAACCCATGACTGGAACAATGGCCTGCTTCTGCTAACTGCTTTGAGAAAATGTATAAGCTCCTGACTGGTCCCCAGAGACACACCCATGGAACTTCCCAGGGCTGCCCCTAGCATGGAGACCTGACCTCTCAGAGTGCTCCGTGCAAGGCTTTCGTCTGCTCCCACCTGCAAAAAATCCAATATCTATGGAACCATAGCTTTGGAGGGTGGATACCTCTCTTTCTGACCCAAGCCAAGAAAGCATTCCACACACGGTCATAGGCAGCGAATGTAGACACCTTCCTGCCAGCCAGGGGAAAACCTGTCTTAACAATCTCCTCCTCTCAGCAGCCAAGCCACCAGCTGCATTGCCTCTGGGTTTGGATGCAGAACAGGGCCTTGGAAGAGACGGTCACCCCAGCACGGGAGCCAAAACAGAAGCTGCTGAGCTAAATTCACCAGATCTAAGAATCATGACCTTCTGGGCCATTCTGGGGCTATCAGAAAGAAGCATCCTTTTGAGCGCCTTATCTTGCTGTGAACCTTGGAAAGCATAGGTAGAAAATAACTTTTTGCAGTACTTGCACCAACGTGGATGTTTGTGGCGAAAAAGTTACATGCACCAGAGTCAGATTACCAACACTGGTAAATAAAAAATGATAAAAATTGAAAAAAGATACTGATTCTGGAAATAGTTGCATATGGAATGACTAGTATCCTGTTCTATATTTCAGTGTCTTCATCACTTTCCCAGCCTTTTTCCTCATCTTTTCTTGAACCATAAGGTGCTATTTGAGTTCTCCTTGCTCTCTTTCCTGCTGACCACCACCTAGCAATGGGTTATCAGGTGAGTATGTGGACACTGTGTCACTGCTCAGACTGACTGCCATTAAAGATGAACCAGTTTCTGGTCTCAGGTTTGCCCTCCAGTCATGCTTTATCCTTGCCATTACTGAGAAATCTCTTTCACATTCCGTGGTCGAAGATGGAATTAGAAGGACTACTTTCAGCAGTGCAAGAATGTCTTTGAAGTTTCTTCGGAAAGAATTCTACCCCACAAATTAGTGGAATGTAAATGTGGATGTTAAGCTGTATTTAGGCTCTGGACACATACTTTCAGTTCTGACTACTACAAGAGTGCTGAAACAGCACTGTACTCCTTTGGTTGCAGAATGTCACAGTAGTGAGAAAATAACAACTGGACTTCAGTGTCTCCATACTCTGCCAAGGAATAAGAGTTAGGTCAGCTAGACAAGTTGAAAATTCCCATTTCACGAATGACATGGTCATAGACAAATTCAGAAAAATGATCCTCCATTTGAATTATGGTGGACTCTAGCACTTTCTTTACAATAGACACTATGCTGGTCTTGGCATGGTTTTCATCCTTGTCAGGATCTCATCTGCTGCTGCACCTTGCTGAACCAAATGAACCAGGCTCCACATCTTTGTAATTCAGCTTACCATCCACGACACTGATCCCTCCAGCAAGGTAATCAACAGTCTGTGACTCTCTGAGAGATTTTAGTTTCTTCATGAGAGACAGGACTCTAGCTTGCATGGAGTCTATTGTTAACTTATTCTGCTGGAATTGATTTATTTATTTAGTTTTTGTTAAGCAGGTAGGTACACTAGCCATGAAATGATTATTTTCAGGCACGACCCGGGAGAGTACAACAATCAAAGACAGGTACATAGCAGGAGTACAATGAAATTATAATAGCATAGGTCAAAACAGTTAGTAGTAATGAATACATGCAGCCAGGACAATAACAATCGATGAAATTCACATAGAATTTTTAGGCACAGAAGACCTACACAGTCTAGGAAGAGATACCACAACACAGCAGCAAAGAAATATTGTTCAAATTAGTCACAACAATGAAGATTCAACTGGGCAGCGAAACAAGGCAAGGGCAAATTCCTGACTGGGCAGGATGCATTATCACGGCCTCTGAAACAAGACTCAGGTGTGTGTGTGTGGGGGGGGGGGTACATTAGCTCTCAAGGAGATAGTAAGGGTAAGAAGTGCTATGAGGTAGGGAGGTTAAAGTTAGGCCAGGCAGCATCTGGCGAGTGAGTGGATTAGGGAGGATTAAAACAAGTGCAGAGTTCCTAAGTTTAGGGGCAGATCCAAGTAACATTGCTTGGGCTTTCTTAGCATTAAGTACAAGCTTATGTGCAGAAAGCTAATTTTGGACATTTGTGAAATCTGAAGAAAGGGATGCATTTATGCTGGCGACCTTATCAGAGCTTGAATAGAGTACAAGATCATCTGCATAGAGAATAGATGAGCATGAAAGAAAAACCTCATCTATGTTATTGATAAAAAGTGAGAAAGGAAGAGGTCCCAGAATAGAGCCCTGGGGAACCCCAATATTGATGGTAGCACCATCAGATAAAGAGGAGTTGAACTTCACAATTTGAGTTCTAGTTGATAGATAACTTCCATACCAGGCGACAACTGGGGTTGAAAAGCTCAGATTGCAAAGAGTGAAGAGGAGCAGGGGGTGACCAACAAGATCAAAGGCCTTTGTAAGGTCTATAAAAACTTCCCGTCAGCTGGCCAGCGTCCATACTAGTAAGCATATCGGTAGTGAATTTGAGAAGGCCTGTAGCGGTACTGTGACCTTTATGGAAGTCATGTTGTGTGTCAGAGAGTAGGCTGTACTTTGTGAGGTAGTCAATGGTTTGATTTGCAACAAGTTTTTCCAGAATTTTACTTAGGACCGATAGGATGGCTATAGGCCTGTAGTTAGTAATCTCCTTGGTATCACCTTTTTTAAGAACCAACGTTACACGACCAATCTTCCAGAGATCAGGAACTTGGCTACTAGTGAGAGACAAGATGAAAATTCTAGCCGAAGGGGAGGCTATGTAAGGTGCTGCTAGTTTCAGGAGCCGAGGCTCAAGTGTATCTGATCCAGAGCTAGTGTTGTCAGAGACAGTCCATAATAGTTTTAAGACCTCAGTCCTGGAGAGTGCCTTGAAGTAGAATGGGGGATTTTTAGACATTTGTTGGGAAGGATAACGGGGGGTAGTGGACTGTGCTGATGTTGCAAGCAGAGAGGCTGCCTGGGGAGATGGGAAGGCAGAGGTATACTGAGACAGGTCCAAGAACATTTGATTGAAGGAATTAGCAATGGTGTTGGAGTCATTGCAATGTACTCCATTTAATACCATGTCACTGGTGCTAGTTGACTGGGACGCACCGAGAAAGGTCTTGACATGGGCCCAGAATTTCCTAGGGTCCCCAGCAGAGCCTAGCAGCAATTCTTTACGATAGGCACACTTAGCTGTTCTGACCTGTTTTTTACAGAAGTTAGGTAGGGTTCTGTAGGTAGCATAGTCAGATTGTAGCCCCGAGGCTTTGTACTTTTTCCAGCATTTGTCCCTAGAGTGTAGATTTTTCAGCAAGTTTTTGAGAAAGCCATCTTGTTTGTTTACCCTTCACCCTCCGTGTCACCTTGGAGCATGCTTGTTCTGGATGGCCAGGAATTCATTAAGGAAGATACTTAGTGCAGCCTCAACATTATGGGAAAGGTAAATACCAGACCAGTTTATCCTTGAGACATCATGATAAAAAGCCTCAATATCCAGGTTGGCGAAATTTGTAAAGGTGACATAGCGCAGTGGAGGGGAAGGAGCAGCCTCAGTACTCCAGATGCAGAAGACAGGGGAATGATCAGTAAGCAAATCTGCCAAGAGGCCTCCTTGGTGTACATGATCCAGATGGTTTACCAGTACCTAGTCAATAAGCGAAGAGGATTTTCGTGAAGGAGTAACTCTGGTAGTCTCCGTTAACAGCTGGTGGAGGTTATAATTTTGTACCAGAGACAGCAGCTTGCTATGGGCAGTCCCTAGCCAATTTTGGTTAAGGTCACCCAATATAATGACCTCATTATGTTTGGAGTGCAAAGAGGTCTGATCAAATAAGTCCTGCAGACCTACAGTGCCCCTATTTGGGGGATTGTAGGCACAGACAATGTTGAGTTTCTTGGCTCCCAGGGTGAGAGTAGCGTGAAGGGACCTCATGTTGGAGGATGTTGAGGACAGGGCGTCTCTGATGTTTAGATGATCTTTATAGAACATGGCAACCCCTCTGCCACACTCTGAGGAGAGCCTATCCCTACGGATAAGGGAGTAGTTAGTCAGGGAGCATACAGAGTCAAGGATAGTTGGCTTTAGCCACGTTTCAGACAAACAGAGTACGTCAGGCTTATAAACACCCACCCAAGCCTCAAAATCACTGAAATTTCAGGAGAGACTTCTGATGTTCATATGGGCAATGAAAAGCCCTTTGCTAGAAATTGCAAAGATGTCAGCCGGGGAGAAAAGGGCACATGGACCCGGGTTCATTTCAACATCCCCTGCAAGAAGGAGAGCTAAGATGGCAAGGAACCATAATTTTCGATAGCAAAACAGTAAAGGAACTGCTTGACTCAGCAGGCGTATTTTAAGTGTGGTCACCGCATGAAAGGTGCAGCCCTTAGAGAATAGGAGGAGTTTAAAAGCAAGCATAGGTTGAGATGCAGTAATTAGGTTAGAGAAAAGTCTGGACATGACTTCTGTGTAGACTTCTTAACACCCTGTACGATTTTATTTGCTTCAGGATTGCAGTGGCCTTTTTTTTTTATCCCCTGTACCATTTACTGACACTTCCTCCAGGTGTGTAACAGTAGCTGGATAATTTGCCTGCAACACTTTCATAGTATGTTGGTGGTCCGGCAGCCACGTTGTTCCTCCAGTATTTACAGGGCACAGTACACTGATGCTCAGTGCTTCCTCCACAGCCTGTAAGCCAGTCCAGTTTAAAGTAGAGTACTTATAGAGACCATAAAGTAAGGAAAGCAAATCCTCCACTGTGGAGTACAGAAGTGCCCCCTTAATCACATATTTAGTGACCAACTCAAGTCAGTGTGCATAGTAGTGCACCAGTTTTAAAAGTTTGGCCTCCTTTTAAGTCTTATGGCTATTCCTATTTTACTGCCCATCATGATTGATGGCCCATTAAACAACAAGCTACTATTTATTTCTCTAGTCGGGCATTTTCATATCAGTTTCCATTGTATTTTTTAATGTTAATGTTGTGTTTTCTGTATCTGCCCTTTCAAGATGTTTAAGTGCTAAAAATTTAGTAACTGGGATGCCCTTTTCCATTACAGGGAGATATACTACATCCTGTTCTGCAATACTTTTGTCTGTTGAGCCATCTGAGAAAATGGAGAAGAAATCTTGCAATTTCACCAATGAGATTAGATCTTCCATTTTATCCTTGTAAATAAATTCTGAGAATACTCTTGCTTGTTTGTCTCTACAGTAGGTTTCGCTGACTGACATCTCATTTGTTCGTAGTAAGTTTATTTAATCTTTTAATTCAGTAAAGGACATGCCCTTTTAGCAAAAAAAAAAAAAAAACTTGTTCTAAAAAGAACCTTAATTTGTTTAAATTCTTTTTCTTCTATTTTTTGGACAAGCTTTATTAATGGCTGTTCTGCTGCAATCATAGAGTGAGCCAAAAAAACTTTTTTAGATGCTTCACATACAGTAAATCAGAGGACTCATAAAACACTACGTTCATTTTTCTAAATGATGACTACCACCCTGAAAGAATTATTTTTACCCGATTTATCAAATAGTTTGCACCACTCACAATTCATATTGTTCAGTTAACTATCGTAATTTAACCATTTACAATTCCATTTCCATGAGTCTACAACTTCATATGTTTTTTTTTTAATTTTTAAGGGTGGCTCACCATCAGTTGGCTTATTAGTACGAGGCTAAGGAGGTTGAGGAGGAGGGAGCACTGAGCATTGTTGGACAGAATCAGAAATGGGGCTAGGAGGCAACAGAATTTGAGAAGGCGGAGCACATGCAGAGTCAGAATCAGAGGAGTTAGATTCTGTTATGGACGTATCGGAAGTACTGGGAATGGCATCAGTCTGTAAATTCATTAGAGAACTGAGGAAAAATGCTTTTGGAGCGGTGCAAGCGCAGCAAAGCATCCATACCACCCTTTAACATGCTCGCTCCGATACAGATACCCACAAGCAGTCGGATCACAAAATGATCCAAAGGGCAGCTTAAGCGCTCCAGTAAGCGTTTACACTGCTGACTTTGCAGTGCATCCACCCATGTGCATGGGTTGATGTGCTGCAAAGTCGGCAGTGTAAACAAGGTTTGAGAAACACAAGACTGGATCTGGACTACATCAGCTGCAGGAGCTGCAGCAGCAGCTGCTGCTGTTTCACAATTTGTTGTGCTAAACATAATGAAAAAGGGTATTCACCAGTCTGGGTAAAACCTTCTTGGGTGGTATGGTTTACCATTTAATGAACTGAGCTTGCCTCTGCTGTCTTACGTAACACTAATGTCAATAAAACTGCTGTCAGAAAAGTATCTCTGTATTTTATTTTTAAAATAGGTTTGTTTGTTGACTAATTTGTTAAATAAATTCCACTGAGAGCATTCAAATAAGTTCAGTCAGCAGAGTTTTACTCTGAAAAATGAGAGTTAAATTCCTTAGACTAAGTCCACAAGGCTGGACCAGGAGGGATAATTTATTTATTTCTCCCACCAAACTAGTAACCTTACTCCCAAGCTAGCGACAGAGAGACTGTGTGTATTTAAGCAAGTCGGAGAGAGAAATCAAACACAGACGGGGTGGGCATAGTGTAACACAGCAGAGATTTACTCTGACAAATTAGGATAAATTCTGTAGACTAGTATTAAGTCCTCAAAGCTGAACCAAGAGGAATTTTTTTATTTCTCCCACCAAACTAGTAACTTTTCTCCCCACTCAAGCGAGAGAGAGAGAGAGAGAGAGAGACTGTGTGTAACTTACTGTATTTAAGCAAGTCAGAGGGAGAAGCAGACAGGGGAGGCATAGTGTGTTGCGTAGCATAGCACAGCAGAGATGTACTCTGACAAATTAGGTCATATTTTGTTAAACTCAGTGCTACAAGACAAAAATACAGGTTACTCACCTGTAACAGGAGTTCTAGGAATGGTATATGTTGTTCATCCACACTGTCTGGCAGGTTCCTTGCTGCTTTAAATCTCGCCGAAGGTCTTCAAGCTGGCCTCCCTCCCACCCACCCAGGTTGTAAATCTCTCGGCCCGCCCCCATGACGCCAGATCTAGCCCACTGGAAGCCAGATTGTGCTCCGGTTGGGGAGGCAGGTATATGGTGGATGAACAATATATACCATTCCTAGAACTCTTATTACAGGTGAGTAACCTGTATTTCTAGGGACATGGATATGTTGTTCATCCACTCTGTCTGGCAGACTCCTAGCAGTTCTCTGGGAGGAGGGAGGCAAGGCGCACACCCCCTACTTAGGAAACAAAGACTGGAGAACCGAGGCCCCAAAACCAGTCACTCAAGGTCGATGTGGTAGTGGGTGATGAAGGTGTGTGCTGACTTCCAGGTAGCAGCCCTGCAGATTTCCTGGATAGGGACATCCTTGGAAGCAGCCACCAATGCAGCAGTATGGCAGGTAGAATCAGCTCTTATCCCTCTGGGAGGCTCCATGCCTGCCAACCTATAGCAGAGATCTATGCAGGAGGTGACCTACCTGCCTATCGTCCTCTTGGCTGCAGGTCTGCCAGGTGCGGCTTCAGCGTAGGTGACGAACAGCTGGCGAACCTCTCCCCGAACTTCAGCTGTCCGCTCCTTATAGTAAGCAAGTACTGTTCCAGGGTCCAAAGTATGGAGCCTATATTCGGCCTCCAAGGTGTGATTGGGGTAGAACACCGGCAGAGTCAACACCTGGTTAAGGTGAAACTCCGACACCACCTTCGGAAGGAATTTCGGGTGGGGACGCAGGACAACCTTGTCCCTGAGGAAGACCAGATAAGGAGACTCGATGGAAAGCGCCTGGAGCTCTCCCATCCTTCTGGCTGATGTGACAGCCACCAAGAAGGCGGTCTTCCACGACAGGTGAGAGATGTCACACCTGTGCATCGGTTCAAATGGCTTGCCCATGAGCTTAGCCAATACCAGCAGTAGATCCCACGGAGGTGGAGGTTCTCGCACCGGAGGGGATATGTGATCAAGGCCTTTGAAAAAGCGCCCGACCACCTTCTCCTGCACCACTGACTGCTTCCCGGCCCACGCCCGGTAAGCAGAGATGGCTGCCAGGTGCACCTTAAGGGTCGTCGACCGAAGCCCTTGCTGAGAAAGGGACCACAGGTAGTCCAGAATGCTAGCCAAGGAACAGGAGGAAGGGTCCAGGCCCTTACCCTGACACCAAATGGAGAATCTCTTCCATTTAAAGGTGTAGCATTTTCTGGTCGATTCCTTACGGGACGCCTCAACAACGTTGAGGACCTCGTCGGAAAGACCCAAAACCTGGAACTCTAGCCACTCAGGAACCAGGCCGTCAGGTGCAGGGATTGAAGGTCCGGATGGAATACCTTCCCCTGATTGACTGAGATCAGGTCCAGGCGGAGTGGAAGCTGCCTCGGGAGCCTGGAGCTGAGACTGAGGAGATCTGGATACCAGAACTGGTGGGGCCAGTCTGGGGCTACCAGAATCACCTGCGCCTTGTCCCTCCTCGCCTTGAAAAGCACCTTGTGGATCAAGGGAAATGGGGGAAAGGTGTAGAAGAGGCCCAGGGTCCACGGCCTCGAGAAGGCATCCCCTGCAGCGAGCCCTGCTGAGGGGGAACGGGCATGAAACAGTCTCAGCTTCGCATTCTCCCTGGAGGCAAACAGATCCACCTGAGGCATGCCCCAGTGGGAGAACAGATCGTGTACTACCTCTGGCAGGAGAGACCACTCATGGGAAGCAGCCCCTATCTGGCTTAGGGCATCGGCCAGAATGTTGGAGGCTCCTGCCACATGGATGGCTCCTGCCACAAGGAGATACGCCTCCAGGCTGCGCACGAGTGACCAAATGCAGAGAGCTTCCCTGCACAGAGGCATGGAGCGTGTCCCGCCCTGGCGGTATAGGTAGTACATGGTCGTGGTACTGTCCGTCTGGGGACCACTTGACCCCGTAGAAACGAAGCAAAGATGGTGAGGGCTAGATGAACCGCTTGAAGCTCCAGCAGGCTGATGTGACATCAGGACTCCCGAGGGGACCAGAGGCCGTGTGCTCTGTGCTCCCCCAGAAGGGCACCCCAACCCATCAGAGAGGCATTGGTCGATAGGGAGACCGTCGGCTCGGGGCGGACGAACAGGATGCCTCCTGCAGATGCTGGAACAGTCCACTGAGGGCGCCCATCCCCTGGGTCACAGTCACTAGCTGATCCAAGGGATCGGAGTGCTGTGACCATTGGCTGGCCACTCCCCATTGAAGGGGACACATGTACCAACGGGCCCAACGGACCACACTGGTGCAGGCCACCATGAGGCCCAGGAGGCGAAGGAAGTCCCGGGCAGGGCACAATTGCCCAACCTAAAATGATTGGGCAAAGGAGGAAAGAACCTCGGCCCTGTCCGCCGGGAGCCATGCTCTGGCTTGTAGAGAGTCGAGCTCTGCCCCGATGAATTGTATCACCTGCTTTGGCACGAGTTCCGACTTGGCCTCGTTGATGAGGAGGCCAACCTGAGATCACACCTGGAGGGCCAGATCTCTGGACCGCTCCACCTCCATTCTGGAGGAGGCTGTAATCAGCCAGTCGTCCAGGTAGGGGTACACCCGGACCCTTCGGTGCCGCAGGAATGCTGTCACCACTGCCATGCATTTGGTGAAGACCCTGGGAGCTAGGGAAAGGCCGAAGGGCATGGCCCGGAACTCATAGAGGGATCCCTCTCCCCTGAAGTGGAGGAATCTCTGGTGGGACGGACAGATTGGGATGTGAAAGAACGCGTCCTGGAGGTCCAGAGAACAGAACCACATGCTTCGTTCCAAGGATGGAATTATCTAAGCCAGAGTGACCATCCTGAAGGTTTGAGACCTTAGGAACCTGTTCAGGTCGTGCAGATCCAGAATGGGGCGCTAGCCCCCCCTCCGTTTCGGGACCAGGAAGTACCTGGACACAAACCGCGGGTCTGGTGGAGGATCCGCCACCTTCCTGATCACCTTTTTCGAGGAGCAGGGCGATGTCGGCTCGGTGAGCCGACAGAGAGGCTGCGGATCTTAGCCCTCCAGAGGAGAGACAGCTCGAAGGGTGGGGCCTGCTCAACTCCAGGGGCAGGCTCTTCCTACCACTTCACACCCAGCGGTCCGTGGTGATAGCGGACCAGGAGGAAAGGAAGTGGCGGAGCCGTCCCCCCACGGGGGGAACCCGGGGGGGGGGGGAGTGACGAGGCTGGATGGGCAACACCCCTCAACCCGTCACTGGGCAGGCTTGGAAAAGGGACCGGTTGAGGGACGTCCTGGGCCTTTCCCTCCCTGCTTCCTATTAGAGGAAGCCGCAGGCTTGGCTTTGGGATGCCAAGCGCGAGCCTGCTGGCCCTGATGCTGGTGCTGCTGGGCCGGACGTGCCGCAGGTGCAGAAGGGTGAAAGGACTTATGTTGTTGACGATGGCCCTTGTCCTTCTGGGTGGAGGTGACCGAGTCCAGGGTAGCATTGGACTTTTCGATCCGCTGGAGGTGGCCTTCCACTTCAGGGCCAAAGAGGTTAGTCCCCAGGAAGGGGACATCTGCCAGTTTATGTTGGGTATCCACCGTGAAGGTGGATATCCTCAGCCATGCCCTGCGGCGCATGGCCACTGCAGCCGCAACTGATCTGGCACAGGAGTCTCCAATGTCCAGAGCCATTTGGAGCTGCTGCTTTGCCACCGCCCTTCCCTGATCCCGCACCTGCTTGACCGTGGTCTGCAGGTCGGCCGGGAGATGAGGGAATCACCTCATCCAAGGAACCCATGAGGGTGTGGGAGAAGTGTGCCATCAGCATGGCCGAGCTGGCCTGGCAGAGGCCAAGGGAGGACGCAGCGTACACCTTGCGCCCAGCATAGTCCAGCTTTTTGAACTCCTTGTCGGGGGGCTTATCCACATCCCTAGCATTCCCGGAACGCCAGAAAACGCTATCGGTGACCAACCCCTCCGCAGAGGGGTGCTCCGAAAAACTGGACAAAGAGCCAGTAGGGACCACATACTTTCTGGCCATCCTGGCTGAAGGCGCAGGACAGGAAGCCAGCCGCTGCCAAAGCTCCAAGGCTGGGCCAACAATGGCTTCAGCCACGGGAAAGGCCTCCGTGGGCGAATCCCCTCGGTCCAGTATCTCTGTCAGGGGATACTTGGCCCATTTGGATACGGGCTCGAGCTGCATCCCAGTGGACTCCGAGATGAGCCAAAGCAAACCCATAAAAGACGATGGGCTCTCGTCCATCGACTGCACCCCAGAGGACTCCAGGTCAAGGGGCCTGGAAAACAGGGAGGAGTCGTCGTCGGACTCCGAGGAGTCCGCGAAGAGCTACCTGGGGCCTGAGCCACCCTCCACCTGCCGAGGATGGTCGGGAGTGAGGGTGATTGACAACCTGTGGGGCAGACCCTGACCCGACCGAGAGTCCTTGGTCGGCGCCCCCGATTTCGGTTGTGGAGGCGCAGGTTCCACCACAATTGGTGGGGCAGCTGGCTTCAGCCAAACAACCGGCCCAGGCTTGGGCACCTCGACTACCGCGAGGGGTTGTTTCGCCATTCAGGTGACAGCCACTTGATGGCCGGGAAGGCGACGGCGTCGGCTTGTTCCTGGACAGAAGTAACTGCTGCCACATTAGGTCCTTGTAGCGTCGACGCAATTTGCACCAATGCCTCTCCTCTTCCAAGGAGGAAGACGAGGATGAGCGGCGCCGCTGCTTACTTTGGTACCGAGACCAAGACCCTCAGTGTTTCCGAGGGCGGGTCTGGCAAGGGGTGGGGGACACCCGCTCTTCCCTCGGCTCAGGAGCCTTGACCGGGGACTCCGGCACAGGAGGCGCAGGCAAGTCCTCAGTCTCAACTGGGGGAACCGGTGAAGAAGAGCTGTCAGCTTCACCAGTCGACAGCCCGTCCGTCAGGTCAAGAAAAATCTTGACCGCGTCGACGGGTATCTCAGCTGGCTGACCTGATGGGGACACCGTGAAGCCAGCGGCCTTAGCCGCAACTTCGACCGAAGTCGAGTGTCGACTGTCCAGGGAAGGGGACCCTCCGCTCCCACGAACGCCGATGGTGGGACTTACCTTCGAGTCCTTTGGACCGAGAAGAGTGTCCCGATGGCCCCTCCCTTTGTGGAAAGGGATTGGCAAAGCTCCTTAAAAGAAGCTGTGTAGGAGGATCCCAGAGAGAGCGGGATAAATGCCGCGACCGAGGAAGATGAAGATGCGGCCTGGGCGCCTCCTCCTCAGGCGATCATCTGCTCGGGTTGCTCAGCCGAGCCAGCTGCCCGCGGACACCGCCTTGGGCCTCCTTGGACTTTACCGCGGGTAGCACTCTCGGGACCCAAGCTGTAACCGGCAGCGCTGTCTTCCAGGGACGCTGTCCAAAAACTAACAGCATAACTCCGCAGGCTCATGGGTCATGCTCTAGGCCAACAGTAGACGACGTGAGTGCGGATCCATCCTGACATTTTCTGCCCACATGGGCACCGCCGAATCCAGGAGTCGATTTGTCCATCGCAGCCGCGAGGGAGTAATTAGACCGAAGTCTTGAAAACTTAAGAATTAGTTTTGGGCGAACCGAAGAATTAGGATCCAGTCTATACGCAGAGCGTTAAGGAGGGAACCTGAGCTTCCAAGCGGTAAGGAAGATCTAGCGTCATGGGGCAGAGCCGAGAGTTTTACCACCCGGGTGGGTGGGAGGAGCCAGCTTGAAGACCTTCCGGCAAGATTTAAAGCGGCAAGGAACCTGCCAGACAGTGTGGATGAACAACATATCCGTGTCCCTAGAACCTGGGATTTTTGCTCATATTTATCCAATGGCTCAACAAACAAAAGTACTGCTGCAACTGAAGAGGTTGTATATCTTTGCTTTGTCCTGAGAAATTATAAAGGAAGAGAAAAGGGAAATTGTTTAACCAGGAAAGGTGCACTAAGCCAAAGCTTGCTTCCAGGTGTGACCTGGGAGCACAAGGAGGTTAAGTGATTTACTCAGGGTTTCACAGTATGCAAGTGGAGGCTGTGGGATTCAAATTCAGGACTACAGGTTTGCATCTCACTGCCCCAAACCACAGCGTTATACTGCCTACGTTAAATCTGATAGATTAAGTGCTGCAAGGCAACCAGGCAGCCTAATTAGGGATTTATTTTTACCACCAAGTAACTCCCCTCCCATTAAAAGCAAAACACTGTTTTTTTTTTTTTTTTATTTTATTAGAACTTCAGATTTACACCTTTGAGCAAGTGGCTCTTTGACAAAGGTTCCATGTCATTATATAGAGATAGGTAGTACAAACTCTGCAAGATTAGCAGACAAGTAGTTTGGAATACAAATACAATACAGGGTAACATAACAAGCTGACAAAAATTCCAAGTAGTGTAGTTAACAGAACATCAATACAAAGCATACATAAGATTGTTTGATAATTCCAAACAATATTTACATATTTGTAATGCAGCCAGAGCGGCACTGTCAAAGGGAAAGGAAGAGTGAAACTGAGATGCCACAGGCTTAGACTGGAGGATTTATCAGGGTATGCTAGGCCTGTGGGAGGGCTGAGGGAGGGGAGAGTGAAGATGAGGGGGAGTGAGATCTGCAAGAAGAGGGAGAAAGGAATAGCAAGCAGTGACAGGTAAAGTTGGAAAAATGGGAAGAGAGAATGGGTGAAGATGGGTAACTAGGAGGGAGGTAGAAGAAGAGGGAAGGGGTGGGAGACAAGAATCGGGGGACTGTACAACAGTAGGTGGGGAGAGCAGACAGACGAGGAAGAGGGGAAAAGGGATGTGGTGGTGGGTAACAGAGTGTGGGTAGTGGACCAGGACTAGGGAGAGAGGAAGGTGTAATGAGGAGGGTGGGGAGGAGGGGTGGGGGAACTGCGTGGGATAGTAGAGTGGTGGGGGAAACAGCAGCGACCATCAAGAGAACTAAGAGAAACAGTCACAGATGGCCCTGGACACAACGTTTGATGAAGATTATGTTTGAATGAGCAAAGAGTGTCTAAGTTAGTGACTTCACAGCTTAGGGAGCTAAACATCTTACGGGCTCTACCTGCAAAAGACTTCTGGCATTGGGAGGTACCGCAGCCGGGGACAGATAGTGCACAGTTGTTGGAACTTCTGGTGTTTCTGGTGCAGTTGATTGGGCTTAGGAGAGTCTGGACCACAGGGGGCATGAGTCCCATCAATGCCTTTTTTACTACTAGGCAGGTTTGATAGGTGATTCTTCCCTGCAGTTGTAGCCAGTTAGACTGTTCATAGAGGTCACAGGTATGCGTACGGTGGGCAGCTCCAATAAGGAGTCAGCAGGCCTTATTCAGCACTATAGCAATTCACCGTAGTGCAGTAGCTGCGGCTGCTCCATAGACAACAAGCCCATAATCAATGATGGAGACAACAGAGCTGTGTATTGCTAGTTTAAGGGCATCGGGGTCAGGCAGTATCTATGTTTGAAGAGAAGGCCAATGCGGGGATATTTACAGATTTCACAGCCAAATTGATATGACTGGAGAAGGACAGCGTAGTGTCCAAGGTCACACCAAGGTATTTGAAAGTTTGCGTCTGGTCAAGGGTTACACCCGAGCAATTTTTGATAGCTAACTGTTGGTGTTCATGTTTGCTATGTGTGCCATGGAATAGCATAGTCTTTGTTTTTGTATGTATACGAACATACAAAATTGCTGACAGAAAACAGCTCGCAGGTCTATCAAGTCTGCCCAATTGTACAACTCTCGGTTTAATACCACTGCAGCTGCCCCCCAATCCCCTCCCTCCAGCCCCTTCCCCCATTGTGTTCTTGTCTGTACTAACCCTGCTCCTGACTCTATCCCAACCCTGCTTAAAGCTATCAACTGTCCTCAGTTTAACTCCTCCGACAGTGCGTTTCATCCTGCCACCACTCTCGCTCTCTCTGTGTGAAGTACTGCCTCCTCATTTCCCTCCTGAACCTTCCCCTTCCAACTTCAGACTGTGCCCCCTAGTGACCCTACTTCCCCTTTAATCTGAATAATCCTCCCTCTCTGACTTTGTTTATGCCTTTCAAGTACTTAAAGGTCTCTACCATGTTCCCCTTTTCCCTTCTCTCCTCCAGCGAATACATATTGAGCTCCCTCAATCTTTCCTCATAAGACAACTCCCCTAGTCCCATGATCATTTTTGTAGCCCTACACTGCACCCCCTCAAGTAATCTCACATCCTTCTTGAGGTATGGGCACCAGTACTGTAAGAATTCCAAGTGCAGCCTCACCAGTGCTCTATAAAAGGGCAGGATGACCGCCTTCTTTCTAGAGGTGATCCCTCGGGCAGTGCACCCCAGCATTTGATTTGCCCTTGCTGCCACCCCCCTACACTGTGCTGATACCTTCATGTCCCCTGTGTCTATTACCCTCAGGTCCCTTTCCTCCTCTGAAGCTGTTACCTGCCCTCCCCCCAGCCAGCAGCTGGTCCTGGGATTTCTGGCTCCAAGGTGCATGACCTTGCACTTCTTAGTGTTTAACCCCAACTGCCACTCCTTAGACCAGTGTTCGAGTTTAGCTAGCTCCTCCCAGAGTGCATTCCTCACTGTCCACGTTTGCACAAATGTTAGTGTCATTGGTGACCAGGCTGAGCTTAGTCTTGACCTCCTCTGCAATGTCTCCAACGAAGACACTGAACAAAACAGGGCCCAGCACGGAACCCTGCGGTACCCCACTAGTTACTGGCCTAGGCTTAGATGTCTCCCCCCCCCTTACAACTACTCTCTGTTGTCTGTCCTGCAGCCAGCTCTCAACCCACTCCACCTGTTTCTCCCCCGCCCCCATTTCCCTCAGCTTACTCAGTAACCTCCTGTGCCGCACAAAGTCGAAAGCCTTGCTAAAGTCCAGATACAGAACATCCACAGTGTGGTCTTTGTCAAGTGTCCTAGTGACCCAGTCAAAGAAGTCGATTAGATTAGTTTGGCACGATCTTCCCGAGACAAACCCATGCTGTCTCTCATCCTGTAGACCATTACTATCGAGAAAGGTTACCAACCTCTCCTTCAGAATGGTTCCATCAACTTCTCCACTACAGAAGTCAAGCACACCGGTCTGTAATTGCCCGGTTTGTCCTTGGGGCTACCCTTGTGGAGGGGCACCACATGAGCCATCCTCCAGTTTCTGGATACATTCCCTGTCTCTGAGGAGGTGTTGAACAGGTCTGTCAGAGGGCCTGCCAACACCTCTGCCAGTTCCTTCAGGATCCTTGGGTGTACACTGTCCAGTCCTGGTGCCTTGTCCAACCGTAAGGCTTTAAGGCCCTTCAGAACTCTATCCTCTTGGATGACCCCATTATCTCTGCCCCCACTCCTCCATTGCCCCCTTTCCCTTGTGGTATTGGGCCATCCTTTTCTTTCATGAACACCGAGCATAAGTACTCATTGAGTGCCTCTGCCTGGTCTTCCCCGTTTTCTGCCCATCCCCCCTCCCTTTTGATTCTAACAATGTCATCCTTACAACTCCTCTTCTCCTCTTCTTCCTTATGCATTTAAAGAACCCTTCTCTGATCCCCGAGCCAATTTCAGCTCCTTTGCTGCCTTGGCTGCCCTGCTCACCTCCCTAGATGCCTTTGTGAACACCACCTCCCTGTCCTCTTCACATCCAGATTTTTTGAACTTAATGAAGGCCAGTCTTACTCCCCCCCCCACCTTCCCTCCACTTCCTTGCCAAGCAAGCTAGATTTTTTTGACCTAACCTGCTTACTCTGAGACTTGCCACACATGTCCGTGGCCTCATTCAGTCCCTTTCTAATGATTGCCCAATTGTGTTCAGCATCCATCCCTGGGCTAATTCCAGCTAAATACCCCTCTAGAATGCTGCCCATTCTGGCAAAATGTGCTGCCCATTCTGGCAAAATCTGCCTTCCTGAAGTCTAACACCCTTGTCCTGGTCTTAGCCGACTCCCTCCCTGTACTGAGGAGGAACCACACTGAGCGGTGGTCACTTCCTACTGGAGGGTCCTGTACTACCACATCCTGGACCTGGTCACCATTTGTTAGCACAATGTCCAGTATGTTCCACTCCCTAGTAGACTCCATCACTCCCTGCACTAGGAAGCTGTCTTGGATAGCCTCCAGCAGTACCTGTTCCCTGGCATTTGTTATAGTTACCATCTGCCAGTCAACCCCAGGTAGGTTGAAATCTCCCACTATAACAGTACTCCCTTTGCCACTGAACTTCCTGATTTACTCCCCCAACTCCCTATCTGCCTCCTCGATGTGTGAGGGTGGCCCGTACACCACCCTCATCCTGAGCTTCTTATCTTTGGGGCTTTGGAGCAATATCCATATGGCTTCTAGCCTCCCATCTTCCCTGGTACACAGCATCCCCTCCCTAACATAAATAGCCACCCCCCCCCACTTCCCCCTTCCCGGTTCCTGAGGTACACCTTTTATCCCGGGATCATGAGATCCCAGTCATGGTATTAGGTGGCCCAGGTTTCTGACATGTCGGCAATATCTACCTCCCCTTCTGCCATCAATGCCTGGAACTCTGCCACCTTGTTTGCCAAGCTCCTTGCATTCAGAGATACAACAGTCCACCTTGTGTCCTGCCCCTCCTTTCCTCGTCACTCCTCCCATACTTCCGCCTTGAGAACTTCCCCTCAATCTAATCCCCCTCTCTGGGGGTGAGGCCTTCTGGTCTCCTTGGAAGGTGACTCCTCCTTGCTGTCCGACTTAGCCCCCCCAGTTTAAATCTTTTTTGTTTTTAATGTAATTCTCCAGCCCCTGTTTCATCGTCCTTGTACCCTCGATGTTGAAATGCAGCCTATCCTTGGCATAAAGCCCCTTATTATTCCATGTCTCGCCCCACTCCCCTACTACCCTGTATCCCATTTCCGCACACAACCCCTTCAGCCACCCATTAAACTCCTGTATTCTTAGCTTGCCCTAGGTACCGGGAGTACCACAGAGAATGTCACTGAACTTCCCACTCGACTGCAGCTACTCCCCACCTCCCTGAACCTCTCCTGCACATCATCCACTGTACTGCCCTCTAGGTCATTTGTTCCTAGATGCATTATGATATGAGGCTTCCTTCCCACCTTCTCCACACATTTCTGAATGGGCTGCCTTACTCTCCCCACTGTCATACCTGGCATACACTCCACCCAGGTTAGGCTCTTCCTTGCTCCCTTACCTCACCATCTCACCCCAAGCATAGAATCCACATGTGCAATACTCGATCCCCCATCTTCGTACGTCCCCCATGGTTTGCCCTCTTACAAGTGCCTTTTCTTCAGTGTCCTCTCCCCGATACCCTGTCCTTCCTCACCGACTGAACCTCCACCTGCTCTCTTCTTCCTCCATCCTTTCTGTACTCCTTCCCTTGTACAACTACCCTCCTCCACTAATTGTATGTTCTCACCACCCCCATCATTGTGCCTCCTTCTCTCCCCCCCGTCCCTACATGTTTTGGTCCATTCCCCCTTTAGTTAGTGTGTCCGTGCCAACTCCACCTGCGTCCCTAGCCCTACCAACTTCTACCACAAAGTCTTCCTCCCTCCTCCTTGCACCCTCTATTTCCCCTTCCTCATGGTCTCCTGTCCCCTATTCCATGTTACCTTCCCCATCCTCCTGCTCTGTTTCATCAAATAGTACAGAGTACCTGTTTGTTGTCTCCAATCCCCTGCCCACCCATGAAATAGCTCCCTGCCTCCATTTACCCTGAACCTCTTCCCTACTTCCTTTCTCTCTAGTCTCATTCCCTACCACCTGCCAACTCCCCCTTTCTGCACTCCCTGGTTCCTGTGGACTTGGCTGCCCTGGCCGAGCACCCCCTTTCGGCCTGTGGTAGCCTGGTCTATCCTGCAATGGAGCCCTACCTGCCCCCTAGCCCCATCTCCTCCTCTCCTACTCATTCCTGACCCTTCTCCCAGTTCCCATTTCAAGCTCTCTATTTCCAGTGTAAGCTGTCTGAACAGCCTGCACACTGGACACCCCCTGACCTTCTACCAGTTTCCTAGAAACAGTGCTGCTCCACACCCACTGCAGCTCACTACCCTTCCAGTCTCCCTTTGCCCCCAACCCCAGTCATCCCTACCCCTCCACTCTCCCCCCCTTCCCCATTCATTCCAGCTGCCTCCTTGCCCTGACCTCCACACCTTCTCTGTATCCCTTAGGCACTACAGGCCCCATTACTCAGTCTGGCAGATTCCTCTCTGTAGGTTCATGCAACTTGTACCCCTCCTTGTGCCTGCCCCTAACCAGCATAGCCTGCTACCTGCTGTCCGCCGTGAAGACGCCACTAGAGATGCTACAATCCTGCATCTTGGCACTCGTGCCTCAGGGTCACTCACACAAGGAGTCGCTAGGCCTCCTGGGAGTGATGTAGTGACTGCCGAGTCACATGACCACGGCATTCAGTCCTCCGAGATCTCCCTCAGCCTCCCATTAGTAGCGTCATCCCACCACCCAGTTCCCAAACCCACACACAAATCAATGGAGAATTTCCCCTGAAACAGCAAAAACAGTCAGACCACAGTGGCTGAACATCACACAGGCTGTCTTATCCTTCTGAAGCTCCTCTCCCACATCGTGCCGTCTGTTCTCTGTGGAATATTAAAATGGTGCCTGGTTTAAATATCCAGTGACAGTGGCCACTTGGTTGGCTCTGCCACATGTTTTTAAACAAGCCGGAGAAAGATCACAAATGCAGACAATGGGCAAGCAAATGTAGTACTAGTACAGCAGAGATTTACTCTGATAGCTCAGGTCACACACACAGTCAACACAGATAAGGGACAGGCACCAAGGAGGTGAGGTGGGCGTAACCAGCAAAGTTTTAGTCCAGAAATTAAATTTATTACAGTAGTGTAACTGCCACAAGGCAACCTCAGCCAGGCAGAGATTTATTCCTTTGAGCCAGAACCCAGTTCCAATTCCATCCAATAACTGCTCCCCCGGAGCAGTGGCACCAACCACCACCAAGTAAGGTCTAACTGAGCCTTCAAGGAAGGCAGGAAGAGACAGGTGGGTCACACATATACACGGGTGGGTTTACAGCAGAGACAACTGCAGCAGACTGGTGGGTGGGCAGGCACACAGCAGCAGACACTCAGCCCACAGTAAATTTCACTGCCTTGCCTTTTTTTTTTTTTAAACTTTAAACAAGGGTGATCACTGATCAATATAACCCCCTTTTTTAATGATTTAAGACTAAAAAGGTATGAGATTTTTCTCAATTAGACATAACTGTCCTGCATAACCCTGCTTTTTGTCAACTGTGGAGTGGAAGGTCACAGTAAGATTGTGCTGCTTGCTATTAAATTATTACTTCTCAACAACTGCATGGGTATCTCAATGTTACGTACCACGAGAGTGACAAAAAGAGAGACACATGGTACAGTAACATTGTGATACCATGCGACAAGCAAGCAGAACCGTTTGTCACTGACCCTTGAACTCACAACCCCCCCCCCCAAACAACCACCACACATGACTGGCAGTCATGGAAAAGAACTCCACCCCCGATACCTTCAGCACCAGTCACTGCCATAGCCCGCAACCTGGACAGGACGAGCCAGTCTTCCTGAACTCCTCTTGGTGTCCCGCCTTTCAATTCTCCTCACGTCACTGCCCCGGCCAGTCCAGTTGTTGGAGCTGGATTTCAGCTTTCTTCGGCAGTTCAGCAGCTCCCTCCCGAGTCCTCCTGAAGTAAACAGCAAAGCAGCCTCAGGCACAGGAAGATGAGAATCTGGCTGTGGATTCTAGTACAGAAGAAGCTGCTGCACCTTAGAATATCCAGGATGCAATACCTACCAGTTCAACTAGTTTGACCCCCATTACCATAACAAAAGAGGTTTCTATGGTACAGAGGATGGTTTCTACAACTGGTATATCTGATAACATGCAACATCTAGCAATGGATTTACCTACAGGAGGAGTGACTATAAACAAAGGTAACAATGCCATACTGAAAACATCTCCATCCAACACAGAGGCTTCAGCAGACCCCAATGGCTGTGGTTACAATATTTCACAGAAAATACAGCACATGCAGGATTCAAGGATGGCAGAATGCGCTCTGGCTTTCAATCTATGTCCTTACCCTTCGACTCCCTAAAAGGCTCAATCACATCCCTCGACAACAAAATGGAAAACCTCACTAAAAGAGTCTCTGAATTGGAAAATAGAGTTGGAGTAACAGAAGACCAACTGGCCCCTCTCCAAACTAAGGCAAGCCTATGCCAGAAATAATTACAGGAACTACAGCTTAAACTTCTGGGCATGGAGTCCCACTCAAGGAGAGACAACCTTAAAATAGGAGGGATACCTGAGGGGTCTGAAGGGACAAATACCGTACAATTTATAGAAGAACTTCTAACAGAAGCGACACATAGAAAATGGCCGGAGGAGAAAATAGAGCTGGATAGGGCCCACAGAATCTTCTCCACAGAAGAGACGTCCTAAGATTTATATTTGTAAAGCCACACAATTTTCAAATAAAGGAACAGCTATTACAAAAAGTGAGGCTGAATAAAGGTCTTCATGTGAGAAACCTACATCTACAAGTCTTTCCTGATCTCCCTCCTTCAGTTATGGCAAAGTGTAAATCATTCGATGGGATTAGAAAAATATTAAGAGAGAAAGGTATCCCTCAGAACTTGATACACTCAGGACACCTAAAATTGTTCCTGAATGGGAGACAGCACATTTTTGATACTCCCTATGAAGCCGATCAGTATTTAAAAACATACTTCTTTCATACGGAGGATAATGGTTGAGCAGAGGGGCAAAGATCTGCTGAGATCTACAAGATGGTGATGTTGTCTTTGGATAACAACGAGCTATGCATAAAATAATTATAAATATATATATATATATATATATATATATATTTATATATATAAATTTCTAATATATGAAAAATTTTATGTATTAATTATCTATTAATTTGCAAGGAGAAAGCAGTATGTATGACACAGTGGCCGGCAAGAGAGCCTGCCTCACATTCATTCACCAGAAAGTAACGACTGTTTTCGCAGACAGTCTTAAGGGGGGAGGGACCCAGCATTAAGCCTGGATACCGGATTGATAGTAGTAGTTTTTATTGGGGGTGGGGGTGAAAGATGCAACAGGCATAGCACTCTCCTCTTTAAAAGCAAAACTCTAAATGTAAACATAGAAGTAAGATTATAATAGCCTATATATACAGCTGGCTTTCTTCTCTCTGTCATAGTAAATCTAAAAAAAAAAATGGCTGAAAATCTGAAATATTTAAGTTGGAACATCAAGAGGGCTAGAGGTAGAGTAAAAATGCGTAAAATCATACAATATGCGAATCAAATACAAGTTAATTGCCTGCTGTTGGAGGAAACCCACTTTGCCTCCAGCGATTTTCAATATACAGTATCTGTAATCTATTTATGGATCACAGGATCCATTTCTGCTTCTCAAATAACTCCAGAGGTGTTGCTCTGATTTTTACAAATTATTCAACTATCGTGATCAAGCAGAAAAAAACGGATGAGGACGTTATTATCAGTTCTCTATTAGGTCCAACCGAAGATGACCCCGCCTTCTTCATACATTTCTTTATCTTATTATCTGGCTTCTCAGGACCATACATTATTGGTGGGGATTTTAATATACCATTAAACTAATCTAGGCAGATCAGTGGGATCGGAGGACACTAAAAAGCGAGCCGTAAAAACAATAAAGGATTTTATGCTGGATTTAAAATTAATTGACATTTTTAGGGGAAAATACCCTACATAAAAAAAATTCTCATTCTTCGCTAATGTTTATAAAACGGCCTCAAGAATCAATTATTTCCTTATTTCAAAGGAAATAGTGAATAACTGTAAAAAAATCAACTATGGAGCCATAAAAATTTCTGATCACTCCCCTGTAAATCTGCTGATAAATTTGCAGGAAATCTGATAACTGCTTACTGCACGATCCCTATTTTAAACAGAAAGTAAGAGCAGAGGTTGATTTTTTTCTTACAAAACAATACAAATGATGATTTATTCTTGGTAATAATTTGGGAATCTTTAAAAGTCTACCTTAGAGGTTGGATTATCTCTTATGCAGCTACCAAAAGAAAAATATAAAAAGAAAAAACAGACCTATTAGAACACTGACTTCTAGTAGCTGAATCAGCATTTAATTTATCATCACAGGAAGAAGATTTAATATTAGTACTAAAACTAAGAGAAAAACTGAATGCTCTACTGGCATATAGAGCAGATAGGGCTTTTCAAAATTCTAGATCAAATTATTCTTTTTTTTCCTGAGAAGCTGGATAGATTACTAGCATATCAATTGCAGTGTGTGAATGCAACCAAAATGCATACATAAAATCCAGCTATACTCTGGTTAAACATCAACTTCACCTTTGGAAATCAATAAGGATTTTCGTAAATTTTACAGTAATCTATATATACACACCGGATATTAATTTCTCTCAAGAAGAGATAGATAATTTCTTTATAAACCTTTCCAGTACTCCTCTTTCAGATATATCACGTTTAAAAATTGATAATCCTATAAAATGATGGAAGAAATTAAATCAGTAATTTGCTCTGCTTCAAATAAAAAAAATCACCAGGCCCTGATGCTTTTATGATGGAATTTTATACAGAATTCTCTGACATCCTCTGCTCACTGTTATTCCACGCCTATGGGGATATGGAAAAGGATGAGATTTTATCGGAATCTCTAAATGATTCCATCATCATACTCACTCCAAAAAACGATAAAGACCTCTTAAAATTTGGGTCATACAGACCTACAGCTGTAATGAACATTGACTATAACATCATAATGAAAGTCTGGGCTAACAGGGTTGCTGCACATGTCTAGACCATTATACATCCTGACCAAACAGGGTTTATCCTGGGAAGACATCTAACAGCAAACGTATGAAAGGACATTAACATTTTAGAACTACCTAGTCAAACTGAAATGGCCATCATCTCACCTGACGCCGAGAAGGCCTTTGATAGAGTCCATTGACATTTCATGTTGTCTAGTTTAACCAAACTGAATTTTGGAGATAGTTATGCATTGGATGAAAATGGTCTATAACAACCCGAGAGCCAGAATCAAGACCAATTCTAACCTTTCTGGTCATATACATCTACAAAGAGGCGTTCAGCAGGGTCGACCACTCTCTCCTTTATTGTTTGTAATCTTTATTGAGGCTCTTGCTATTTCAATTAGAAACAACAAATGTATTAATGGTCTGGATGTGAATGGCATCTCCTGCAAAATATTTCTGTATGCAGACAATATTCTGATATATTTAGACAATCCAAAGGAAAAAGTGAAAGAGCTTGGGAGGGAGTTTGAAAGATTTGGTAGAATATCAGGTTATAAAGTCAATTGGGGCAAATCTGAAGTTATTTACAACGAGCAGGCTATAGGCATCTCTGGTACTCTTCTCAATTCTTCAATCACAACAGAAATGAAATACCTGGGTATTACCTTAACAAAACAAATAAAAAAACCTGTTTAAATATAATTATAAACCTCTTATAGCCAGCATTAGGGCAGATTTGGAAAGATGGGTGAATCTTCCGCTAACCATTACAAGTAGAATCAATATTATCAAAATGAATATTCTGCCAAGATTTCTCTTCTTATTTCAAGCTCTTCCCATATATCTAAATAAAACATTCTTTAGTAAAACAGATAAATGGCTCAGATAATTTATATGGAAAAACAAACACCCAAGAGTCAGTCTACTAAAGTTGTATTTTTCCATTAAACCAGGGAGGACTTGGTCTTCCCAGTCTAAGGTTGTACTACTTGGCTGCTCAGATCGAATATACTATAGACTGGTTTCAGCTTAGCAAAAGACAGGATGGAGCGAATAAAGATAGTGAAGCCCTAGAGTGCTCCTGTACTCCCATTTGTAATCTCTACCAAGCCCTTTATGTTAATTGCGAAAATAACATTTATAAAAACAAGATCTTAAATTCAACAAAGACCACTTCTCAAGCTTGGAATGATGCGCATATGGTAATGGGTTCAAAATGCAATATTTCGATATTTTCTCCGATATACATGAACTCACATCTTAAATTTACACCAGTTAAATTTTTTTTTGAAATGGAACCTCTATGGGCTGTTTCAATTGGAACAATGTTTAGATAATGGTAGCATAATCCCATTTGATATATTAAAGTGAGTATATAATCTCCCAACTGGAATTTATACTGCCTTTCTATAATTAAGAGATTTTCTTCTGCATAATAAGACCATATTAACCTGTCCAACACCCATGAAACTGTTAGCAACCAATCCACTCAATCAAACCAAATCGATATCTAGAATTTATAACTTATTACTGGAAGCTTGTAAATGAGACACTGATCACTGGAGGCAAAGCTGGCTTAAAGAATTAAGGGGAGTCAGTCATAATATTGACTGGCAGGTGGTTCTCTCTACTCCTGCAAAAGTCTCAAAAAATTCTAAGATTAGACAAATACAATTTAATGTAATTCACAAAGTGTATTATATTCCCCATAAGCTTAGTAAATTCAACTGAACTCTACCTAATATCTGTACAAAGTGCAAAAGGGATAATGCGACCTTGAGCCATATGCTGCTGTTTTGTCCAGCACTGTTTCAGTATTGGGAAAAAATAAGGGAAATAATGTCAAAAGTGCTGGACAAAAACATTCCATTTGACCAGGGAATTCTTTTCAGTTTGACCTCTAGGCTGGACCCATCAGAGGAAGCTGGCGCATTTCTATCCCTTTCAATGGTTCTAGCAAAAAAAGGTTATACTCATGCACTGGAAGGGTGAGACGGCCCCAAACTTTAAAGAATGGCTTAACTTACTTAGTGATAGTGGAAGGTCAGAGAAAATTTACTATGGTATGGAAAATAAATTTGATAAAATCTGGCTACCCTACTTTAATTTTCTAAGCACTCACAGTACCCAATAGTAGCCACGCTCCAGTCAAAGTCACCGTAGTGTATGACAGATATAACTAGGTTTAGTTAGTAAAACTGCTTTCCCCGGTACGATGATGTCAATGAATACCTCAATCAGCTGCTGTTTGAAATCAGGGTAACCAGCAGGTATCAGGCTGAGTACAAAAAAAAATAGTTGCACAAATCAGTCACAAAAAACAGCAAACAAGTTGTAGAACAAGTAAATCTGAGAGAGGTCTCTAATGTTGAACTACCTGTTCCTGTGGCACAGCAAAGACTGGAGAATCTCAGCCTTCAGAATGTTCATGTGCCCAGGATTCTATGTTGATTGACGGCTTTGGGCTGTGCCACTACCCCAGTGGGGATGGACATCACTCATATGTAAAGACTTCCCATTGACAACATAAAGCGATACAGAAAAGCAGAGTCATAACCGAAAGTCCTACAGTATATCCAGTGATCCACTAAAGCTGGCAGCCTGAGCAGGGTCTGCCAACCCTTCAATATATTGGTGGTACAGCTAATACAGCTAATAAATGCCCCCAATCGGCTGCAGCCATGCGAATTAGCAAAGAGAAGCCGAGCTATGTTATACAAATTGTTCGATGCAAATTCAGTTTGCTTACATAAAAAACATAGAAACATAGACTTTGACGGCAGATAAGGAACGCTTGGCCCACCTAGTCTGCCCATTTCCCTACCTACAGGATAAGCCGCAGATCCTAGTTAACCAACAGCCTATTTCTTCCTACCCCCCACACGAATTGCTTTATGTCTGTCCCATGCATTCTTGAATTCTCCCACAGTTTTAGACCCCACAACCACCTCAGGAAGGCTGTTCCATGCATCCACTACCTCTCTGTGAAAAATACTCCTCACATTGCCCTGAACCGCCTCTGCCTTTAAATTGTGTCCCCTTGTTCTGTAACGCCTCTTTTCTGAAAGATGCTACCTCTTGGACTTTGTTGATTCCACTGAGGTACTTAAAAGTTTCTATCATGTCCCCTCCCTCCTTTCCTCAAGGGTATACATATTAAGCTCCTTTAGTCTCTCCTCGTATGACTTCTCTTGCAGACCCTGCACCATTTTAGTTGCCTCCTCTGACTGCCTCTATCCTGTCTATGTCCCTATGGAGATGGGGTCTCCAGAACTGGATGCAGTACTCCAGATGGGGTCTCACCAACTGTCTGTACAGAGGGATAACAACTTCCTGTTTTCTGCTGGTGATGCCTCTCCCTATGCATCCCAGTATACCCCCGGCCCTTCCTACTGCCTTCTCACATTGCTTGCTAACCATAAGGTCATCTGATATGATTACAATCCTGGCATAAGTCACCAGGCCACAAACCTCAACTGGGCAACATGAGCATATAGTTTTTGGTTTAGCAAATCCACCCCACCTTTGTCTCCTGGCAGTTAGAGAATCCTAAACTGAATTCTGGGGTGCCCCCCCCAAAAATAAATCTGGAAATTAACTTGTCCCAGGAAGTCAGGTATATGGGGCTAGAGGTGATCAGCAGCATCTGGAAAGAAGAGAGGATACGTGGCAGCACATTCATGCTTTCCATACAGAAGAAAAAAAACTAAGGGGCAGACAGTCCATTTATGCAGGTCAGCTGTAATTTGTTGGGTAAGGGGTTCAAGATTCAGCAACTCAAAATGTTCCAGGTCTCTAGGGATATGAACCCCCGATAATGTAGCAAAACGCTATGCCACTTAAAAGGGTAGTGCAACCACACAGCAAATGAAAGCTGAAAGAAAAAAGGTACTGTAGCAGTTCTATTTTATGGGTGTTGCATCACTGCCACCAGCTCAGACTCATTCATCTCATTAAGGCCACTATGGAATTCTCCAGGGATGATAATAAAAGAAGAAGGTTATCGGTGCACAACACTAGTTTGTATTCCCTCTTTCTAATAGAGGTACCTTCTATAATGAACACACTTTTCAACCTGCAACAATTTGGAGGAGGCGAAGTCCGCTACCACTGACTGTGGTCTTCCATTAAAGTAGGAGTGAAACCAGTAAAGACGAGGGCCAGAGATACATGAATCCATAAGCCTGCAGGACAGAAGAGAATGATCAACGGTATCAAATGCCAGAACACGGTCAAAGAGAATGACATCAGTGGGGAAGCCACCATCTATGATGGAAAGAATGTTGTCAGCAAGACATAGAAAGGTGGCAATAGCTGCGTGTAAAGGATGAAAACTGGACTAGAAAGGGGTAGCTTATAGGAAGCACCATATCTCCTGAGCTCCTAGGCCTCTATTTTTCATATCGATTTAAAGTGTACTTTTTAGACCAATCTGTTGAAAACAGGGCATTGGGGGTGTTTGGTGGTGCCTCAGAGTCAGCGATTATGGGGAAGAATCGTGGGGCTGCTGCATCCTCATCAGATTTTTTTGCCCCAAAGAAAACCCAACAACAAAGGGAGGAGAGGTCCCCAGAACTCGTGGAAGCTACAGTCCCGAGTGAAGCTGTGATGACAGGCGCCTCTCTGGACTCCATACAAACGACCCTACGTCAACTGGTCAGGTCGGTACAGGTGATGGACAAAAAACTGGACTCTCTTATACCACGAGTCACAGACCTGGAGGCTAGAATGGACAGATGTGAGACAACAGTCCAGAAATCGGAAACTCCTATGATGAAGCCCGCGACACCACCATAAAACTTATCAAAGAAAACACGATGCTACGGCAGCAACTCGAGCTGGTGGAGAATCAAGCCCAAGAACGAAACCTGCGCATACTGGGCCTGGCTGAGTCGGCAGAGGGAGATGACCCTCTGAGTTTTGCTAGACATGTGCTCCCGAAGATTCTTGGGCTCTCGGAAGAGAACTCCTCTTTAGCAGTTGAAAAGGCGTTATAGAATTACACCAAGATGGAATTTATCGGAGGAGGGGACACCACGGACTTTCCTGGTGGTGTGCACGGGAATCGGGAATTGAGATCGGGTACTTGCCCTGGCCAGATGGAAGCGCTGTCTGAAGTATGGGGATAATGCTATTCAAGTTTTTCCAGACCTCGCGTATGGCACCCGCATAAGGAGGAAAGGTTTTGATGGAATCCGCAGTCGACTGAGACAATCTAAAATACAGCATCAGCTCCTTTTCCCCGCTCGGTTGAGACTCACTTGGCAAGGGCGGCAGTATCAATTCCACGATCCGAAGGATGCCGAAAAGATGGTGAAGACCATTGAGCAAGAATTGGAGACAGAAGAAGGAGAGGTCGCTTTTATTGGATGAAGAGATGCCCTGAATTCACCATGGCCTTGAATCTACTCGAGGTCTGTGAGAGTGGGCTAGGACATAACTCTGGCTAGTAAGGGGCTGTTTTCAAAGCTAAATAAGTAAAGCTACGTGGGGAGCTTCAATCTAGCCGGGGAGTATAAGCGAGACTGTAATTATCTCAAGTTATATCATCTAGCCTGCTACATAAGGGCCATAAAATACTGTCTCTGGAGTTGAACGGGTAGGATATGGCTCGGACACAGACTTGAGTTATACGTGGGACTGATTATATAAAGCAGCTCATTTTGCTGCATAATCTATATGTTAGTGTTGCATTGGGGATACATTAGGCGGTTATTTAGTGCCTTGATGTATTATGCTCATGGGTCATTCTTTTTTTTTGTTCTGATATAGAAGGCTTTGGGAGGATGGGAGAATATTTGTTGAAATAATAAAGGGGAATAACTATTTGGGGAACTATATCAACCGGCAGATTAAGCTGATGTGCTTGAACTTGATGTTATGATAAACATTTTAGTGTTGGTTCCCTTATATGCTTCTTAAGCTGTATGCTATGGGAATGGGTATTATAGAGAGACATGGGATTTTTCCCCCTCTGTGGTAACTATTTGGGAGGGGCCTATATATGCTGTATGTTATTGCCATTTCTGTGATAACCGGATGCTCTCCTCCTATGCTGCAAGATTTTGTTGTTTTTGTACTGCAAAATTATAAATAAATAATACAAAAAAAAAAAAGAAAGAAAGGGGTAAAGAAGCTTGTCCGAACATAAAAGTTAGACTGACATTTGCTGACCAGGCTTTTTGGAACAATGTAAAGAGCTGGAAGGATAGAGATGGGACTTCAGTTTCTAGGGATGTCAGCATCTCCTGCTTTGTGGAGCAGTATGACTACTGCATGTTTCCAGATTGAGGAAATGATCCCAGAGGAGAAGTAAAGAGTTAAATATATGGTCAAAATGGTGTTACTGCTGAAGCATTGCACCTTATAAAATGGTGGGGGGGCATCAGCACCACTTGACGCCAATTTAAGATAACTGTAAAACAACTTCAGTGTTACTGATATGGTAGGAGGAGAAAATGTTCACAGGAAGACAAGAGGTCCAGGGATTGAAGTGTGGAAGGCCGCCAGTTGGTGAGGGAGTAATTAGAAACTGACGGCTTTAGAGTGTTGCCAACATTATTGTGGTCTTTTTAATTCTGAATTATCTTGAGCACTCAAAGAAATGCTGACATCTGCAGCATCTCGAGTAGTGTGGCTCAAGTAGCACTACTTAATTTGCATAATTTACGTAACCCAGAATTCACGCAATCACATACGTGAGAGTTTGTCGTCCTCCACCTACACCACTAATGCTTCATGTCTGTATAAAGAACTGATTTTTATATGTTGTTAGTTGACGTGTCTCTTAAATCAAATTATATACAGTATATCATATCTGTACTAAACAGTACTAAATTGTATAAACTACCGTGCAATGTTTTTCTAGATTATTGTAACACTTTGTTGTATGCCATAGCGAAAGCTTGTGCAATAAAAGCTACCGACTGGGGACTCCATGTATATTTTAACTCACTCAGCCCCACAGCACGTATGTGCATCATCAGGCAAAATTCCTCTGGTCCCCATAGCGCATATGTGCGTCAGGTGTTCACTTCATCTCATCCCCAGAGCGCATTTGTGCGTCCTGCACTTCTTATGCACTTTCTGGATCAACCAATCAGGGATACGGTTATTGGAAAGTGCAGGTCAGTAGGAAACATTCCTAACTACCAGAATACCAACTTTAAGATAGGGGTCACCATTGAGTTAAACAGAGTGGCCCAGATATTCAAAAGGGTTGCACATGGTGCAACAGTGTTGCGCCATGCACAACCCACTGATGCGCCCCGGTGCGATATTTAAAAGGAAAAGGGCTTGCATAGTCCCGATGTCACGATCAGTAATGTGTATGCAGGCACAGGTGGGGGCTAGCCCATGCATAAACTGCACAGCCCGACATTCAGCCGGCCATGCAGAGTTATGCAGGCGCAACCCCTACCTGTGCCTGCACAACTTTACGCCGAAAAAAAAGGATCAGTCGAGGGCCACCCACAGGTGAGCTGCCGCACTGCAGGGCACAACACAGCAGCCGCCACCGGTGGGTGGCCCTACACTTGTTCCCGCCGCATCTGGCGGGCGCCCCATGCCCCGATCACGGGCATGAATGCAACTCCCCCAGTAGCCCAATCAGGCATGAATGCAATCCCCACCCCACCCAGTAGCCCGATCGCGGGCATCAGACCTCCCCAATGTCCTATGATCTGTGTAGGTCCAGTGACCTAGAGTAGCCTCGATCGCTGGCGGCATCCTCACCCCCCAAGTATGTTATCCCTGGTGATCTTAGTGGCCCCCACCCCACCGCCCACGGAGCCCCATCACCCCGCCCGCCAGCCAGCGGTCGGCAGCACCTCACCCGCCCCGCGCCTGCCGCCCGGCCGACTGACAGTTTAAGGCTGCACGCCCATTGGTTCAGAGCATGAGCCAATGGACGGCAGCCCATTACTGCATAAGGCAGTCTAGATATGAATGAATGGAAGAGGGTGGGCAGGGTCAAAGGAGGGTTAATTCTGTGGGTAGGTGGGGGAGGGGGAAAGGAGGGGGGAGATAAATCTGGGGAGGAAATGGGTGTGGGGGGTCAACTACAGCAAAATAAACTGTATGCTGCACACTCCAGCAGACTTGATAGACCGTAATGGCCTGTTTCTACTGGCATATTCGTCTGTTCGTAAGATACTCTTATGGAAGAGTACTTCACATGCACCTGAAAAAAGTGCTGTGATTGGAAGAGGGTGTCACACAACACTTTCACAAGCTAAAAGTTTATGAGTCAAGGTGGAGAGCTTCTTATGGATATGAGTGTCGCCTCACACATTCTTAGTACCAGAGGACTGTAAACTGAAGGTAAGAAGTTCAGTGGTCCTAAAGACACAAGAGGTGACACTCTCTTACATCCATAAGAGGACCAGATGCATGCAGGCCGCCTGTGTAAGGAGGACGGATGGATGCAGGTCGCCTGTATAAGGATGACGGCCTTTATCCATTTGAGAAGGGCACCTTAGTCCTAAGTGAGACGTCTGAATGCTTCTGTAGCAAGCATTTAAACTGGCCGGGGAAGGGGGGGGGAATCAGGAAGATTAGGAAGCTTAGTTACCCCCTCCATGAGCACATGCTCTACACAAGTGATCAAGGAGCGGATAGACAGACAAAGAACAGAATACAGCATTAGGGCATAGCAGGGAGGACCAGGGAAAAAGAGCACCCAGAAAGGGGGGACTAAGGGCAGCTGGACAGATGAGGGTGTCACATCATGGAGAGCCATGCGTGCCAATACACGGAGCCTCAGTAACAAGATGGAGGACCTCGAGGCAGCTATGGCACAGTCGGACCTGGACATAGTGGCCATCACAGAGATATGGTGTTATGATAACCACGACTGGGAGATGGCCATACCAGACTACAATCTATTCAGGAAGGACAGAATGGGCAGGAAGGGAGGAGGAGGAGTGGCACTTTATTTGAAAGATAACATGAAGGCCACAGAGATTCAAGGGGAACAAAGAGGGAGGAGGTACTATGGGTTAAGTTTGAAAGGAAAACAGGGTCAGTCAACCTCATGGGGTTAATCTGCAGACCACCAATGCAGGGGAAGGAGACGGATAGGGAGATAATGCTAGCTATCCAAAGGATGGCGAGCAAAGGGGGAGGTAGTGCTAGTTGGAGACTTCAACATTCTAGACATGCCGACATGGACTGGAACCTCCCAGCAGCAGCGTCACCATGAGCAGATTCATTTGGACTCCCTTCAGGGAGCCTTCCTTAAACAACTGGTCACAGAACCCACACGGCAGGAGGCACTACTGGACCTGGTGCTCACAAACAGGGACAGTGTGACAGGGGTCACAGTAAGGGAGCACCTGGGGAACAGTGACCACCGGTCACTGTGGTTTGACATAACTGAAGGGGCAGAACACAGCCACACAAAAACGAGTATCCTTGACTTCAGGAGGGCAGATTTGGGACAAGTGGGAAAATGCTTGAAAGAGGTACCAGCTGGATTAGGGAGGGGAATTAGGGATGGAGGAACAGTGGGCTATATTCAAAACAGGAATAGCAAAGGCAAAACAACTATGCATAAAACAGGTAGGGGATGAGAAAGAGGAGAACGTTATGGTATTCCAAGGAGGTAGCGGAAAAAGTGAAAGCCAAAACAATCACATTCAAGCAATACAAAAAGACATAGTCAGAATGGGACAGGGAGAGGCACCAGGAGAAGCAGAAGGAGGCAGGAATGGCAGTAAGGGAAACCAAAGCACAAACTGATGAGCGCATTGTGAAATCAGTGGTTAGAGTGGACAAAACCTTTTACAGGTACGTAAGTGAAAAAAGGAAGACAGAAGGAGGGATAGTGAGGCTGAAAGAAGAGATCGGGAGCAGAGTGGAGGACGACAGCAGTAAAGCAGACATACTGAAACGATAGCTCTGCTCTGTCTTTACAGAGGAGGCGGCGGAAAAGGGGCTGTGTAAGGAACCAGAAGGGAGTAGAGAGGGTAGGAAGGGCACGGAAATGGATACAAGTCCATTTCCACGGGATAGAGTCCTAAAGGAGCTGAAAGGAATAAGAATTGATAAAGATATGGGGCCAGATGGGGTACACCCCAGGGTGCTGAGGGAGCTAAGGGAGGTGGTGGCTGAACCTCTGGCAATCCTGTTCAGCCAGTCACTGGAAACAGGAGAAGTACCCAAGGACTGGAGGACAGCTGATGCAGTACCCTTAAACAAAAGTAGGAGCAGAGAGGAAGCGGCAAACTACCAGCCAGTCAGCCTTGACCTCAGTAGTGGGGAAGGTCATGGAAACACTACTAAAGGAAAGAACAGTGGAACACCTGGTTGCCAACAGTCTACAGGACCAGAGGCAGCATGGTTTTACTGGGGTGGAGGTTATACCAGACTAACCTCAGTGAATTTTTCAACTGGGTGACAAAGGAGGTGGATTGGGAGGGGGCAGTGGACATGACCTACCTGGACTTCAGAAAGGCTTTTGACACTGTGCCACATACAAGGTTGTTAAACAAGCTGGGTAACATGGTGGGTAGGACGGTGGTATAGTGGGTGGGAAACTGGTTGGATTGCAGGACACAGATGGTGGTGGTAAATGGCTGTCACTCCACTGTGGTAAGGGTGTCCACTAAGGTGCCACAGAGATCGGTGCTGGGCCCAGTCCTCTTCAACATCTTTATCAATGACATTACAGAAGACCTAGAAGGGAGAATTTGCCTGTTCACTGATGACACAAAGCTCTGTAACAGGATGGACACGCCAGAGGGTGTTTAAAGAATGAGGAGAGATCTGCAGAGGCTTGAGGACTGGTCAGAGGTGTGGCAGTTGAGATTTAATGCAAAAATGCAAAATAATGTACGAGGCACAAAAACCCAGGAACAACATATCAGCTGAGGGGGATACAGAATGCTCCAAGCAGGAAAGGGACCTGGGGTGATCATCTCTGATGACCTCGAGGTAGGTAGTCAGTGTGACAAGGTGCAGGAAAAGCAATTTGAAGATACAGGGGTGGCGGCTCAGAGGTAATGTAAGGAGGTATTTTTTCACAGAGAGGGTTGTGGATGCATGGAACGGCCTTCCGGAGGAGGTTGTGGAGTCAAAAACAGTGGTGGAATTCAAGCATGCATGGGACAGTCATAAGGCAATTTTGGGGGGTGGGGGCAGGAAGAAGTAGGCTGCTGGTTAACTCGGATCTGCAGCTTATCCAGTAGGTAGGGAAATGGGCAGACTGGTTGGACCAAGCGGTCCTTATCTGCCATCAAATTCTATGTTTTCTATGCTAGGATGCATAGGCAGGGGGTTCACCAGCAGGAAAAGGGAGATCATAATTCCGCTATACAACACATTAGTGAGGCCCCACCTAAAATATAGTGTCCAGTTCTGAAAGCCTTACCTACATACGGACATAGACAAGGTGGGGGCAATTCAGAGGAGGTCAACTAAGATGGTGCAAGGATTGCATCAAAACTACAAGCACAGGCTGAAGGACTTACATATGTACTCCCTGGAGGAGAGGAAGGAGAAGGGGAATATGATTGAGACATACAAGGACCTCACAGGAAGAAATATGGTGCAGGAAAACAGAATTTTTCATTGGAAAAGAGGTTTCAGGACTAGGGGACATGGGATAAAACTGTAGGAAGGGGGGTTCAGAGGGAGGGCAACAAAGATGGTGCATGGATTGCATCACAAGTCCTATGAGGACAGGTTGAAGGAACTGAACATGTACTCCCGGGAGGAGAGAAGGGAGAGAGGGGATATGATAGAGACATACAAGTATCTTACAGGGAGGAACGGGGTGCAGGAAAACACTATTTTTAAGTGAAAAGATGTTCCAGGACTAGAGGGCATGGGATGAAGTTGGAGGAAGGACGATTCAGAGGAAACGTGAGGAAGAATTTCTCACAGAACGGGTGGTGGACAAGTGGAACACCCTGCCAGAGGAAGTGGTGGGGACTGAAACAATCACGGGATTTAAGAATGCATGGGATAGACATAAAGGAATTCTGGAGGTCAGGGGTAAGGGGCAACAGACTTCTAGGAAAACATACACTGAACTTACAAGCTCAAATGGGCAGACTGGGTGGGCCATAGGCCCTTATCTACCGACACTGTCTATGTATCTATGTAACATGAGGAAATATTTCTTCACAGAGACAGTGGTGAACAAATGGAATGCCCTACTGGAGACGGCGGTGGGAGCTGAAATGATTACAGGATTTAAGAATGCACCAGATAGGCATTAAGGGGATCCTGGTAGTCGGGGGAAGGGGACAACCCAGTTATAGAGAAGCTTGAAAAAGCAAAGTTATGTACACAAACTGGCAGACTGGGTTGGCTAAAGGCCCTCATCTGCCATCAGTACCTATGTATCTATACATCTATGTAGCTATGTATCTCCAAACAGACTCAAACACTTATTATAGATCGCTTTTTTTAATTAAAAAATCCTTTTTTTTATTTAAAACTGGCAGTACGCGCAATCAGCATGAAGCCCAATACAGTGGTTCAGTGCATGAGCTACTCTTATATAATAAGAATACCTCATGTGCAACCGAAGGAAGTGCTATGATTGGTTAGGGAAACTCTCACAATCTATCATGGCACAAAGAGGAGACTTCTATGATATTGCCACGTGTAGACAAGCAGTAGGAGGCAATGAAGTCCTAAGGACAAGGATTTTGTTTCCATGCAAACTGCTTTAGAAATAGTGTAAAAGGGGAAGATAACAATAGGAAATCTATTAACTACAGTTCTGACTCTTCCCTATAGGCATCACAGGCTATTTAAAGAAAGGTCCTATAAAAATCAAATTGAAGAGTAACCATACCCTAGCACTTAAACAAGAACACCTTTCCACATTACCATTCATGCCTAGAGAGAATGAGGCAGCATGGTGTTGTGGCTAGAGCACCGGCTCAACATAGAAGACTAGTTCAAATTCCAGCAAGCCACTTAACCTCTCATTGCTTCAGTACACTCCACTATAAAAAAGGTAAAAGCAGGATCCCACTGAAAATAAGATACTGCATCTCAGCAGTACTTTCCTGGCTAAATAAACTGTAAAACAAAAAGAAAAAAAAAACAGCGTTCTTCTGGATTCACCAAAAATAAGTTTATTCGTCTAATTTCAAAAGAAATGAGTAAAACACTTGTCAGAGTTACAGGGAGAACTGCAAATAGGTCAGAACATCAACATGAGTAAGAGCCGTGACCACTAATCCAAAATTTTGCTGGGCAGCCCGACAATGCACTCCTATTTCTGCAACCAGTGTCTTTACTTGCTCATACAAGGGTATATTGTCTATGTAAAGCATTGCTGGGGGCTGCTCAGAAATATTTCTGGACTTGTTTAGTACAAGCTAGACTACAGTACCTCGCCACATGAGGCAAACCGAAAGAGGGAGATGTTAACATGTCCCATTAAAATGCAACAGATCGTTTAATTTTAGGAAAGCAGATCAAATGCGCACTTAAGTAGCAATGCCCCTCTCATCGTTTGACTTATCCTCGCTGCATTAAAAACATCCCCCTCTTCCCACTTGCAGTTATCTTTTCATGAAACCCTAAGCAGCCACCACAACTTATGACTGTTACTGCTGTACCCTCGCTGACCTCCCGTTTGCATTTCTCAGAACCTCGCCCGGGTGCCTAGTCCAGTGGTGGTCCGATGTTCTCCACTGTCGCCACAAATGTCATGATTAAAGAAAATATGGGTACCGTTTAAACGTCAGGCTGTCACCACGCCAGTTAACTGCTGTCAGCCGCCACCCCTGCCGCCTACCTACCAACCCGCACTGGCTCCCGCTGTGTTCTCATAGCAACGCTACGAGGGCGCATGCTTGAGGCGTTGCCATAGCGAGAGCGTGAGCAACAGTGAACGCGAGAGAAGGCGTGGGGTTAGCTTCCTAGAATTGCTGGAGCGTGGGTTGTGTTGTCATGTTTAGTCGTCTTGGACCGGGAAGGACGATTGACTGTAGTTTACCCTTCATCCGAACGACTGAAAATAGCGTTTGATACCGGGAGATGGGTAAACTACATTGTACGAGTCCCAGGCCAGAAAATCGGTCGCAGAGAAGTGTAGTTAAGATGGCTGGAAAACGACTGATCTGCTGTTGAATACAAGAAAATGGCCACCTTTTCAGAAACTAGCGGTCTTTAGAAATCCACGGCTGAAGTGGCATTTCTGAGTGACTGCAAGACTGAAATCCCGCTTTTGACAGGGCGCCATCGTTCGAGGTTTTTAGTGCTGACAAGCCTCAGTCTTTCAGGATTCACTCTTAAAATTAAACGACTAACAACATTTTTGTGACTTACACGTTATACTTTTTTAATCTCACTCCTAAAATCAAGTGTTACTGTGAAGTTTAGTGGCAATGTGACCGTTAAAACTTTCCCTCTGTTTGGTTCCCTTTATCTAAACTAGGGTTACCACCTTTTCATGTCGTCCTTTTATACAAACCATGAATTAAAGTGACACAGCACATTATTATTAAACTATTATTATCCTTACTACAATTAAGTGTTATTTAAAAAAACATGCCCAATAGAAACCACTGATAAATAAAGCAAACATTTCATTACAGGAGAACCTAAGGAGAACTATATATTCTAATGTTACAACCTATTGACTTGCTAATTGAATCCCTTTTCTTTGAGTTCTCCTAGGTGTCACTTTAATTCATGGTTTGTATAAAACCCCCACAGCTTACGCCATGTGGCGGGGAGGCAAGGGACCCCCTAATCCAATCTCTTGGTTCAAAAGCTATCTTGAAAACCGCACCCAGCGTGAAAAAATTGGAGATGTGCACTCTGATTCCAGACCTGTCCTCTTTGGAGGCCCCCCAGGGTTCAATACTGGGCCCCCTACTCTTCAGCCTGTTCCTTAACACCCTACCGGACTCCTGTACTGAACATATCACCCTGTATGCTGATGATTCAGTAATTCTTGCCACACACCAGGACCCAAAGAAATTGCAGGAAAATCTCCAACTCGGCTTCTCCTAGATTGAGAATTGGCTCACAAAGCACAAACTCATCCTTAATCAAAAAAAAAAAACAAAGGCCATGATCTTCAGCAGCTCCCATAATGAACATAAGCACTTCCAACTCTCCGTTATCACCAGACAAGGTGCCACACTGGAACAGGTCAAAAACTTTAAATACCTCGGGATCACCCTTGACCCTCACCTCTCTTACACTGCCCACAATGACCATGTCGCCAAAGCCGCTAACTCCCAGCTAGGCCTGCTATTCCGTCATAGGAAACACCTGACACCTGAAGCCCTCACTGCCGCTGTCCAGAGCTCATCATATCCATCATTGATTATGGCATTATCACTACGGGCGCTGCTACAACCACGCGACTAAACGTGTATCCACCGCCTCAACAAGGCCTGTCGACTTGTCACTGGCTCCAACGCCTAACTCACACCTGTGACCTCTATTCTCAGACTGGATGGTTGAATCTTGCCTATCGAATAAAACACCAAACTTGTATTATTACTAAGAAAATCTTGCTGGGCCTTGCTCCCCCTGGAGTCTGTGCCCTCATACAACCGAGAATCCACACCAGACATACCAGGGGATTGAAACCTCAGCTTCTGCAAGTCCCGCATTGCCGCACAACACAAGGCCAAAGATCGTTTGCTTACCGGGCCACTAGTTAGTACAACGGTCTTCCCAGCAACATCTTATCTTCAGTATCGCTCAGCACTTTTAAGACTCGTCTCCGCCTAACACTGACTGCCTCCAACCTCTGTGACTGTTGTGGCTAAACATATCTTTTGGTTCCATAGCCGAAGATGCCCTTTTGGACCCACATCTACTCCTGCACTTTGCCAGCACCCCTCTTCCTATCTTCACCTCCCCTGCTGGCCCATGACAAATGCCACCCGGCTGCACTACCTCTATTCTATCTGCCTTCCACCTCTCTCTCTCTGTCCCTCCAACCTACCTCCCTTCTCTCCCATCCACTTAGTCTCCTGATTTCACCCTCCTCCTTTCCATTTCCTTCCCCAAAGTTTCACCTTATTGTTCTTTTTTCATCTACAAGACTATGTGTTTTTTTTTTTTTTAATTTTTATAAACTGTTATCTTTGCTTATGATTGTCTCAATTGTACCAATGACGTGGAACCTTTGTAAAAGAGCCTTGGCTCAAAGGTATTTGTAATCCTAGAACAAATAAATAAAAGGACATGATTATGATTGGCTATCCTGATGACGCATGTTTGAATGCGAAATTGGCAGGGGTTCTTTGCGGCGTTTCTGATTCCACTTGCACTCATGGCGGTGTGTTTTTAATGTTTTCTGTAATAAAACTGCTGATTGGAAGCTACTTTTGAGTGTTGCGGTTCCTTGCTGTTTCCTTTCGACTTTTTTGTAACCACACACTCCTTGACCTGCTGAACTGTTTTGAATTTGGCTTACCACCTTTTAAGAAGCCCAAAGTGGAACATTTCTTACCGAAACATTTTTTGCAGGACAATGTGTAAACTAAACCAATGCAACAGACTTGTTTTTTCTAAATAATCAGAATCTTATTCATACTTTGTACCTGTCTTGGCTTCGGTCGGCACTCGTCCACCTCCTGTCTCAGGCTGCCGATCTGCCTGCACCGAGCTCCTCATGTCCACCACATTATGCACCCCCACAGCTTACCCCATGTGGCGGGGAGGCAAGGGACCCCCTAATCCCCAGCCTAGCATGGATCTGGACCAGGTGGTGCCCGAGGAGACTGCGCATGCCGGTGGAAGATCAAGCCACGCGACCAGGAGCCACTGTTTCTGCTTTTCTCTCCTTGCGGGAGCACGGCATGCAGTGATGCCTGTGATGGGGTTTGCACGTGCTTCCATGCGCGTCCCTGTCAAGCGCCTGCCGCGCCCCTCCTCACACCTCACTCCATGCTGTCGGAGTCCCAGCCTCCTAGGGGTCAGGTGTGCACCGGCCGCTGGAATCCCCCTTCCCCGGAGATGGAGAGCAGTCCGTCGTACGCTCAGTCCATCTCCTCCTTGCCGACCCATGGCGAACTGTGTTCATTCCCGAACATGGGTCGCCGGCGTGTCACGAGGTGTGGTGTCCAGTGCCTCAACCCTCAGTGCCACTGGGCCAGACTTTTTTAGTTGTTTCTATTGTTTCTCAGAAAATATTTTTTTCTGCTTACAATATCAGGACACGTATTTTTCATGTGTTTTTTTTTTTTGCAAGACACCACTACCCAAATCAGGACAGGTGGTAACTAATTCTGACTCATGAGGGAACAGGTCTTTTGAGCAGTCGGTTTAAATGCTTCATTGGCAAGCCTTTAAACTAGTCAAGGGGGGAGGCACTGATAAGCAGCAGGAAAATCCCAGCCTCTCCCTACAAAACGGTACTAAATGAGAAAAAGACCGAGGTAGAAAGGTCAGTGGGGGATGCTACAACAGAAGTTAAAGCCATCAAAAAATGGAGAGCAATGAGTACCAATGCCCGTAGTCTGGGTAACAACCTTCCTGAATTAGTGGCCTTGATGGAGGAGGAACATCTGGATATCGTGGCAGTCACAGAAACATGGTACACACAAAACCATGACTGGGACATAAACATACCAGGATACACTATCTACAGGAGGGACAGGGAGGGTAAAAGAGGAGGAGGAGTAGCTTTACATAAGGGAAGGAATCAAAGCAACAGAACAAAGGGTAAACGGAGGAGAAGAAGCACTGTGGGTAAATTTGGAGACTGGCAATGACACCACAATCCGCACGGTTAGATACAGACCTCTTCTCAGGGGAGGAAATGGACAAGGAAATGATAGAAAGTATACTTAGAATGGCAGAAAAGGGAGATATTGCTGATGGGTGATCTGAATATGCCAGATGTTAACTGGAGTGCAGTTGCAGCAGCCACTTCAAGAGTGGGTTAGTCTGGATGCCCTACAGGGGCATGCCTTAGACAACTAGTATTGAGCCCACTCGAGAGGGAGCAATCTTAGACCTGGTTCTCTCAAATGGAGATGAGAGAGGATCACAGATGTAGAAGTGGTAGCCATCTGGGAACTAGCGACCATCGAACAGTATGGTTCACAATAAACACAGCAATAGAGTCAAGCTATACAAAGGCAAAAGTACTGGACTTTAGGAGGGCTGACTTTGCAAATGGGTGAGTGCCTAAGGAATGCACTAGCAAATGGGCAGGAAGGGAGGGTGGAAGAACAATGGGGAATAATAAAAACTGCCATCACAGAGGTAACAAGCCTTTGTGTGAAGCAAATAAACAAAACAAAACTATGTAAGAAACCACTATGGTTCTCAAAGGAAGTGGCAGTGAAGGTTCAAGAGAAAAAGAAAGCATTCAGGAAGTACAAGGAATCACAGAAGGAGCAGGACAGATAACTGTATCAGTTAAAGCAAAAGGAAGCTGGGAAGGCAGTCAGAACAGCAAAGGCCCAAACCGAGGAAAAGATAGACAACTCAGTTAAGAAGGGGGATAAAATCTTTTATAGGTACATCAGGGAGTGAAGGAAGACCAAGGGAGGGATAGTGAGGCTTAATAAAGGGGAGGGAGGGTGGGCAGAGGGTGACTGTGAAAAGGCAGAGATACTAAACAAATATTTTTGCTCAGTATTTACAAATGAAGAGGGAGAGGTACCTAAAACAAACAGTAGAAACACTCTGGACACAGAAGTTGATACCAGCCCATTTACAGAAGAAAGGGTTCTGAAAGAACTCTTAAAACTGAAGGTGGACAAAGCAATGGGGCCTGATGGGATTCATCCCAGAATTCTAAAAGAACTAAGGGTAGAACTAGTGACACCACTGACTACCCTCTTTAACAAATCATGGGAGGATGGGGTGGTACCCGAGGACTGGAGGAGGGCAGATGTGATTCCCCTTCACAAAAGTGGGAGCAAGGCAGAAGCAGGAAACTACAGACCTGTTAGTTTAACCTCAGTGATAAGGAAAATGATGGAATCACTTCTGAAGGAAAGAACTGTCGAGTATCTAGAGGCCAGAGGGCACAGGACCCAAGGCAGGCGTGGATTCACAGCGGGAAGAGTCATGCCAGGCAGATCTGATAGATTTCTTTGACTGGGTGACCAAAGTAGTAGATCAGGGTGGGGCTGTGGACATGGCCTACCCAGACTTTAGCAAGGCATTTGACACAGTCCCACACAAAAGATTAATATACAAGTTAGCCAGCCTGGGAGGGTCCCAAGATGACAGCCTGGGTAAAGAATTGGCTGGAGAATAGGACACAGAGAGTAATAGTAAATGGAGTCCACTCTGAAGAAAGGGGTTACTAGTGGGGTACCGTGAGGGTTCTTTATTAGGATCGTCCTCTTCAATGTCTTTATAAGCTTACATTGCAGAGGGACTCGAAGAAAAGTATGTCTTTGCAGATGATATAAAGATCTGCAGCAGAGTTGATGCACAAGGTGGGGTGGAAAGGATGAAAAGGGACTTGGCAGGTTAGAGGAATGGTCAAATGTATGGCAGCTTAGATTCAATGCTAAAAGTGCAAGGTAATGCACCTGGGAAACAAAAACCCAGGGAAGAGTACACAATGGGGGTGAGATACTAACAAAAAATGGAAAGGGACCTGGGGGTAGTCATATCAGATGACCTAAAGGTGGGCAAGCAATGTGAGAGGGCAGCAAGGAGGGCTGGGGGGATACTGGGATACATAGGGAGAGGCATCACCAGTAGAAAACAGTAAGTTATTATCCCTCTGTACAGACAGTTGGTGAGACCCCATCTGGAGTACTGCGTGCAGTTCTGGAGACCCAATCTCCGCAAAGACATAGACAGGAGGGAAGTTGTCCAGAGGAGGGCAACTAAAATGGTGCAGGGTCTGCACCGGAAGACATATGAAGAGAGACTTAAGGAGCTTAATACAGTATGTATAGCCTCGAGGAAAGGAGGAGAGGGGACATGATGGAAACTTTCAAGTACCTCAAGGGAACCAACAAAGTCCAAGAGGGTAGCATCTTTCAAAAAAGAGTGTGCAAGAACAAGGGGCACAATTTGAAGATGGGGGCGGCTCAGAGGCAATTTAAGGAAGTATTTTTTCACAGAGAGGGTTGTGGATGCATGGAACGGCCTTCCGGAGGAGGTTGTGGAGTCAAAAACTGGTGGAATTCAAGCATGCATGGGACAGTCATAAGGCAATTCTAGGGGGTGGGGGTAGGAAGAAGTAGGCTGCTGGTTAACTAGGATCTGCAGCTTATCCATTAGGTAGGGAAATGGGCAGACTGGGTGGACCAAGCGGTCCTTATCTGCCATCAAATTCTATGTTTCTATGATATGTTCTGACCATGATGGGGTGTGGGTTTGTTTGGCTAAATGCAGGCATGGGGGTGTAGTAAGGCACCAGTCTGCAGACCGAGTGCCTTTACTGACCCTAGAAGTGCATTTATCCAGACTAACCCATAGCCCGGAATGTTTTGTTGCGAATTTGTGCTTATGAAATGGGTATATGTTTATATACTTGATAAAGTTAAATTAAAATGCTTAGTGTTACATCAACTAGTCATTCTGCTTGTCACTAGGCTTGTATGTTGCCAGTTGTCAGTAGTGGTGATGTGCTGTGTTGACCTGCATCAAAATGAGCCCCCCGGTCCCAACAGTAGGCCACTGGCAAGACCACGATTTTGTTTCAATCTTGCCACCACCACCATCTGTGGTAGCAAATTTTGCAAAATTCCATGCTGGTCTCACTGTCCGGTCAAAAACTGAAACTGTGACAGTACGGGTGAATGCAGTAAGGGCAGTGGTTCAGGACAGTGAGGCAGATGGATGTATTTTTTGTACTTTTAGCTGAACAGACAAATGTGCCCGTTGATCACTAGGGGAAAAGTGGCAACCAAATGAGTTTTTGAAAATTCAGTTGCTGTTCAAAGATACAAAATGGCACTAAGGACATGGGTACTTTTTGGGGGGGGTTAAAACCTGTGGCTTAGTACAAATAAAATACATGTGTAGAATCCTGTCTTACTCAGGATTCAGGACTGTCCCCACCCATTTTATGAAATGTTATATAGTATAATAGTAGGGAGGGTTTGAGGGTACTCCGGGACAAACTGGGGGAGTACATAACCACTACACTTAATTTAAACTACTGAGGGTTGGGGGCAGTGGGTGTGCAGGCCCACAGACTCCGAGAGGAGGAGGAGGTCAGTGAACCAGCCCCCCCCCCACAGTGATGGATGAAGTCTGGAGGGAGGAGGTGGAAGGGGCGAGAACACAGCAAAGGATGGAGGGGGTGAGGAACACATAACAAGGGTACATGGAAGGGTGCACACAGAGGGAATAAATGGGAATAAAAGAATAGAGGGAAGAGAAGGACAGTCAGATTCTATGTGGAGGGTGGTGTCATTGAATGTGCTGAGTCTTGGAAACAAGATGGATGACCTGCAGGCACTATTAGCAGACAGGAGGATGAACCTAGCTGCAGTAACCAAGACTTTGGCAACATCACACCATGACTGGGACCTTGCGATCCCTGGATATAAACTATACAGGAGGGACAGGGTAGTCGGGAAGGGGTGGCAGTTTATATCAGGGAGGGAATAACTTGCATGAGGGAGGAATCGGAGGAAGGGGAGGTGGCGGCATTATGGGTTCAGTTAAGGTCCAATAGAGGGAGAAAGGTGAGGTTGGGTGTGGTTTGCAGACCATCCAATCAGGATGAGGAGAGGGACAGGGAACTGAGCTCACAAATATTAGAAGCTGCGGGGAAAGGAGAGGTAATCGTGGGGGACTTCAACCTGCCCAAGGTGGACTGGAGCATACCTTCCACAACGTACTAGGAGTCAGGTGATCCTGGAAAGACTGCAGAGTGGGTTCCTGATTCGGGGCATCACTGAATCAAGAGCTGAGGCAATTCTTGATCTGGTGCTCACAAATGGTGAGCATATACAGGAAATAATGGTCAGGGAGCCACTGGGTGGAAGTGACCATTGCACAGTGTGGTTCCACTTGGATATGGGCAAGGAAAGCATCCTGACTAAGACAAAAATATTGGATTTCAGGAAAATGGGTGAAGTGCTAAGGAGCCATCTGGCGGGCATCAGAGCAGATATGGGGTGGACCAAAGGCGGTCCATCATTAAGGAATACTGATTGCTACAGATGAGTGCGTTAGGCTCAGGGGGAAGAACACAAGGGACAAAGCACCCTGCTGGTTCAGTTCTGGGGTTGCCCAGGCAGTAAGGGAAAGAGGTTGGCCTTTAGAAAATTCAGGAAGACCAAGAGAGAGGTGGATAGGGAAAATTACCTAAGGTTGGCTAGTGAGGCAAGTAAGGAAGTCCAGCGAGCAGAAGCACAGAAGGAGCTGCAGATAGCTGAAGGAATTAAGAAGGGGAGAAGGCTTTCTTTCGCTATATAAGTGAAAAATGGGACAAGAAGGAAGGAATTGTTAGGCTTAAGAAAGGGGTGGGGGATAATGGGGAGAAAGCAGAGATACTAAATGAATACTTCTGTTCCGTCTTCACCAGGGAGAAGGACAAATCAGTGCCTTTAGTAGGGAAAAGAGGAGCAGGGGGAGGGGAACACAGATGTTGTGATAGAGTGAGGGAGGAGCTGCTGGCATTGAAGATGGACAAATCACCAGGCCCGGACAGAGTACATCCAAGGGTACTAAAGGAACTGGCTGGAAGGGCCACTGGCAGACCTATTTAATAGTTCACTAGAGTCAGGTGTGGTACTGCAGGACTGGAGAACATCACATGTAGTGCCCCTTCACAAAAGTGGTCCCAAGGATGACCCAGGGAATTACAGACCAGCCAGTCTGACCTCCATTGTGGGCAAGCTCATGGAGACCATTCTAAAGGAAAGGTTGGTGGAATATCTAGAGAAGCATGGTCTCCAGGATGCAAGGCAGCATGGGTTCATGGGGGGAAACTGTGTCAAATGAATCTGATTGACTTCTTTGACTGTGTCACGTAGATAGTAAACAGGGGCCAGGCAGTAGACATCTGATGTCTTGATTTCAGCAAGGCCTTTGACTCTGTGCCCCACAAAAGGTTTATCAGGAAGTTGGTGGATCTTGTTGTTGGGGAAAAATGGCCAGGTGGGTGGAAACTGGCTGAGGGACAGAACCCAGACGGTGGTTGTGGGGGGAGAGTTATCTGGCACCAGAGAGGTAACCAGTAGGGCCCCGCAGGGCTTGATGCTGAGGTCGGTGTTGTTCAGTGTCTTCATCAATGACATTGAGAATGGCATTAAGGGCAAAATGTATCTATTCGCAGATGACAACAAGCTCTGCAGGAGAGTGGACACAGCTGAAGGGATACAGGACCTACAATAAAAGCTGGGGAAATGGTCCAGGATCTGGCAGCTTGGCTTCAATGCCAAGAAATGCAAAGTTATGCATACTGGAGCCAAGAATCCCAGGACAAAGTACTACCTGGGTGGAGTCGGAATATCTGCATCAGAGGAGGAGAAGGACCTGGGAGTAATGATCACTAGTGACCTGAAGCACTCCACTCAGTGCAAGAAAGCAGCAGCAAAGGCAAACAAGATGCTGGGATGCATATCTAAGGGGATCAGTAGTAGAAGAGAGGAGGTTATACTGCCCTTATACAGGTCACTGGTAAGGCCACATCTAGAGTATGGAGTTCAGTACTGGTGCCCACACCTCAAAAAGGACATTAACCTGCTGGAGAAAGTCCAGAGGAGGGCTACAAAGATGATAGCGGATCAGCAGGGTAAGGCATATGAGGAGAGGGTGAGGGCACTAAACATGTACTTTCTGGAAGACAGGAGAGAGAGGGGACATGATTGGGACTTTCAGGTTTCTGAAGGGATAAATAAGGTTGATAAGGAGAATCTGTTTAAGCTGAGTGGCAACTATAACACGGGGGCACTGTCTTAAAGGGAATCTGTATGATTCCCTATGAAATTATTGTAAAAGTTGCTATGAGAATCCAGTATGTAAATTGCTGGGTTATATTTGGAAAATATTTTCAGTAAGACAGAAAAATACTTTTTAAATAGGGATGTGGAGGCATCCATTTTATGGACAGGAAGGGTGTTGTGATGTCGCTGCCTCACCAGTGTCAACAGTGTGCAGTGCAACAGGTGAGAACAGTTCAACTATGCTGTTAAGGATGCTACTATATTCTGAAGATCACCCTGAATTGTATGTTTGGCAGAGTACAAGAAAAGAATCTGGTGCTTTTCTTCATGATTGAACATGATCCCTGTCGGTAGGAGCAGTTTGTTTTAACCTGCTTCATTGCACACTGTGAGAGCTGGCGAGACAGTGACATCATCACAGCACCCTTCCTGTCCACAAAATGAATGCCTCCCAATCCCTATTTAAAAAAGTATTTTTCTATATTACGGAAGACATTTTCTAAATATAACCTGGCAATTTACACACTGGATCCTCATAGTAACCTTTACAATAATTTCATAGGGAATCATATGGATTCCCTTTAAACTGGAGGGTGGGAGGTTTAGGAGGGAGGTCAGGAAGCACTTCTTCACAGAGAGGGTGGTGGACACTTGGAATGTGCTGGTGGAAGAGGTCATCTCATTGAAGAGAGTGGGCAGCTTTAAGAGAGAGGCTGGGATAGGCATGGGGGAAGGTAAAGATCATGAGTGGGGAGGATGGGAGGAGTGGGGAGGGAGGACAGGGACATTAGCTCAAGCTGTGGACCCAGCAGTATGAGCAGACTTGATAGAACAAATGGCCTTCTTCTGCTGGCTTCTTTGTATGTTCCTATATTATACAATGGGCATCCAGAATCTGCAATTTTCATTGCTGACTGTCACTTTCAGCTGTGGGTAAATCTCATGACAACCCACTCAAAAAGTGCCAGTCAGTCAGGGTGGCAGTAGCACAACAAATGAAATCAATACACCTGCTCCCAGAATAACTCGATAGAAAGCCCTTGCTATTTTTTCCCCCGGCTAAAGCTGCCCGAGAGAAAGTAAACAACATCAAGTCATCTGCTTGTCCACCACTTGTCCCACCAGTCCCTCTCAACCAGCAGAAAAAAAACCTTTAAAATCAGTTTCTGTGCCATAATACCTGGTGCTCAGCATTGTGTCCCAGTTCTCTCCCGAATACCGCCGCTCCACCCCTCCCCAACTTCACTCCCACTTAGGGTTGCCACCTATCCAGTTTTTGACCGGATAATCCAGTTTTTAGGGTCCTTATCCGGTCATCCGGTTTTGGTTACATGCAGTCGGGGTTTTGGGCCATTTTGAGTGCTCATATACTCTTAAAACTGATCTATCAAATCCTGGGTAAGAGGATCCCACTTACCATGGGTAACAACTACCCTCATGGAACACCTTCGTACCAGAGACCATGCCTGGAAATCGTTTAAGGCCACAGGTGGTCATACGGCTCAGCAACACCACCGGTCGTTAAGAAATGCCTGTACAAGACTCATACGACAGGCTAAATCAAATTACTTTAAAACCGCATTCAACAACAACTTCGCTCACCCCACTCAATTCTGGAAGTCAATAAAATCCCTTCTCTCCCCACCTGCCCAACCCCCCACTCCCACTCTTAACATTGCAGGCAATATCATTATTGAGCCTAGCTTGGTAGCCACCGAGTTTAACTCCTATTTCTCCTCCATGGCTTCTTCCTCCTCCCTCTCATCCCTACCCCTTGTCCACTGCTCCCTTCTGTACCCACCCCGCCACCTTCTCTCTCTGTCCAGTCTCACCTAGCCAGGTGCTAAAATACTGCAGGCGCTTAAACCCATCCAAGGGTAAATGTCCATCGGCCTCGATTCCAAAATGCTCCTGCTCTCAGCACCTGCCATAGCCCACCTGCTAACCCTGCTTTTAACTTGTCTTTTAAACTCGGGCAGTCCCCAACTTATGGAAACAAGCCACAGTCGTTCCACTACCTAAAGGAGGGGACCTTTCCTCTCCATCCAACTACCGTCCTATATCCCTGCTCCCCGTCCTAGCCAAGATTCAAGAGTGACTTGTTCTCTCCCAGCTTTATCACTATCTTGATACCATATCTTTTTTCACCCCCTACCAGGCCGGTTTCAGAAAAAATCACTCCACCACCACCTCCCTCCTTCGCCTCACTAACACCATCCTCATGGGTATGGACAAGGGAAATAACAGCTGCCATATTCATCGACCTGGCTGAAAAGCTTTCAAACTGATCTCTCATCCCCCTGCTGCTGGCTAAACTACGCTCAAGCAGGACTGTCAAATAACTCAATTAACTGGTTCCACTCTTACCTGTCAGATAGGTCCCAATCAGTCCGCATTGGCTTGGCTAGATCCACCTCACTCCCTGTCACCAGTGGTGTCCCCCCAAGGGTCTGTACTCGGCCCGCTGTTGTTCTCTATTTTTCTCAATGACCTGCCTGCAGCCTGCCCACAAACATCTATCCATATGTATGCTGACAATATGGTGTTGTTCGCCTCTGGTCCATCCACTAGTGCCGTGACAGCCTGCCTACAGAAGGATTTCGACTCCATCCAACGTTGGTTCACCTCAAACCAGCTATACCTAAACCCCAAAAAAACAGTCTCCCTCACCTTCGGCTCCCGGTCCAAAATAACACGGCTTACTGCACCACCTACGTTCTATACTCTGGATAGCTCCCACTAGAGGCCTGCACCACCTATCGTTATCTCGGTTTGCTTAGACCAGCATCTTGACTTTTCAGCATATTGATGCTCTACACAAAAATTGCACCCTATGTTGGGAGCCCTCTCGGAACAAAATTGCATCTCTACTAACTAGACAAGCAATAGTGCAAAAAATGATCCTACCTATTATTGATTATGGCGATGTTTTATTGTGCCGCCCCAAACTTCTAGCTAGGCTAGATCCCCTTTTTAACTCTTTTTGCCATTTCTTGCTGAACCGCCCTCCCAACACCCACCACTGTGTCCTCTACCAATCCTTGGACCTCCTGTCTCTTCACAACAGAAGACTGCTTCACTGCGCTAAAACCTCTGCCAAGTTCTGGTCACATACCTTCCCCTCCTACCTGTCATCCTCCTTAACCGCCCTCTCTCCGCCCACCTATGCTCTTCGAAATACTGACGCTAGGCTCCTACACATTCCCTACAGATCCACCCGGTTAGGCCAGGCTGCTTTCAGCTTCAGATTGCCCAAACTATGGAACTCCCTGACAGCTGATATTAGACACTCCACAAGTACTTTCAACCCAATGCCTCAAATCGCACTGCTACCAACTGCAACTGTAACCCCTAGCATCCCACATACTCCAAAACCCTCCAGCTGTGTAGCAACTAGTCTGATTCTATTTTGTCGGTCTGCTCCTTATGCATGACTTGTAATACAAAAATATGAAGTGATTTTGTACCTACGCAACTGTACTAGAACTGTCTCACCCATTGCTTGTTTAACTCACTATGTATGTGCTGTTTTCTTCTGCTGTAATTTCCGTTCCGTTGTAACCCCCTACCCCCAGGGTGCATCTGGAATCAAGCAGTACTCTGCTCAGCATGCCTTTCCTGGTAAATCTCTTAAATAAATAAATAATTCACTGTTTTGGCTGCATTACATGTCCAGGTTACAAACAAGTTCTGCTGTCACAGTCATTCAGACCTGCCTTTGTTTGTAAAACCAGACTGTCTGAGAGGTGAAAAGTATGGCCATTAAGATCATTAGCGGTAAATTAACCTATTCTTTTCCGCTCTGAATTTAAAGTGTGGTCTTTTACTGCTATGACAGGAAATAGCTTTTACGCCTTTATGTGCTCTCATGTGTTTCTTTTTGTTTGTTCTGTATTATGGTAAGTTTTAAACCCATTTTTGTTAAATTAATAATCTAACTTTTATTGCTTTTATCACTACATTTGCTCTAATTTTTTGTATTACCTGAACATTCCATGATATTAGCTACACTTTGACAGGTCATTCAGATAAACAGCATGCAATGGTGTATCTGAAATTGTGGAATGTCTTAGAAATATGAAAAGAAACAGCAGTAGCTGCTGAGGTAAAGGGGAACACAATGCAGTATTAAGGGTACCACAGGCACTGATAATTAAGTTATCAAAAGTTGGTCAAAGAATCACATGGCTGACATGGAAAGGAAAATGGGAGAGTGTTTAACAGAGGGCTGAGCAATAAGCTGTGGCTGAGCTTGGCACATCCAGCAGACCTGAGTTTGATTCCCACAACCGCCACTTAAATACTGTGTGACCCTGAGCAAGTCACTTAACCTTCCTGTGCTCCTGGGTCACCCCTGTAAAATGGGCTATGTGGCCTATGGGAGGTAACCTGGTTGCCAAAGAATAAAAATAACTGAATAAAATCAAATAAATAACAGTATAAAAATAATTTCCTATCACTAGTGATGTCTATTCCAACATTACAAATGGCTTTGGAGCAGGAGTGATGCACTCCCCAGTCATAAAAAAGGGGTGGAGCCAGAGACGGAGTTTGGGTGTGGTTTCGGATGGTTTTACCCTCATCCAAAGGTGGTAACCCTTCTCTCTCTCTCTCTCTCTCTCTCGATAACAGTATTCTACCTAGCAACACACAGAACTATTTTATGTGGCATACCTCTCAACTGTACCACATTATGAGGAAGGTTCCTCATTTTACTTCACAAAAGCTCCCTGTTCCACATTGTGAGGACTTGTTCCACATTCAAAGTCAACATTTTAAAGCAAAAATCCATAGTAAATGATGCAAAAAATATATTATTCAATTATTAACAGACTTTCTGAACGTAAATGCAACATGTTAACAGTGTTTTGAGCTTCTTAGGGAGAGATTTGACTAAGTGTTCCACATTTTGCCCATTTGTTCCACATTTTGACAGGCAATGTTCCACATTTGGGGGACAAAAGGTTGAGAGGTATGTTATGTGGTGCAACAATAAATTCAATACAAATTATTGAAAATCAATTGCAGGGCCTCCCTATTGCTCAATAAATGTAGTACTGTGTATACTGACCCCCATGAATGAATTTGCCCTTATCTTTTTTAAAAAAGGCATGTATTTTGTACCTTTTTCATTGTTTCTATTCCGTCCTTAGCGCGAGCTGTCCAGTGGGCGTGACCGTGACCTGCGAGTTGCCTGCTTTGCGAACGTTGAATCTATACAGGCCATTTTTGTTTCCCGTTTGATTGACGTGCAGCACAGCTCAGCGCTTTGCAAAGTGGCAGTGCATCTCTATTCTCCGCTTACCCGGTTGAATAAAGACTCAGTATTGTATCTTATTCATGTTCAGTTTTGCCAGTTCATGAGTGAAACTGACTTTCAATTACACTTCTACGTGTGATTTTTCTAGGCAGTTTTTGCGAGTCATGTGTGTTACCTTACCATCATGCGCCTAACATTACCGCCCTGTACAGTGTGCCGAGATTCACGCACACAGGATTTCTCATCTATTAAAACCCCCCCTCACCTCCTGGAAAAAGATGTTTCAATAACTTTTTATTGATTAATGTATTTGCATGTCTGTGTCATACTGTGGATGCTTGTCGGCGATGCATTGCCAGAAATGATCATGGATTGCAGTGAGAGTGGCAGCCATCGCAAAGTAGTATCGCCTCATTTTTTTTCTTCTTTTATTAGTCAGTACATTTGTCAATAACATACAGTATGAAAATGTTATATTGGCACATTATATTCTTAGCTTATTCAGCCATCGGGTTTCCTGCAGTGTAGAGGATGCAGCCACTGTCAATGCGTCGTGCAAATTGTTAAGTAATTGTAGAATAATCCACATCGGGTACCGTGAGCAACATTTCAGCTGTTTGCGACCTACTGCATTCATAATATAAGTGGTGTGACCAGTTATGTTCGCGATCTGCCACAACTGAAACATCACCTTTCTTTTCCCGCTTCCTCCTGATGAAGCGTGACAGTTCCGTGTGACCTGACTTCTTTTTTTTTTGGCTTCCAGCGTGTTTACCCTGTGATTACTTTCTCTTTTATTGTTGTTAGTCAATATCTAAAATGTTCACATTTGCTGTAGAATTGACGAAGGTATCATCAATAATATAAAAATAAATGTTTGTCTTGAATTACACTTCTGCTGTCCTGTCATTTGTTGGTCATGTGCTAGTAGTTGACATCTACTTTACATCTGTTTACATGTGGTGCTGTGGTGATTTTTTCCTGTCTCCGACGACGTTGGCTTATTTTCTTATTTTAAATACTTTTTCTTTCTGTTTGGTGTTGTCCAGTGACTCAGTAGTGTATGTCACTGTTGACTGCTTTTTTTTCTTCTTCATCAACTTTTAGCATTTTTATAATTGTTTATTGATTCCCCTTATTCTTTGGCCTTCTTCTGTAAGGTGACCATGGCTGTATCCGGAGGATTCTTTACTTATTTCTCAACACTGACTGCTTTATTGTGAACATTTTTTGTTCTATTCTTTCCTTTCATTAACATATCACTTTTGTACACTTATGCCTTATTGTACTGCTTTTGGGAGCACCAATAACACCACAAGTGGTCCTGGTGTTTACAAATTTCCAAAAGAAAAACATAGGCATCATCAGTGGGTCACAGGCGTAGACTGGAGGTATGTACAACATTGTTTAATCATTTTTACATTTGTTATACAATTATTCATTTGTTGTGGTGGTGGGGTATGAATGGGTTACATTTCATACACTGTCCCACTGTGACGGTGTAATAACTACAATTATTAAAAAAAAGGCAAGGGCTTTCAAGCATCTGTTTGTTTGTTAGCCATGTGTTCGAAATGTGCAATGCATGTATAGAAGTAGAAGCCCCGTTTATAATACACTTTCTCACTTTATAAGTGCAATAAGTCCGTTCGTGGATGTGCGTTACACAGTTGTAAGGCACCGGATGCAGTAGTCCTGTGTTGTCCTGCATCAGTCTGCACTGGAGGCCGTGTGTTAAAACTGTGTAACGCACAGCCTGTCATGTCTTATTGCTTACCTATCCACAGTGAAACAATTTCCCTACAGCACGATAAACATTCAGAAAGGTGATGCAGTCTCTTCTCTGCATGTGTCATATTGCCTTATAACTTTTTGCTTTTCTCATTGTCTTCAAACCCATTCCCTCACACATAATGTCCTGACAGATCAGACAACAAGTTATTCAGGCATATGTCACCCACCAATGATTGCTATGCACAGGGGCAACCAGCATTGATTTCAGTGCATAATGGACAAGAATGTATACATGATTGCAGTAGTGCTGGGCAAGCCAGAGAAGGCTCAGGCCTGCCTTTATCTTACTGCTTGGCCTTGCCTTTATAAGCCATGCAGATCCATGTTCAAGCCATGCCAATCATGTTAAAAGTAAGCATTTGTTTGTGTCTGGGCATTTAGTACAGTTTAGTGTTTGAAACATTCAAGTACTACTTAGAAAACATGCTGCAGTAGACACGGCTTGGCTCAGGTTTTGGATCACGGAGTCCATCCACACCCCGGGCTCTGCACTGGCCTTTCACTCTATGATGAAATCATGGCTTTCCCAGCTCTACATTACAATATGCCATGAATGTAATTTAATTTCATGTGTAATTTGAAGTTTTTTTCTCAGTTTTTTTTTTTTCAGGTACTGACAGAGATACGTAGAGAGCACAGTCGAAACGTGGAACCAAAACACCTTGATCAGGCATTGGATAATATGGATGCAGGCCAAGATGATGTTCTTGAAGAACAGCTACCTAACTGTGTTGGTACCCAGACAGTTATGATAGTAAGTACATTATTCATGATTTGTTTGTTTCATTTATGAATTCCACATTTCCTTATCCTTAAAAAAAAATATCAGTCCATAATCTCATGAAAAAAAAATAAGTAGTGGAGTCCAAGTATCTGGATCAGTGGAACAGAATATATAGGATAGTGGATGTGCTACTATGCACAGGCAGTGTTGTTCCACCGAGTGGTACTGATTTACTGTTAAGTCGAGTCTGAAGAGCAGGCAGTCCATGTGAATCAGATCCCCGAGGTGGCACAACACACTGCTTGTGCATATATTTTCCCATCCGCAATTCTATGTCGTGTATGGTCATCCTGCCTATTGAGGACATACGCGTGCTTTGTTTCGTTGAACTGATGTGTGTGTGGGTGTAAAATATGATATGGTTTGTGGTAGGCAAAAATTAATGACACGCTGTGCTATATATGTTTCTGCACATTGAAGTGTAAAAAAAACCAAATTCCAGCGTAATTGGATGTAGTAAATCAAGTACGTGGCAGCATTCAAAGTTGTTCTGTTTCAGCAGTGACATCTCTACTGCAGCAGATCAACATAATGATGTCACTAATGCAGTACAACAAGTATATTCACTGCATGTAATTCCATGCATATTAACATTCCATAACACACTATGCACAGGTGACATGTTACACTTCAGTGTGTGTGTGGGTGCTATTAAAGCAGAGCTTATGGGAGTACATAAGTATGAAGGTGGATTTAAAGGAGGTAGGGGGTGAGGCGAGTGGACAGGTGGTAGGCAGGGATCACAGAGAAGGGACCAAAACATTTTTAACCCCCAGGCTAGCTGTGCGGAGATTGGGGTAGGGGCACAGGTGGGGGAGTACAAAGTGGGATAATTAGGGAGTTCAAGGGAAATGAACAGGTTAGTATCTGGAATCAATGAATGTGAGAAGCCTGGGGAATAAATCAGCTGAGCTACAATCTGTGTTGGTGGGAGAAGGGTGGAAATTGCAGTAGTCATGGCAACGCTCTCCACACAGTACCATTACTGGGATATGATGCTCCCAGGGTATATGTTTTTCATGAAGGGTAGGGCTAAGGGCAAAGGGGGTTGGTGAGTGCCAATTTATGTACGTGCAGGGATAATGTGCATAAGGGCTGAGTTGTAGGAGCGAAGTCCATGAGGCTGCAGTTTCAATAATAGAAAACTAGGGCGCTGTGGATGGGTGTACTCTACGGCCCACATGGTCAAGAAGATGCCATGGATAGAGGATTAGCATAGCAGGTAAGAAAGGTATGTAGGAGGGGGAACACAGTGGTGGTGGTGTTGGACTTCAAACTGCCATGGTTGGACTGGAGCACCACAACCACCACGAGTGCGATTTAGTATGTTATAGGCATTTCAGGACAGCTTCACTGTGCATTTGGTCAACGAGCCATCTATAGATGGAAGGATTCTTGACCTGGTGCTGTCAAATGTGGAGGCTGCAAGGGACAGAGGGGAGCAGGATCCTCTTGCTGGGAGTGATCATCACAAAGTATGGTTCACATTCAAAATGCAAAGGGAAACAGGAGGGACGGGTACCACCTGTAATTGAGTTTAGGGGTGCATACTTTACAATGATGCGAAAGATACTGGGTAATCATCTGGCATGCATGCATGGATACTAGTCAGACATTGGATATTATTAAGACATGTGTGGAAGAGGCTACTGGGACTAGTGCAAAAACACTGATTAAGGAATGGCGAAGAAGCCCAGTTGGCTGACTCATGAGGTACTAGAATGGGTGAGTGCCCAGAGAAAAGCATTTCATAGACTGAAATTGGGAGGGGGAGATGGCAAAGAGGAATATGCGAACAAGTCAAAGGAGGTAACAAGGCTTGTAAGAGCAGTCAGTGCGTACAGTGAGCTGTGATTTGCGTGTGCCATTAAGGACAGAGACAAGGACTTCTTCAGAAACATTAGGGAGGTAAGGCTAAACAAGGACCAAACTGTGAAGATTAGGAAGGGTGGGCGGGTGGAGACGGTTGAAAACCAGGCAGAGGCACTAAATGAATACTTGTGTTCTGTGTTCACGAATGAGAAAGGTGGGTTGATAATGGAAGGGAGGGGTAAATTGGGTAGGGGTGGTGGGGACTAATATAGCAATTACTGAGGACAGGGTTCTGGAGGGGTTAAAGACACTAAGGGTGGACAAGGAACAGGTCCTGATGGCATCCACCCTAGGGTACTCAAGGAGCTGGTGGAGATCCTGGCGTGATCACATGCTAACGTTTTCTATATATCCCTGGACACAGGTTGCATACCAGAAGATTGGAGGATGGCCTATGTGGTGCCTGTTCACAAGATTGGCACCAACTATGTGTCAGGCCAGTAAAGCTCGGTGAGCCTCACATCAATTGTGGGAAACCTTATGGAGTCAGTCTTAAAAGAGAGGCTACTGACCTTTTTTGCAAACAGTGGGATACAGGCCATTCAGTAGCATGGGTTTGTCTCTGGAAGATCCTGCCAGACAAACCAGATTTAGTATTATGACTTGGTGTCCAGGGAACTCATCAGGGTCTATGCGGTGTATGTCTTGTATTTAGATTTCTGCAAGGTCAATATACTACGTACCACAATGGAGGCTGGTGGGAAAGCTGGTATATATTGTTGTGGGAACAGATACGGTGAGATGGATCACCAGTTGGCTGAAGCAGCAAAGGGTGGTAATGGTGGTGGTGGAACTCTCGTCACTGCATACTGTGACGAGTTTGGTACCACATGGTTCAGTGCTGGGACCAGTACTTTTTGGAATATTGATAGTGGATATCTCACATGGGGGCCGGAGTAGAATCAGTCTGTTCAAAGAAGATACGAATATGGGAGCTGTGGTAGATGTAAGGGTGGAAGGGGCTGTACGAAGACATGAACTAACTACAAACCTGGCTATGAGGGAATGGGGGGATATGACTGAAACCTTTAAAATACTTCAAAGGAGAAACAAGACTAATATGGAGGTGATTTTACAAGTTAGACGAGGGAGAGAAACAAGGCGCCACGAGTAGAGATTGAAGGGGGTAAGATTCAGGAGGGAATTCAGGAGACATTTTTTCACAGAAATAGTGGTGGATAGATGGAATCTTAGCTGAACAGTGGTGATGATCAAGATGAGATGGAACAGGGTAATAGGGGTATTTATGAGGAGGGGAGGGGGGTGCAGCTGAAAGATCAGGGTCTAACTGCACAATCGGGTATACTCGATATACCGTTAGGTCTGCTTCTTCAGGTGTTTTGCTATGTTTGTATGTTCTTATGATTTGCACCTTAAAGTACTATAAAGGGATAAATAATATTGAAAATGGGTTGGATTGTCAAACATAACACGAGGATGCACAGTCTTGAGGGGGATGGTCAGAGGTTGAGGATGGAGGTCAGAAATAACTTCTACACACATACTGTAGGTTTGTGTATATGTATATATTTTTTTTTTACTGACTGTTTAGACCCCTTCTCTCCACATCTGCCATTTGCTCAAGGTCCTTAATGCACCAGTACAGGCTGTGCCTGGAGGACCGCAGATGTCTAGCTACCATGGAGTGCTCCACCTCCCATAATCCTTCTAGAGTCACGGTTGACCCCCCTCCTCCCAGGGTGGGGCTAAGTGTACTCCCCAGTCCCCTCCGAACCTCAGTGGGAAGCGGACACCTGGAGCTTCTTTACTCCACCACTGCAAGCGCCTGGCACACAAGGTGTGCCAATGAGACGAAGGCACGCAGAGACGTACCTTTGCTCAATGGTCTCTGCCAATGCCCGCCCCTCCCGTATGTTGCTGCATCCTCGACTGCGCCTCCAATTCTGGTCACCCAGGTGGCGGTATAGCAGCGAGGACTGCAAGCCACCCTCCCCAGAGAAGGAGAGCAGCCATGTGGGCACTCGATCTTCTCCCACCAGCCGGCCCTCCATCAACCCAGAAACTGGGTCACTGGCATCACAAACGGTAACGCTACCGCAGCGATGGCAGCACAGTCGGGTTCTGTAGATTTTGAAAACATTTATATTGTGGTTGTGATGTCTAGTCCCAGCAATGTTTGGCCTTCAAAACAGTGTATGAGCTTGATATGATCGTATCACGATAGTCATAGATGAAGAATGAATTAATTTAAATGTGGTGGTGTATTACTATTATCATTGAAACTTTATTTTATGCCATTTTCAGGAGACAACAAATAGGTCTACACAAACCATGAAGCACGTCCCACTTGGCATTGGGAAAACAAGACAGTCAAGAGGCACTCAAACTACATTTAGAGGTGTTGATATGGTTGTTCAGACTGACAGCACAGCAAAAACATTTCAGTCAGTATCTACTCAGTGTGATACTGAGGTGCAAACACTTGAGGATACTGATTTTAATTGCGGTGATGAAGATTCATTGATAGACAAATTTAGTTCCGATGAAGAACCACAGGATGACCACCTGGATCCAGATTGGGAGATGGATTCCACCAATGGAAGTGTCAGTGAGGACTGTATGGATGATAGCATTGCTGAAATGTAAGAATACCATTTATTGCTCTTTTTGTTTGACATGAAATGTAAGAATGTGTTATATTTCAACAATATACTAAGACCGTGTGTCGGTGCTGATCGGATGTAACCACGCACAGTGTTTTGTCTGATCACGCAGATGTACTTCCTCCTAACCCACACTAGAATTGCTGTATATCTGTCCCATGTAGTCTTCAATTCCACCACTGTTTTTGAACCCACAACCTCCTCCAGAAGGCTGTTCCATGCTTCAACTTCCCTCTCCACGAAAAAAAAAACTTCCTCACATTGACCCTGAGCCTTTCCCCCTCAATCTTCAAATTGTGCCCCCATGTTGTAGTGTCTCTCTTGTTCTGTAAAATGCTACCCTCTTGGACATTGTTGATTCCCTTGCAGTACTTGCAGGTTTCTGTCATGTCCCCCCTCTCCCTCCTTTCCTTGAGGGTATACATATTAAGCTCCTTTAGTATCTATTGGTATGGCTGCTGGTGCAGACTATGCACCATTTTATTTACCGCCCTCTGGACTGCATCCATCCTGTCTATGTCCTTGCGGAGATGAGGTCTCTGGAACTGCATGCAGTACTCCAGATGTTGTCACCGACTGTCTGGACAGAGGGATAACAACTTCCGGTTTTTGACTGGTACCAATCCATCCGCCTGTGGTGTCTTAAAGTAGGTAGTCAGTGGTGTCAGTAGTTCTCTCCTTATTTTTTTTTTTAATTCAGGGTTGAATCCCGTCAGGCAACATTACTTTGTCCACCGTATGTTTTAGGAGTTCATTCAGGACAAGTTATTCAATGAATGGACTGGTATCAACCCCCCATCCATAGTGCTTTTCTTATTTTGTTTAGGTACCTCCCACTAGTCTTCTTTTGTGAATACGGAGCAGAAGTATTTCTTCAATATCCATGTTTTGTCACCGTTATCCTCTGCCCACACTCCCTTCCCTTTATGAAACCTCAGTATCCCTCCCTTGGTATTTTTGTTGCTCCGTAATGTACTTATAAAAGGTTTCATCTCCCTTCTTGACTGAGTTGGCTATCTTTTCCTCACTCTTAGCATTTGCTATTCTGACTGCATTCTGCACTTCCTTCTGCTTTAATTGGTACAGTTTCTGTCCTGCTCTTTCTGTGTTCCATTATACTTCCCGAATGCTATATTATTTTCTTCTTTTATTTGCTGCCAATCCACATCTATCCCTTCCCACCCACCAGCAGTTGAAGTATTGTGAATATATTAGTTGGCTGATGCTAACTGTGGTGCTGAGTGTACTAATGTCACTTGTTATTGCTACTGTTTTGTGGAACATTAGTGTCTCTGATAACGTTGATCAGTTCTTTTTTTTTTTTCGAATTCTATTTTTCCCTTCCCTACCTGAGCCCCACTGAACTCTCTCCAGCGACCGCCCATCCTGGATTCTACCTCCTTGTGTGGCATCGACTGGTCTCCTCTCCCCCCAACACCGGGTATCCCCCGGGTCTACTCACCAGGGAAGGGCCACCCCTGCCCAGAGTGCTCTTTCTTATAGGGTTGAGACCGGGTCGGGAGGAGCCTGACTTAGGATATAGCTGTGCCCGACTTCTAGGAGTGTGATCCTGGGGTGGGAGGCACCTTGCCTATCAGTGGGAGGAGGGAGGCTTTTCCTTAGTTCTAAATCCCCTGTGTAGCCTGGCTGTCATGGCAATGTACTGCAGCGGCTCCACCCCCAGGTATATGCCACAACGCTACTTTGGGCTACCTCCTGCCACCGCCAGAGGTCACTCTTTGAGCAGTCACATCCCCGTCCCTTCCCAGGGAAGAGAGAGCAGTTCTTCGGACGCTCAATCTCTTCTCTCCCCACCGACCCCCAGCTCCCCAGGCTTGTTCCCGAACCCGGGTCGCCGGCGTGGCATCCAGCACCTCAACCCTCAGCGCCTCTGGGCCGTCTGATCAGTTCTTAATTGTAATTAAGTGTACACAATATAGAGAGAATAATGTGTTGTCTTTGATTAATAACCGCTCTGTAAACCGTTTGAGAGGTTGCCATGACATCACTGTAAACCTCGAGAGCTCAGATTGAGATGTTTTCAGATATCATGGCAACTCTAGAAGTGTTTTCAGCTTGATTGTTAACCAAAGACCATACATCATATTTTACAGTGTATGGGCCACCAAGACTGTGTAATCCTGGACTGAATTACTTTACTGAATTACTTTACAGAACATTTATTGTTGTGAGCATTCTGTTTTGTTAGAACATTGATTGTTATGAGCATTCTGTTTTGTTTTACCATTGATATGACATACTCAAGAAGGGTTAACAACAGAATGATGTCATAACATAGAGGATAATGTATGGTCCTCTATCGGTAACCGGTCAGTTAACTGTCGAGAGGTTGCCAGGGCGACCGTGTAAACCTCGAGGCTGCTCGAGAGGTTCGCCGTAACAACCTCGAGACGGTTAACATTGACCGGTTGCCGAAAGAGGGACCATACATTATTTTTTATAGTGTATGGTCCCACATAAAAAGGCTGCTTACTTTTTGCTAACTAGTCACCGCCGCGGCCGTTCAGTCCTTCCTAACCGCTGCTGTTCATCCGTCGGTTCCTGCTGAAAAAAGCGCATGCTCACACCAATCGCTGTTGTTAACCTATCGATGTGACGTAGCATCGATAGGTTAACAACATGTCTACCATCACATCGATGATAAACAACCTTAGAAATGATGATTTCCTAAGGTTAACAGCGCTTCTACCATACATTATAAGGTTGTAATCTGCTTGATTTCAGTTAATAATAAGGGTTTCCATGCATTATATATAGAATATGTATGAGGAGGTGGTTGATACGAGATTGAGCGCACACTTAGTCGAGTGATGCTACATAAACCCCGAGAGCGCAGCTCGAGGGGTTTATTCAAGCATCACTCGATGAGGGTGTGCGTTCAGTTCGAGTACAAATCACCTCCTCATGATTTATTTTGTATAATTGCTTGGCATCAGTTTTTACGCAGTGGAGATAACATACAGTGTAAATGCAAAGCCCCACCGTAAAAGACAAGAGAAAGTACATCAGGAAACCTTAAAACAAACATTTCTGACCTTCTCTACGATCCCACAACAGCATGTAAAGAACAGGATTCAGTGTGGTCAGGAAAATATTTACGGGAATAGAAAATTGAGTACAGACGGGAAAAAAACAGTAAGACAACTACAGCAGTCTCTAAAAAAAATTATTTTACATTTGTTCGTCGGTTGGTTGTCTAGGTAACCTGCCCACATGGTCACGGAGTTCCTGTGGAAAGAAAGGGACTGTGTCCAAATTACTGATTTACCTTTCAGTAAACAATCATGGCTAAACACTTTTTTACACTTGTTCATTACTGTTACAGATTTTACTGTGGTGTACTTATGGGAGGAACACTTTATTTAACTATTCAGTGAACTAAGGAGACCCGGAACAGAGATGCAGCGCTCGGCAAGTAAAAGCGGATTTTATTTCAAATTCCAATGACATTTTTTTCACTTGCTCTCCCTGGGCTTATTTGTACACTCTAAGAATGATCCCAGCATCACTAAGACGATCGCAGCTCGTGAATCTCGTAACAACCAGCTGGTTGTTACGGGAAATATCAACCACTTAAATCTATGGTAAAAATTGATGACCAGTAATTATATAACAGTAATAGGATATAACAGTACTGTGATTTTACATTCATAGTAAACTGTACTTTACTTCTCATTAGGTCTGAAGAGCTAATGCTTGAGCAATCATGTAAGGATGAGAGGAAGGTTTTGGTGTTCCAAAGTGCCATACTCGCCCTTCTGCAGGTGTGCGTCCGATGTCAGTCCAACTGTAAAGTATTTTTACAGACTTTGATGGGTACTTTGGTCACATTGGAACAGATATGTGTGAACGGTCATCGTTCCACCTGGGAAATATCAGCCACATCTTCATTCTCTACCACTTGGCAACCTAATAGTGGCATCAGGTATTCTATTTACTGGTGTAAGTACTTATTGCATCCTGAACTTTTTTAAGCATCTTAAAGTACCATGCATCTCATTATGTACTTTTCACAAAATTCAATCAAGCTACCTGGTGCCAGCTGTAAGTGGTATATAGAAAAATCAGCAGGAAAAGCTACTTTCAACCTTCCCAGGTTCACATGCAGTTCTAGGTGGTGATGCAAGATGTTGCTCGTCTGGTCACATGGCAAAATATGGATCCTACAGTCTTATGGACTTAACACGAGCTAAAGTAGTTGACATGCAGTTGATCCAGGTAATACTGCTATGCCAGTGCACATATAATACATCTGCATGCGGCTATACAGCCATATCAACGATTCTCGTATTAGAACAAGATAATCATATCCGTGGTACTGTACTGTTCCTCCAGCCCACACCACCATTATGAGTCCCGACCAATGTGCAACGTGAAGGCATCCAAATCCCAGTGTGGTCCAGTGGTACCAAACACAACAACCCATCACGATCCCTAACCACGGCTAAACTTCTAAAATGCAATTGTAATGGAAATCTCTGTGTGCCGTGCCCCACCTCCTCACAATCACTGCTGCTGTATTACAACAATAAAATATGTTTTTTCTGGTACACCACTGGCTAACTCCAAAAGCACCACCAGGCACTTCATCCAACATGCAGAACCATCACCGATCGGAGCAATCGACTTGCTCAACCAACCACTTGCCTCCGCAGCCATCCATCAAGTGAGTATAAAATGAGCGCATACCACAGTAAGTGCTGAATGCACGCAAGCATGTGTTCATTCATCGTTAACTGTGATACATGCCCATTCATCATGATCCTACTGTGTGGCCACATTGGTGATTGGTGAGTTGAGCGAGTCTGAGGTACCTCTCAGTGACGTTGTGGAGTGTGTGTGCTGTAATTGGTGGTGTTGTGCTGTGGACATACTGGAGTGTCGGTAAATTTTTTTTTTCTTCATACAGGGCTGTGCATAGTGATGGTAATGCTAGAGCACCATGTAAAATTGTTCATTTTATTCATACTGGAGTCGGGAATCATACTGTGGTGGTTGGATTACAGACCACTTAAAGTGTTCAATCTTTATTTTGTTTATACAGTGGTCTTTGATCATGATGGTGTGTTGGACATTAGAGTGCTGTTGAAAATTTTTTTTTTGTTTTGGTTCATGCACACGTCGTTGATCATGATTCTTTTGGGTGGTGGCAGCAAGTACTGTTGACACGGAAATTTATACTATGTGCTACTTAAGCAATAAGGCCTGACCGGGGGGCGGGGCATTATGGTGTGATGACAGCCCATCTCGGGTGGGTTGAAGCACGAGGCTTAGCTTAGTGCTTTCACCACTCGAGAAGGGCCGTTAGCACACCATAATTCACCCCTTGGAATGCCTTATTGCGATTATGAAATGGCCAATTTTTAGTAAATGTTATGCCTTTTTTAAACCTATTACTTTCATCTGGGCCATTGTGCTTCGATAACACCCCAGCTGAAAGCTGCTCTTGGCCAATCAGGAGCTAACATTCTTTATACTCATTTCATAATAAGTGATTTTTAGGTGTTATGGTTTGTCCAACCTTCTAGTGCATACCTTACAACTGTACCCGATTGTAAGTTGTGCACCTGGTAGTGTCTCAAACCTTTACTGTGACACTATTATATTTTGTTTGAGGAACCATGTGCATTGGCATATATTCTAGTTACATATCTGTTGATGTTCTGAAACTGCATGACTGATTGCAGTTTTGTGTGTTACAACTGGAGCTCAAGTGTTACTTTCAGTATGCCGCAGTATAAGTCTAATTAATTATTCATGAGCCTAATGAGGCTATTTTGGTTTAAATACCATTATGATTTACCCAATTTTTTTTTGTACAAGAGTAACGAAGTAAAGAATTCTAACTATATGGAGCTCGAGGGATTGAAGCAAGGACCGTCCAAAGTAAAAGCAGCTGGTGTGACCATTGCCAGTCTCACAACAGACAGGCATATGAGCATAAAAAAGTATATGCGGGAGGAATAGCCAAGCATTGCACATCACTTTGATGTTTGTCACGTCACTAATGGTATGTTAAATACTGGTCTGTAATTAAAAAATGTATGACCCATGAGAAAAAACTCGTAAGTAGATGCAGGTCAGCAACTGGAAAGTTATTGTTATAGCTATGTGACTGCAAATATTTTTGAGGGGGTTCTTTTTTTTTTGTTAACTCTTTTTTGCTCCAGTCACGGCTCATGGGGCCATCTCTCGGGCATCCAGTCTTTTTTCCTGCCCGCCTGTGGATCTCTCGGACTGTGCCTCCTCTGTCCTCCCCTGCAGCCGGCACCCCTGGTTTCACCTGCCCCGGGAAGGGTAGCCTTACGCATCTTGGGCTCTCTTAGAAGACAGACTCCGACTGCAGGTGGGCCTGGAGGGAGGGAGGAACTGGAAGGCCAGCCGAGGAGAAGCCGGCAGAGGGCATGGGGGACTGGTGCTGTCGCCTGCTCCAGCGAGCTGGGTTTTTCCTTTGTTCTTCCCCACCCCGCATGGGCACGCCCTGACACAAAGGCGCACGGCAACCCTGCCAGTGTCGGCCATGCAATTACGTGCAGCCCAGCACTCTGCGATGCCCCCGGTCTCCACCAGGGGCTGCTGGGGCTCTGGGCTCCCTGATACCCTCCCCCCAGGATAGGAGAGCAGCCCAACGGGCGCTCAGTCCAATCCCTCCCCTGCCGACCCTCAGCACCCGAGCTTGCTCCTGAACTCGGGTCGCCGGCATGGTGAGAGGTGTAGTGTCCAACGCCTCAACCCTCAGCTCCACCGGCCCATCTTGGGGGGGTTCTTAAGGTATTAAGAAGAATGTACAGTGGTGTCCCCCAGGATGAAACCCACTTTAAAAGCACTCTGCAGTCAACAGCCCATAAGAAATAAAAATACAGTGAATATTTACAGCTATTGCAAGGTTTTAAATAGCTATGTATACAGAGGAAAACTTTTATTTTTACTTTCATTGGGCATGTCATTTTATTAGCATCGCTATTTCGATATGTGCAGACTGAATGAAAAGAAGCACACTCACGCCTGTTTCAATGGAATATAATACCTGCATGATTGCAAGTCGGATCTTCTAAAAGACAATTACTTTTCTTTTTTTTTTCTCTTTTATAAGCTCTGCACATACTTACATAGCCTAATTTAAAAGTAAGGGGATCAGGCTTAATTTAAGGGCTTTTCTCAAAATACAAAGAGATCTCAGTTCTTTGTGCAAGTAAAAATTAGCCAAGTGGGTTTACGCAATCATGCACGTCGAGTGGAGCATGCTTCGCCATCCGTTTTAAGACAGCAGAAGAGGCCTCTCTCCACTTAATTCATCTGTAGTGGAAGAGATACTATGACACCTTGGTTGAGTAAGCCAGGCTTCGCTGATTCTGACTCCCCATCTGAGTACATTCCTGCATTAGTTGTCAGGCGAGGACTGCCCTAAGCAGACAGTCCACCGCCCAGTGCAAATACCCACCATACCTTTGGTGGGACGGTGAACTTGGGGATTACCACCTTAAAATGGTTGCTTTTCTAGTTAAAGTTTAAAAAAATGCATAGTTCTTTGTTCCAATTTATAATTGGTGTTTCACTCAATGGTTACTAGTTATTAATGTTCTGGTTCTTGCGTTCTATTTTGCTTTCATTGTACTAAGATATATGCTTTGTGTTAAGAGCTGCGTCACGTGGGAACAGACTGAACAAGCTTTCAGACAGGAAAAATGGCAGAATTAAACATATTCACATATAATGTGAAGGGGATCAATAACCCAGTTAAACGGGCTAGACTATTACAAGAATTGCAAAAGTTAAAGACAAATATAGCACTCCTACATAAGACACATTTAAATGCTCTAGAGCACAACAAACTGAAGAGGTCTTGGGTGGGGGAAGTGTATGCGGCACATTGCCAACAAAACACACATAAAAGGGGGGTAGCAATTTTAATTAGCAAAAATCTGCCACTGAAGGTCCAAAATGTTCAGTCTGATCCAGAGGGTCATTATGTTCTGCTTACAGGTGAATTGGGAACTCAGGTGTGCACCATTTTTAATTTATACGAACATACGAAATTTGCCAGCAGATAAAGGCCTAGAGGTCTATCAAGTCTGCTCGAATGTGCAGCTAGCACCCCTTATTCTGCAGCTGCCCCTCCCTTCCACCCTTCCCCTTCATTAACCCTCCCCCTTGTCCTGTCTCATCCTCATTTGAAGCAGTCCACTGTTCTACTGCATACCACTTCAGCAGGTAACGCATTCCACCCAGCCACCACCCTCTCTGTAAAAAAGTGTCTCCTCATCTCCCTCCTGAACCTTCCTCGCTCCAGTCTCATATCATGGCCCCTGGTGGCCCTCCCCTCCCTTACTTTGAACAGCCCCTCTGTACCCATCTTGTTTATTCCTTTCATGTATTTAAAGGTTTCAATCATGTCACCCTGTCTCTCCTCTCCTCCAGTGAGTACATATGTTCAACTCCTTCAACCTCTCTCGTATGATAAGTCCCCAGCCCCTGATCATCTTTGTCGCTCTGCGCTGCACCCCCTCCAGTAACTTAATGTCCCTCTTCAGATACAGATGCCAGTACTGCACGCAGTACTCCAGGTGTGGTCTAACTAATGACCTATACAGTGGCAGAATCACCTCCTCCCTCCTCGAGGATATACCCCTTGCAATACAACCCAGCATTTTGTTGGCCTTTGCAGCTGCCTTCCTACATTGTGCCGAGTTGTTCATTGACTCTGTAATGAGCACACCCAGATCCTTCTCCTCCTCTGTCTGGGCTAGCTGCACTCCCCTAGCTGGTAACTCCTCCTGGGTTCTTCATCCCAAAATGCAGCACCTTGCACTTTTTGGCATTAAAGCCCAGTTGCCAGGTGTCTGACCAGGTTTCAGGCTTTGCCAGATCATCCTGCAACCCCTGCCATCCCCCTAGGTCATCCACCACTGCACCTACCTTGGTATCATCAGCAAACAGACTAATCTTGCTCTTGATGTCCCATGATATGTCTGCAATGAATATCCCAAACAACACTGGTCCCAACACTGAGCCCTATGAAACACCGCTCATCACTACCCTTGGGTGTGAGAGGTCCCCACCCACCACCACCACCCTCTATTGCCTTCCCTGCAGCCAGTTTCCTACCCATCTCACCAGCTTTGCACCCGCCCCTGTGCCTACTAACTTCCTTCCCAGCCTTCCACGTGGCACTGAGTCGAATGCCTTACTGAAGTCCAGATACAGGACATCCACTGCATGCCCCTGTCCAGTTGCCTAGTTACCCAGTCATAGAACTCGACCAGGTTGGTTTGGCAGGATCTGCCACGTATGAAGCCATGCTGTCTGCTGTTCTATAGTCCTTTGGCCTCTAGGAGGGCCACCAGCCTCTCCTTCAGGATAGTCTCCATTAGCTTACCCACGATGGATGTGAGGCTCACTGGTCTGTAGTTTCCCGGTTCATCCTTGGGGCCACTCTTGTGGAGGGGCACCACATGAGCCATCCTCCAGTCCTGAGGTACACATCCCGAATGTAGTGAGGCATTAAATAGGTCTGTATACGCCCTGAATGAGGAACATCTATGGGTCCCCTTCCTCACTAAAGTAATTTCAGAAGCAGTCAAAAATCCTACAAGCATCGTAATAATTGAAGGGGACTTCCATACCACCCTATCCCCTCATTTAGATAAATCTGGACTTTGACCAGGTAAAAAATCCTGTGCTTCCTTGGCCCTATCTCGCACAATCTACGAATATGGTCTCCTAGATATTTGGAGACACCTACACCCATTGGTCTGGGTCTATTGCTATTTTTCTCCCCATTATGGTTTATATTTGAGACTAGATTATTTTTTAATTCCTACCAACTGGGTCTGGGCAGCCACGTCGGCCCAGATAGGTAGCTTAAGTCTCTCAGACCATGCACCTGTAACCTTAAAATTGGTGTTGGATACACCAACAAAAAGCTCCAATTGGAGACTTAACCTTGGACTTAACAGAGAAGAATGTAAAACTTTAATTAAGGAGGAAATTCAAACCTTCCAACAACTAAATCCTCCAGAGGATTCTTCTCCCACTATATATTGGGACGCTGTCAAAGTGTATTTATGGGGCAAACTTATTTCTTATTCTTCCAAAGTGAATAAAGATAGGTTGAAACAGCAGAGGGAGTTAAAGAAATATTAGACCTGGAGAATCAACAAAAGTTAACTTATCAGATGTAGTCAGACATAGATTGGAACAAGCAAGAGGGGCTCTTACCCAGCTTTTGAACCATAAAATAGAGGGCACCTTAAGATATGCCAAACAGAGATTCTATGAACAGGGTAACCGAGCTGGAAAATTATTGGCAGCACAGTTGAGGAAAGAGGCAGCAAATAGAGCAGTCCTTAAACTAAGACAAAGAGATCTCTCAACAGTTTACAGAGTTTTATAAATTACTGTATACGGCAGAGAGAGGCTCTCAGCATTTAAAAGATATTCAAAAATATTTGGCCAGTATCACACTACCCACACTCCCTCAGTCACAAGCAGAAGCATTAGGGGCTCCCATTACACTTCAAGAACTTGAAATTCAAGTCCGGCACTTAAAGAACTCTAAGGCCCCAGGTCCAGATGGATATCCAGCAGAGTTTTACAAGTCTTTTCAGGCAGAGTTACTCCCAGTGGTACTAAAAACCACTAATTCCATATTAATTCAAGATGAACCCACCCCACCTCCCCATGGCAGCAGGCACAGATTTCCATTTTACTGAAACCAGATAAAGATCCACTTGAGTGTGGCTCTTACCGACACATCTCCTTATTAAATACCGACCTTAAAGTTTTCACAGGAATCCTGGCCAACAGACTTCAACAAATCATTCAAGGCCTAATCTACCTCAACCAGACAGGATTTATAAAAGGTAGACTTTTGCAAGATAATATCCGAAGGTTTTTAAACATAATTTCAGCCAGGAGGCACAGAAGCACTACCAATTGACAATAAGCGTAGACGCTGAAAAAACGTTTGATAGAGTGGATTGGTGTTTTTTGTCAGGAGTTTTATCCAAATTTCAGCTAGGAAATAACTTTATCAAAACTATTGAGGCATTAGATTTTAACCCTGAGGCAACTGTGAAAGTCAATGGTTCTATGTCAGAGAGATTTCCATTGGGTCGGGGCACACGTCAGGGATGTCCTCTTTCCGCGTTGTTGTCCACCCTCTCCTTGGAACCTCTAGCAGCTCAGATCAGAGAGCACCTAGATATTAGGGGGTTAAAAGTGGGACATCAAGAGCATAAAATAGCTCTGTATGCCGATGATACCCTCCTCTTCCTGGGAGACCCAGTGAACTCCTTACAGCCTCTTCTAAATACTCTGGAACAATTCCATAAGATAGCAGGATATAAAATTAATTTAACCAAATCAGAGGCAATGGTTTTAAGCAGTTCACCCTCGACTGACTTCCGTACAAAATTCACATTCGCCTGGGCACCCCATAATAGGTTCAGATATCTTGGCATTCAAGTTGTATCAGACATCTCCAAACTATACTCGTACAATTACCAAAAATTATTACATGCAATAAACCAACATACTGCTAGATGGCGTATGCTTCCTTTAACATTATAGGGAACAGAGCAAACGGTTAAAATGAACATACTCCCAGGACTGCTGTTTCTCTTTCAAACCCTCCCAATTTCAGTTCCACACACCTTTTGGAAAGAAATTCATACCACTTTGTTCAAATTTATATGGCAAGGGAAACGACCAAGAATTAGTCCGACTATTTTACATATGCCCAGGCAGTTTGGAGGCCTAGGACTCCCTGACTTGCACAGATACTACCTTGCATCACAAGGCCTATGGTTATACACTTGGTTAAAACAAAGTGTAGAGGCGGGCTGGTACCAAATGGAAATGCAACGGCTCCCTGTCTGTAGCATTTGGACAGTTCCCACAGGTTTCATTCCCCTGCCTCTCCTTCAAAAGGCCTCCAACCCATGGACTAGACACACTGTAGCAACCCTGCTTCAGATACGTAAATACACGAACACCCCCAATGAATTGGGCCCACTGGCCCTAATTAGACATCACCCCCCCCCCAGCCTGAACCAGAGATATCAATTCTGGGAGACCCAGGGTCTAACTAGGTTCACACATCTACTTAATAACGGAACCTGTACCACATTTTGTCAACTACAACACAAATATAAGTTAAGAAAGGAAGGCCATTTCCACTTTTTATAAGTGAGACACTTTATTTTACAGCCAAAACACCTACAACAACTGCTGAGATCTCAAACAGCCCTCGAAGAACTATTTTATAGTTGGGTCACATTGAGGGCAAAGATGAGACCCTTATGACAGCTGTACCATCTTTTGATAAATCAGTCAGTGTCTCAAACAGATAAAATCCATCATAAGTGGATACAGGAATCCCTCCCTCCATTCCATTTGAGAACAGAATTGGGTGAATCTTTTTTGGTGGAGCTGGAAGATAACATCATCACTACAGTGGGGAGAATTTCATTGGAAATTGGTAGTTCGTTTTTTAGAACACCAGCAATCACAAAATATGTCAACACCTCCCACACTGGTCAGTGTTGGTGGTCGTGTGGCCAAGTGGGAAACCACTTTCATATTTTTTGGGCCTGCTGTATACTGACACCCTACTTACTGGCAGCAGATACAGGCACAGTTATAAATCATTTTAGAGACCCACATCCCTTTGACATTTACAACCCTAGTACTAGGAATATGGCAAGGGGCCAACCCACTTAAATCTAAACACAAAAAGAAGCTTTACCATATTTTAAGACTGGTCGCCCTCAAATGTATTGCACAGAAGTGGCTGTCCCAGGAATCCCCCACCATACAGCACTGGCATAAAAAGATAGAGGAACTGGAACAGATGGAAAGAATTACTATCACCTTAAGAATTAGCCTAGACAAATTTGTGGAGGTTTGGCAGCCCTGGCACAGGCTGGGGGAGCCTCAAGGGTGAGTACCGAAAGCAATGTACTTTAAAGTACACGCTACCCTAGTCAAAGGGGAGGGTCGAATTACATGGGTATAATTTTATTCAAATTTCCCCGTCTCTGTTTATCCTGTTTATCCATTTTTAGCACTTTACCAGAATGATATAATGTAATTAATATGCGGCACACAATTGATCTGGTTGTATATAATAGTTCATTTATTTAATTCTGACTGTCCTAAAATATCACATGGTACAAAGTTTCTAGTTGTTTTAAAATTATATATCTGTTTTCCTTTATTGTGAAATGTATTGTTTCTTCGCCTTATTAGATAAGCTATGGACTAAAACCACACTTGAAGACTCTCAACATTTTCAAAAGGACTCTTTTCCCACCAGCCAAGCTGTTTCCTTTATGCCTGTAAAAGTGAAAACAGCCATGTTTTTAACTGTACTTTCAATTGCAAGAAAGGTATTTGTTCTAAATCAGAGATGTTGGAAATAATATGGTACTGTATATATTACTACAGTACTTTGCATCAATAAAAACTAAGTTTAAAAAAAAAGCACTCTGCAGTGTGCTGCAGCAGGCCTACTGAATAAAGCAACGTAATTTCAATGACAATTAGTCCCCTTTGTCTTGCAGGAAACTGTGGCATTCACTTCATCCTGGCAGTGTCACATTTTCCTAAATGACAAGAGGGACTAATTGCCATTGAAATTACATTGCTTTATTCAGTAGGTCTGCTGCAGGATTCTGCAGAGTGCTGCAAAATGCTGCAGAATTGCGTTTCATCCTGGGGGATGCCACTGTAGAGGTGAAAGGGAGAAGAGTGGGCACATTCAATAAATAATCATGTTTACTGGGTTGTGTCAACAAGTAGAGGAGACGGAAATCTCGTTCCAAGCAAAATGGATGGCAGTAGGTTGTCACGTAGCCTATATTCACAGTGGACACAGCACTGCATACAACGAATGTACACATAGGCCACTATCGGAGTGTTTGTAGTTAAAGAAAGGTTAGCGCATAGCATGATTAACTTTTCTTATTGCAGTATTACTATTAATAATTTACTGCATTATTAACTAAACACAAAACTGTGATTCACAGGTACTAAACCACACAGGGAGCTAGAAGCTATATTGTGTAGTAAAATTCTGTGCAATGATGTAAAAAAACTGTCAGCAGCAGAGCAGATGTCATCTCTTGAATCATATCATCGTATTGTTAAATTTTTTGCACCCAAGAGTCTGCATTACTTTTTCAATTGCATGGAGGCAAAGTTCATTTTAAAAATAATATTGGTGATACATAGCATACCTTTTATTTTAAATACAATATTACATGATATTAGTTAATGATATTTAAATGTTTAGGTTGCTTATTGCGGCTCTATATTTTAACGAGAATTGATCAAGGGCACAGCAACTGACAAGGCAAGGGAAAAAAAGATGGAGTGTGTCTTACCCCAAGTCCCATGATGGTACAGCAGTTGTAAAGGCAGTACGTGTACCACCTACTTATGGTAATCAAGTTCCATTCAATTCATCAGTGATAATTAACGTGAACAGAATAACATGCCTCATTCAATGTAAAGAACAGTGTTGTGTCAAGGCGCGGGATTAACAATGGCTTCGGCAAGTGAGCCACAGTCACTACAGTGTAGTGATGCAGTCCACGACTCCTCCCGTTCCAGTCCATGGTCACCATAATACTACCTAACAGACCCCTTTCCATACTATAGTGTACCCTCCACCCCTCCACCATCATGATACCCATCGTAATAAAAAAACAAATCCCCTATTACATAGTGTACTGGTCCCAACCACCTCCCCTGTCCTGATCTCCGTAATAATAAATGATTATTTATTATCCTTTGCCATACCGTAAGTGGTCCATATCCCCTACCCGTCATGAACAGTTCTCCAAAAATTAGAAAAAATAAACCTTTTCCATACTGTAGTGTTACCACCAAACCACCATCACACTCTGAACTGTACACGTACCACCATCACATGCACCAGCCCACCCCCAGCTGTCACTATATGCCATGCTGTCGGCAAGCAGCTCAGCACTACACACACACACAAGGCTGCCTGCCTACTGAAGTGTCATTGAATGTCAGCTTACAGTATTCACTACACGAATAGTGGTTGACACTGTCGAGCAATGTGATTTCAGAGTGTACGGAAAGATGTCTGTAATGCCCCAAAGTTGGGGCATCCCAGAAATAGAAATTAAATAAAACGATTAGGGATTTACAGGTGCCCAGTTTGCCTGCCTTAGGTATGGACTACAGGGCAAAGGTAAAAAGGGGCCCCTTAGTAGTTGATTCCCCTTCCTGTACAGTATAAAAACCCTGTAATGAATAAAGAAAAGTGCCCAGTGCACTTAAAATGCTGTAAAAAAAGAATTCAGGTAGCTTCAGCAACAATGGCCTGGATGGAATGCTGTGCTGAGCTGCTCATGCACAGCATTCCACTCCAGCCACTCTAGAACCCTGGTGGGTTTAAGTTTAAAAAAATATTGTGACAGTTGTCAGTTGTTCCTGGGCAGTGGTTGAGGAGACAGGACACAGAAGTCAAGGGACAGTTTAGGGCTTACCTTGTGGTGAAGCTGTCCCTCTGGGCTTGCTGTGGTCCTGTGCTGCCTCTCCTGCCTGAAGACTCCTTGCTCTGTTTCGTTCTACGGTTGGTGGTGCCATCGGGACACCATGAAGAAGTAAAACGGCCGTTTGCCTGGCGTTGGGCTTAAGAGCCCCATCGTTTTATTATTTTAACCCCCCCATATATTTAAAGTTTAATTTCGGTCCCCCATCGGTGGCATTGAAGCGCTGCATCGCCCCTATGTTCGGTCGGCCCTCTGAGGCCCACTTGTCATCCTCTGCAGTGCCTGTAGAGCTCCCTCCCACTGCCAACATCCCTCCCACCTCCCGAGACCGTGCAACAGCCCTCCAGCAGCCCGAGGAGCGGTGAGTCGGCAGCAGCACACGCTACATGCTGACCACCTGTGTAGAAGTGACTGTTTTTTTTTTTTAAAAGGAGCGCAGGAGGCACGAAGAAAGGCGGCCAAGTGCGGGGGCATCGGGTCGCTAGGACCCTGGATTTAAATATTTAGGAGGGAGGCGGGGTAGCGACGCCCACAGAGAGGGGCCAGTGACGCAAGGCCAAGAAGTGGCCTGTTGAATATTGATGAGGGGGCGGGATTAAAGGTGGCCACCTCCCGAATGAGTGGCAGCAGGCTCAGAGAGCCTTTCAGATTTAAAGGGGCTCTGCCACTTTTGGGACTACAAATTTAAAGGGGCAAACCGGGTCCAGTTTTGAAAGGGCTATTTGGCCCAATATAAAGAGGGTGCCAGGCCCATGGTATAGAGGGCAATTCAGGCCCATTTCTGTTAGGGCATCAGGCCCACCTGTTGGAGGGCAGTTAGGCCCACAGTCTAGAGGGCGCCAGGCCCATTTCTGTTAGGGCATCGGGCCCAGTTTTGAAAGGGCTAGTAGGCCCAGAGCTAAGTGTAGGGCATTAGGCCCGAGGTAAATGTAGGGCATTAGGCCCGAGGTAAAACAGGGTTCCAGGGAGGCCCCGGTCTAGTGTATTAGGGTAAGCCAGTCTAGTAGTAATAAGGGCAGCCTCGGCCTAGTGGATTAGGGCAAGCCAGCCTAGTGGTATTAAGGGCAGCCCCGGCCTAGTGTATTAGGGCAAGCCAGCCTAGTAGTAGTAAGGGCAGCCCTGGTGTAGTGGATTAGGGCAATCCAGCCTAGCAACAGTAAGTAGGGCATATAGGCCCCATAGTAAATAAGGCATTTAGGCTTGTAGTGTCCCAGGCAATTAGCATCGGGCATCTTTAGCAAAATGTTCAGGGGTAGCCAGATTCTATTCGGGAAGACCCTACATTTAGGAAAAGGGATCCATCCAAGGGTGCTTAATTCACAAATACTGTGAAGCTCTGTAACAACTGTACTGTTCATACAACTGTTATTGCTGAAGTACTTGAAAGACTGTGAACTTGCTAAGAAGCACCAAGACTGTATTGTATATGGATTGTGGTTATTTGCCCCTGGTTGTCCGAAATATTGCCCTAAGCATCTGAACTATTGCTCTAAGCATCTGAACTATTGCCCTAAGCATCCAAACTATTGCTCTAAGCATCTGAACTGTTGCTCCAAGCACCTGAACAATTGCCCCACCTGTAATAATTACCCCATAGTTTATAATTTGCCTTTCCCCGGCAAATTAACGGATCTTCCGCAGTCCCCTTGGCATTGCAGGAAGGTGCATCTTTCAGCTACATTGTTACCAGTGTATGGGGACAGTCTCAATCTTCTACCACACTGCAGTCCCATAGTGTGGTCTGTAATACTTTGTACTCAGAATCAGTCTCTACCCAGAAGAGGACGTTCATTCTCATCCGAGGGGGATTGTCCATCAGATCATCTCCTCCAACTGTGTCATCCGCTGAAGTCGAGTCCATCACCAGTCGTACAAGTCGTGCCCGCCGTTTCTTGTTTTCACAGCTCGAAGGTACGTCCACCGAAGCGCATCACAACAGCCATGCAAGTGTCGTTTCATATGGTTCCTGTTTCAGATGTCCCGAAGTTGTTTGCCCTCCACAGAAGAGTGTGCTCATCCTGGAGAACCTGGTCTGTGCCCCTGGTTGTTCGCCGAAAGTCGAGTCCGTCAAAGCCCAGTATGGGACGCGTCCACCGTTTCTTTGTTTTTGTTCTGGTTTCTGGTGACAAGATTGCAGAATCAACCATCATCTCTACAGATTCTTCTGGTTTCTGGTCCTATCGGAGATCCTTCAGAGTTTAGCTGGCCCTTGGAGTGCTGCAGCATCAGTCAGGTCGTGGTAGTCCTTGATTGGATTCTTCGCCACGCAGGTCCTGATTTCTCCTCGTCCTTAGCAACCCTGAAAGTGGGTTTTGGTCAAGGAACCCTTTGTTTTCAGTTTGGAATCTGACAGCCCATTAGTGGGTTATTTCAGGAACCAGTTACTCTGGTTCTTTTATTCCAGCAGCCTTGGAGAGAGTGGGCTTTTGCTGAAGAATCATATGGTCTGTTTAACAAACCTCTCACCACCCAGTGGCCTTTACAAGGTCCCTGCTGGGAATTGTGTTAGCATCTACTGTTTCGTTTGTTTCCTCTTCATAGCTACCATCATAGACCAACGGTGTACATGAAGACGTCAGACCTCTGGACTCCTGTAACATCTGGACTTTGGTAGAAGTGTGTAGTTATAGCTAAACCAAATACTGTTATGGGTAGTGTATGTCATCTGATCTTCGCCTAAGCTTATTGATAGGAATAAGAATTGCAGAATAATTATAGAATTAGAGTGGCAGTAGGCCTCAGCATCTATTCTATTCTTGTTGAAATAATTTTAGCAGTCATAGATAAAGTATCTGTCCTATTTACCGCCCTATTGTTGTGGGTGACTTCTCTTCCTCTTGTGACTGTGTCTCCCTACCCACTGGTACAAAATAAATGCCCTGCGGGCACTGCATCTCTAGGACAACTCCTGCCTCTCCTTGTCTGGGTAACAGTTATCCACAATAATTCGGACCTTTGTGTCTCACTCATCTCTTTCCACCATCTTTAGAGCAGAGTACCTTAGAGCACCTCTAGACCTTCACATAAATTTTTGGCGCAGTCGGCAGGATACGGATAATTATTTATCCGAGGAGTCCAAAGTTGGAGTTGCCTAGTAAGAAGCACAGATGGAGCCAGGGTGTAGTAGTGGATTGTCTGGGGGAGATAGAGAGTCGGTTGGAGGAGACCGAGATGGGCCTCGAGGGAGTATTCCACCATCTCCCTTAACCGTGCTGTATTACTTAGGAGCGCCATGGCTTCTGCAGTTTTCTGGAGAAAAGGATGGAAATGGAACCAGCAATCTAGGGGAATTCCGTTCAAAGATGCAGGCAATGTTTAGGCTGTATCAGATCCCCGAGCAACAGAAGGTTGAAATCTTAATCGGGCAACTAAAAGGAGCTACTCACCGAGAGGTTTAAGCCTGGCCGAATGAAGCGAAAGCCACAGTGGAACAGATACTACAGAGACTACAACAAATCTTTGATGCTAGAACTGTGTCCGACCTCAAAATGAAGTTCTTTTCTCGCACCCAGAAACCCCAAGAGACCCTGAGGGAGTTTGCATTGAGTCTGCAGAAGCTGTTGTGAGCTATAGAGAGGGTATACGTGGCAGAGGTCCGAGATGCAGACCGAGTGCTAGTAGAAAAGTTCATTGAAAGGGTGCAAAGCGAAGCCCTGAGGAGAGAGCTCCGTATGCTACACTTGCAAAACCCCAAGGTCAGTTTCCTGGACTTAAAGGAGAAAGCAATTTGGGCATTTGGTTTGGGACACGCCAGAGATGAAGCTCAGGTATATCCCCAAATGGCAGCCTCAATGGGAACTCAATGGCCTGCATACCCTACAAATGGATGGAAGGAAGACAACTCATGGAAATCGAGACCCCAGCCAGAGGAAATGTCGTTACAGAGATTGGAGCACGGAAGAGAAGCTGTTGCATACCCGAGCCGGTGTTCAGAGCATGAACAGATGTGTGGACCAAGGATATAGACACCGATCTGTTCTGTGTGGGCCAGTGCCAGTCAACACTCAGAGCTGACCGAACAGATTGCCACCCTGACCCACCAGATGGTGGAGATGTGTAAGGAAATGCAAAGCTTAAAAGCAGGATGGAAGAATGAGAGATGCTTTAATCAGCCAGGAAAAGAAAGAAAGGGGAATGATCAAATGAATCATCCGAGAAGGAGTGAAGGGAGGTGCTCCACAGATCAGTTCGATGGCCAGGGAAGGCCCATATGTCGTCAATGTGGTATTAGTGGCCATATAGAAAGAAGATATGGTCAGCCAACAGATACCCTGAATTTAAACAGAAATTCTTCGGGGATGAGGACCGACCCTTGAAGAGCAGATGATCAGGTCCAGCAGTCCCATTAGAACAGTCATGTTTCATTGGCAGAAGTCCGATGATACCAGTCAAGATAGACGGCATTGAGCTTATGGCATTGTTAGACACCAGATCACAGGTTACTACGTTGCAAGGACGAGAGTTCCAGAGATACTGGACACCCGATGATCTTAAGCCACCTCCTAGATCGTGGGTGAAGTTAATAGCGAGCAATGGTGACGAAGTACCGTGTCTAGGATATCTAGAAGCCAATGTACAACTGGGAAAAAACATGCAAAGCAACACAGGCATCATTGTTAGTGACCCAGAAAGTGATCAACTGCCACCACTAATTTTGGGGATAAATGTTTTACAAAATTGCTTTGATGAACTAGTGCGCATCCTCCAACAACAAGCCAAGCACGTACCCCAGGTGGAGAAACATGCCCTGCAACAAACCATCTATAATTTGCAATGCCACCAACGGTTTGCTAACGCTGAGGGTGAGATTGGCAAAGTAAGAGTGACAGATGCCAGACCGGTAACATTGAAGCTGGGCACCGAAACCACCCTTTGGTGCAAAGCAAAGGTGAGCCCAAGGGGGTCAGGATTATGATGCTCTAGTGGAACCTTACCCTACGAACAAAGATGAACTGATAATATTGGCTTGGAGTATAGCTACTGTAACCAGAGGTTGGATACCAGTCAGTGTATTGAATTACGGGACTCACGATGTGCAACTTTACAGAAACCAGCCGATTGCCCAGATCCGCACTGTGTGCTTGCAAGACATTATCAAGGTTGAGGAAGAGATAAAGATAGTGCCTGAAGGAGGAATGGAAAGTGCCCAGATACCAGAATAGGATAAAGAGATTAAAGTAGGCAGTCCAAAGACCACCATAAAGCAAAGAGCTGGTGTTTTGGAAGTGGTTTTACACTGGAAGGAAGCTTTTAGCCAACACCCCTTGGATTTTGGGCTAGCTCGTGGGGTACAGCATCACATCAGTACCCATGGACATCCGCCTATCAGGAAACGATTTAGACCTATCCCACCAGCCATGTACCAGCAAGTAAAAGAGATGATTAAAGAAATGAAAGAGGCTGAAGTGATCAAGGAAAGCCACAGCCCATGGGCAGTGCCAATTGTCCTGGTAAAGAAGAAGGATGGTAAGATCCGATTCTGTGTGGATTACCACAAATTAAATGCCATCACCCATAAGGATGCGTATCCTTTGCCTCAGATAGAAGATTCTCTCACGGCTGTCCAATCTGAGGCCGTATTCTCCACTCTGGATTTAACCAGCAGATACTGGCAAGTTCCTATGGCACCAAAGGATCAAGAAAAACAGCCTTTGTTAACCCTATGGGTCTTTTCGAGTTCTTTTTTTTTTTTGCATAATCTTTTTATTAATTTCAAAAATTTTAAAAACAAAATACACAACAACAACATGTCTAACAGACACACAACAAACAGATTCATTCCATATGACATTACAAGTACAGTTATTAATAAATTAACAATACCTTAATTATGTTTAACCTGGTCCAGTTCTTCCATGTACCATTTCATTTACATTTCCAATCCATTCTTCCCCAAATTTATCTGTGGTCATTAATCTATAGATCTCTAATCACCCTGTATCTTCCTATTCCAGTCCCATCCGTAATGTGATCTCCTCTTCTCCACTAAGTGATGCTAGGAAGGGAGCCCATTCCCTATAGAAGGATTCTCCCCTGTCCTTGAGCATGAGGGACAATCTTTCTAGGGCCAGTGTCTGCAGGATAAGCCTACGCCATTGCGTAGTGGAAGGTGTTACACAGGTGACCCAGGTATTTTGTATGCAGTGCCTCGCCAACATTAATACTACCCTTATCCACCATGGTAATGGCTCCCATTCTCCCTCCTCTCCTGGAACCATACCAAATAGGCCTACAATAGGTTCTACCCCAAAAGGTCTGAAGAACTCTGCACGACCAGAAACAGTGCATATACGTCCCTCTCTCTCTTCCACACCTACCACAGAGAGGAGATACAGTCAAGTGTGCCCTATGAACTGCCGCTGGGGGTAATAAAGCCTATACCAAGAATTTATAGAAGGCTTCTTTGAATCTATTTACACTAAAAGTCCCTTATGCCCTTCTAACAGTACCAGTTACCCTCTACAATTCACCACTATGTCTCTCCACAATATTCTTGTTTTCTGAGTATAGTCTGGGTAGTCCTGTTTCCCTACTTTTGCAGCCTTTCTAATAAATCCCTTAGGGTCTTTCTGCACAAGATATATCAATGTCTCTGTCGTCCACCAGTTCTGTACTTGCTCCCTTCCCCTATCCATTTTTGACACAAATGCCCTAAGCTGACGATATCGGAATACTTGTTGTCCCTGTAATCCAAACCCCTGAACAATATCTCCCAACTGGCACAGGGATCCCTGCTTAACCAAATCCCCTATACTCTGGACTCCCTTGTTCTCCCACTCTTTAAAGCCTTTGTCCTCCAGCCCCGGAAGAAAAAAAGGATTATCCACCACAGGCAAAAGCAGGGTCTCCCCTTTACAAATCCCCCCTTTTTTCCTGAGGTGATTCCAGGCCTCTAACACTGACTTTGCCAATGGGTTGCCCCGCCCTGAGTAGAATATGCTTTGAGGCCCCATTATGCAAGTAGGTCAAAGACGACCGACAGCCCCAATACTTCCAAATCCAACTCCAACTGGCCATTGCAGGTCTATGCACCCAATCCGCCACATAGCGTTGCTGTATTGACAAATAATAGTTCCACAAATCCGGAAAGTTTAGCCCCCTTACTTGTTACAGCTTTCAATCTCTGTAAACAAGCTCTTGGATCTTTTCTTGCCAAATAAATTTAGTAAATGCTTTCTCAATCCGTCGAACATCCCTTCTTAACAGACCCTCTGGTATCATCTGCATGGGATATAAAATTCTTGGCAGACATTCATTTTTTATCAAATTGATACGACCTAACCATGTAATTGGTAGCTGCATCCACCGCCTCAGGTCTGCCTCCACTTTTTTAAGTAACGGTGTATAATTTAACCCATACAGTGCCCCAATTGTCCTGCCCACCATAATACCCAGGTAAGTGATAGCCTTAGACTTCCCCTGCAAACCCCACTGCTCATCTTCCTTCTCCTTTTTAGGAAAGCACATCAATTCCAATTCACTAAGGTTTACTTTATAACCAGAAAACGTCACAAAGGTATCTATTATCTCCAGCAAAGGTGGCGCAGAAACCTGTAGGTACTTAACAAATAAAAGCATGTCATCCACATAAAGAGCAACTTTATGCATAGTACCCCTAGCCCCTTCTACCCCATGAAACTCTGGGCACTGCCGAAGTGCTATAGCCAGTGGCTCTAATGCGAATGCGAACAGCAGAGGAGAGAGGGGGCAACACTGCCTGGTCCCCCTTTTCAGATCCAAAGCATTCGTGGGCACTTCATTAACCAAAATCCAGGCCTTGGGGGCCCAATACATATCTTGTACCCACTGTACAAATGATTCACCCAGAACAAACCGGCTCAACACCTCAAAGAGGTACTTCCACTCCACCCTATCAAACACTTTTTCAGTGTCAGTGTCCATAGAAATGATATACGTTTTTTCCTCTGTTTGTCCTGCTCTCCATATAAGCAACCTTCTCATATTATGATATGAGAATCTCCCCTTTATGAAACCGGTCTGGTCTGGGTGAATCAGCACAGGTAGGTAATCCTCCAGCCTCGTGGCCAACACTTTAGCTATGATTTTAAGATCACAATTTATCAGTGATATCAGCCTATAAGAGGCACATTCCAACTCATCTTTACCTGGTTTAGGTATTAAACAGATCAGGGTATCAAAACAGGTAGTGGGCAGATGTGGGCACTCCCCCTTCTCCCCCAACTGCAGCAGCCCGCTTAACACCTCCGCCATTTGTCCTACCAAAGTTTTGTAGTATTCCACAGGGAATCCATCAGGGCCACTTTCCTTACCCCGCTGCAATCTCCCTATGGCTTTAATTACCTCTTTCTTCCATATAGGTTAGTTTAATCTCTCTCTCTCTCTCTCTGGGTGGACGAGAGCCTGGGAAGTTGCACCTTATCCAAAAAGTCCTTCATCAGTTGTCCCTTGCCCTGGCATCCAGCCTTGTATAGCTGCTTATAAAAATTCCGGAAAGTACTCCTTATCCTCTGGGGTTCTCTATACACTCCTCCCTGTCACATTATACCTGTTATTCGAGTAGGGCATTTGCCTCCCTTCATAAGTCGCATAAGAAGGGGACCGGGTTTGCTAGACCATTCAAACATTTGCTGCTTGCAATAGAACCAGGATGTCGTGGCCTCACTTCTAACCAAAGCATTCAATGCATCCCTGGTAATCGTTAATAATTGCACTACTTCCCCCCCCCCGCTCTCCCCGGGCTGCCCTCTTTTCCAAATCTTTAAGCTTCCTCTCCAGTCCCTGCCTCTTTTCATGTTTCTCCCTCCTGTGTTTGGCCATATATGCTATAATGGCACCCCTCATGAAGGCCTTGCTCGCATCCCAATATATAGCTTTTGAAACCTCAGTTCCCTCATTGGTTTCCTTGTACCATTGCCATTGATTTACCAAGTATTCCCTAAACTCCTGGTTTGAAAGCATGTATGACGGAAATTTCCACTGGGGAGGGGAGTCTCTAACTATCCGCATCTGAATCCGTCCTATGACCATAGCATGGTCCGACACATGAATAGGACTATGGGCTATATCCACCACTCTGTTATGCCAACCCCGCAGCAGGAAAATATAGTCAATTCTGGACCATGTCCCATGAGGACTAGAGAAAAAAGTATATTCTCTAGCCCCTGGGTTCAACATCCACCAGCTATCCACCAGGTCCATATCTGCCACACCCTCCTGCCACTGACCCAGTACCTCCATCCTCCTTCCCCTGCTTTCGGAGTGGTCCAGTACCGGATCCATTGTACTATTCAAATCCCCACCCATAACAAGCCCCGGGAACTGTTCTTGAGTAAATAGATCCAGGAGTTCAGGGAAAAACCCAGGTTCATATACGGCAGGGGCATAAACACTACCAAAAGTAACTAATTCCCCAAATAGTTGCCCCACTATGAAAACATATCACCCATTTCGGTCTCTCTCACTCTCATGACTTCCATTGGCAAATGCCTATGTAAAAGAATGGCAACCCCTCTTTTGCGAGCAGAGTACGAGGCTGCAAAGCATTTACCTACCCAGCCACGTACCAGCTTAGCATGCTCCACTTCTGACAGATGGGTCTCCTGGAGTAGTGCGACCTGTGTCCCCCTTCTTTTAAGTGCCGCCAATAGTGTTGTACGTTTGACCGGGTTAGTAACCCCTCGCACATTCCAGAAGACCACCGTCAGCTCCTGTGAATTAGCCATAATGTATCCTGCCTCGATCCCCGTCCTTCACTTTCTCCAGGCCATACATCCGGAATTCCATACCATAAATGTAATTTCCTGGACTCTGTAGTAATCTGTACCCATCATAGAATGCATCACACATGAAACAACAGTGAACTATATACAGTATGTAAACATAAGCGTTAGCCCCCTTTCCCCACCCCACGTCATTTCGTCCCCAACTTGATTAATAGCATCCTCCCCACCCCAACCACCCAAATCAAATGAGAAAACATCCCCCACCCTTATATCCCCTTATTGTCAACACCAATTGCTGCCCTAGCATGCATGTCATTAAACCCTCCATGGATAAATTGCCCTGCTGCTCCAACAACGGTCGGTGCCAGCATTTACCCCTTCACAAAATTGTGATTAAAATTGCAAAGAACCCCTCTACCCTCCACCTTTGGCCCATATACATACCCTGCATAAAGTAAAATGGTTGCACTCTGTGTAACTCGGCAATCCCCGGCCCATCCCCCCCACACACTCTCTTCCGGCGTCCACTATTACTCTCTCCAGAGGGCATATGTATCCAGAAGCTTTGGAGGTTCCACACAGCTCGAGGAGGAAGCAGGCAACCAATTACACAGCTAAGCCCCTCCCCGCCCTCATCTTATCTATTTTTGTGCTCATTCGGCTCAGGAGCCCGTCCATATAGGTCCTTACCGAGGATCACATCCTACTCCATACATTTAGGACCCTCAAGCATTCATCCTCTCCCCTAGACAGTCCTAAAGTTCCTTAGTCCACTGGGGCCGGTTCATCAATGCTGCACTATCGCTTGCTGAATGCCCTCACCCTCCCAATGCAGGGTGTTAATGTATTCACCCAACCCTCAGAGCCACAAATAGTGACATGTAAGTACAGAAACAGGGGAAGGGAGAAACAAATAATAAAAATGGAAAGAAAGAAAAAACAGTTAACTTTAAGAGTGCCAAGCCCCTTGCAGGCCAAAGTGTTCAGCCGCAGATCGAGAAACAGCTCCACCGTCGAACCCGAACCCGCTTCTTCATTTAGCCAGTTTCTTCTGTAAGTCCTTCACAAATTGTTCAGCCTTAGGGAGATCCCAAAGGAGAATGTCGCTCCCTCATGACGAATTTTTAGAACAGCCGGGTAGATCAGGAAGGTCTCTACTTTGAGGCTTCTAAGCTGCGCCAGTAGTGGATTAAACAGCTTACACTTTTTTAGGAGTCGGAGTGAATAATCTTGTGATAGATATAGCCTGGTGCCCTCAAATTCCAGAGATTCTTTCTCTTGGTAGGCCTTTAAAATCGATTCTTTATCCTGGAATGCATGAAATTGCATAGTCACTTGCCTCGGGGGCTGATGTCCTGGGGCCCGAGGTATCACAGCCCTGTGAGCTTATTCTAGATTCAGTCACCCACTTTTTGGATGCAGTCCCAGCAACTCCGGCAGAATTTGGGCACAGAATTTCAACATATCCCCCTTTTCTGCCCCCTCTGGAAGACCCCTAAGACGCAAATTGAGGCATCTGTGATAATTTTCCTGATAATCAAATGCCTCTTTCAAGTCATCCAGCTCTTTTTGCAACAGTGACCCTTGCCCAGGAACCTCTGTAGTCTTGTCTTCCAGCCTGGATATACGATCCTCTACCTCTCCAGTTCTATTACTGTGCAACGTTTGTTGTTCCAGGACTTCCTGCAATTTCAGTTCAGTTTTACTTTCAAGCTTCAGTAGCCTAGGTTCCATTGCCGCAATCACTTGCCCAGTCACCTCGTGGCCTAACGCACTCATTTCGGCCATCGAGAGCGAAATAATGCCTGCGCTTTCACCCGTGGGAGCGGTCGACGACTTCTTCCCGGCTTTGCCAGCCAAACATTGGCTCTTCCCTGGATTTGGCGTCAAATACTCCTCCATGGCTCCTTCCTGCATATATTTCTGCTGAACGCTGCATATAAATAGTAATTTTAAGGGGTACTTTTATGACTTTTACCGACCATTAGAATGGAGCAACAACCAGGCACGTCTATCCAGCTAGCTGCTCATCAGCGCCTCCCTCCCGGGAACTTTTCAAAGACTGGTTGAACATTGTCTTGGAAGCCAGAATTTTGATATCCTTTTGTTATATCTGGATGACATCATTGTATATTCAAAAACTCAAGAAGATCATCTACTTCACTTGGACGAGGTGTTCCAAAGAGTGATCCAATATGGTCTTAAAATAAAACCCTCTAAATGTCATCTGTTGTAAACTAAAGTGAGTTATCTGGGACAAGTAGTCTCCGCGGATGGAGTGACACCAGACCCAGAGAAGATTGAAGCAGTAAAGAAATGGCCTGTTCCCGCTACCATTAGAGATGTCCAAAAGTTCTTGGGATTCGTGGGATATTATTGGAGATTTATCAAGAACTTCTCCAAAATTGCTCTGCCATTACACAAACTTTTAAGAGGATCAGCAGAGGGTCGAGTCCCAAAGAATCGCCTAGTTACCTGGGGAACTGAACAGCAAGAAGCAGTTAAATAAAGTGATTGATTGATTGATCAATTAAAAAAAGTACTAACTGAGGTTCCTGTATTGGCGTATCCAGATTACTCGAAACCTTTTCTGTTATATACCGATGCCAGTAACAAAGGGCTGGTGCAGTACTCTCACAAGAACAGAATGGTGTAGAAAGAGTAATAGCCTATGCAAGCTGAGGGTTAAGAGTCTCTGAGCAGAATGACGCCCACTATAGCTCTTTCAAACTTGAATTTTTAGTGCTAGTATGTGCTATCACAGATAAATTCCAGCAATATTTGGCTGCCACCCCTTTCACGGTTTTCACGGATAATAACCCCCTGGCACACTTGAGTACTGCAAAGCTAGAAGCCCTTGAGCAGAGGTGGACCTCTCGACTTGCAAATTACCAATTCTCCTTAAAATTTTGTTCTGGTAAAGCTAACGCGAACGCTGACACCTTGTCCCGGATGCCTGGACAAGAGGAAGCATAAGTAGATGACACTTTGCTGGAAAACATAAAGATGCCACCTTTTCTACAAGTACCAGTTGAGATTGTGCAAGCATGTTGTCAAGTTGCTCCCGAGCCTGAAGCAGAAATTCAACCAGAGGCGGATGACATGATTGCAAACCAAAAAAATCTGTGGGTGAAATTACAAAGCCAAGATCCTATCGTCCGCCAAGTAAAAGCTCTAGTTACTGCACGGAAATGCATGACCCAAAAAGAAAGAAAGAAACTGAACATAGAAGCCATGAAACTTTGGAGACACAGAACTCGTCTGGCCATAGAAGATTGCCATGTAGTAAAAAAAAGTAGAGATCCTACTACACACATGGAATTGACTGAGATCATAGTTCCAAAGACCAGTGCTTCCATAGTATTAGAGGCGTACCATTATAATTCAAGACATTTCGGTCACAAAAGAACCGAGGTTATTATCAGAAAGAGGTTTTACTGGATAGGAATGCGAAACGATATAATAAAGTGGTGTGAGGAATGTCCAGCCTGTAATTTAAAACGCAGAGAGAAGATGAATGAAAGAGCTCCATCCAGTAGTTAGTAACGTGCCATTGGAACTAGTTGCTCTTGATCATTTAAAGTTAGACCCAAGCACAAATGGACACATCTATTTCCTCACTATGGTTGATCACTTTTCCAAGTTTGTGGTTGCGAGCGCAGTAAAAGACCTATCTGCTCGAACTACTGCTGAGATCTTCTTGAGATGTTTTGTATAACCTTTCAGATATCCTACAGAAATCCTCACAGATCAAGGAACTTCTTTTGAATCCCAACTGTTTCATGAACTTTGCACCCTGTATGGAAGCCATAAGTTGAAAACCACTGCTTACCATCCCCAAGGTAATGGACTTTGCAAAAGAACAAATCAGACTCTGCTGGAGATGCTGTGAGCCTTACCAGAGTATAAACGTCCCTTCTGGCCAGCTTTGCTTCCCGAGCTCACATATCTTTATAGTAATACCATCCTTTGCTCCACGGGTTATACACCTCATTATCTAATGTTTGGACGCCACGGAAGACTTCCGATGGACTTAGTGTTGGAAGTACCACTAGAAAAAACTAAAGTAAAGAAAACAGTTACAAATTGGGTCCAGGAACATAAGCAACGTTTGCAGGAAGCTGGACAAATTGTTGGCAAACACATGGAGCAAGTACGGCAAAAGAAAAAGGCAAATTATGACAGCAAGGCCAAAGCTACACCTTTACTTGTTGGAGAGAGGGTAATGTTAAAGAAAACCCCAAAATGCAGCAAATTGTCTTCGAAATGGGAACCAGAACCATATCGTATTATTGAGATACCTTATCCCGAACTACCAGTATGCAAGATCCAACAAGAAGGGGGCAGTGAGAGGATCTCAGATCTAGAAGTGGGTTGCCATCTGGGAACAAGTGACCATCAAACAGTGTGGTTCACGTTAAACTCAGCTACAGAGTCAAGCCATACAAAAGTGAGGGTACTGGACTTCAGGAGGGCTGACTTTGGCAAGATGGGAGACTCAGAAAAGCACTAGCAAACAGGCTAGAAGGAGGTGTGGAGCAACAATGGGGAATCATCAAAACTGCCATCACAGAGGCAACAAGCCTTTGTGAGAAGCAAATAAACAAATCAAAGTGAAAATGAAAGAAAAAGCGGCTATGGTTCTCAAAAGAGGTGGATGTGAAAGTCAGGAAGAAAAAGATAGCATTCCGGAAGTATAAGGAAACACAGAAAGAGCAGGACAGAGAGCTGTACCAGTTAAGGCAGAAGGAAGCAGGAAGGGAAGTCAGAATAGCAAAGGCCCAAACTGAGGAAAAGATAGCCAACCCAGTTAAGAAGGGGGATAAAACCTTTTATAGGTACATCAGCGAGCGTAGAAAGACAAAGGGAGGGATAGTGAGGCTGAATAGAATGAACGGTGGGTGGGCAGAGGGGGACAGTGAAAAAGCAGGGATACTGAACGAATATTTCTGCTCAGCATTCACAAAAGAGGAGGGGGAAGTGCCTAATCCAATTAACAGAAGCACTCTTGATAGGGGGGTCGATCCCAGTCCTTTCACAGAAGAAAGGGTTCTGCAAGAACTCCTAAAACTGAAGGTGGACAAAGCAATGGGACCTGATGGAATTCACCCCAGAATTCTAAAAGAATTAAGGGGAACTAGTGAAACCACTGGCAACTCTTTTAATAAATCATGGAGGATGGTGTGGTACCTGAGGACTGGAGGAAGGTGGATGTGATTCCCCTTCACAAAAGTGGGACCAAGACAGAGGCAGGAAACTACAGACCTGTCAGTCTGACCTCTGTGGTAGGGAAAGTGATGAAGTCACTTCTGAAGGAAAGAATAGTTAAGTACCTAGAGGCCAGTGGGGCACAGGACCCAAGGCAGCATGGGTTCACAGTGGGAAGGTCATGTCAGACGAATCTAATAGATTTCTTTGACTGGGTGACCATAGTAGTAGACCAGGGAGGGGCTGTGGACATGGCCTACCTAGACTTTAGCAAGGCATTTGACACAGTCCCACACAAAAGATTAATAGTCAAATTATCCAGCCTGGGAGTGGGTCCCAGGGTGGTAGCCTGTGTAAAACATTGTCTGAACAACAGGACACAAAAGGTAATTGTAAATGGAGTCCACTATGAAGAAAGAGGGGTTACTAGTGGGGTACCGCAGGGTTCAGTACTGGGTCCAGTCCTTTTTAATGTCTTCATAAGTGACATTGCAGAGGGACTGGAAGGAAAAGTATGCCTCTTTGCAGATGACACAAAGATCTGCAACAGGGTTGATACACAAGGAGGCTTGGAAAGGATGAGAAGGGACTTGGCAAGGTTGGAGGAATGGTCAGAAGTATGGCAGCTAGGATTCAATGCAAAGAAGTGCAAAATAATGCACCTGGGAAACAAGAACCATGGGGAAGAATATACACAATGGGGTGGAGGTAGTAACAACAACAAAAAAAGGAAAGGGACCTGGGAGTAATCATATCAGATGACTTTAAGGTTAGCAAGCAATGTGAGAAGGCAGTAGGGAGAGCTGGGGATATACTGGGATGCATAGGGAGAGGCATCAGCAGCAGAAAACAGGCAGTTGTTATCCCTCTGTACAGACAGTTGGTGAGACCCCATCTGGAGTACTGTGTCCAGTTCTGGAGACCCCATCTCTGCAAGGACATAGACAGAATAGAGGCAGTCCAGAGGAGGGCAACTAAAATGGTGCAGGGTCTGCAAGAGAAGCCATACGAGGAGAGACTAAAGGAGCTTAATATGTATACCCTTGAGGAAAGAAGGGAGAGGGGACATGATAGAAACTTTTAAGTACCTCAGTGGAATCAACAAAGTCCAAGAGGGTAGCATCTTTCAGAAAAAGAGCGTGCAAGAACAAGGACACAATTTAAAGATGGGGCGGTTCAGGGGCAATGTGAGTGTGTACTACAGAGGGTAGTGGATGCATGGAACAGCCTTCCTGGGAGGTTGTGGGGTCTAAAACTGTGGGAGAATTCAAGAATGCATGGGACAGACAAGGCAATTCTTGTGAGGGGTAGGAAGAAATAGGCTGTTGGTTAACTAGGATCTGCGGCCTATCCTGTAGGTAGGGAAATGGACAGACTAGATGGGCCAAGCGGTCCTTATCTGCCATCAAAGTCTATGTTTCTATGTTTCTAATTAGGAAACAGTACCAAGACTGTTCACTGGAATCTCCTAAAAGCTTGCACTTTCAGAGACGCTGTTCTCGCTAAGGATCAGGACAGTCCTACGCCAAAAGAGAGGCAGGAGTCCATAAAAGACAGGATGTTGTAACTAGAATCACCAACCAGTTGGTGTAAAGAACCATAGATTCGCACTTCATATGTAAACTCTCATGACCATCCAAATGGTGTACCATTGATAGATCCGGAAATACCAGATTTCCTAGGAAGAGAGCGCACTGTTCAAGAACGTGTAGGTTTCCAACCCCGCAGATCCCAAAGATCGAATGCAGGTGTCCCCCCCCCCAGAAGGTATATCACAGAAGCTTCCCAGCTTGTACCATGGTATCATATGTAGATCTGTTCAAAGTAATTACCCAGACACAGTCACTTTAGTGTAGTAAATTTAAAGATTTACAATAATAGTAGATGTTTTAAGAATTTAGAGAATTTAAGAGTGTTTTATTAACATAAGATTTCATGAAGTATTAAGTAAGATATTAGAGTGTTAAGAAAGTGTATTTTATAAATGTAACCCAGGGCTGGTATGCCGTTTGAATATGACAGCAATACCAGGTGGGATGGGTTCGGGGAGGAATAGGTCACTCGGCAAAAAGGCTAGGTTTGGCTACTCTGCACAGGGTCACCCAAGTAATTCTGAACACGGGAAGCAATAACTGTAATGTCCAATACCAGAAGTGGGATTCTAAAGTGTGGATTTTATTCACATCCAAACAGAATAAACAAAGCGTAGATGGACCCTCATGGGGCTACACTCCTGGTAATGCAGATTAAAAGAACCAAGAACACTTCCTCAACACTTTTAGCCCTCAGGCTCTGAACCCACTGGGCACACAGCCTGGACTTGCACACTGCTTTGGGTACACAGCCCGAACCTGTACACTGTTCTGGGATTTCCCAGGCTCGGCTCCCTTGCCAGCCACTCGGACACCTTCCATATGTCATGGATACATTTTCTGGTGGCTCCCTAAACCACCTAAGAGCACCTCAGCTCTATCAGGGAATTCTCCTTTTAATCCCACATCTGGGTGCTTTCCTCAGGCACTGGCCAAGTACCTGAGAGAAAGTAAAAGGTGTCTCAGAGTAAATCCGTAGAGGTGAATTTGATTACTACTGATGGGGGGTCTCCCACCTCTCGCTCCCACAGTTCATACCCGGCCATTTCGCTGGACAATAAACACCTCATCCTGTAAAGCCTTGCAATGTAGATTCTTGCTAAATGTATGTCACATTCCATCTACTTGTCTTGCTTTCCCTTTGTGCTGGACTTGAACATACTTTTAAATTGGCATAGCCCATTGCTCTAGGCCCGTCACTGATTAAGCAGTCCATTCCCCACTTTACAACTGTACTTGGCTGTCTTTTCCTGACTCCACAGTAACAGTCCCTTCAGTTTCCTTCTGTTAAGGTGAAAAAACACTTGGCCCTCTTTCAGAGCAAACTCACCCTTTGGTTGCAGGTGCCCCACAGGCGATTCCTCCACAGGAATTTCTCCCTCAGAGCTTTTGGTGCCAGGGCACAACTTCTGACTAGGCAGCTTCTACCTTAGCTGGAACCAGGAGGGTTGCCCCTGGAAAACAGGCAAACCTTTCCCCCCATCCCTTCAGGGATGGGGCACTTGGACCAGTAACAGTGGTCTCCACCACTTCGACTACCAGTTTCTGTGTTTCTCTTACGGTGGAAACACACACCTTCCAAAAGTAGCTCTAAAACAGAGCTTAGAGCTCTGAGAGCCTGCACACAGATAGCTGTTCTACTGTATCTCACCAAGACTGCACATAGACTGAATTCAAAATCCCCAACGTTCTACATTAACCTCCAACTGCAACATTCCAGTGTGGCTTATGCAGCTGCAAAAGTTCTATAATGATGTCATCCCTCAGTCTCAGCTGAGACTGAGAACAGAGTGAGACAGTGTGAAATCCATTTAACTGGAGTTTCACAAGCTGCCTTCCCTGCCTACCACTAGGGCTTACTGGGATTCTAGTAACCCCGGGTAACAGGGGGGTTACATAAAGTGTTAAGGGAATACATGGGGACATGTATTTTTAGGGGGGCCCGAATCTGTAATGCTCCAAAGTTGGGGCATCCCAGAAATAGAAATTAAATAAAAAGATTAGGAGTTTACAGGTGTCCAGGGTGCCTGCCTTAGTATAGACTGCAGGGCAAAGGTAAAAAGGGGCCCCTCAGAACTTGATTCACATCCCTGTACAGTATAAAAACACTCTAATTAATAAAGAAAGTGCCCTGTGCACTCAAACCTGGTGGAAAAAGTAGAATTCAGGTAGCTTCAGTAACAGTGGCCTGGATGGAATGCTGTGCTGAGCTGCTCATGCACAGCATTCCACTCCAGCCACTCTAGAACCCTGGTGGGTTTAAGTTTTATAAAAAAATATTGTTCAGTTGGTCAGTTGTTCCTGGGCAGTGGTTGAGGAGACAGGACACAGAAGTCAAGGGACAGTTTAGGGCTTACCTTGTGTTGAAGCTGTCCCTCTGGGCTTGCTGTGGTCCTGTGCTGCCTCCCCTGCCTGAAGACTCCTTGCTCTGCTTTGTTCTGAAATCGGTGGTGTCATTGGGGCACCACGAAGAAATAAAACGGCTGTTTGCCTGGTGTTGGGCTTAAGAGCCCCATCATTTTATTATCCCCCCCGCCCCGTATATTTAAAGTTTAATTTCGGTCCCTCGTCAGCATTGAAGCGCCGCATCACCGCATGTTCGGTCGGCCCTCTGAGGCTCCCTTGTCACCCGCCGCAGTGCCTATAGAGCTCCCTCCCACTGCCAGCATCCCTCCCGCCTCCCGAGACCATGCAACAGCCCTCCAGCAGTCCGAGGAGCGGTGAGTCGGCGGCAGCACACGCTATGTGCTGACCGCCTGTGTAGAAATGACTGTTTTTGTTTTTTTAAAAGGAGCGCAGGGAGGTGTAGGAAAGGCGGCCGAGTCATCATAGGGGCATCCCCAGGACCTGGATTTAATTATTTAGAGGAGGCGGGATGACACCCACAGGGAGGGGCCAGCGACGTAAGGCAAAGCAATGGCCTGTTGAATATTGATGAGGGGGTGGGATTAAAGTCGGCAAACTCCCGAATGAGTGGCAGCAGGCTCAGAGAGCCTTTCAGATTTAAAGGGGCTCTGCCACTTTTGGGACTGTACAAATTTAAAGGGGCAAACCAGACCCAGTTTTGAAAGGGCTATTTGGCCCAATATAAAGAGGGTACCAGGCCCATGGTATAGAGGGAAATTCAGGCCTATTTCTGTTAGGGCACCAGGCCCAGCTGTAAGAGGGCAGTTAGCCCCACAGTCTAGAGGGCGCCAGGCCCATTTCTGTTAGAGCATCGGGCCCAGTTTTGAAAGGGCTAGTAGGCCCACAGCTAAGTGTAGGGCACTAGGCCCGAGGTAAAGCAGGGTTCCAGGGAGGCCCTGGCCTATTGTATTAGGGCAAGCCAGCCTAGTAGTAATAAGAGCAGCCCTGGTCTAGCGGATTAGGTCAAGCCAGCCTAGTGGTAGTAAGGGCAGCCCCGGTCTAGTGTATTAGGGCAAGCTAGCCTAGTAGTAGTAAGGGCAGCCCCGGCCTAGTGGAGCAATCCAGCCTAGCGACAGTAAGTAGGGCATACAGGCCCCATAGTAAATAAGGCATTTAGGCTTGTAGTGTCCTGGGCAATTAGCATAGGACATCTTTAGCAAAACGTTAAGGGGTAACCAGATCCTATTCAGGAAGACTCTACATTTAGGAAAAGGGGTCCATCCAAGGGTGCTCAATTCACAAATACTGTGAAGCTCTCTAACAACTGTACTGTTCATACAACTGTTATTGCTGAAGTACTTGAAAGACTGTGAACTTGCTAAGAAGCACCAAGACTGTATTGTATATGGATTGTGGTTATTTGCCCCTGGTTGTCCGAAATATTGCCCTAAGCATCTAAACTGTTGCTTTAAGCATCTGAAATATTGCCCTAAGCAACTGAACTGTTGCTCTAAGCATCTGAACTATTGCCCTAAGCATCCAAACTACTGCTCTAAGCATCTGAACTGTTGCCCTAAACATTTGAACTATTGCTCCAAGCACCTGAACAATTGCCCCACCTGTAATAATTACCCCTATATTTATAATTTGCCCTTCCCCGGCAAATTATCGGATCATTCCGCAGTCCCCTTGGCACTGCAGGAAGGTGCATCTTTCAGCTACATTGTTACCAGTGTATGGGGACAGTCTCAATCTTCTACCACACTGCAGTCCCATAGTGTGGTCTGTAATACTTCGTACTCAGAATCAGTCTCTACCCAGAAGAGGACGTCTTCTCATCATTCTTCATCCAAGGGGGATCGTCCATCAGATCATCTCCTCCGATTGTGTCGTCCACGGAAGTAGAGTCCGTCGCCAGTCGTACAAGTCGTGCCCGCCGTTTCTTGTTTTCACAGCTTGAAGGTACGTCCGCTGAAGTGCATCACGATAGCCATGCCAGTGTCATTTCGTATGGTTCCTGTTCCAGATGTCCCGAAGTTGGTCGCCCTCCACAGAAGAGTGTGCTCATCCTGGAGAACCTGGTCTGTGTTCCTGGTCGTTCGCCAAAATTCAAGTCCGTGGAAGCCCAGTACAGGACGCGTCCGCCATTTCTTTGTTTTTGTTCTAGTTTCTGGTGACAAGATTGCAGAATCAACCATCATCTCTACAGATTCTTCTGGTTCCTGGTCCTATCGGAGATCCTTCAGAGTTTAGCTGGCCCTTGGAGTGCTGCAGCATCAGTCAGGTCATGGTAGTCCTTGATTGGATTCTTCGCCATGCAGGTCCTGATTTCTCCTCATTCTTGGCTACCCTGGAAGTGGGTTTTGGCCAAGGAACCCTTTGTTTTCAGTTTGGAGTCTGACAGCCCATTAGGGGGTTATTTCTGGAACCAGTTGCTCTGGTTCTTTTATTCCGGCAGCCTTGGAGAGAGTGGGCTTTTGCCGAAGAATCATATGGTCTGTTTAACAAACCTCTCACCACCCAGTGGCCTTTACAAGGTCCCTGCTGGGAATTGTGTTAGCATCTACTGTTTTGTTTGTTTCCCCTTTGTAGCTACCATCGTAGACCAACGGTGTACATGAAGACATCAGACCTCTGGACTCCTGTAACATCTGGACTTTAGTAGAAGTGTGTAGTTATAGCTAAACCAAATACTGTTATGGGTAGTGTATGTCATCTGATCTTCACGTAAGCTTATTGATTGGAATAAGAATTGTAGAATAATTATAGAATCAGAGTGGCAGTAGGCCTCAGCATCTATTCTGTTCTTGTTGAAATAATTTTAGCAGTCATAGATAAAGTATATGTCTTATTTACCACCCTATTGTTGTGGGTGACTTCTCTTCCTCTTGTGACTGTGTCTCCCTACCCACTGGTACAAAATAAATGCCCTGTGGGCACTGCATCTCTAGGACGACTCCTGCCTCTCCTTGTCTGGGTAACAGTTATCTTATCCACAATAATTTGGACCTTGGTGTCTCATTCATCTCTTTCCACCATCTTTAGAGCAGAGTACCTTAGAGCACCTCTAGACCATCACATGTCATTCACAAACAAAGGTACATAGGTTTGCGAATGACAGCTTACAACACACACACCAAGCACATTTCACGGCAGTGTCAACCAATGTGCTTCTAGTGAATTACTGTATGCGATCAATCAGACACTTCATTCAGCATGCAGCAGTGTAAGTATGTGAAGTGCTGTGCTGTAACGATCAATTGACAGACCGTATGGGTTTGTTATGGGAGGGGTGGGGCGAGGAGGTGGTGAGAATACACATATAGGGTGATAGTGTTTGGTGGTCGGAGGAACACTATGTGGTGTTAAAGTTTAATTTTCCCTTATTTGTGAAGAACATGATCACAGCATTTTGAATGCACAGTAACAGAACGGGAATGGATAATACTTCATTATTTATTGGAACGTGGACCAGGAAGGGGTGGGATGGTTCACTGTATCACGGAAAGGGTAACACTTCATTGTTATTATGTGGATTACAGATGGAGTGGTATGGTGTCTGCAGCAGCCAAAAATTTGTTAATTCATGCCTAGTGCAACGTGCAAGATGCAGCGTTAAACAAATGGTCTTGAAAATTGCGATTGATTACATGACTGATTGCGGTTTTGTGTATTACATTTGCAGGTGAACTGTGACTTTCAGTACGCCATATTATATGTGTAATTAATTATTCATGAGCCTAGTGAGGCTCATGATTGGCTACTGGATTGGTCATTAATGTCTTGGAAATGACTGATCCAGCTGCCAAGTGACACTGTGCGACACGCACGGCTCGAGAAACTGTACTTTAACATTGAAATGCGGTATAAAATAAATCTGGGAAACAATTGTTATTGTGATAGGCTTATAATTGCAATAACAACCTCAAAGCTGGTCATTTACCTGGATTAACGACTGGCTGGAGGAGGTAACTAGCGCCTCCTGAGCCACCCATCCCCACAACCGTTGGTTAATCCTTCAGAAATGACCAGCTTCTATCGTTATTGCTTAAATAGTTCAGAACAGCTTCAACTTTTTTACTGATGGTAAAATGGGTAAATTAAGGTCAGCACTATGAATTGTATGGTGCATCAATGAAATGTTAATGTACTTGTTTTACTTTGTCACAGACTATGTCACTGATCTCATCAGTGAGGTAATTGCACTCGGGAAGGTATCCAACCTATGAAATGGCCCAAAAAGCTACATTTAAGCCTGTTACCAAACCACTTGCTGAAAAATAAGAGAAGGAAGACCTGATTAAACGTCACCACAGCAGATTTAACAAGTCATCTCTTGACACAAGGTATGATTATGCTGAAATGACTAACTAAGAGAAAAGCACATTACATATGTGACACTAAATGTTTGTCTCTTGGTTGTTTATTTTTCTAGCACACTGTCAGTAGAACTAGAAAGTGATTAATGACCAGTATTTTGTGAACACAGAATATTGCATTTGAACGTTCGCGAGATCTCTGTTTATTTCTTCACTCATACTATAACGATAAAACAGGAATGGACTATATGTTTGCACAAAGCAGTATTGAATTTAAGTTCTGAAATTACATTTTGTCAATGTGATGATGTCGCTTCCTGGAACTAAAGATGTTTTCATGGATTGAGGAAATGCTTTATTGTTCTCACCAGGTATTGGAGAGAGAGAGACAATTAATTACTAATCGGATGTTGTGGCCATGCTGTTTGAATGAATATTGATATAGGAAATGATTGCGTGTTGACAGTGATATTCTGGACATATTGGATAATATGCAAACAGAGTAAACCATCACCATAACTGCTGCTACCAACAACTGGATTTTCCTTATAGGTGGCACATGAATTAATGAATTCAGTAACTGTTTACAGCCTCCTAAATTCATCTTGAATGCCATTACAAGTGTCCTACAGCATTTTCCATTCAGAAAAATAATTCACCAATATATATTCGAAATGTGCACACTTGGTTATGCACGTATATTTGTATGAGATATAGTACCCTCTTGCTCTTTGATACCGGGACATACAGGGTGGTATAGTGTTTCTGCCCTCCAGATTATAGAATAGTGCCCAAGATGTTCTATTGGTGACCCACGCAGCAACACATGAGAAAGTGGAAGACCACCACCCCACTTCCAAAACCAAAAGGCAAACCAAAGATATCAACTGGAAACACCCAACTTACACATCACGTCATGATGCCACACTGGACTGTCATGTAACGTTTCCTGTATATTGAACACACTCATGATGATATATAATGATATGTACGGTCAATGACAGTTTATTCTGTCCATCAGATGTGGATGTGCAATGTGGCCAGTGCTGATCAACAGCCCCATGTGGTGCTTTGGGAGAGGGGAGGTTGGTGTGAATAATTGAGTGCTTTCACTAGACCACCATGTGGTGTGATTTGTTTATTTTTTTAACAAACTGTCAATATCGGTGAATCATGGAGGATGACCACTCAACCATCATGGCGTGGGAAATTTTTGGTTAAGAACTAATGGTAACTATTGATAAATGTAGGAGGGAGGTCACAATGCCACCCAGTCTGTGGACAATTGTGGCATCACTGATGGACAGCCGCACAGTCACGTCACAGCTTGTGGCAATCATTCCTGCTGTACATGTTTTTTTTTGTGCATGGCTATTGTTGCTGCAAGCATAGAGACCTACCCACTGTCACTATGCCTGTTAGTGAATCAGGTGCAGGGACCACCACTGTAAGCAGCTGATTACCTCAATATAAGCCCCGTTGGTGAATCTTGAAGTATAATTTGCTCCATAACAGTCCCTGCCACCTATTGTGTGATCTGTACTTGTTCTTCATGTATAAAACTGTACCAAAAAAACTTTACAAGTAATATACTTTATGAACAACCAAGTAAGGTTTTACACCTTCAGTTTGCATTTGAGACTTTTGTTAATTGACTCAGTCATCCTGCTGAATAGTTTTTCAGTGTTCAGTTACTATTGTGAATGTCAGAAACCTGACTCTGTCATTACAGAGTAAACCACTACACCCAAAGTGGTGCAATTATTGAGTAAGACACTCCACACAATGTTAGTGTAATTTTTTTTTACTGTTATTTGTAATGCTATACCTTGCAATATATGCAACAAACTTGACTGTAGATAAAATCACAAAACAAACTTTAATAAACATTGCACTGCATGATTATATAACATTTATTACTGTATTTAATGTGATGGTAATACATTTTTGTGTAAACAATACTGCCAGGCATACATGATAAATTACATGCACTTCTCAGTAAGCATAATGGCAAAACCCGGTATAGTGCTCCGATGGAAATCTGTTGCGAATTGCATGGACCACACAGGCAGGTAAGAACCTTCTGTTTCCTCTCCCAAGCCTTTTGAAAATCCAAAAGGTAAATTTGCAGTATGCAAGGTGACAATACAATCTAGAAAAACAGAAAACAAAAATAATAAGTAATACCATACACAAAATTATAATAAATTAAGGACTGCAGGTTCTTTTCAAGATGATGTACATTCTGGATGTAATACAGGTGTAGCATCAGCTACTTAAATATCAGTTGTGAAGTTTCATGATGCCAGCCAGCAGAAACATACATTATAAACTGGTTCTAGAAATTCCTTTAACATCATTGGTCAAAGCATATCACATGATCGTGCAAAAAGTGAAACAAACAAACAGTAAAGATCCTTGTAATCAAATGTTTACTTTATTTGAACCTAATTCATGTAAGCCATAATGCACAACACGGCATGGGTCGTTGTGTGATTTACAGGCGCCTTGTGTGATGTGTCACGAGGTGCAGCCGAGTGACTTTAACAACACAAGAAGTATATAAGTCCCACTACTACACATGCCCTGAAGTGCATTATTGCAATAACATTTGATTACAAGGCTCTTTATTGTTTATCTGTTTGAGTTTTACAGTCATGTGACTTGTTTAGACAACAACATATGCCATGTCATGCATTATTGCTTGATGATAGCTGACCAGTACCACTGCTGATGGGTATTAACAAATAAAGGTGTTTTATGTGCAGTGAAAAGTTACAGGATTCCAGATGCTGACAACTGGAAGAAATGGACGGTTCCTTTACCTGCTGACACACACACACACATGTTGAACAATCCATGTGCCATGGTGATCAATATGTTCACGATCAGAACAGCAAATCAGATTGCAGCATGTAATAGAAACTTAATGATCTGGTGTTTCAGAATAATTAGGTGCAAATGGGTTACTGGCGAGAGGGTAAAGAGACTTTGATGTACACACCAGTGGCCACATGCATGAAAAGAAACTCATGGCAAAAAGTACTGTAGTAGCCATGAGAGAGGGGGAGATGGTAAAGTATTGTGAGTGACAGATTTTCTGCCCTGCTAAGGTGATGGACACATATAGTATAATACACTGGCAATAGTGGAGTTTGCAGCAAGCATAATATGATATTACAAACATGTATTTTACTATAGAAGACAAGTTTAGTTGTTGAAAAGACTTGTGGAATAAAGACGGTCAGTTGTGGTGACAGGAAATATTAAAGTATAGAACCATCATTCACACTAGATGGGTCATTATGTAGATTATCACTAATAAACATTAGGTTTTGATAGGTAACAATATTGAAATAAGTCACAGAATTGGAAAACACATATAGAAGCACGTACTGCTCAGTTGTCTCATCCTCCCCTACTGGACCATCAAGGTAAATGAACTCGATCAATGCCTCTTCTAGAACATATTAATCCAAGCATATTGATCAAAAGCCAGGATGTTCTGTGATGCACCGAATATTTGGAAAAGGTTCCATCTTGGCACATATTTGTACGTAAAAATGACAGCATCAACACTCGTCTAGTGTTGGCATTGATTGGCACAAATTGTAGTTACACCTAAAAGAATTACATGTTATTTACAAAGAGGCATAACTTACATTATGTGTGATTGACAGAGATCCTAACTATCAATGCAGAAATATAACATTCGAGTGTGGACACACTTGTAATGTTTATAACCAAATAAAGGAATGTGTAAAGTAAATTATTGTTGTAATGTTGAACAGTACATGGTTCACAAAGAAATACCGAATGACTTTGAGTTTCATCAGGTGTCATAATCAATGAGGATCAAGCCATCATACTGCAGGGTACACACTGTTAAAGAGCTCCGCGATGTGTATGATTGATAACCACCAGTAGATTACCATACTCTGCAGATCTGCAGAAACAGGAGGGTATAGTGTACAGTGGGAAGGAAAATGGATCAAATGTAAAAAAAAAAATAACAGAACAAAACAAACATTGCCAGTCATGATGACAGCAACATTGGTCCAGAAAGCAAAGAGGGTAGTAGAACTAGCATCATCGAGCATCTCATAACATGAGGCTGTTGCAGATGGGTTGCATGGTCTCCCCCACTATGTTATTACCACATAGGTAAAGAAAGGTGGCATGGTATTTGGGAGTGGCAAAAGGCAAAGCTATAACTGTGGTGCATCGAGACACGTGCACACACATCTACGACCTCAGTGGGTTGATAAGAGAGTAAAGAAATGAAACGTGGGTACCTTGGTGCTGGCATACAGCCAGTACCAGTAAAGTAGGTGACTTGGAGCAGGTATAGAGGTGAGGCCTGTAAAGTATTTGCCTTCCTGCTGGCATACAGGTGGGTCATGTTACATAGGTGCCATGGTGCAAACATAACAGGCTGGACCTGTACAGTAGGTGCCTTTGTGCAAACATACAGGTGGGCACTGTACATTAGATACCTTGCTGCCATCATTTTGTGTGCCCTATGACATAGGTGCCTTGGTGACGGCATACAGGTGAGCACTGTCAAGTAGATGCTTTGGTACTGGCATACAGGTAGGACCTGTACTGTAGGTGCCTTGGTACTGGCATACCGGCGGTCCCTTTAACGTAGGTTCCTTGGTGCTGACATAGACCCGGTACCAGTAAAGTAAGTACCTTGGAACAGGTATAGAGGAGAGGCCTGTAAAGTATTTGCCTTGCTGCTGGCATACAGATGGGCCCTGTAATGTAGATGTGTTTGGTGCTGGCATATAGGCATGCCATGTAAAGTGGGTGCCTTGGTGTTGGCATACAGGTGGGTCATGTTACATAGGTGCCTTTCTGCAAACATACAGGCTGGACCTGTACAGTAGGTGCCTTGGTGCAAACATACAGGTGGGCCCTGTACATTAGGTACCTTGCTGTCATCATTTTCTGTGTCCTGTGACATAGATGCCTTGGAATGGCATAGGCAAGCACTGTCATATGTGCTTTGGTGCTGGCATACAGGTAGACCTGTACTGTAGGTGCCTTGGTACTGGCATACCCGCTGTCCCTGTAATGTAGGTTACTTGGTGCTGGCATAGACCCGGTACCAGTAAAGTAGGTGCCTTGGTGCAAACAACAGATGGGCACTGTACATTCGGTATCTTGCTGTCATCATTTGTGTGCCCTGTGACATAGGTGCCTTGGTGATGGCATACTGCGAGCACTGTCAAGTAGGTGCTTTGGTGCTGGCTTACAGGTAGGACCTGTACTGTAGGTGCCTTGGTACTGGCATACCATACTTTGGATGCCATGTGAATAATGTGCTACCAACTGTCACGGATTATACAATAGTATATACCTCTGCTCCATCCTTGGATAAGATTCAAATAACATTATAGTTAAGTTTCAGTAGGCTATATGAATATTTGAGAAAGCTGAAACTTAAAATGAACATAAGTAAGACAAAATGTATAATATTTGGCTCCAATATGAAACTTAAACTTAGTCCTGAATTATCAGTAGTTGATGCAGATGGGATAAAATTAGATCAAGTGATGACTTAGAAGTACTTGGATTACTGGGTGGGCTCCTCGGCTACTGGCAATCATGTGGATGAGTTGGTCAGATCAGTGGAAAGAGGCGGGTTTATTATATGAAATAAAAATTGTTTGGGTGGATATATGATAAAGAAAATTGTTGAATCGCAGATTTTTCCTTTATTTGATTATGGTGACATACTTTATGATTATTCCAACTCCGGAAAATTGCATAAATCAGATATACTTTATAATCATCTGGCAAGATTAATCTTGCAGTGTCCTAGGGATACCCACCATTGTTTGATGTACAATAAATTAGGATGGATCTCTCTGTCAGAGAGACGACAACTTCATGAACATTGCTTGGCTTATAAAAGCGTTACAGCAAAAATTCCGGATTACCTGGCTGAAAGGTTAGAACTCAGGGATGTGAATTCCTCTTTAAGGATTGTAACTTATTGAGAGCTGTTAATACCAAGGACAAAAACGAAACGTTATGAGTACTTTTTCAGCCAGCTAGTCCCAAACTTTTGGAATAATTTGCCTTTACAATTCCATTTGTTTAACAATAAAGTCCCTCACAAAATGCCTTTAAACCTGGTTCTTGGAGACACTTTCAGCTCAAGTTAAGTCTTGTTGTGGCTAACTGTTTGTGTTATGGCATTTGTTTGTATGTAATTGTAGATGCAACTGAAATGTGTTTATGTATTGTATTTTGTCTTGTTATTATTTGTTGTAATTATTTGTTACCTAACCAAGGGTCACCATTTTAAATGAATTTACTCAATGGTCTAAGCCATTTAATAAAAATGAAAAATGAAATACCGGCGGACCCTTTAACGTAGGTTCCTTGGTGCTTGCATAGACCTGGTACCAGTAAAGTAGGTGCTTTGGAGCAGGTGTAGAGGCAAGGCCTGTAAAGTACTTGCCTTGCTGCTGGCATATAGATGGGCCCTGTAATGTAGATGTGTTTGGTGCTGGCATGTAGGCATGCCATGTAAAGTGGGTGCCTTGGTGTTGGCGTACAGGTGGGTCATGTTACATAGGTGCCTTGGTGCAAACATACAGGCTGGATCTGTACATTAGGTGCCTTGGTGAAAACATACAGGCTGAACCTGCACAGTAGGTGCCTTGGTGCAAACATACAGGTGGGTCCTGTACATTAAGTACCTTGCTGTCATCATTTTGTGTACTCTGTGGCGTGGGTGCCTGGGTGATGGCGCTACAGGTGAGCACTGTCAAGTAGGTGCTTTGGCGCTGGCATACAGGTAGGACCTGTACTGTAGGTGCCTTGGTACTGTATCAGTGACTCCTGCTCACGTAGGTTCCTTGGTACTGGCATGACCTGGTACCAGTAAAGTAGTACTGGCATACATAGCGGTCCCTGTGACGTAGGTTCATTGGTGCTGGCATACAGGTGGTCCTATAGCATACATGACTTGCTAATGGAATACAGGGGACAGAGTGAAGGTGTATGTGGCTATACTTGTGGACATAGTGAAGATGCATGTGTACTGGTACCAAAGTTACTTGTGTGAGCATATACTGCAAGCATATGGGCGTGCCCTTGCACGTGGGTGAATTGAACCGGCATACAGGCGCTCCTCTAATAAAAACGCCTTGTACTGGCATATGGCGGTCCCTGTGATGTAGGTGCATTGGAGCTGGCATAAATGTGTGGCCTTTGACCTAGATGCTGGCCCTTTGACATAGGTGCCAGCATACATACATGCGCCCTAAGGTGGTGGATCACAGAGTAAAAAAAAACCAATTATGGCAAATTTGGATGAATGAAGTCATGCTACCTACTGACCACCCACTTAGGGAAACTTCCACCTCTGTTGTACATTTCAGCATTACGGCACACAAAATAGCAAGCAGCTGCAACAGGCCCTGGAGTTAGACCCTTCAGTGCAGTCAGAGAGGGTGGCTAGTGAGTACTGCCCCCCAGCTTAGCCACATGCTCCTTCAGTATGTACCCTGAGCTTAGCCACATGCACCTTCAGTCTGTCCCCCAGCTTAGCCACATGCACCTTCAGTCTGTCCCCCAGCTTAGCCACATGCACCTTCACTGTGTCCACAAGCATAGCCACATGCATCTTCACTGTGTCCGCAAGCATAGCCACATGCACCTTCACTGTGTCCACCAGCTTAGCCACATGCACCTTCACTGTGTCCACAAGCATAGCCACATGCACCTTCACTGTGTCCACAAGCATAGCCACATGCACCTTCACTGTGTCCACAAGCATAGCCACATGCACCTTCACTGTGTCCACAAGCATAGCCACATGCACCTTCACTGTGTCCACAAGCATAGCCACATGCACCTTCACTGTGTCCACAAGCATAGCCACATGCACCTTCACTGTGTCCACCAGCTTAGCCACATGCACCTTCACTGTGTCCACAAGCATAGCCACATGCACCTCACTGTGTCCACAAGCATAGCCACATGCACCTTCACTGTGTCCACAAGCATAGCCACATGCACCTTCACTGTGTCCACCAGCTTAGCCACATGTACCTCACTGTGTCCACTAGCTTAGCCACATGCACCTTCACTGTGTCCACAAGCATAGCCACATGCACCTTCACTGTGTCCACAAGCATAGCCACATGCACCTTCACTGTGTCCACCAGCTTAGCCACATGCACCTTCCCTCTGTCCCCCAGCTTAGCCACATACACATTTAGTCTGTCCACCAGCTTAGCCACATGCACATTCAGTCTGTCCCCCAGCTTAGCCACATGCACCTGCCCTCTGTCCCCCAGCTTAGCCGGATGAGGGAAACTTGTAGTTAGTGAAAGGAGGTGTTAGAGGAGACTTGAAGATGGACACAGACCTTATCAAGAGGAAAAAAAAACATTATGATTAGCAGTATCATAACAATGGCTATAAACCTTCAGTACAACAAGCATCCAGATAATAATGCAGTTATGGGGACCCGTGTGAGAAAAATAAGGAGATATGATGATAAGGGTACAACAGCAGAAATGAACACACAATAGTTATTTCAAAATGCAAGTGTGACAGCAGGATACAGCAAGCATTTGACATCTCTGCTAATACTGACCACTCGTCCACTGGTTGTGACAACAGCACCTCCAAACTAGCACCAATTTCACTTTCATCCTGGGTGCTGCCGTCAGCAGGTGATGAGGCTCTTCTGACTGGGGCTAGAGGTTCTCTTTCAAACGGATTGATCGGCACAAGAAAATGAATGTGATCCATTTCGAAATCAGCCATGTCGGATGACATTGCAGCAAAAGGAAGAATACGTTTTCCCCAGTCAATGCAGTCGCACAGTGTGTGACAAGATTTGCGTGACACTCTGGGCGTGAGGTGAAAGGCCGTGGCTGGGAAACAATGCGGGTATGGCGAGCAGTGAGCGTCTACCATTTAATTTAAGTTATTCATGTAATTCAGACTTTTGCTGAAAACAGAATATGTGTCATCAATCACAGGATTGCTGGGGACATATTAAGGTTGGAATAGTGACTTAGGACAGAATACAGGGCAATTGATTTTTAAAAATGCCCCCAAAAATCATGTTGTTTTTTTTTGTCACAAAAAGTAAAGGAAGATGTTGTATAATCTCAATAATCCACTGTGGCCTCGTGACTGAATCACACCAGGTGTGGGTAAATACCATCCTAACCCAAGCCCTGCCATGGTGTGCTTAATTCTTTTATGTTACTGCATACGTTAGGGTTGCAGAGCCACAAAAGTTAGGAAGTGACATTAGGGTTTTCAACATTAATACTTTCCCCTTACCCAAGGCCAAGCTTGACTGGTTCGGAGCACAAACTCTCCCCTCAGTGCTTACTGATTAATGCAGTAACATGGGTAAAGTAGTGTAAATGCTGCTCATGCTACTCCTGGCACTTCGTAGGTGCACTATTCCTGATTTAATAAAAGTTTCAAATCCATGTCTTCAAAATTGTTTTTTTAAAATTGGGGGTTTGGGGGCCACAGCCCCTTATTTTAAATCTTAATCTAAAAAATAGTAGCGAGCTCGGTGGTATGGAGGCTGAGGTGCTGGGCGCCTTACCTCCTGCCACATTGGAGACCCAGGGTCGGGAACGGACTTGGGTTGCTCGGGGGCCAGTGGGGAGAAGAATGACTGAGCATCCCTAGATGACTCTCCTCCTTTGGAGAGGGGGATTAGTGTGGCACGCTGCTTGCCTGACACCCAGCAGTGGCTGGGTGCCAGCACAACCACGCCACCATGTAGGGAAGGGATCCCACATTCAGGATGCCAGGGCCATCTCTAAGGAGGCTGAGCGCAGACATTGTGCCAAACTGCATGTCCGTGGGCTCAGAGAAAATTGGGGGAAAACCACCCCAGGCAGCAGGACAACGACCAACCTTCAGAAGGCCCCTCATCAGTGGCCGAGCACAACCACAGTCCTGTGGCAGAGAACGCTGGTGAAGGTAAGTCCCGGAGGAGCCACTGACAGAGCTGGGGGATGGTTAGAAGGGGTTGCCGGGGGGGGGGGAGATCAAGAGATAAAATGTACATGGAAGGAGAAAAAAATAAAACAGTCTAAAAATAGCCAGTTATTTGAAGATGGGGATTCTACCCCCACACCCCCAATTTAATAATAATAAAAAATTTTAGTTACATTTCTTCAAGATTGCATAAAAACAGCATTTTCATTTCATATGGGGGTTCCACACCCGCCAATGTTTTTTCAATAGAAACTTGTGGATTGTGTTAATTTTACTTTATTTCAAAAAAATACAGATTCTTTTCTGTATCAGTCCACAAGTCTTTGCCAATCTCCATCATTGGTTAAGCACAGCATAATTCTTAGCACTGTGTGTAAAATAGTGTTATGCATACACACTGTGAGAGCCCTCAGTCCTTCACCTATGCTTGCCACGCTAGAGATCTGGGCTGTGCCCCACTGGTGCCACATAGGGTGTCTTATCAGATGTGGGACCACATGCAAAGAAACCTTCCTTACAGCCTCAGACCTGTATGTTGTTTTGTAATGTTGAAGGAGCAGAACCGTGGTGTGTGGTCCCGAACCTGCAGGCCATAAGCAAAGCAGTAGACCTGTGGGGCACAGCCCTGGACCTGTAGCTTGCTTCATACTGAGCTGTGTGGGCCTTACTTGAAGCAGCAGAACCATGAGGCCCAGACATGTCGCGATTTTGTGCTGGCTCTGTGCCCTGCTTGAAGTAGCAGACTCTGGCACAGCCCTGGACCTGTAGTTTGAGGTAGCAGACATGTGAGATACAGCCCCAGATCTGTACCTTTCACCCATGGCACATGGCTCAAGATTTGTGGGCCATGGCCCCAAACCTGCACCTTGAAGCAGAAGACTGATGGGGCAGCCCCCAGACCTGTAGCTAGGCCTCTTCATGAGGGTAGAGGATGAAGGAGGGGTGTAGACATTAGGGTTCAAATCATTAATACCTTATTTCTTGACTTGTATGGCTTTGCAAGCCTAATATATGCATTAACGCAGTTTTGGGCTACAAGTTTCCATACTTTTTGAGAAAATATTGTGCTAGACATATTAAAGCAGTAATTGAGTCACAATTAGATTTGCAAAGCAGCAGATGAGGTATAATTTGTTTCTCATGAAGCAACAGTCTTGGCTATAAGACACAGCACTGGGACCTGTAGCTTGCTTTGCACAGGGCCCTGCAGACCTATTAGGCACACAAAGCAGGAAACCTGTTAGGTACAGGGGTGGACTGGTAGCTGGATTTGTGCAGGGCACTGTGGGCCCTATGCAAAGTACAAAATTATTATTTTTTTTAGTTTTTGTTGACCGGGAAAGATGACTAGACAATTTCTTTGCCTATTTTCAGCCTCGTCCTGGGGAAGGGGGATACAGATGGATGCCAACTGTAATTGAACCAGATTTTAAGCTATTGGTGGTATTTTTAGTCAGTGGGGGAAATTTGGCCAGGACACCAGGGAAATTCACCTACTCTTGGTAGGGGGCACTGTAGCTCTCATGTCCGACATGGCTGCCAGACGGTCGCCTGGAGAGGAGGAGGAGACTGGTGTACTTGCAGGGGGACTGATATCCACCCCTGCAGGTCCAGCAAAGGAGATTGAGAATAATGCTGTAATATCCACTGAATCAGAAACCCCAACGGAGGAGGATAACGTGGAGGTAGATGATTCTCATGACGAGGAAGCTTTCCTGCAACAGCTAACCCCAGTACAACAACAATTAGTCAAGGCACTTGGAAAAGCTGCGAACGTACCTGTGGGGGAAGTCGTGGTGCCGGCAGAAACTTTGTTGGAGAACGTTACAGGAATCATGGAACAGACCGCTAACAGCGGTGTTACAATAAACGAGTCTGATGCAGCTTCATCAAAGCAGCTGATGCCCATACAGCCAATGCATCGCTGCAGTGGAAGCAGTGCACCGTGGATGACACTTGTCAAACTGCAGCAGCTACAAACACAGTAAGTGAGCTACAAGTTACGAACACTTTTGCGTGGAACACATTTCCATCACGCTTAATAAGGTGTGTCACCTTCTCACCGATAATGCAAGACTCACACACACCTATGACCGCTAGACAGGCCAGGTGGCTCCAACTAAAGGACAGAATAAGATACCAATCTTGCCCACTTGCCAAGAAATGCTCTCTCAGTCTACTACCGGCAGGGGTCCAGAAACTCCTAACCATGCACTCAGGCTCCCATTTCACAAGGAACTCTACCACCCAGATCTACAAAATTCCTAGATCCTGCACTTCCTTGGCACAATGCGCATTCTGTTACCATGCTCCTCACTGGACCAATGTCTTACCACCTGACATTTCTGGTGCTGCAACTATTGGTGTTTTCAAATACAAACTACGACAGCACCTTATCTCAACCAGCTCCTGTGGCTGCCTCCACTAACACTCCTCCTGTGCCTCAAGGGCACCCTAGCACTCTTATCTCACATCTAACCTACTCGTTTGATGTGACTTATCCTAGCACTTCAGGTCACTATCCTACCTCACAACCTTTGCCACCTCTACCCCATCCATTCTGTATACTCCGCCCACTTCCTACCACCCTCTAGCACCCTTACCGCTATCCTCCTACTATCATCTCCTCTCATGCAACCCAGTAGGGTGCCTTAGCTTTGACTCAGGCAAATTACTTGTTGCCTATGATCCTACATTTGGTGTGTTCCCTATAGGAACTCTGTCTAAAAATGTACTACTGTATTGCTGTATTTTACTGCTACCCTGTCTAAAACATGTACTACTGTTTTTGATGTACCTCTGTCCTTGTAACTGACATGGAACCCATAAATGAGCAACTGCTCACGGGTGCAATCCAAGAACTCAATAAATAAATTAATACATTTTGCATAAGGTGCTGGGTGTAATGTTAACCTTGTTAGCACTATGCACACCGGGAGACAATATAGCCAGCCAGCAAAGCAAAATGCAGGGAAAACACCTTGGTTAGTAGAAAAAAAAAGCTAACTGAGACAGGGTGGAAGATGGATACAGTGGGCATTTGGGTGGTGGATGAAAATGCTTCCCCTATACCAGGAACTCCCCCAGGACACAGTACAGCAATTACTGGGCAAGGGGAAATAAATGCAACAATGGTCCCATTTGTGACACAATTTGATATGGACTTGCATGCAGAGTGTATTGTTCATGGCCCACAGGCTCACTCAGAGCAGTAACAGTCTAAAATACTTGATAGACCTACCACAAATAATAAAGAGGGGGAAACAGCTTCTACTAGCTCTTTGTGGGGGGACAGAATGGACACAGGCAGGGGATGAAGCAGGAGGTGCAGCTGGGAGAGAGCATCTAAAGTGTGGGCTGGCTTCAGGCACAGGGACAGAAGTTTTCAAAATATATTATCAGCTCAAAGAAAGAACACTGTTCACCTGCATTATCAAGGGGGACTAGACATACATCCAGACAGAATTTACATTGGATGGACTTTAATCAAAGAATCTATGAGATTTTTCTCCAGTGAAATATATGCTCTGATACATGTGACTGGGGACAATAATTTTGATGTGAGTTTTAAGACACCAATAGGCCTGGATAGGTTTTGGAGTACTCATGAAAAAGTAAAATACCCTGAGGCTACTACTCAAGGCCATACCACTGATGAAGCCTGCAATAAAACAAATAACCAAACTGTTCTGCAACGAAGGGGTTAATGCATGACATAATCCACTGGCTTACCCAAAGATGTGATATTATAGGCCAGCCCCCACCAATATTGGATGAGGAACATATATGGATGGCCGGGGGGGGGGTTGGAAATACAAAGTGAAATTGAAAGTCACAACCTATGGCATTCAGCATCTACCCAACTCACTTTTTTTAGGAAAGGACAATGGACATTATTTTTATCAAGGCCAACTGAAGACATGCTTCAAATGTGGGTCTCTAATGCACCTTAGTAATGCATTTGACAGGATTAAATGCAAATTATGCCTCGAATATGGAAACCACAGTACACAGTGCACAAATGAGCTAAAGTGCAATTTGTGTGAAGAAACAGAACATGTATACCATACATGCCAGTGGGCCACATGTAATAGGTTAGAGTGGACCAGGATGTTACTCTCATGAATGCACAGAAAACGAGCATAGAAAAACTGAGGAAAGCGAGAGAAGCACAGGACCAGGAAAGAACTGCTGACAAGGAACCCCAGAACACTGCTTCTGTGCAAAGCACTGCTGCGCTACCAACCCTCCCCCCACCTCCCCAGCAGCAGATTACTGATACAGTGGCTTCTACGGATGAAACAAACAACATTCAAGAGCAAGCGACAAACCAAGGACCAGTACAGCAGGATACAGAACAGGATGCAGGAGAACAAGAACAAGAGCAGAGGACATGGAAATCATGCCCCCCCCTCCCGCCACATCACAATTGTAATATCCAAAAAAGACCTCTTAAGAAAAATCATCCGCAGCCAAAATATCCAAAACAACTGTTTCGAGGGTGACATCCCTGTGGGAACAAATATGATGTGTTACAATTGCAGGACACAGACCAAGATAATGACTCTAAAACATCTTCTACCTTTTCATCCCAACAAGGCCTGACTTCGGAATCGGAGGATAAACAACTGACATTAAAAGTCCAGGAAACAAGACAAAAACAGAAGCAACTGGGACCAAGACCGAGGAGGAGTAGCAGACTGGGCAAACATACTACAAAATAACTGTCCTAGTCATTCTGATTTTCCCTGGACATTAAATGGCCACTCCACACTTACTTAAAATTGCCACCTTAAGAGGAGAGTGAAACTCTATGTAGATATGAGAGCACCCCAAAGCTAGATTATTCATTTATGAAAAATTGGTCAAAGCATATCTGAATATATAACTGCATGGAGAGGAAGATGGAAGGGTGGTTAACTATGTAAAAAAATAATTTCCTATCTCCTTAAATGTTAACAGCATTAAGAATAACAGGAAGAAGGCAGTAACTTTTTCTATTATTAGGGACCAAAATCTGTACTTATGCCTCTCACAAGGTGCAAGGCTCCATTCTAACACAGAAATTGCTACTGCTGCCAGGTTATGGTGTTGGGGGCCCTCCTTTTATACTTTTGGTACAGATAGGTGTGGAGGTGTGGGGATACTGCTTAATAGCTATGAGTTTACAATAACCAAGTGGTTGACATATATCCAGGGAGGATATTATTGCTAGATTTTACAACAATTTGGTCTGGAGAGTAATTAACATATATACTCCTGTAACAGGGTGTCTCCCGTTATAAGTATAGAGTCCCCCTGAAATAAATCATAACTATGTGCCAGTCCCCCTCCCTCCCCCCGCCATTCCTCTCGCTCTTATCTATTTCTTAATGTTTCTGCTGTCCTTTCATTTTCTTTGTCAGGGTGACCAACCTGACAAAACTTCTCTTCTTCTGTGCTGTGCCCTATCTCCTACAGAAACTACACTTGCTGTACACATTAGTGCTGAAGCACTTGTTAATAGTCTCCTGGCTGGGAGATATTAATTAGAGGTGCTCTTTGGGTTATACTTCGGAATGGGATGTGGTGGCAGTAAGCGCAAGTAGTGCTATTTAAGAAGCTCCCAAGTGGGAGGAAATATTCTAGCACAGGTTGCGTTTTTTATTCAAATACTGGTGCCCCTGATTGTTATGGTCCCGCTGCAAAGCATGACCGAGCGCCGGACCCGCTGATGCAATGTGCAGCTTAAATCTAAAATGCGACTCTGGTGAACGGAACTGCTCCCAGTCGCAGCATGTGACCTGGGAGCAGATCTCAAATCAGAGCGGGATGCTCCAGTAGAGATTGCTACTGCAGTGTGCAGTTTAGGAAACACTCTTTGTACGGAGCGTAAATAGCAGAATACTGCAGAGCAAAAGCATGCCCCGAGGTAGAAGTAGATGTCGCAAGTGCGGCAAAGATGAAAGGTTTCGCCAGCTAGCAGGACACTACAGGCAAATGAATAATTAAGCCCCGTAGTGTTCCCTAATTAAATTAATTATGTCCAAATGTGTTTCTGCAGCCCCAGAGATGTTGTAACTGGGGCTGCCTACCTAAAATCTATAAAATAATGCTTAAATGGGCCATAAGGGCCCAAATGAAATGTTACCTAATGGACTGACATTTCAGTCGCTGGGTCGAAATAAAGAGAAATATTGGTTGTGGCAGGGGCTTGTATAGGAAGCTGAATGCAGAGCCCCTGCATATTAAATACCAGGTACAGCAATAAAGAGCTGCAGAGAAAACCCCCAAGAAGTAGTTTTTCTGCTTTGTTTATAAACAGCAAATATATTACTGCTGTAGCAAATAAGGTCTCAGGTCTCCTGAGTTGGCAGGAGAAGGAAGATAGGGAGCGTGCCTCTAATCTTCCTTTCCACTAGCCAACTCAGACATGCCTGTGGATATTTCAAAGCTTATGAAGGAGTAATTAGTTTACCTGTGGGGAGCCGTTTAGCCTATAGGGCTAGCTGGCCTGAAACTGCTCCTATTTGTATGTTTTAGAGCCTGTGAGGTCACTGCCAATGGGAACACCCCCAATCAGGTGATGTCAGCTGTAGGAGCTATAAAAAGGGCTCGCCACTTGGGGAGTGAGGTCAGGCGAGTCAGTTGGTGTACTGACGGTGAAGGAGGACCTGTGTTATGTGCTGAGCAATTCACACAGATATTCAGTGAAGAGAATGTAAGAAAGCTGTTACACTCAGATATTTGGCTGAAACTAAGCCACAGGCTCTACAAGGGAAGTAGAGTTCTGGAGATTTCTTTTGTTGCTATGTGCTGGACTATTATTCATTATAATTTCTGTATATATATTTTTGGATTTGCATCAAAATAAAATGATAGGCGCATTCCTGCATCTTTTATGCACCTGATCTCTGCCTTGCTGTGTCCAATTATTGTCCCACACACGCACAGCTCACCAGACAAAAAAAAAGGTTGATATGTTCAACTTAGTCAAACCATATTTGATAACTACTAGACACCTTATCTGTGTAGGAGGTTTCAACTGTGGCGTGCCTCAGTAGATAAAGGGCATGCACAAATAAACAATGCTGTGACACAAACATGCTTAACAAAATTATAGAAGATGCGGATCTTAGGGATGCATATAGAAGCATTCACCCTATGGGAGGTTACACCTTCTACAAAAAGTAAACTGGCCACACGTATAGACTACATATTTGTCTGTAAAACCCTTAAGGTTAACAGAGCACATGTCATTCTGGTGGAAAGCTCTGATCACCTGATGGTACAGATACAAGGCAGCCAGACTAACCAACCCCTCCTGGTTAGGGATATTGGAAACTTGACACCACCTTACAGGAAATCAGGAACACAGTTACAAATAAAAAGATTTCCTGTAAGCCAGGAAATCTGCAGCCTGTTTAAATGATGACACTGGCAGATGGTGGGTGGAAACCAAAACAGAATTAAGGAGACTAGTGCAACAAATAGCTGTTAACATAAACATGGGACAGTACAAAAGATACCTCACCCTTAGGACACCATTTTATAAAATATTGCACCTTGTCAACAATGGGTACCACATATCTGCCCCCCATGCCTTGAAAGAAGAGATGGAGAAGCTCCAATACTCCAGGGCATCGTCACTGTTACATGAACATAGAATAGCCACCCTGGGGAAATCAGGTGTTGGAGATATACTGAGAGCTGTAAGAAAAGGAAAGAACAAAGAATAATAGATAGTTTGTATACCCAGAGTGGGAGCGAGGTACACACGAGGGAAGAAATAATGGCCACAGTAACAAGCCATATGACATCCTTATACAAGGTTCCCTGCACAACAGAAGACTTCTTAGAGAGGGTTCTCCAGGATATAAATATTCCACAACTACCTGCTGACATACAGCAGTAGCTTGGGGAACCCATAACACCCCTAGAGGTGGAAGGGGCAATTAAATCTTTGAAAAATAGCATAACCCTTGGACCGGATGGGTTGCCATCAGAGTTTTACAAAACCTTCATACAAGATTTGACAGAGGTCCTGACATATTTAATGGAATGTTGGCAGATGGTAATATTGCACTGCAGCTAGGGCAGTTCATACAGATTGTAATGTATAAAAAACAAGATAGAAAGGACTTCCGAAGCTGGCGGCCATTAAGCATGCTGAACACAGACATGAAATTATTAATGAGAATATTAAATAATAGATTGGCGAAGACAGACCCATACTTAATAGAAACAGGGCTGACATGTATGGTACAAGGGAGGTCCATACAGGACAACCTCATAAAAATCAGAGAACTGGTAGGAGTACTGTAGGTATACAGAAGAAAATAAATGGGTACATAATAAGCTTTGACCAGGAACAGGCATTTGACAAAATATCACATTTATATCTACAAAAAGTTTTGCAAAAATATGGGTACCTGACCCTTTTGACATGGGTCATGCAGATATATATAATTGTGTCTACTCAGCCTCTTGTAAATAGACAGCTAGGACCACTAATTAACATCAGTAGAGGAATCAGAAAGGGGTGCTTCGCTCTCTGGGTTTGTGTAGCATCTAACCCCTCAGGTGTGTGTAAACGTCTTGTTACACACCCCAACCCATATTTTATTTTATACTATTTAATATAATTAATATGTAATATAATTGCTGGGTTTGCCTTTTTCACCTCAGCAATTATCTAAAATGCATGCAGGTTATTCTTGCGGCCCCTAGTTCGATTTGTGACTCGTAGCGTTTTGAATTGTTTGAATTTTTTCTTTGGGGTGGGCAGTAAAACAGCTTCTCTTTCCATTTAAGATTGGGTTTAAAATGTAACTTACCGCTGAGTTTGATTCCAAGTGACAGTTTAGTCTTCCGCTGGAAAGCGTGCGGTGAGAGTTCTGAAGGAGAAAAATGCAATAGGGCATGCACAGAGTGAGGGAAACCGTGCACGTGTTTGCCATTATAAATGCTCCTTTATAACAGCAAATTACGCCATGGTTTCCCTATGGGAAAAAGGCAAAGCCAGTAATTATTTTATGTTTTTTTGTATAGACCCTTTGCTGAAACTGGTCCAACAGGACATGACTATAGACAGTATTTATTTGCCAGTGCAAGGTAGTTTTAGGCAAGATTATCGCATACACATACGATGTGTGTCTGCTGATGCCCCATAAAGAAGCAGCAGAAAGGGCTCTGGACAAGATATATAACTTTTCTGAGAAAGTAGGCATTACAATTAACTCTGGTAAAAGTAGGGGATATATATTGAGTGAAGGTACAGAAGCTATAGGGGAAGCATGAGGAATTGAGACATCATATGAAAACATTACCATATCAGGTGTAACCTTTGGTAAATAAGATGCAGCAACTGAATACTGGACAAACAAAATAAATATGTGTATGAGAAAGTCCACAGATGGAAAACTTGGCAGCAAACAAAGAAAAAAAGGTAATTTTGGTTAAAACTTTTTTTGATGCCAATATTTACTTATCTTTGCGCAATATATCCACCTCCGAGACAATTGGATATGAAGTTATCATTTTTTTGGTTTCAAATGATCTGGGGTAGCACGTCTGAATCCTGTCAAAGGAAGGTATTGTATCAGACACATAGGGATGGGGGTCTCTACCTCGTTAACCCAATAAGTTATTTCGACAGTATTTTCCTACACACAAATGTTTCCAAATACAATGCTCCAGGAGTAAAGGACTGGAAAACATTAGCCTCCAGGTGGATTTTCCCTTGCTGAACGCTTGGCATTCATCACATCAAGGACTAAAGAAGGTGTCAATTTATCTTGAATATGTGTTCTCAGTGATTGTTAAAATCAAACAATGGAAGCTAACGGTTTCCCAGGTGACGGCCCCGAACAGGCATACCCTTTATAATACTATTCAGGACCAAGCTTCCACTAGCTCTATAGAATATAAAGGGATACTACCCAGTAACCAGTAATCATGGGAAGATAGCAACTTACCTGTCTGATAAAAGAATACCCCAGAGGATGCGGGACGTGTTATGACTGTGCTGCCATGGGTGTTTAGGAGTAAAGGCAAATTTTAAGAGGAAAGGATGTGTCCTAGATAAACCTGCAGCCAACAGGAAGAAACCATGCAGCATTTTTTATTGGAGCGCACAAACGTCACCCAATTCTGGACTTTATTAGCTAGTAGATGGGGTAACATGCACTGGCAAAACTGATTTATGACAACATTGTAACAGGTCATGTGGAGCAGATGAAAATTATTGACGAGGGAACAATGAGACTAATCCTGACATACATTAAGTTTTCCTGTGGCAGACAAGATGTAAATTTGTGATACAGCAGATAGATGTACCCCCACTGGTAACTTAAATGGAGATAGAGCTGCACAAGCAGAATTTATATGGCAAATCTACACTCCCACCAGCAGTGTGGGAAAAAAACAATGGAAAGGAGTATATAATATGATTCCTGGTTAATAAAAAACCTACTGACCAACACTTTAAGGTCACTGACCTAATGATGCAACCCAGACATACACAGTTAGAGGCTTGTGAGGAAAGTGATGTTCTAGCCAAATTAGAGCTCATGAGGAAGAGATATTTCTTGAGATATTGTATTCTACTGGTAACAAGGAAGGTATATAGCACAGTACTATAAATGTGATTGGTTGGAGGACAGGTTTTTTTTTTGTTACAGTATTAGAAATATCTGCATAAAGTAGAGGATAATGCTTGAGTAATGGTGGTTAACCACAATGTAATCACCTCAAACAGTTCCAGGACAACCAAGTAAACCTCAAGAGTGCAGCTCGAGAGGTTTACAGTTGTCATGGCAACCGAGAAAGGTGATTATGTCCATGGTTGACCACCATTACTCGGGCATTGTATTTTATAGTGTATGGAAAAACTAGCCACTGTGGGGGGGAAAAATACAGTTTTTTTTCAATGTGTGTTTATTCTCCTGCTCTACTATGAATGCCTCCTGGTTTGAATGTTGAGCAGCTGCAGTGCTGAAATTGACCATTGTGATCTATACTGCAGTGGATCTGTAATTGAATGGAATGTATGTGTTTTTGAATGACTGTCCAAGCAGCGGACCACCTTTCCTTTACAAGAATTGTGACAGGTGGTGACGTTCTATCCTGTAATCCCATCATTATGACATAGATAAGCAAGGTTTACAGCATACTGATGTTATAACGATGGGATTATCAGGTTATAAACTGACTGAAAACAGGGGTTAATAGACACTGTCCGTACATTATACTGCATATAACTTTGTATGGATCTGATGATAATACTTCTATTTATAATCACAAGTATGTCTGATGTCTATGTTTAGATGTGTTTTATGGTTTTGATTTGTTTCTCTACACAATAAAAATGCCCCTACTCTTTTCGAGAAGTGCCATGGGATCTTTAACATCCACCTGAACTACCACCAGAACAGACAGCTTGGACCTCGGTTTAACGTCTCATCTGAAAGACGGCACTTCAGGAGTGCAGCACTCCCCTCATGCTGTACTGCAGTGTCGGTATTGGGATTTAACCCAAGCACCTGGTGTGGGGATAGAACCCACAGCCTTCTAATCTTATGGCCTCAGAGTCGAGAGTGCAATCTGCTGAGCCACTGACACTGACATTAAACCCATGGAGCACAAGGCCCAATTTACCAGTAAGCAATAACTCACACCCTGGAGTGTGTTATTGTGCTGATAAAATGATTATAGTTGAGAAATATTTTAACTTTATGAATTGCTCTGCGTTGTCAGTGGGGAGGTTAATACATATGAGTAATGAGCACAATTACTGGGGTAGTGGTACAGCCCAAAGCAGTCAGTATTGAGCTGTGGGCATGAGGATTCTTACAGCATCAGTTACCAGTCTTTGCTGTACCACTAAGGGTAGGCAACATAGATAGAGTTCTCTCAGAAAAGCATCTGTTTCTGCAAGTATTTTTTTGGCTTGGATTGTGCAACTGAGAGATAGGTTGGGGCTACTTGATGGGGTGTGCAACCAAGCTCTGTGATCTTTGCTTCAGCCTGGTGTCTCGGGGCATGGTTAGGCACTAATAGTAGTTCATTTTGGCCCAGATATTCAAACTCGCCATTTGTGGTGCAGAAGCCCTAATGCCGCTCAAAATAGTTGCGTAGGGGTGTGGCCAGGGTGATATTAAATGGAGTTGCACTATGGCGCAACTTCCTTGAATATTGCCCCCTGGTCACACCCACTGTGCATGGTGCAGTGGAACTGTGCCAGTGCAAGTGGTCAGAATGGAGCATTGAGATGTGGTGGTGCAAGCTCCATTGCGCCTTGCACAGCACCTGCGATATTCAAAGGGTGACATGCAAATGGGGCCATAATATATGCAAGGCACATGGGAAGCCATTTGCATCTGATTATGGCCCCATTTGCATGCTAATAGCATGCAGTGCGCTGATCCCCGATGACTTGTGCCTGGCGCTCTGCCAGGCAACAGCCCTCGGGACCGGCGCCTGCAACCCGATCGCATTACGCCCCGTGAGGGACAATGCATGTCTCCAATCCCTGGTGGTCCAGTGGACCGCGAGTAGCCAGATCATAGCAAAACAGTATTCCCCACCCCAAGTAGCTCAATTCTGGGCAGAACAGTATTCCCCACCCCTGAGTGGCCGATCGTGGGCATAACCTAACCGCCCTCCCCAGTAGCCCGATCGTGGGCATCAGAACCCCCAAAGTCCAATATCCCTGGTGGTCCAGTGGACGAGCGAGCCGATCGCGGGCAGCATTCCTCACCCCCAAGTATGATATCCCTGGTGATCTAGTGGACCCCTCACCTGCCTGCAGGCCCCTGCCCCGCTCCCCGTCAGTCGGCGGGCGGCAGCACCCACCATACCACCCGCTGCCCGCCCATTGACAGCTCTGGTCAGTCAGATATTGAATGAATTCCTATCTGGACTGACTAATGCGAGATAAGGCCGCATGACTTGACATGCTCTGAACCAATGCGTGCAGCCCTACTGAGCTGTCAGTCGGTGGTATGCCAGGATCGGGCTACTCGGGGAGGGTGGAGGAACACTCTGCCCACGACTCGGGCTGCTCGGGGTGGGGAATACTTCTGCCCGCGATCGGGCTACTAGGAGGAGGGAATATGTTATGCCCGCGATCGGCTAATCTCAGTCCACTGGACCACCAGGGATATTGGACTTGGGGGATACCGTGCTCTGGATCGGGCATGGGGGCGCCACCAGGTGCGGCAGAAACAAGTTGAGGCCACCCACAGGTGGCAGCTGCTGTCTTGCACCCTGCAATGTGGCAGCTCACCTGTGGGTGGCCCTCGACTGGTTCCTTTCAGCGTAGCTTTGTGCAGGCGCCTTGGGTAGGGGTTGCGCCTGCACTTAACTCTGCAGCCCGGAGCTGAATATCGGGCTGTGCAGTTTATGCATCGTTCCTCCCCCTTCGGTTGTGCATGCCTTCATTATCATTGCGCTGTTGCTCAGCATGATTTGGGGGGCGCAACTGCCTCCTGCTGAATATCGCAGAATGGTGCATTTTGGACTTGCTCAGGTGCAACCCTATTGCACATGGCTCAACTCTTGAATATCTGGCCCTTTATGTATAAAGCACCCAATCATAGGGCTCTGAATGCTTAATAGGCATTAACAAAGTACAATAACAATAAAACATTCACTGTAAACACAAAATAAGCATATAAATAATAAAATATTTAAAATAGTAGTGCAAAGCTAGTCAGTAGCTGAATTTTTCAACAGAGTATTACACAGTGCCATAAGCCTCCTGAAAGAGGAAGGATTTTAGGCCTCTTTTAAAGGTATCCAATGAGGGGTTCTCTCAAGACCCTGGGAAACCTGTTCTAAAGGGCAAAACTGGCAGATGAGAAGGTCCTGTCACCAGAAGATTTAAACCTTACCCTTGGAACAGCAAGGAAGCCTACCGCAGAGGGGGTGAGAGGTCTGGTATGGAGCCAGTAAGAGGGGTCCAGTTTCAACCAGAATCTCATATGGCTTTTTTCCCTGCCATCAGAAGAATGCCTAACAGATACAAGTGTACCTTGTTTTGAATTGTAGAAGGATAATGTAGTAAAAGGACCACCTCTGGCTACAGGGTACCATATGATTGTGTTATGGCATTAATTTCACCCTCTACTGCCTTCCAAAAGGATTCCAGGACTGGAAAGAACCAAAATATATGAGTGTGCATGGCCACCTCACAGCTGCAGCCCCTCCAGCAAGTAGAGCCTCATTAGGTAAACATTTAGCTGTGATTTGTGGGGTGCAGAAGAAACAGATGATTGTCCTCCAGCTAAACTCCCACTATTGCAGAGAACTAGTGACTTCATGCTGTCAACTCCAGAAGACATGCCATGCCATGCCACTGGCAAGGGGATTATACTGAGTTCTGCCTCCCATACTACCTGCGCAGAAAAAGACATCCATTGGAGGGGGTGTCCAGCAGCTTCTGATAACATACAAAATGAAAGCAGTTAGTCTACTGTACCTGCAGTATGGTCTGTATGAAGGGAATGAGAGAGGAAGGGAACTCCGCATCATCAATATGCAGGCTAAGGGTAGACCTTAAGTAGGGACAGATTTGCAGATAACAGTAGTGGTCCCTCCTGTCTAATCCAAGTGGCATGTAGCTGTGTGAAGGATTGCAGTTGCTCCACAAAGTAAAACTGAAAAGAATGTGCTGGGCCTCGAGCTGCCCATCTTTTAAATATGTGATCGAGTTTTGCTGGTAGGAACCCTGAACAATACACCCTGATGTCCAACCAGCGGAACCCTGTTTGGTATTGACCTCGTTGACAAAAACTATGCCAGGATTGTAATAGAGTTTTTGTAGTGACTGCTGGTGTCTCTGCCAGTTGTGTATCACCAAGGGTTCTGAATAGCAAGGCATCTACCAGGGCTGAGAGGTGTATCTCTAAATCTATCCACTGAGGTTTGGGGGGAGGTGACGTCCAGTGAAGTGTATGTCCCAGTAATGCAGATTGCATATATTGTATCAGATTGGGGAGGGCCAAGCCCTCCAATTCTTGGGGAGCTGAAGCCTCCTAAATGCTGTCCTTGGCCGCAGCCCCTTCCAGAGGAATCTGGAGAGCCATTTATTCCATTTATTAAACATTGTATTGGGGGAAGCACTGACAGTGTTTGAAAGAAGTAAAGAAAGGGTAGAATGTTCATGGAGATGGATTCCACATGTTGAGATAGTGTAAAAAGTAAGGGGGTCCATTGAGATAGTGTAAAAAGTAAGGGGGTCCATCTGTGTAAGTCCTCTTGGATTACTTGTTCCAGATTCAGATAATTTGGCTGATACAAATCCTGAGGTAAGGGGCCTGTATGTACTCTGAGATATTTTACACTTTGTCCCATTTAAAGGGAAAATGTTCTCTGATAATCTGGGGAAGGGGGTGTAATTTAATTGTTGTTGAACTTCAGTTTTATCCAGATTAATTTTATAACCCACTAGCATTTCAAATTGTTGTAGGCAGTTCCTTAAGGTAGGAATCTATTTTGTGAATTTGGTCTCCACTGCCACTCCATGAAGAGTCTGAGACTGACGCACATATTAGCGCCAGTGGTTCAACATAAAAGGCAAATAAATATGAGGATCATGGGTAGCCTTGACGGATGTCCCCAAAAAGAGGAATCTTTATCCTGTTCTTTCAGGAACTGTCTTCACTGGATGGTTTGAAGTTCTTATGGGGTGACCTCCACAGCAGAACTTGAGTATGTGGCATCAGCAGGCACAGAAGGCCTCCATATTTGGGGAAATAAGTAGTCCAAAGCTGGGGTTGTGTCACCCATGGATACTGCTGCAGTATATTTTGTACCTCCTGCATGGAGGGTGCCATATCTGGCACAAATTCCCAGGAACAGTAAGGAATGAATCTTGGCCAGGAGGAGGCATTGAAGAACTGCCTATATTATTAGAAGGAAGTTTTGGAGTTCCACCATTGGCCTCATATGTGGAGAAACACACTTCCAAAACCAGAATAATTTTTCTTTGTAGGAGCACTGGAACCAGGCATGGGTGCTTTGTGCTGAAATAGGCGCCGGGTTGTATGGGCCTGTGGGGCATTGGCCCCAGCAATATTTATTGACCTGGGCTGAGCCCCAGCAATATTTTGCCTGCCACATGCTGCCTTTTTTTCCCCTGGTTAATTTCTCAATGTGCACATGCCCCCTGCTCCTGTGACCATGGCAGTATCGCACCCCCCATTCCGCTGTTTAATTAGCTGGCAGGTGCAGTGCTGGCATTATTTAAAATTGGCGCATTTTGCCTGCTTGATTTGGCAGCCCCCCCAAAAAAATCATTGTGACTGGTTGGCAAGCAGTGGCATTTTTCAACTTGCTGGCTTTGCCGCACTATGATTGACTTGGGGGAGGGCTTATTAGGTGTGATACGCGTGCGTCTGGGCTGGGCGATTCTGTGAGTGAGGAGGCGGTGAGGCACTCAGGCGAGGGTGACGTTTCCCTTCCAATTCAAAATCGTATCCATTTATTCATGTGGTGGACTGGCCTAGAAGTAGTTGAAGGAGAGGTGGTGGTCCAGGCGTGGCCGAGGAGAGCATCAGGTAAGTGCCAAACACCGGTGTGGTGGTGGTGCGGCAGTCGGGAGTTGGCTTGGCAGTCGGCTGTGTCCAAGAGTTGGGGAGAGAAAGAGTCTGGAGGACCGGGAGTTGGTCAGTCAGGAGTCCGGGATGGTCATCATGGGACACAACACACCAGGCAGCAGCAAGTTGCAAGGAAGGCCAGCAGGCTGAGCAGAGCATCAGACTAGTGGTGCGTGCAGTGCTGCAGCAGCAGAGGGGTCTGGGAGTAGAGCGAGTGCCGTGGGTCAGGCCACTTGAGCACGATCAAACAGCTTAGAATCACCCCCTGCACCAGATGGTGTAAGGCAGGCACACGCACCATCTGATGCAGCAGGGAGGGTGGCAGCATGAGGGAGAGAGTGTGACCACCAGGCCCAGAGTGGCAGTAGGTGTAGCATGAGCCCCACAAGGGATCGCCGGGGTCTGGAATGTGTGGCTTGTGATACGGCCACAAATGGCAGTTGGAGGAGGAGGACACACATGGGAGCAGATCAGTGAAGGTCAGAGGACAGGAGCCAGAGGGGAGAGGTGACCACACAAGTTCAGCAGCAGTGGTCCACACCAGTCTAGCAGCAGGGGAGCAGTCCACCAGCAGGAGAGAGCAAGCAGCACCAGGTCAGCCAGACTCGGTAGCACCGTGGGTGGTGGTAGGACCCGAATAACAACAAAAACATCAGGAGCCTACTAGAGCAGCAAGTAGTAGCCAGGTAAGGTGCTGGGGCAAGGGAGGTGGGGAACTGAGCCTTGGCAGCTAGAGGAGGAGAGAGGTGAGCTGTGTTCCAGAACATCTGACCAGCCCAGGCCAGCAGTGTGAGGTGGAAGGCCTAGAGGGAAGGGGTATTTAGGGTTGGGGCTGGAGGCTCTTGTTGGCATGTAGTCAGTCTTTCCCTCTTCTACAGAAGTATCTCTGTATTTAATATGTCCTACCCTTCACACCTCTCAACCACCAGCCTCATAAGTCCAGTACAAGGCTTAAAGAAATCAGGGACACATCTTAAAAAAATGGTGTTATTCCCTCAGGAAGCTAGTAGAATGAGGGACTGAGTGTAAAATGCATTTTCTGAAGAACAAGTCAGTAACTCAAATGTCTGACGTTATTTTGTGCTTACAGTCACTACCATTCAGTCATGTTAACATACTTTAGGAGGGACAGAGGTAAATTCTAAGACAAAATTAGGGATGTGCCTGAAAATTGGGGGACAGATGAGAGATATATACCCCATACAAAATCCTGTGCTCTTGACCCGATTTTGGGGAGGGTGAGTATGAGGCATTCTACTCTCCCTCATCTACAGGAAGCATCTCTATATATTAATGTTTCATACCCCTTACAAAACCCTGCATTCTTGTCCCTGTAGCCCACATTTAACAACTCATAGTCCTCTCACTTCCTGGAGCTTCAGGAGGGCCAGTAGTTAGACTTTATTTAGCAGGAATTAAGAACAAAAATAAATTATTCATGTGACTGTCAGTGATAAAACACAGTAGTGAGGGGCACTGTAACAAAGTGGCTCCATGGAGGCCCTTTTTCTCTTGCGAAACAAAGGGATAAATGTTGAGCGAAATATAAGTACTCAATGTCCAGTTCAGACCTCCAAGAGTACATACAGCTGAGGAATTCATGCAAGAGAGCGATTCGCTCCACGAAAAGTGAGTTCTGTCAATCTGTACTGCTCTCCACAGCCAGAAACCTGAGGAGATTCTGGCAGAGCATTAAGAACTCGGTTGGTGGGTCTGCCAGAGCTCAGGTCACAGATATGCACATTGGTGGGGTAACTGCAACAACCCCTCACAATTGCCAATGCCTTCTGCCCCCAGTTCGTCGACCTGCCAGCTCTCCCCAAACTGCCTCATGACTCCAAGGATCGGGCCTCTCCACCCAGAGGACAACCCCCACCTGCCCTTTTACCTTAAGGTCATCTCTGACATGGCCATGACCAGAAGCTCCTTGCTGGCTTCTCCCTTACACTGGTGCTGGGCATGACTGCCTTGAGCCCAAGCTACTTAGGCTAGGGGCATCTGTTCTAGCTTGACCCATTGCCCACGTCTTCAATGCATTGCTTACCTCTGGTATAGTCCCGGACATCTGGAAGATGGCCAAAGTCATCCTGTTCTCAAACAAGGTGACCCAAAAGACCCTAAGAGCTACCGCACTATAGCGATCCTGTCAGCGATCAGCAAACTTCTAGAAAAGGTAGTCGCCGCTAGCTCACCCATTACCTACAGACCAACAACCCATCTCCCTGCACAGCATGGGTTCAGAAAAGGCACAGCACCTCCACTGCCCTAGCAGTTGTTACCTCTACCATCAGGCTACCGCTGACCAAGGCAAACTGGCTGGGGCCATCTTCTTGGATCTCTCGGAAGCCTCTCGACCGGTTGACCACGCACTACTGTGCTCCTCTCCTGTCAATTGGCTTCCTCCTGCACCCTTGCCTGGATCAGTAATTACCTCACGGGCAGGCAGCAGTACACCAAGTTCAACAAGGCCTTCTCTGAGCCTGCCCAGGTAAACTGCAGAGTTCCCCAGGGCTCTGTCCTGGGGCCTCTCCCATTCTCCCTCTAGAACGAGCCACCGGCCCCGGCTCATGGATTCTCAGCGTTGTATGCAGATGACCCAGTCATCATGACCAGCTCCCAGGACATCTGTACCATCAACGCCAAACTAAACTCAGACTCCTACCAAGTCCAAACCTGGTTACAGGACCATAAGCTTATGATTAACCTGAAGAAGGCACAGGCCATGCTCTTTGGCTCAACAGCCAAGACAAAAGCTGTCCCGGATTCACTACAGATCTCTGCGGCCGATGGGTCCCTACTGCTAGTTGCAGATTCAGTCAAGTACGCGGAGGTGACTCTTGACCAACAACTGGATCTAAACCTGCATATACACAATACATGTAGGGCCTCAAACTGCAAGTTGGGCCTTACATACAGAGCAAAAAGCTCTCTCATCCCAGCTGCCTGTCTCGCCTTAGCCAGGGAAGTCCTCCTACCTACACTCTGCTATGGACTAGTCAACTTCGCCCACATTGCAAAAACTAGTCTAACAAAGTGGGACTCAGCATACAACAGCATATGTCGCTGTGCGCTCTCAGCCCCCCACCTCACCCACTGCTGTGAGCTCTACTCCCGGCTTGAATGGCTCCCACCGGAAATGCACCACTGCTATGTCATGGGCAACTTCATAAACAGTATTGTCAGATCTGCCACCCCCCTTATCCTTGCTGAATCCCTCGTTCTGGCTACTTCCTCCTACCATCTGAGTTCCAGTGACTCTCATGCCCTCCTGGTACCAAAGACTCTGCACCCAAATGGGAGACCGGGCCTTCGCTGCGTACGCGCCCAGGTTGTGGAACTCTCTTCCTTCAAGCACTCGCTGTTCTCCCTCCCACCGATGCTTTAAAGCCTCCCTCTGGGGCTTTCTCAAAACAGCCTCCACCTGCCTCTGCACTAGATAAACCCCCTCGACCTATGCCGCTCCAACTGACTGAGATACTACCTAAATAATATGACAAAGGCAGTGGCCCTCTGCACTTTATACACTACCTGTGCTCACAGCTTACTAGAAGGATTAGACCACTTAGACCCTCCTACCCAATAGGGAGAGCATTGTTACTGTACAATTTCCTTATTTTGCTCTGGGCTCCCTCTACCCCAATTTGTCTCCTCTCTGTCTACTTGCAACCCTTGCAGCATTGTTGCCCGGCATGGTGATCACTGCCTTTCACAAGAGTACCATACTGTTATTCTACCTACTACCTGCATTGTAAACCCCACTTGTTACTTGTATTTATCCTGTGTGCTAATGCCCTTAAATGTAACCTTCACTTGTTTTTGCCTGATGCTCACGTATGTACCTTGTAATCTCCCGGGTCGCACCTGAAAATAGGCACTTGGTTGTCTAGTGTGCTTACCCAGTTAACAAAAGCAAATAAATAAGGCATGCATTACTCCTTTATTATCACTCACTCGGGGGGTGTAAAAATGCTTTGCAATAAGTTTTGTTTTGTTTAGAAAAGTTCTTACAATTAAAATGAGGTGTGTTGCTGTAAAAGAATAACCAATGGTCATGTGTTGTGGTTTGAATGAGGGTATGATTTAGCATGCAGAGGCTGCTAGGGAACCTGGTTACAAGTACCTCCATGGCTCTCACTGTTATCTCATCATCCTTAGACTGAGATCTTCCCTTGTCAATCTTCACCATTCATTACTGCTTGGTATAAGGCGGACACACACACGCCACGGGAGGTTGTTTTTTTGGAGGAAGACGGGTGCTGACGGCACGCCACCTAGTGACACACCCGCATGGTGCACGAGGGGCGACCATTAGGCACCACAGACTCCTCTTCATCCCAGTTCTGTTTCTCCCGTCATTGAAGCTGCACCGGCTGCACGAGTTCAGAAATTTGCTACGCCATTAGGCCTTGTTATCCATGCGAGTTTCTCGATGCCACTCCTTCATCCCGGTTCTTCATCCCGACGCTGTTGACCCGGTGAGAGCGTTCTTTTTTATATTTTCAATGGCGCCGGGATCTTTTGCTATTTTTGTGAAATTTGTTCACATCACGTCCGATTCCGGGGCCAAGCATAAAAGCAAGGTGGACCGATGCCCCTATGTGTTGGTGCCCTGTGGCGACAGTCTTCCGTCCGGATCGACATGATATTTGTCTTGGTGCCTGGGACCCAACATTGATATGGATCACTCGCGATGCCTGTTTTCCATGGACGCTGTGTACTGTAAATCCTCGCTTAAGATCAGCAGGGCTCTGCCGACTTTCGGAGGATGGCGTCGCCCTCAGGTATCCCAGGCCAGATCTCTGACCTTCCCGGGTCCCCTCCCGGGTCTGTATAGCCTGGTGAGGAGGAGGCCTTCTCCACTTCCAGCCTTGCTGAGGGGAGGTCTCTTCTTCGGCGCCGGAGGAGTGGAGCAATTCCTCCCAGGGTAGCATTGCTGGCGCCATTCCAGCAGTCACCTTCACAGAGGTGCAGGCTCCCCAGTGTCACGGCCCCCGGTTGCGGGGCCTGGCACTGGTGGACCCTCGATGCCACCAAGCAGTGACGCTCTGTGTTCTGGAGTTTTCCACAGCACCGGGGACTCGGGCAGCGCCATTTGTGGTGCCACTTTGGGTTCTGGCACTGTCCGTGGCATGGTGCCACCTTGGGTTCTGGCGCTGCCTGCAGCACCGGAGACTTGGGCGCCGCTGTTGGCAGTGCCACTTTGGGTTCCGGCGCCGCCTGTGGGGCCAAGGACTCGAGCGGTGCCGTTGGCAACATCACAGCCTATGTCAGCGCCGTTCCCGGTGCCGTCATCAGAGATGTTTCGGGGGTTACCTCTCTGGAGGTCACTCTGTTCATCTCCTGTTTGGAGGAGGATGACTCAAACGTGGACCCGAACTAGCAGCCTGATTCTTCCGAATCGGAACTCTCTATAGGCCAGGATGTCAGATGGCCCAGTGTTCCTCTTCCTGAGTACCCGGAGTAGGTTCGTCATGGGGGTCCCACGGCTAGGGCTGGCCTGGGATTCCCTAGGGGTGATAGCTCAGGGATTTGGGAGAGGATGCCCTCTCCTGAGAGAGTCCAGGCAGCTGCTATTTCTGGTGCTGCTGGGGCCCCACGGGAAGGGGTAGAGAGCCCTGCTACTGTTACCTCCCTCTGGGGGCCCGTAGAGCAGGGAGCTCCTACGCTGGTGTCGAGGAAGAGGGCTGCCTTAGAGTTGGAGAGGTTGAGAGGTCAGGGTGAGGAGTGGCAGTGCATCACTGCCTTGCAGGGGTGTGGGGAAGGTGGCAGTGCTGAACCTGCCTTTCCGAGAAGTCTCGGAGTGCTGTCTGGTGTGATTGCAGGGTTGCCCTTCTGGACTCTTGCAACCTCAGTTGCGTCTACGGGAGATTCCTCTTCTGGGCTTTTCGGAGTTTGCCTCCTCAAGTTACCTCTTCACAACCCAGTATGGTCTCAGGGTCCCCAGTCATGGTGGCATTGTTCCCTGGATCTCAGAGCCCCAGCAGAGGCCGGGCACATTCTCTCAGGTGCCCTTCACTCATCCCTCTGCAGCTACCCCCCCCAGGCTGTGTGGGTCCTATGGGGCCCTTAACTTGAGTGACATTCAGAGCTACTGCAGTGGCCTTCCCTTCTTGTGTCAGGACTATGGACGATCAGGTCTTCCGCCTGTCCCTCCTGCCACAGAAGTCTTCTGATCATTCGAGCTCCACTTCCTCATCGTCTTCCTTTCCTGAGGAAGAGGAACCTCCTGTCTACCTGTCCCCTGATGCTGATTTCACAGAATATCAGTGGTTCCTTTCGAGGCTGATCTCGGAGCTTCATATTTCCTTTGTTTGAGAGAACAATGCCAAGCAGCAGATGCGTGCATTCCTTAGTGAATTCAGTGCTCGCCACCTTGTGGTACCTTCCTGGCCAATCCCTTTCCAGGAGGCATCTATCCGCAACTGACAGTCTCCAGTCACCTCTTCTCCAGCCCTGGTAGACTGCAGGAGATGGTATTGTGCCCCCCATGAGTCTCTAGGTTCCCTACCTCACCTGCCCTTGGGCTTGACGTCCCTAGACACTCCTTCCGGGCCTCGGCGCCTGGCACACAATCAACCCCCGGATCTGGATTCCGCTGAATTCAGCCGGTGGGGATGAAGAGTCTTCTCTTTTGCTCGTGTTTTAATGTGTATAGGTTCACATTAGGCACACCATGCTGCCTACAACAGGCATCTGTGGTCGATGCTGGCACAGGTTCTGGCATCCATGCCTAATATGGAGCAGTTTAGAGATGACATTGCTCTCTGCGCGGGGTCTGGAGCTTGCAAGGCATCAGGCAAGGGTGTCTTATGATGCCAATGAGGTGGCTTCCAGACTGGCAGGACAGCAATCTGCATAAGGTGGACGGCATGTCTTCGTCTGTCAGACTGTCACCCATTGCCCGGCATAGGGTGACTTCCTCTGCTTTCTGGGGACCCATCTTTTTCCTGTCAGGTGAGGAGGATTCTTGAGGGGCAACCTCTGTCCCCCAACCACGGGAACACCCCTCATCCTCAGCAACCTTAGACTGCCTCAGTCTATTGGTTAGGGTCTCCCCCACTGCTTTCCACCAGTTGGAGGCTGCGGGATCTGTTTTCTCAGGGCTGGACATCAGGCCTCCTCTGGGAGGGCTTGGTACTCACCTAGCAGTATATGAATGGTGAGATTGACAAGGAAGATATGAAAATTACGTACCTACCATAATTCTTGATCTTCTCTTGTATCTTCACCATTCATTACTGAACCCATCCACCTTCCCCTCATGGAACTCATTTCTTGGGCATCTCCACCATCCTGCTCGCCCTTCTCCTCCCTCCCTTCTTGAGGTCGTTGGGGTTACACCCCCTGGTCCTTGGGACTTCTGTTCTTCTCTAAAAAACAGCGAAGGATTAAAGAAGGAAGAGTGTGAATGCAGTTTTGTCTTTTCCATCTGAGGGAACTCTTTCTGATTTTCCTGGAAGGTGTTCCCTTGGGGGACTTTTCCTTCAGGACAGATTAGTTCATCACTAGCCAACAGGCCTAGTTCTGAGGCAGTCCTCTATCTTGGTCTTCGGACCTAGCTGGTGCCCCCGAATCTTGCCTTGTGAGTGCCAGGCCAGGGCTAGTCTATGTCAATTATAGCCCGATTCAAAAGTACTATCTTTAACTGGTGGTCTGGCACCATTTGGCCCCTGTCTTCTCCAGGGAGTCAGAGGAGTTCCTTCTCTAAAATGCATTGCCCTATCTTGGGCCCCCCAAGTACCTTACATGGCTGTGTACTAGTGGGGTCCTTTCTCACATGCCTAGTTGGGGCTGTTCCTCTTCAGAACAGACTATTTGCCGCTGGCAATCTGTGAGCTCTCAGCTTGAGTGATGGGCCATAGGATAGCTGGATGTGTAGGAAATCTGCCTCTGTCATACCAAACTGAGTGGAAGGTTCACTTGAACCATCTAAACCAGTGTTGTCTGAAGGGATCCTTGCTCCTTGCTTTTGGCTCTGAGCTGATAAGCTTCAAGTCAATTTCACCTAAAATTAGGTAGTATTTCCCGTTCCTGTCCCTTTTTCTTCTTCCCTTCCTTTCTTTCTTCCTTTCCCTTATCTGTTCCTCCTCAGAGCCGCCCAAAAGGAATGAGGTCCTGTGGCCCCTTAGGTAGGGTTCTCTCTTTCCTGTCCTCTTTCGCTTATTCCTTTTCAGTTTGTTTCCTTTCCTTACCTATCCTCTACTCTTTTGCCTCACTCTTATCCTTCTAATTCTTCTTATTTCACCTCTCTGGCATATAGAACTGGGATGGAGGAGGGAGTCTCGATTGCCTAACGGTTACCACACCATGTGGCGCGCCACTGCAGTGGCGCTCGGCACTGACCTCCTGCCAAAGAAAAAACCCCATGGAGGGTGTGTGTGCCTCTGGGGTACACCCAGCAGTAATGAATGGTGAAGATACAAGAGAAGATCAAGAATTACGGTAGGTATGTAATTTTCATTTCTGTGGCATTCTCTGCTTTAGATGGGTTATGGGTATATTACACCTATAGACCAGATCACCTCAGCAGTACCTGATCGGGGTGTGCATCCTCGTGCTTCTCCTTCTCTCACTACAGCAGAGAATGGGATATAAAAAGGCTGAGACATGCAGAACAGTTAACCTAGCAGAGTACTTAGAGAGGTTGCTTATTTGCTTAGATGATAACAGAGCAAACTAAACAGGTTTTGTTCTTCCTTTTGGATCTGGTGTTGTGTGCCAGACTGCCAGTCTCATCACTAGTAGTAGCAGTAGTGGTAGTGGTAGATACAATTTATTTATACAGTGATACCACCATTAGAGCTGTATATGCCCATTTCACAAGGTGCACCTGTTTAAAGTGTCCAGTAACAGTAGCTTGAAATGCATATATATAAATACAAAAATACAAAATACAAAGGCAAAACATGCCTCAAATCAAACAGATTATATTCAAGGGAAATAGACAAATACAGAGAAAAAAATGCACACTATTACATTACCATGTATTCTATCCAACTAGTCACCTCATATGCTCCTATACAATTTAGACTATCTATTACATGTGCAACAATACTCAAATTCCCTGTAAACAGCAATTTTAAAAACATCTGATTTCATGTGTGGGTCTTTAAGATACAGAGGAAGTTGATTCCAGCAAACAGCTGCTTTATACTGAAAGGTCATGGATGTAAATTTATTTTTGAATTTAGGAATTACTGACTCTAGTCATTTTTCTCAAATTACAACCATGTTTTGGTTTTTCTAACTTTTCTACTAACCCACATATCAAATAATTTTTTTAAATCCCATGAACTTGTATGGCCCATGCCCGATGTCTTCTGGTCTCTAGTGGGCTCCAGCCAAGGGAGCGAAACATGACACAGTGATGGGTATTAAAATCACACTTCAATACAAATCTGGCAACCATATTTTGGATCAAATCTAATTTTACCATTTTCTGTTTATTTGCATGACAATAAACATGGTTTCCGTAGTCCAAAATAGGCAATATTAATTGATTTACCATAGTTTGATGTACTTTCCTAGTTGTACAGTGCAATAACCGTTTTGTTGCCCCAATCTCATATTAACTTTCCCCCATTTCATTTATATGGTGATCAAATTTTAAATATTGATCTATGAGAACTCCTAAGTATTTGTCTACCTCAGTTTGTCCTAAAATATTCCCTTCCCTAGTTCTAACAATTTACTTGGGAGTTCAAGTGTTCTTTATCTTGTTTAGGAGAAAACAGCATTGTTTGAGTTTTTTTACTGTTTATTATTAACTCTAAATTGGAAAAAAATGTCTGCATAATCAAAAAATCTTCTTGTAGTTTTCCTCTACTTCCTTATGATGATTCCCATCTGCAATCAGTACGGTATCGTCTGCATATAGATGGACAGAAGTATTTCTTAACAATCAGGTAAGTTGTTAGTGTATACAATGAATAAAAGGGGGCCTAATATCGATCCTTGCGGTACCCCTTGGATAACATGTAGTGGCTGAGAACTAATTCCATTTAGGCTAACAGTCTAAGACCTATTTTCCAAATAAGAATTAAACCACTGACATGGCTGCTTTCCCACCCTCATTTTTCCCAATAGATTCAACAAAGTTTTATGATTAACAAGATCAAAAGCTTTCGATAGGTCCACGTACACCGCTACCATGGACCTTGCCCCAAAGGGGTAGCAACCAGATCTAACAGGTCCATGAGCTGCAGGCTATGGACCTGCCCCATCTAAAACCAGACTGAAGTGGAGACAACTTCCTGTATTTTTCTAAATAGTCCATTAGTTGCCTGTGGACTATTCTTTCTAATATTTTGGAAACAGTAGATAGTAGGGCACTAAGACGATAATTTGTGGGGACGGTGGGGTCACTTCCTTTAGCAAGAGGGGCAGTCTTTGCTAATTTCCAATTTGTAGGAAAAATCCCCTCACTCAAGCTGCAGATGAACAAACCAATCAAAATAGGTGCTGTTTCAGACACTGATTCTTTTAAGAAATAATTTTCTATTCCATCAATACCACTAGCTTTTTGTGTTTGCAATTTGTCTATCATAATTTTAACCTCTGTAACAGTAATTCTACGAAATCTAAAATTTGGACTACTTCAACCACTTTCTTCTTCAAAAAATGGTTTCTGTTCATTATTTATACCTACCATTTCAATGTCAGGATGGTCTATAAAGTAGTGGTTTAACAAATCTGCAGTAGAATCTGTCTGCTGCAATTCAGTTTTCTTTAATTGTACCACTAGATTATTTCTAACAGGGGTCCTTAACTCATTTATCAGTGACCAATAGTCCCTGAGATTTTTTGTGTCCTGTAGTTTTTGTTTGTAATAAAAGTTTTAGTGTTTCTAATAACAGTAATAACTCTGTTCCTTATAGTTTAAAAATTTAGCCCAGGTATCTGGACACAAAGATTTTATTTATTTTCACTAAGGACTTGTACCTCCGAGGTGAGGCACTGGCTAGCTGCTCCATGCTGGATGAACCTCCCCGATGATAGAACTGCTGCTCCGGAAGAGAAATTAATTTTATCTGAAGAGGCGCACAGCAGCACTGTTCCTGCACTAGGGCTGGAGTTTGAGGTGCCCAGGGACTTGTGCCACGAGCTGGACTTTTTGCTGGACTGCCTACAATCCCAGTGTTGGTGTCGTTGTTCCATTGGGCACCAAAATTATTTACAAAAAGGCACAAGCGCCTATTGGCTCTGATCCAGCCGTGATGCTGGGCAGCCTCATACAGAAGGTTGCAACCCAGCAACAGCGGCTTGATTCCTGAGGGATATTTGAAATCGGATCACCAGGGGTGGCGAGGGTGACCTCCTGAAGTGGGTTCCCCCATGCCTTTACCTCGTCACTTCTCTAAGGACTTGCACCTCGGGGTGAGGCGTCGGCTAGCTGCTCCATGCCGGGCAGACCTCCCCCGAAGATAGAACTGCTGCTCCTGGAAAATAAATTTGTTTTATCTGAAGAGGCACATGGCAGCACTGTTCCTGCACTAGGGCTGGAGCTCAGAGTACCCGGGGACTTGTGCCACAAGCTGCACTTTTTGCTGGACTGCCTACAATCCCAGTGCTGGTGCCATTGTTCCACTGGGCACCAAAATTATTTTAAAAAAGGCACACGCATCTATTGGCTCTGATCAAGCCGTGACACTGGGCAGCCTCGTACAAAAGGTTACAATCCAGCAATAGTGGCTTGATTCCTGAGGGATATTTGAAATGGGAGCACCAGGGGCAACGAGGGTGACCTCCTGAAGTGGGTCCTCCCCCTATACCTTTACCTCGTCACTTCACTAAGGACTTGTGCCTTGGGGTGAGGCATCTGTTAGCTGCTTCGTGCTGGACGGACGTCCCCTGATGACAGAACTGATGCTCCGGAAAAAGAAATTGTCTCCCTCCCACACACCCCATTCTCTCCTCCCATTAAATGCACCGTTGGCCCTCCCACAACTTCTAAGTGGCCAATAACATGGGGTCATGGACTGCACATCAGACTAAGCTTACAGCAGACTAACTTACAACAAATGCTACCATATGACTCTAAACTTAAAGATATATTGTCTCAGGAGTTGTCTACATGCAAATATAAGCGCATGCATTGTGTACAAGTACATAAGATTATTTCTTTTCCCTCTCACAGAACCTGAGGTAATACTGTACCCCACCATATAGCAGTTTGTTGAGATTTTTCAATTGCTCTACCCTACTTGATGCTAGTCTGACAAATGATATTTTAAGCATAGTCTGATGGATCTGTGATCTACCTTAGTGTAACGTGTCACTGTGATACTGTAGGGTTAGAGAGGAGCCTAATTGCTGGTAGCCGATTTTCAGGCAGCTAAGCCTGGTCTATCTGTGTGCCTCGCTGGCAGAAAAGCGATCTTGGCTTGTTCGCTTTGTTTTGTTTGTCCTCCCCTTGGTGATTACTTCCAGGTCCCTGACTAACTATGGAAACTGTAAAAAGGGACTGCCTGGAAAAGGACACCAGGTACCCCATAGCAAGGCCAGCTAATCTAGACTAGGCCCTCCTGGGCCGACTCTCCCCTATACCTGGGCAGGATTTTTTTTTTTTGCCCCCACCTCTTGCAGTCATAGCACAGTCATGTTGCCACATGGTTCGTACACGACAAAGACTGCCTAGTCAGCTGCCTACTAGGCCAGGCAAGCCGTACCCTTACAATCCTAATTTACTTCTTGCCACCATTTATATTTTTGCCATTCTCTGGGTGGACTGCCTCTCTTGTCTATGAGATCCAGCCACCTATGGTCCACAAGGACCTGCTACCCATTCTACCAGTCACTACTGTCCCACCCTCTTCAGCACAGACTCCTTCCAAATCACCTATGAATTCACTAAAAAAGGGATATATTACAGTACACATCTCCAGTCCAGGAGGATAGCCAAAAAAGAGGTGCTCCCCACTCTCAACCTAACTATACATCTTCTGTTAACTGCATTATTGCTCCTAGTGGGTGATATCCAAATGAACCTGGGCCCCCAACTACAAATCTCTGTATATCCTCTCCTCAGGACCAGTCCTGGCTGTCCTCGAAGGGGCTGTGGATCACTCATATGAACATTTTCAGCCTCCGACCGAAGATGCAAGAAGTACAAGCATGGCTAGCCCTCTACAAACCAGATGTCTTTGTTGTCTCAGAGACCTGGCTGAAATCTTATGTCCTTGGACATGAGGTAGCTGCCATAGGGTATGACCACTATAGAAATGACAGGGTAACTAAAAGAGGGGGTGGGGTGCTCATCTATGTGAAGGACACACTAAGCTCCTCACAGATCAGCACGCAGTACAGCATCTGCTCTGAGAATGAATCGATCTTTATACACATCACCCTTGGCCGTGCCAAGCACCTCACCATTGGGTGCATATATAACCCCCTGAGAATGCTCTCCAATCCCTGGAGAAACTCACTAAAGCCCTAGCTAAAGATGTCTTGACTGAACTCCTTATCCTGGGGGACTTTAACCTGAACTGGGCCCAGGAATCAAAGATGACTCTCAACGGCCTGATACAAGAAGCTAATCTTGTTCAGGTTATCACTGAACCCACCAGAATGAATCTCAAAATGGGTAAGCACACCATTCTCGACTGGGCTCTGGTGTCAAACTCCACTAATATTCAGTCAGCAGGCACTATGGCCGATGCCCTGAGTGACCACTCACCAATCTTCTGTGTCTGGAAGAATGGGGCAATTAGGATCCAACCTAGAATCCTCACAACGTGTGACTACTCTAAATTCTCAGCTGATCAATACAATACCTTCCTTAGCAACATCGACTGGAGCCCGCTAAGACACCTCCCAACTCTGGACAACGCTGTCGCCTTCTTCCAGAAATCTCTTATGAGGGCCGCAGACCTTTTTGCTCTAATGAAGACCTTACATGCTAAAGGCAGATGCTATAAGTGGATCACTCCTCCACTAAAGGCCCTGTTGATCTGCCGCGACAAAGTTTGGAAAAAGTTCAAGTGCTCCTCTCTCCCTGCTGACCTAGAGATGTATAAAGCTCTTAGAAACCAATGCAAGCGTGCTATCAAACTTGCAAAAAGAGCATACGTTACTCACCTCCAGAAAACTAACCTTGGCAACCCGAGGTTATTCTGGTCTCATATCAATGAGCTGTTAAAGGGAAAAAGCAACACCACACCAGGCCCCATTGAGGCCAATGGACTGATACTGAATGATGGGCCCCTTATTAGCTCGGCCCTCAACCATCATTTCACAAACCTAGATTCATACAAGGTTGAACTCTGTGTGCCTAACAGGGAGCCCAGCAAACTGGAGCCTCCCAACCTCGACCGTCCAACTTTTCACCTGAGGTTGGTCAAGGTAAAGGAGGTACTCGCCCTCCTAAAGTCCCTGAAAACCAGAGGATCAGGAGGACCTGATGATATCCAACCCAGACTGCTTAAGAATGGTGCCCCAGCCCTCTCAAGACCTCTGACCTGGCTTATAAACCGGTCCTTTCTAGCAGGTACCGTCCCAGACCTGTGGAAACAGACTTACGTGGTTCCTATCCATAAGGGTGGACATCGTGAACCCATTGGCAACTACAGACCAATTTCCCTGCTTTGTATCCTGGCAAAAATCCAGGAAAAGCTGGTGTATGGTCAACTCTGTGACTACATAGAGGCTCACCGGCTTATTGCCCCGTCCCAGCATGGCTTCAGAGCCAAACATGGAACAGACACTGCCCTAATGAAGTTCTCGGTGGATGTGCTCAGGGAACTTGACAAAGGGACCCACATAGGAGTGGTTTTCCTAGATCTCTCCAAGGCTTTCAACACGGTTGACCACAAACTACTACTACACAAGCTGTGTAACATAGGCCTCAACCCCCACGCTCTCAAGTGGTTTGAAAACTATCTAACCGGTCATACTCAGAGGGTTAAGTGGAAGGATGAGATTTCGGACCCACTTCCCCTAAAGGAGGGGGTTCCACAAGGGTCCATCCTTGGTTCCCTCCTCTTCTCCCTGTTTATAAATTATTTGAATGGCCATTTTGGGGGTAGTGCTGTTGTACAGTACACTGATGATGCTGTCATCTACCGATCCTCTGCCAACCTGGGGAACCTTAGCCCACTCCTCCAAGAAGATCTTCTGTCAATGGAGAACTGGTTAATGAGAACAAAATGGTTCTTAATACTGCCAAAACCAAGGCCATGTTGCTCAGACCAAGATCCCTTGGTCAAGACAGAACACAATACCTACAACTTACCTCCAGATCTGGGAACTGCATAGAAGTGGTGGCCTCCGTAAAATACTTAGGCCTCATTCTGGACCAAGGATTCACACTAAAGAACCATGTTGACCAAGTTATCAAAGTCATACATGGGAAACTTGGTACCCTTTACCACCTCAAGGATCAGCTGATCCCTGAAGCTAGGATTGCTATTGCCTCTAGTGTCGTCCTGCCAACACTGACCTATTCCACCCGTAGTTCAGGGTATGGCAAAGGTCAAGATCAATAAGCTACAGGTCTTGTACAACAAGGTGGTCCACTTTGCCACTTAGTCACACTCTAGGAGCCACTTGTGACTCCCTAGCACTCATCAGTTGGCCTTCATTTGAAGCTGGCCTCCAGTACCCTCTGCTCTGCCTAGCATACAAGCTAATTAGCTCAACCCCTCCTGCCAGTCTCTCTGGACTCATTGCTGCCAAACAAAACCCTCTGCAACCTTCAGACCTCAGGCCAAACTCTTCTAGAAGTTCCAAAGGTGACCAAGGCAGGGGGCAATTTTCCTATACTGCTCCCCTTCCTGTGGAACAAACTTCCACCTGTGGTGCAGGAGGCACCCTCAATCAAGATCTTCTGTACAAGGCTCAAGGCACACATGCTCGCTATGAGTCAATGTCAATGCCATGTTACCTGACACCTCCCCTGTCGCCCATCCTGCCCACCCAAGTACATGCCTCACCCTATCTAAAGCTGGGCGTTCATACCTTTTCCTTACCTGGGCTCTCCATTTAACAAATGCTCAATGCTGTTAACCTTAACCTGTGTGTGATGCTCTGACTTGTTTTCCTCTCAATGATTAAAATGCTGCTAAATCTGTAACCTGTTATACAATATGTTAGTGCTACGAGGTGAATTCAACCTGTTATGACCTATTTATAGTACTACCGCTATATATCCTATTCTCCTTGTAATTCCCGGGTTGGCCCTGAAAAAGGGACCTCCGGGGCTCAGTGGGCCTACCTGGTCACCAAAATTTAATAAATAAATAAATAAATACATTTTATTTATTTATTTAGTATATCGGAAAGACCTTTGAGTGTCCAGTGGTTACAGAGGCCTGCTCATTAGGCAGTAAGAGCAATTACATGAGAATTTGACAAATAGGAGAAAAAACAGAGCAGCTGTAAGAGGTTGCAGGCTATGTCTAATTGATTGCCCTAGGTAACACACCCTGGACACCACCAAAATTTGTTGATAGACTATGGTTGAGAAACTGCATAGCATTTGATGCTATCCCAGATGGTGACAGGCTAGGTGACAGACAGATAGGAGGATCTGGTTTGACCCTTATCGCAGAGAACGAGAGGTGGGGAAATAGTGAAATGGGGGGCGTGGGGGAGGGGGAGGAGGGAGCAGCTCCAGAGGGCTTCTTGCTTTCTTCCATAATTGCTTTTTTAATCTAATCAATTTACCTAATTTGTGTCCTAACCATGGAGGTAGAGGAGATTTGTTTCTAACTGCTTCTTTTGGTGCAAATCGATCACATGCCTCAAGAAACATCCCAGTGAATTCACTCATTGCCAGGTTAAGATCAGGCATGAGAAAGACTCGAGGCCAGGGCATTTCTGACAAATATCAGCAAAACAGCAGCTTGTTAAATTTCCTATAACAGCTCCTGAAGGTAGGATATTTATTTTTAGGCTCACTTTAGCAGTTAACTGGGATCAATTTGTTTAGGGTTCAGACTGTCATATTCATTTGTGTTTTCACCTCAGAAATGCCTGTAGGGAAACCTGAAAGGGTTGTAATTTCTTGACATCCTTCACATGTGCTACTGCGGTCCATGCAATAACATGAAAAGCTTTTTTGTTTGCTTGTTTCTGTTCTATAAAACTGAGTTTCCAATGGCACAAATCTCAAATACTGAAGTAAGTGTGTGTGTGTGTGTGTGTGTGTGTGTGTGTGTGTGTGTGTGTGTGTGTGTGTGTGTGTGTGTGTGTGTGTGTGTGTGTGTGCCTGTGATAGCACTGGGACAGTTGGTAAGATTCTAAGCTGCAAATATTTTTGTACTCTAGTGCGATATTCATGCAATTTTCTGGTTATTATATGAATACAGTTATATTTATTTGTTTAGCTTTTGCTGATCGGGTAGATGCGTTAGGCAAAAAATCCTGCCTATTTTCAAGTATGACCCGAGAGGGTACAATACACAGTTGACAAAACGGGACAGTGATGAAGTACAAAGAATGCAGTACAATGCAGCATATCATGCAAACAATTGATATCCATGGAGGGATGGTCAGAAGAAAACCCTATCATGGTGGAAACCTGAGTGGTAAACTGGGAGACTTGCCTTTCCTGCTAAAGTGTCACCAGTCCAGGCTTAATGGTGAATGTATGTTTGATATAAAAGATTTCAGCAGCACACGAAGTTCAAGTTAGAAATGTGACTGATAATATTAAAAAATAAAAAACAAAAATTGGGAGACTAGGCCTCGGGGAAGAAAGCTCTCCCAGAGTCGGAAATGGAGTGATATTTTATTAGTTTTGGGGGGGGGGGGACAAGACTCCACGAGGGTCTTACTTTTAAAGCAGCAGTGCATTATAGTGGTGAAAATATTGACCTACACTTATTCTGTTTTAGGTTACCCCATATCTCCCACTTGAATGATGCACCTCTTTTTCCAGCTTGACTTATTTAGCACTTTCTGTCACATTTGAAATATTAAAAGGACTAAAGGAGTGCTCCATTTTAATATGGCTTAAACGGTTTAGCCAGTATTTTCGGATGTTTCTTCACATTTTGTTTTTGTTCCGTAAAGTAAGGGAGTTGTGTCTGCTGCATGCTAGTTCATGATAGATGCACAAAAAGTGATGTTAAACATTAGGTGTTCATAAATGAGAGCGTACTGGTGAAAACCCAGTCCAAGCCATGAAAGGAGCTCTCCTTTTATTAGTTCAACTGTAAAAAAAGTGGTAAAACAGACTCGTGTTGGAAAAAAGTGCATCATACAAGTCAGGAGATGGGTGGCACTATAAAATTAAAAAGGTATAGGTCAAAATGTTCACCACTATCATGCACTCCTGCTTTAAACTAGGCCCCCCACCATATCCCATTTAAGACAATGGCACTAATGCTGTGAGCTCATGATGGATATATAGGTGCTGAGCCCTAGAAAGCACACTGTAATTCCAGGAATTTCCAGCACTCTGAGTCCCCTCAGTTGGGTATCAGCCCACCTTGAAAACTTTGAAAACATACCTAAATCTATTTATTCTATTTTCTAATTTAAAGAGGTTTCTTGAAGAAATAATAAAATGCAGAGTATTGTAAGTGTAATATTTACTAATACACAGACGCATGGTAGGGCCATACCATAGTGGGCCCCCCCCATTCTGGCACCTATGTGTGTATACACACACACACACACACACACACACACATGCAGCAAAACGAAATATCAAGTTTATTAGGAAATCACCCCCAAGATGCCTCCCCCAAAAAAATGTGAGTTCCTCTTTGAAGTTTAAAAACAAGGCCTTTAAGAGCATTTTCAATTTTTTTCTCATATTGAAGAGGCCAGTGACTTAACCCCCAGACTTCTCGTTTGCTGCAGGGGCTCTAACCCCACGGACCCCGTAAGGGGGCGACCTCTGACCTGGGCCCCACCAAAATTTTACAAACCCGGCTCCTATGTGTGCTGTTGTTTCCGCCTCTTCTTTCTGGCATTGAACTAGGACTAAAAACACCATAACAGGACTGGGTCTTGTCAATTATAGCAAGTGTGGGAGAACAGGGGTGGGATATTCAAAGGGTGATGCAGGGCTTGCATCAAACCCTGCACTGAACCCATTTTTCGGTACAGCTGCACCAAACACCTGTGGCACAACTGAATCCAATTTTCTATTGTCAGGTGCATTTGCAACAGTTTCCTCACATTATGACAGCTTGCGCCGAATATTTGGTGCAAGCCCTGTAAAAACGGCCCCCTGAATGCAACCATAGGGTAGCTGGTCTCACTCTGGCCAGGAGAATGCCACAAGCCCTGTGAGCCATGTGATCAACATACCAGGGGCTTACAGCATTCTTGGGGCTATGAGAATCTAGCCCGTGGTCTATAAACATGCAGGTCAATGTATCACTGTTCACTATTTGAAGACCTTCAGTGCTTACACCGGGAACAACAAGCTAAATATTTGAGTGTCTCTATCACTTGTCAGCTTGCCATCGGTGGTGGGTTAGTTAATGGAAACTTCTAAAGAAAAGGATTGGGGAATATCTTGCATCAAGCAGATTACAGGATCCAAGACAACATGGTTTCATGGGGGGGGGGTCCTACCAAACAAATCTGATAGATTTATTTGACTGGGTGACCAAAGTTGTATCAGGAGGAGTGCTGGACATGGCCTACTTGGATTTCAGCAAGGCTTTCAACACTGTTCCACATAGGAGACTAGACTCAAGCAAGCTGGGAACTTGGGGTGGATAATAATGTGGTAATCTGGGTTAAAAAACTATTAGGGTGATGGAATGCAAAGGGTTGTGGTTAATAGAGTTTGCTTCGAGGAAGGGAGGGTGACCGTGGGGTACCTCAGGGATCAGTGCTGGAAGTGGTCCTCTTCAGTGTCTTTGTGGGCAACATGGCAGAGGAACTGGATGGAAAGGCCTGCCTCTTTGCAGATGACACCAAGATTCATGAAAGAGTGAACACTCCTGGTGGGGGGGTGCTTTGGGATCTGAAAGACTGTAGGAATGGTCAAGGGTATGGCAGCTGGTTTTAATGCAAAAAGTCCACAATGATGCACTTGGGCCATAGAAACATGGGAGCAGAGTACAAAATGGGCAGAGTGATGCTGGCAGAGGCCTAGCAGGAAAGAGACCTAGGAGTATTCATATTGGATGACCTAAAGGTGGCTAGGCAGTGTGACAAGGCAGTCAGAAGGGCTAGTGGGATGTTGGGTGCATAGGAAGGGGTATCGCCAGCAGGAAAAGGGAGATGGTTCTGCCCCAATATAGATTGCTAGTAAAACCTCACCTTGAATACTGTGTCCAGTTCTGGAGACCCCATTTCAGGAAGGACAGACAGAGTGGAGGCGGTCCAGAGGAGGGCTTCCAAAATGGTATAGGGTCTGCATCAAAAGCCCTATGAGGAGAGGACTAAGGAGCTAAATATGTACACCCTGGAAGAGAGGAGGGAGAGTGGGGATATGATAGAGACATTTAAATACCTAATAGGGGTTAATAAGATACAGGAGAGGGTATTTTTCAGAGAAAAAAGGTACTCTAGAACAAGGGGGCATGCTATGAAGCTGGAGCGGGGTAAATTCAGGAGGGATGTGAGGAAGTACTTCTTCACAGAAAAGGTGGGTGGATGCCTGGAACAGCCTTCCAGCAGAGGTAGTGGGGCAAAACAGAGGGGTTCAAAATGCCTAGAGACAGGCACAAGGAATCAGGGTAAAGAAAAAGGAAGAGAATGTACCATAGATCAGCAGCAGATCTGCAGCAAAAAATGTAGGTTACAAAAATGGGTAGACTGGGTGAGCCAGTGGCCTTTATCTGCCGTCACATTCTGTATTTCTCTGTTTCTGTGGAAAATCTTAAAAGGACAAGGTCACTTTGAAATCTTTCTGTCACTTCTTTACTTGGTACCATACTTGGTCATAAACAGAAGAAGGCATTACTCCATCAGGTCAATTTCCAGCCTCAGCGAGGCTATTTTATGGTCATTCTATGTTTTTAGCTGATAGTAAATACTTGTCCAGTTTCAATTTTCTGAATGATTTCATGGAATTCTCATCTCTAATAAATGTTTGTTGGTTACACCATTTCAAAAACCTTAGCAGGGTCAAAGAGTATTCTCTTATACTGTGGCCAAAGAATGGAATTCTCCGACTTTTAATTTTACTGCACTGTTGACAATATTGCTGCATTTAAATGTAATTAATAAGAATTACCTGTAAGCTAATAGTGTATGTTGATATTTTGTGTAGCTGATTTTATTCTTTGTATTTGATTTGTATTTTGTGCTGTATCATTTATTCCGTTTGTTTTCTTTTCGCATTTTGTTTCTCTCCCGGGTCCGCCTTGAAAAATGACAGTTCTTGTCCTTGGGTTCATACCCAGTTAAGAAAATATAAAATACATTACTTCTGGCATCGCCAGCCTAAAACCACAAGCTTGTATACATAGTGTGAATTTTCATGGAAAGTGGCAGGAAGGTACTTCCGCACCCTACAAATCACAGCAGAATATTCAGATTCGGCTGACTCTTCCTGCTGGAGGGGATGTGGATGTGAAGAGGCCACACACACACACACATATGTTTTGGTCCTGTAGGGTACTGACCAGATTTTGGGAGGGGGTGGGAGACACGGTAAGGACCCTCTTTCCTGAAATAGGTGAGCTACACCGGAGATAACCATCCTGTTGCATTACCCCAGAGGAGTAAGAAGGACACAACAGACTTATCTACTCAATATATTGCTTGCTGCAGCTAAAAAGGGAATCATAAGATTATGGCTACAAACACCCCCACACACACACACAGATCTCAAATGGGGAAACTACCATATATGAAATATACAGAATGGAAAATATGACAGCAAAGCTGCAGAATAAGATTCCAGTCCTAATGAACAGATGGAACCCATAGCAGTTGTATGTAGCGGAACATCGCCCTGATCTGATACCCTGACTCCCTGGTGAGCTGCAGACCTGGGTAACACTCTCTGTCCCTCCTAAACCCCTTGGCTGGCTGGCTCATCACAATATAAGCCCTCCTGTAGACGCATAACAGATTATTACTAAAAATGTTAACAGTCTTAATGAGTTGGGCTTTTTAGATATATTAGCTCCCGATGATGTTATTGAATATGCCTGTTCTTCCATAGCTGTATAACCTAATACCTATTATCAGTAAGAGTAACATAATATAGCTTGTTTCTCTCGAACCTTGTATACACTGATTGTAAATGTGCACGATGCTGAAACACCATTAAGATTATGTAAATGTCATCTGGTACATGTAAAATACCTGAAAATAAAAAGTGAAAGAAAAAATGAAAATGTAAAATAAAATAAAATAAAACATGAGAACCTAGTCTAGTTTGGTGGGGTTGAACTGTAAGAAAAGAACCAGAACATTTTGGCTAAAAGTTCTTCTTCAGGTTCTTAAGGGCACATCAAGACTCCCCTTTCAGACAAAAGAAATTAAAAACACATTAGACCCTTTAGTACAACCAAATGGTACCCTTCCTGTCCCTTAACCTTCATTCCCTTACTTGACCTCCTCCTCTTACAAGTACCACCCTATCACTAAAACCTAGCTTAAACATCAGGTTCATGACCTGCTTCTGTTAATGTTGTTAGTGATGACAACCATATTTTGTAACATCTAGGAGCCGTGTGGCCCACAGGTTCCTAATAGGCATATATGTTGCTTTGACACCTAAGGGTTAAACTCTGGACTTCCACTGGATCCTCTGTTGGTGAAAGACACTAGAACCATGGTGGGAGGAGCTTTTGGCAGGGGCACATGTGCTGAGCTGCTGAACTTCGAGATGTTGCTGTCCGATGACAGTCCCAGAGGAGGAGAAGGACCACATACCTTACTTTCTATCCAGAGCCTACATTTTATCCATAAAAATCAGGGACACTGGTTTACCATGACTGATAAAGGGCAAATTTCATTTTGCAGATGGAAGAAAATGGTATTGTTACCAGTGTCTGCAGCGCCAAAGCAGTTTTGACCAGTTTTCTATCCTTGTACATTTTTGATATGTGTATAAATATTCAGAGTGAAAGAAGGCTAAGTGTACATCAAATCAAATAAAGCAAAATGAAAATAGTACAAGAAAGAATTTATAGAAAAATACAATTTCTGAAGATTCACTGATCTGGTAAAAAAATGGCAAATTCCATGAAATGCTTTGTTCTAGGATCATGGATATGTTGTTCTATCCACACTGTTTGGCATGTCCTTTCCTTTAAGATTCTTGCTGGAAGCTAAAGCTGGCTCCTCCCACCCACCTGGGTGGTGTATGCCTTGGCTTTTCCTTTGACACCAGATCTTCCTTTCCGCTGGAAGATTCAGGTTCCCGCCTTATGGCTCCCATGTTGAGTAGACCCTGGCGGACAAATCTTCAGAATTACCCATAATTAAATTAATTTGAGTTTCTCCGCATCGCTTTGTGATCACGACTGTGATGGAGGACAAGTCCTCGCCCAGGTTCCGCCACTGCCTGTGTGGGCAGAAAATGACTCGCATTGACCTGCATGCCTTGTGCGTCTACTGCCTGGGCCATGCCCATGACACCCAGGCCTGCGACTTGTGTTGCATGTTCCAACCCAATGTTTTGGATGATCGTCTTGCACGACTTCAGCTCGGCAGACCAGAGAAATGAACCTACTGGTCAAATCAAAAGAAGCTTGTTGGGTGGTGTCAGTGGCTGGGGTCCTCTGAGCAACTAGAGCAGATGAAGGTCTTCGAGGATGAAGCAGCTCGAGCTGCTGATCAGTCTCTTCCATGTCAGTCTCAATTTGGGCTCAAGGAGATGTGCCAGTCTCTCCCAACCAAAGGAGAGGGCCTGTCAGGCGTGCCGTCTTCCTTTTGCGTAAAAGGATAAGGATTGTATGGAAAGACCAAATTCTAGAATTTTACCAGATTTTGTGGTGAAAACTGAAAATTAGTGTCCTTGATAAGGATGGAAAAAATTAGGCCCACTGGTGAAGTGGCAGAAGCCATTCCATGCATGTCCCCACCTGGGGTAATGATCATCCTAGGCTTTACATGGCTGTGTTGTAAGTGCAAGAGACTGTTAGAACTGTGGGTTAAAGTGCCAAGCAAAGAGGTTCACTAATGAGTCCTGAGCAAAAGGCTTACTGCTGACTTAAGTAACTACTTCTATGTAGACACTATCATTGCTAACTGTTACTAGAAAATTGGGATGTTTTCCTGTGGGTGAGGTTGGGGTAGGAACCATTAGCCTCTCTTTTAGCCTATCTGTCCTGGCCCAGGGACAGATGGAGGAACAAGACTCAATGGAAGTATTATTGCTGTTAATTCTAGATATTTGGAGTGTGGATAGGTGGATAGACAGCCATCTCCAGAGTGCCCTTAACTGTGGTCTGGGCTTCCTTTAGGGAGTCTCTCCAAAGTGCAGGTCCTCTACTGTGCCATGGCTAATGCTCTGCTAGAGTAATTTGAAGTGGATAACCAGATAAAGTGTCCCATTGAGTGTTGTGTGGCACTGTGTGTGTGTGTGTGTGTGTGTGTGTGTGTGTGTGTGTGTGTGTGTGTGTATACCTGTGATCCTTCCTGGAACTTGCCCCACCTGGCGATGAGACTGGGGAATATTGGGGCAAAGCTTTCATTATGCCCCAGTAACTTATACCCATGTGACCTTTCCTTTGGGAGGCTGGCATCATGAAAGAGTTTGTATGGGATCTGTCCCTGATGCAGACCCCCCCAGTGTGAACTAGATAACTGATACGTCCAGTGCTGATATCTGTGTAAAAGGTTACTGTAGACTACCCCTGCATTTCCTGCTGCGGCTGCAATTACAGTATTGAAGAGTGAAGATGTAAGGACACCAAATAAAGGCTAGCTACTTAACACTATTCATGCTTGTGGACATTGCTATGTGCCTTTGTGTGTTTTCATAGATCTCCCTTTTGCTCTTGTGCTCTCTATGGGGCCTGCATCCACAGATCTAGTGTATCTATTGTATAACTACTCATAGTGGACAGCCTCCCTTTGAGTCATGCTAGCTGCAGACTCCTTGTGGGAGAGGGGATTTTCACAGCAGGCAATAACCAATCATTATTGCCTGCTGTGAGCCAGACGTGGAAGCTGGGTGACAGCACTGATGCATCTTTATTACTGGAAATTCTGTGTTCAGCATAATGAGGCCTTGAGTGGTAGGCAGGTCTCCTGATACTCTGACAGGGACAGAGTTGTAGTTCTGAGCAACCTAAAAAACCCTGCCTAGCGCCTGTTCTGGCAATATTTTACTATATGCTGTGACGGCTGTGATTTATGCAGCTCACAAAAATCTCTATCCCTCACACACTCTTCCAATGATGTTGAGAATTGGTTTAAGAAGAGCAGACTAGTAATTAACCTCAAAAACTAAGGCAATGCTCTTTGCCCACCACCAGAACAAAGCCAGCAAAGTCCCTCCAAATCTTCCCGAGCACTTGTCAACCACTCGAACAAGTTTACTCGTACAAATGCCTTGGAATCCATTTGACTCGGCCTCTCACTTACATTGCACATCTGCCCTTGCCTTCCTCCATACGCGCCTTGGCATCCTCTACGGCACAAGGACTGCCTCCCACCTGATGCCCTCAGGCTCGCCATCACGTCCACAGTAATGTCCCTTATTGATTACGGCCTCCCAGTATATGGTGCTGCTAACTCCACTGCCCTCAGCAAGATTAGACTCACGCTAAATAAGGCTTGCAGGCTACTGACCAGTGCCCCCAGACTCACCCACACCTGTTAACTCTATGACATGGCCAAACTCCTAAACCTCGAGGAACGCATCCGCTACCAAACTGGCCTGCTAACCAAGAAGATCATACTTGGGCTCTCCCGGGGTGTCTGTCTCCATCCAATTTACACACCCCAGAGCCACCACCTGAACTTCGGACAAGGTCACTCTATTAGTGCCCAGAATTAGGACCTCCCAGACTCAGAGGTCATTCAGCTACAGAGCCCCTACCTGGTTCATCTCACTCCTGCAGCCATTTCCAACACCGCCAAAATTGCCCCCTTCAAAGCTGCTTCACGAGACCTGCTGTTCAACACCCACTGCTGCACCTGTCACTAAAAGATACTCTGCTGTTCTTCAGGCACTATTGACATAGCCCACTGGGCTGAACACCCACCACCCACCCCCAATCCCCCAGGCCCCTCTCTCCTCTGCCAGTACCTTTGGTACTACTTGAAATGTATATTTATCTACACATGGCTCACTAGGGTTGGATTCCCCTTCACTCAATTGGTTCAAGTGCTATCTATCAGATAGGTCACAACTGGTAAAAAATGGAAACTACCTATCCACCTTAAAACCACTGTTAAGAGGTGTACCTCAAGGCTCTATTCTTGGCCCCATCCTCTTTGCCATCTATATTAATAATATTGATGTTAACCTCACCCAATCAACATCCATCTGTTTGCTGATGATACTGTATTATGTTAGCAATCCTTCATTATCTAAAGCCGTGAACTGCTACAATCTGAATTTTCCATCCTACAACACAACCTACTGGATAAAAACTACTAAATGCAAAAAACAAAAATATGTTCTTTACCTCAAAGAGTTGCTCTGCCACTACCCCACCATCCACCACCCTACAACTAACCACCTTACTTGGAGAAGCTGGAATTCGTTGATAACTTCAAATACCTTGGAGTCTGGATTGATAACAAGCTTGACTATTCTGTCCATATTGAGGAGCTACTAAAGAAACTGAGACAAAGGCTTGGTTTATTTTTAGAATAAAGCACTACCACAACAGAGACTCCAAAAAAAGATTAATCCAGGCTTCATTCCTATCCCTCATTGACTATGCTGACTTTCTGTACGGACATTGTTCACTCCCCTCTTAAATAAACTGGACACCCTATACCACAGGTCCATCAGATTCATTACTGACCTTCCTTCAGCACCCATCATTGCTCCTTTATAAGGCAGTTAACTGGACATCATTACAACACAGAAGAAATAGGAATGCTGCAATTTGGATATTCAAAGCCTTATCAGGCAAGCTACCTACCTATATCTCAGACTGTTTTACTCAAATTACTTCTAGGCCATACAACCTAAGGATCAGCAAAATTATCATTCTTAAGGTCCCCAATGTCTGCACCCAGTTTGGGAGGGATGCTATCAGCTACTCACTAGCAATTGTTTGGAATTCACTCCAAAAACCATGAAGCTAAATAACCTCCTACCCTTAATATCCTTCAAAGATTATTCACCACCTATTCCCAGAACTCTGCAACTGCTTCCACAAGGCCTAAAACCTCGGCCCTACCCACTTCTTTGTGCCCATTGCCTTCTGTCTCACAGATTAAAAGTTTTAATGTGCCTTGTACATATGTATATTGTTATATATCAGCACTTATGTCATTGTATTACTGTTTATGTTACCCTGTCATTGTATTACTGTTTATGCTACCCTTGTCAATGTAATAACACTTGCACTTCTTGACCACTCAGGTCCATCTTGTAAATGAGCTATGCTCAATGATGTTCGCCTGATTAAATAAAGATTTTGATTGATTGACATGTGTTCAAGCAATTGTATGTAATACTATGTATCTCTGTTCATGCAACCTATGTAAAACTATGTCGACTCTGTATGTCTGTATTCTGTAAACATGTAAAAATCTGTTACTCTGTCTTGACTGTACTCTAAATTATGTTAACTGTGTGTGTCCTCTCTGTGACAAGGTACCTTTGTAAACGAGCCGCTGGCTCAAAGGTTGTAAATCTGATTATACAATAAATAAAAAAAAAAAAAAATAACTATAACTAGTAGCTGCTGAACACTTTTTTATTTTGTGATACCTACATGGTTTTATTTGATGAATAACTGGTCCACTGGACTCTAATCATTTTTAGAGCATTATTACTTAATTAACTTTGTTCAGGTGTTGCCATGACCCCGGGCAGTCACTTCCGGGTTGTGCTACATATAAATTCTTGCCCAGAGCGAGCGAGTCTAATTTGCATGACCAGTCATTATTGCCTGCTGTGAGCCAGGCATGGAATCTGGGCGACAGCACTGAGGCTTCTTTATTACTGGAAATTCTGTGTCCAGCATAGCGAGGCATTGAGTGGTAGGCAGGTCTCCTGACACTCGGTGAGAGGGACGGAGCTGTAATTCTGAACAACCAAAAAGAACTACAGCTAGTAGCTGCTGAAACACTTTTTTTATTTTGTAATACCTAACATACTAACATACTAATTGCCAGCAGATTAGGCCTTACGGTCTATCGTGTCTGCTTGAACCTCAGATCCCTAGTTGGGTGCCAAGGCCCTCTCCCCTCTTGTGTTCCAGAAACCCCTATCATCCATCCTCACCCCCCTGGGCCAGGCCATCATCTGATACATCCGCTTTCTGTGTCTGTCCCACTCTCTCTTAAAGCCCTCCACTGTGGATCTCTGAACCAGCTCTCCAGGCAGTGCATTACAAGGGTCCACCACCCTCTCAGTGAAAAACCTCCTCCTCCTCCTCTTTCCCCCCTCACCCTTCCACCTTCCAACTTCAAACCATGCCCTCTGGTGATACCTCCCTGCTTTAGTCTAAAGATCCCCTCCATGTTTACCCTATTTATTCCCTTGAGGTACTTGAAGACCTCAGTCATGTTCCCCCTGTCTCTCCTCTCCTCTCCTCCAATGAAAACAGGCAGAGCTCCTCAAGTCTGTCCTGATACTGGCCACACTGGACAGTAGTAAGGGAACCTTCCCCCAGGCCACACTGGATGGTAGGAAGGGAACCGCCCCCATCCAGGGAGCACCAAAGCCACCACCACTACCTCAGAGGTTGCGAAGAAAGCACAGCAGTTGGACCACAGTGGGCTCAGGGAGGGTGAGGATGGTGGAACAGAGGCACACCCAGTCAGTTGTTCCACTCCACAATCCATACACCATTCTGGGGGAGCATAGCTCCCCTATGGATGCACCCGCAGAGGAGAGCCAAGGAGGCTGGAGGACAACTGTCACAAGGGAGGCTTACAGAAAGGAGGCAGAGGACACCACAAGGAAAGGAAGAAGCTCCTGGTGGGGGACTCAGTTATTAGGGGGGTAGAATTGGGGGGAGCAGGAAAAACTGAAGTAAGGTGCCTGCCTGGTGCCATGGCTTGGAGGGACAGGAAGCGCATCCTTAGGATCATGAGAACAGCTGCATGGGAGTCTGAGCTGGATGTCATTGTCCACCTAGGGACAAATGACTTGGCTCATCATGAGATTAGAGCAGTGCAGAAGGACTTTGTAGAATTGGGGAGGGGCCTAAGGCAAGTAGCACACACAGTATCCTTCTCAGAGTTGCTGCCTGTCAATGGCATGAGTGAGGCGAGTGTACTTTGCACCATGCAGTGTAATGAATGGTTGAAAAAATGGTGTGGAGCACAGGGGTTTGGCTTCATTGGGGACTGGGGTTCCACCTGGAGGGACACCAGCCTATACTGCCAGGATGGTCTGCATCTGTCCAGGAAGGGAACAAGTCTTTTGAGCAATCGGTTTAAATGCTTCATTGGCAAGCTTTTAAACTAGTCGAGGGGGGAGGCACTGATAAGCAGCAGGAAAATCCCAGCGTCTTCCTACAAAACAGGGTACTAAATGAGAAAAAGACTGAGGTAGAAAGGTCAGTGGGGTATGCTGCAACAGAAGGTAAAGCCATCAAAAAATGGAGAGCAATGAGTACCAATGCCCGTAGTCTGAGTAACAAGCTTCCTGAATTAGTGGCCTTGATGGAGGAGAAACATCTGGATATCGTGGCAGTCAATGAAACATGGTACATGCAAAACCATGACTGGGACGTAAACATACCAGGATACACTATCTACAGGAGGGACAGGGAGGGTAAAAGAGGAGGAGGAGTAGCTCTTTACATAAGGGAAGAAATCAAAGCAACAGAACAAAAGGGTAAACAGGGAGGAGAAGAAGCACTGTGGGTAAATTTGGAGACCGGCAATGGCACCACAATCCGCACAGGGGTTGTATACAGACCCCCTTCTCAGGGGGAGGAAATGGACAAGGAAATGATAGAAAGTATACTTAGAATGGCAGAAAAAGGGGAGATATTGCTGATGGGTGATCTGAATATGCCAGATGTTAACTGGAGTGCAGTTGCAGCAGCCACTTGAAGAGTGGGGTTATTCTAGATGCCCTACAGGGGCATGCCTTAGACAACTAGTTTGGAGCCCACTCGAGGAGGAGCAATCTTGAGACCTGGTTCTCTCAAATGGAGATGAAGAGGGATCACAGATGTAGAAGTGGGTAGCCATCTGGGAACTCGCGACCCTCCGAACAGTATGGTTCACAATAAACACAGCAGTAGGAGTCAAGCCATACAAAGGCAAAACTACTGGACTTTAGGAGGGCTGACTTTGCCAAAATGGGTGAGTGCTAGGAATGCACTAGCAAATGGGCAGGAAGGAGGGTGGAAGAACAATGGGGAATAATAAAACTGCCATCACAGAGGTAACAAGCCTTGTGTGAAGCAAATAAACAAAACGAAATGATGTAAGAAACCACTATGGTTCTCAAAAGAGGTGGCAGTGAAGGTTCAAGAGAAAAAGAAAGCATTCAGGAAGTACAAGGAATCACAGAAGGAGCAGGACAGAGAACTGTATCAGTTAAAGCAAAAGGAAGCTGGGAAGGCAGTCAGAACAGCAAAGGCCCAAACCGAGGAAAAGATAGACAACTTAGTTAAGAAGGGGGATAAAACCTTTTATAGGTACATCAGGGAGCGAAGGAAGACCAAGGGAGGGATAGTGAGGCTTAATAAAGGGGAGGAGGGGTGGGCAGAGGGTGACTGTGAAAAGGCAGAGATACTAAACAAATATTTTTGCTCAGTATTTACAAATGAAGAGGGGGAGGTACCTAAAACAAACAATAGAAACACTCTGGATACAGAAGTTGATACCAGCTCATTTACAGAAGAAAGGGTTTGAAAGAACTCTTAAAACTGAAGTGGACAAAGCAATGGGGCCTGATGGGTTTCATCCCAGAATTCTAAAAGAACTAAGGGTAGAACTAGTGACACCACTGACTATCCTCTTTAACAAATCATGGGAGGATGGGGTGGTACCCGAGGACTGGAGGAGGGCAGATGTGATTCCCCTTCACAAAGTGGGAGCAAGGCAGAAGCAGGAAACTACAGACCTGTTAGTTTAACCTCAGTGGTAGGGAAAATGATAGAATCACTTCTGAAGGAAAGAATTGTCGAGTATCTAGAGGCCAGAGGGGCACAGGACCCAAGGCAGCATGGATTCACAGCCGGAAGGTCATGACAGACAAATCTGATAGATTTATTTGACTGGGTGACAAAAGTAGTAGATCAGGGAGGGGCTGTGGACATGGCCTACCTAGACTTTAGCAAGGCATTTGACACAGTCCCACACAAAAGATTAATATACAAGTTAGCCAGCCTGGGAGTGGGTCCCAAGATGACAGCCTGGGTAAAGAATTGGCTGGAGAATAGGACACAGAGAGTAATAGTAAATGGAGTCCACTCTGAAGAAAGGGGGATTACTAGTGGGGTACCACAGGGTTCAGTATTAGGACAGGTCCTCTTCAATGTCTTTATAAGCGATATTGCAGAGGGACTGGAAGAAAAAGTATGTCTCTTTGCAGATGACACAAAGATCTGCAACAGAGTTGATGCACAAGGTGGGGTGGAAAGGATGAGAAGGGACTTGGCAAGGTTAGAGGAATGGTCAAATGTATGGCAGCTTAGATTCAATGCTAAGAAGTGCAAGGTAATGCACCTGGGAAACAAAAACCCAGGGGAAGAGTACACAATGAGGGGTGAGATACTAACAACAACAAAAATGGAAAGGGACTTGGGGGTAGTCATATCAGATGACCTAAAGGTGGGCAAGCAATCTGAGAGGGCAGCAAGGAGGGCTGGGGGGATACTGGGATGCATATGGAGAGGCATCACCAGTAGAAAACAGGAAGTTGTTATCCCTCTGTACAGACAGCTGGTCAGACCCTATCTGGAGTACTGCATGTAGTTCTGGAGACACAATCTCCGCAAAGACAGAGACAGGATGGAAGCTGTCCAGAGGAGGGCAGCTAAAATGGTGCAGGGTCTGCACCGGAAGACATATGAAGAGAGACTTAAGGAGCTTAATATGTGTAGCCTCGAGGAAAGGAGGGAGAGGGGGGACATAATGGAAACATTCAAGTACCTCAAGGGAATCAACAAAGTCCAAGAGGGTAGCATCTTTCAAAAAAAGTGTGCAAGAACAAAGGGCACAATATGAAGATGGGGCGGCTCAGAGGTAATTTAAGGAGTATTGTTTCACAGAGAGGGTTGTGGATGCATGGACGGCCTTCCGGAGGAGGTTGTGGAGTCAAAAACAGTGGTGGAATTCAAGCATGCATGGGACAGTCATAAGGCAATTCTAGGGAGTTGGGGTAGGAAGAAGTAGGCTGCTGGTTAACTAGGATCTGCAGCTTATCCATTAGGTAGGGAAATGGGCAGACTGGGTGGGCCAAGCGGTCCTTATTTGCCGTCAAATTCTATGTTTCTATGTTTCATATGTCAAATCCCCTAGTCCTCGCATCATCTTAATTGCCCTCCTCTGTACCCTCTCCAGGAGCTGTATGTCCCTCTTCAAGTGTGGTCTCCAGTACTGTACACTGTAATACCTACAGGGTTTTATTTGATGTACAGCTGGTCCACTGGACTATAATATTTTTAGAGAGTTATTACTTAACTAACTTTGTTCAGGTGTTTCTGCGACCCCGGGCAGTCACTTCTGGGTCGCACTACATATAAATTCTTGCCCAGAGGGAGTGGGGTTAATTTGCACTGCCATTTTTGATTGCCTGCTGTGAGCCAGACGTGGGATCTGGGTGACAGCACTGAGGCATCTTTATTACTGGAAATTCTGTGTCTAGCACAGTGAGTGGTAGTCAGGTCTCCTGACACTCTGAGAGGGACGAAGTTGTAGTTCTGAGCAACCCAAAAAGAACTACACTCTTAGAGGGGCGGAGTTGTAGTTCTGAGCAACCCAAAAAGAACTACAACTAGTTGCTGCTGCAACACTTTATTTATTTTGTGATACCTATAGGTTTTTTTGATGTATAACTGGTCCACTGGACTATAGTCACTTTTAGAGAGTCATTGCTTAACTAACTTTGTTCAGGTGTTGCCATGACCCTGGGCAGTCACTTTTGGGTCATGCTACATACTAAATTCTTGCCCAGCGAGCAGGCCTAGCGTGTGGCAGCCTTATGCGGAGGCACATGACAGGGACTCATGATCTTGCGTGTTTATGTGGTTGGAGGGGCTGAAGTGCAGGAAATACTGTAAGCTGAACACTTTTACTGACTATAGATAACAGAGCAGTTTGTGTATAGGTAGCATAAGCAGTATAAGTGAGCTGGGGGTGATATTTTCGCTAACAGGGTTTTACATTGAGCCTGGTGTTTGCTGCACTAGATAAAATCATGCTCAACTGGTGGTGTCTGTTATGTGTGTGTGAATAAACAAAAAATCTCTTCTGTCCTTTGCTACAATACCAGATGTTTTGTTACTTTATCATGCTCACCATGGACAATACTATTAAATTATTAGAAGGGATATTGGAGTGTGATGTATAAAATGCAATATATACTATTTTCTGAGGAAACTATTATCACTGATTATTTTAATGCAGTAAGTGTAAGCATATTCAGAATTTAGAACATGAAATACATACACTTAGCTTACAGTTGAAGGCTATTGAAATAAAACCACAAGAAATTGGTACTGAAATCAATGCTATAGCACATACTAGTGTTGCTGCCCCAGGTACTAGTAATAAAACATTACAAGCACATATACCAAATAGAACCATCAACATAGTGGAAGTTGGGGGTGTCAAAAAATAAAAGAACAAACAAAAGGGACAGGGATGAAGAGGACTTTTAGGCAAACTCAGAAGACTTCAAATGGACAGAGATTATTACAAAAAAAAGATAAAAAAAGGGATGAAGAGCAATGGCATTTGCACTCCCAACACAAAATAGATTTCTACCATTGGAAGTAGATAATGCAAATTCAGTGGATAGTAACACAACTCAGGAGACAAACTGTGAGCCCACTCAACCCAATAACAATGGTCCTGACTGTGATGATGTAGATATAGAAACACCTGACTGTTGCAACACTCCTACTACCAACAATAGTGTTAATGCTATAGGTAATAATCAAAGAAATAACTATGGTGAAAATGATAACTCCCCCAGGAAGCTATATCCACCCCAGGATTCACCCTCAAACAATTCCAATCCAATTAACCATCCTGAAAATTCTGGGCATGGAACCCCAAAACAGGCAAGTGTTGGTGCTTGGAGTCTCTATGACTAAATACATAGAGCAGTCTTGTGCCAGATAAACACAACAGAGCCTGCTGTAGTTATAGGGAGCATGCATCAATGACATTACCATCATGCTAGACACTATCCTGCAAAATTCAGGGGTAAACCCATTAGTTTTATCCCATGCAGACACTAACGATTTAAACAGTTCTAGTATAAAAACAATGTAACTTGTCTACATTAGGATGTGCAAAAAACTAGAAGATAAAGGATGCACAGTTATAATTTCAGAAATACTACTAGTGTCTAGAGGAGGATTTGAGATGAATAAAAAAAATAAATACTATAAACAAATGGACCAGAAAATGGTCACTACAAAACAAGTATAAATTCATCACACACTGGGAGGAGTTTGAAAATAAAGATTAATTCTTACTGTCGGGACAGTCTGCATCTCAGTAAACAAGGAAACTACTTGCTGGATGAAAAAACAAACAGCATATTTTTTTTTTATTTGTTTATCAAGTCTAGGATTACAAATAACTTTGAGCCTTGGCTCTTTTACAAAGGTTCCACATCAGAGAAATACAAATTATGGGGAACATCAAGACAGACATTACAACAATGTGGACATTGCAAACAGAGTACAGATTATTACAATTCAAGGGTAGCATTGTAACAAGGCAGCCAGCGGCATTTGTCAGAGAAAATAGACAACAGATAAGAAGTGCCAGAGTCATAGGGAGAGGAAAAGAGGAGGGAGAAGGAATGTAGGAAGGGTGGGGAGAGGGTGAAAAGTGCAGCATCAGGTATACCAAGATGTAAGGGAGAATCCAGTGGGGGAGAGACAACTAGAGCAGAAAGGGAAGTGGAGAAACAAGGTTAAGTTGGGCAGTCACAGGAGCTGTTGGTAGTGAGATAGTCCTGAGGCCTAGTTTTAAACATGCCAATTGTTGGGGCAGAGGAGGTGGTTGGGCTGAGGCCATTGAACCAGAGTGGCACTCGATAAGCAAAAGAGCATTGTCCCTGTGAAGTGTGACAGTGGGGGACTTTCAGTAGCTGTAGCATGGATCTCCTAAGGCACCATTTGTTAATTTGGTGTTGTAACAGAGTTGAGACCCCAGAAGGTGCAAGGCTAAGGTAGATTTTTTTCACCATGGAGCAGGTGAGAAACTTTATGCGGTTTGATAGTTGGAGCCAGCCAGTCTGAGTGTACAGGTCACATGTGTGGGTGAGATGGTGAGCACCAGTGATGAGCCAACATGCTTTATTTAAGGCAGTTGAGAGGCGTCTGAGGGTTGCAGTTGTGGCTGAGCCATAAATGATGAGACCATAGTCTATTACAGAGATCACAGAGCTCAGGACTGCAACCTTCAAAGCTTCTGGCGTGAGGTGTGGTCTGTGTTTGTAGAGGAGACCAAGCCGTGTATTTGCAGCTCTAGCTACATTATCTACATGAAGTCCATATGAGAGATTAGGGTCAAGCTGTATCCCTAAGTATTTGAAAGACCCCACCTGATCTGGAGTGTTCCCCTGGGTGGTGGAGATAGCCAAGTGGTGTAGCTTGTGTGGGTTATGAGACCTGCAGAAAAGCATAGATTTGGTTTTCTTGTCATTGAGGACCAGTTTATGATTAAGAAACCATGTCTCTACAGAACTGAAACCAAGTTGAAGGTTGTGTTGAAGAGTATTACTAAACATATAAACTAGAAACTATAGGACAAGTAGCCACACGTCCACCTGAGGATATAAACAATTAATTGAATATCAGGGTGAACCATGATTATAAGATAATGCTTCTTAATGCAAGAAGCTTAAATGCCTCAAAAACATCAGAACTGCAAGCAATAATGCTACGAGATAAGGTGGATATGGTGGCAGCAACAGAAACCTGGTGGGACAAAAAAGCGAATGCCATAAAATAGCACAGGTTAGGAGGTAGTCTGGGGGGGTAAGGGCAGACTAGATGGACCATAGGGTCTTTTTCTGCCATCAAGGTATATGATTATTCTGTGATGCACATTTATTCTAATAACATAACATATTGTAAAGGTGGAGGTGTGTATTTACTTCAAAGGTGGCGTTGAGCACTTCCAGGTATTCCCACCCCAGTGAGGGGCCTGACATAGAAAGTTTATGGTTAAAAGCTACAATCAATAAAATGGGTAAAAAAATAATGATAGAAATATACTATAGACCACCAGGCTTGACTACTGAAGTTAACCACAAAATTATTAAAGGAATAACAGAAATGGCAAAATTAGGTGAAGTGATAATACTGGGTGACTTCAACTACCCAGGCATCAGTTGGGAACTATTTACTGGGAATAGTATTTCAGAAAGAGCATTCATTGATGCAATGACTAGTGTTGGCCTGTCACAGATAGTAACCCAGCCCACAAGAGGGACCAATATCCTAGACCTTATTCTCACAAATAATATTGATCATATTAATGGAATTGGAACCGAGTGTCCAATCGGGGGAAGTGATCATAATGTAGTCAAATGTAAACTCCATGCCCAGGTACAAAATAGCAAAAATATACAATACATCAAAAACTACAATAGAACTGACTTTGTAACCTTAACTAACCATCTCAATAGCATAGACTGGGACAGGAATATGAACCTAGCATCAACAGAGGAATCTTGGAATTGCCTGAAGAACACAATTTTATCAATTGAAAGTGAATTAGTGCCCATAATACAAAAACAAAATAAAAGGGGTAGAATTCCACTTTGGTTAATCAAAACAAGTAAAAAAACCCCAAAAAAACAAAGAAAAAGCATATTTTAGATTAAGAAAGTGTAACTCAGATGAAAACTACTCAACATACAGGAAAGAAGTAAGAACGTTAAAGGGACTAATTAAGAAGGAGAAATATAGACTAGAATTCAAATAGCTCACACCAAAGATAATAATAAAACATTTTTTGCCTATGTCAATGGAGAAAAAAACAACAAATAAATAATAGAGGATCATTTATCATTGGAAATAGCAGTATAATGGATGAGAAAATTACTGCAGACGTATTTGTTGATCACTTCTGTACAATTTTTAATAACAAATCAGACAGTTTAATTAACCACCCGAGTACCTGCACTGTTCCACCTATAAGTATAGAAGAATGCAGAACTGCACTCCATAAACAGCGAGCCCATTCATCGGGGTCCTAATAGTTTAAGTCCTAAACTATTACTGGAAACAGCAGATACCCTAATCGTACCTCTAACAACAATAATCAGTAAGTCATTAATATCTGGACAGGTACCAAAGGATTGGAGAAGATCAATTGTAGTATCTATATTTAAAAAGGAGCTAAAGAAAACATTCAAAATTGCTGGTCAGATAGCTTACCCTCAGTAGTCAGCAAAACAATGGAACAATTGATAAAAAACAGAACAGAAAATTAGCTAATTAATTGAGGTTTCACAGATACTCAACAACAGGGATTTACAAAGGGACACTCGTGCACTACTAACCTAATCTCCTTTTATTTATTTTTTTTGTGTAATTCATTTTCTCCCCGATGCGCTACCATGTTAGCAACTCCTTTGTGCGTGTCAAGGATGCTTCCGACCCATCCTGTCCCTTGAACCTTCACTCTCGGATAGCAGCCTCCTCGGGATGACCCAGCGTAATCCTTCGCCGGGTAGGTCCCCCTCTTATAAGGAGCCTGGGCAGGGCAAGCAGACCAGCTCAACGTCTTAGCCATGAGGTACTGCTGAGACGGATGGCTGCAGGGGCATTGATGGCCTCGGCGATCCGGGCAGCCATCTTCCAGCGTAACACGGAGCCATTTTACGTTTTCTGGTATGCCTCCCTCCTTATGCCATTGTGCAGTGCTCCTGGTCTCCACCAGAGGCCGCTGCCGACCAACGTCTACCCCTAACCCACCCCAGGAGAGGAGAGCAGTCCTGCGGATGCTCAATTCTCTCCTTCCCCTGCCAGCCCCTGGCATCCCGAGTCCATTCCCGAACCTGGGTCAGCGGCATGGGTTGAGGTGAGGTGCCAGCACCTCAGCCCTCTACACCACCGGGCCGGCTAACCTCCTTTTATAATACTATTAGTAACAGTCTAATCAATAACATACCTGTCAATGTGATCTTGCTTGATTTTGAGAAAGCATTCTACAAAGTACCTCATAAAAAAATTAATTGATAAATTATATAGCATAGGTTTAAGTGCACCATTAATCAGATGGGTGGATAGCTGACTTTCGGGAAGAGCACAGAGAGTCAGGATGGGACAACAGTTATCTAGCCTAGGGGATGTCACCAGCGGTGTACCTCAAGGATCCATTCTCGATCCTTCACTGTTCAATCTATTTATACATGATATCAATAATAACGTTACCAATCACATTGCAAAATTTTCTGATGATATGAAATTAAGGGGTGAGGTGGACACTGTACAAAAACAACACATTCTGCTAAAAGACCTGTAAATCATAGAGAAGTGGTCCACTGAAAACAAAATGACCCTAAACCAAAATAAATGTGTGGTTTTGCACACGGGGGAAAAACAACCACCAAACGACATACAAATGAAATAACCAAATATTAAGAGGAGTTACTAAGGAAAGGGACCTGGGCATCATAATTAACAATAGATTTACCCAGACAAGTCATTGTAATAAAATCACACAAACGGCTAACAGTTTGGACCGTAGGGGCGGGGGGGTTGCAGTCTGTTTTAAGACTGAATTGGGTCTCTCGAATGTGGTAGTGGGTGAGGCTGAGTCCTTTGAGTGCAGTTGTAGCAGGTGTAGGCGTTGAATCGTTCTCATCTACGTCCACCGGAGATGGGAAATGTTTCTTACAGGAGTGGCAGACTTCCTCATCGACATAATCATTTGGGCGCCCAGGTGATGGTGCTGGGTGACTTTGCGCCTGGGTCGACGATGAACTCTCTGATTTAGTAAACTTCCTCCAATTAATGTCTTATTTCGGCCTCACACAGGTAGTTTCCACTGCTACACATAAATCTGGACACTCTCTTGACTTCATCTTCCTCCTTGGGATTGATGCATTCGATATGGGGGTGGAACCAGTCGTTTGGTCTGACCACCACATCGTGAGGTTCAATTTTTGCACCCCCCTGAGAAGGCCAGCCCCTTTGGAGATGGTCAGGTACCGTCCATTACAGAATGTTACTCCACAAGGTCTGATGGCGGTGCTTGACCTTTCATCCCTACGTTTGGTGGGCAGTAGTCCAGAAGCGCTCGTACAGGCTTATAATGAGGCCATTGCGGTTGCTCTGGATTCTATTGCTCCTGTTCATGAGCGCCCTCTTTCCCGTCACCCCAGGGCCCCTTGGTTTGATGGGACTCTGAGGGTAATGCGGAGACAAGGGCGAAGGTTAGAGCATTGCTGGCGCAAGTTCGCCCTTGATGACGACCGCCTTAGATTGACTGAACATTATACTAGTTATCAATCTGCAATCACCCATAAGAAGGCAGAATTCCTGTCCAGGAGATTGCAGTTGCTCAGAATCGACTGGCTCAGCTGCTCGAACTGTAGACAGACTGTGCAGCCAGCCTGTCTGCAAGTTCAGAAAGCCTTTCACAAAGTGAGTGCGATGAGCTTGCCTGATACTTTGCAACTAAGGTGGCTGACATCAGAGCGGACTTGCATCCAGCAACCTCTAAGGTGTTGTGGTGGGAGTGTGCGAGCACAAGACCTCACTTCTCCTGGAGTTCCTTTGTCGACGGAGTTCGTGGATATTATGAGGATCATCCATAGTATGCACCCTAAGCTGTAGCTTGGATTCTGGACCTACTGCCAATTATTTTGGGTTGTGTAGACATTATTGGTCCAGTATTAGTAGTGTCTGGTGCTCCTTGGAGTCGGGTGAGTTTCCTAGCTCCCTGAAAGAGGCGGTGGTGACACCTCTCTTGAAGAAAGCTTCCTTGACCCAGACTGTTTTTCCAGCTATCGACCTATCTCTAACCTTCCTTTATTAGGAAGGTCATTGAAAAGGTCATGGCTGCCCAACTGGATGACCATTTAGCCATCCATAATATCTACGAATCCTTCCAGTCTGGTTTCCGTAAAAGACACAGTACTGAGACAGCGCTGGTTCGGGTGCTAAATGATCTTCTGAGGGCGAGAGATCTAAGGAGACGTTCTATCTTGGTTCTCCTTGATCTCTCTTCAGCTTTTGACACTGTGGATCACATGGTGTTGCTAGCACGCCTGGGGAAAATTTGTGGAATGTCTGGAACCGATTTTAAATGGTTCGAGTCCTTCCTCACTGGGAGATCTCAGAGAGCTGTGTCGGGGATTTTTTCCTCTGGCCCAGTCTCTTTGTTGTGTGGAGTGCGTCAGGGTTCTGTGCTGTCGCCCATGTTATTGCAGTGTACATGCTGCCCTGGAGAAACAACATAAGCGGTATGGGCTGAGGTTTCACTGCTATGCAGATGATCTCAGCTATACCTGTCCTTTGCACCAGCATGGAGCTCTCTCGGTATTTAATAACTGTCTGGGGGAGATCCAAGACTGGATGGATTCTAGTTGGCTAAAGTTGAACTCGGAGAAAACTGAGGTTTTGATTATGGACCCGGGTGGTCAGATTGGGAGGTCATGTGTCGGCGCGCCGTCTGGAATTTTTCTCGGCGGTGTGTCGCTTTCGGCCTCTGAATGGGTGCGTAACCTTGGGGTGATTCTTGACGATAGGCTGACTCTTCAATCTCAGGTGTCAGCCATCGTCAAGACTTCCTTTATCATCTTAGGAATATTGCCGGGTTAGGCACCTTGTTCCGCCTGACTCCTGCCAACTTTGGGCCACGCTTTTGTGTCCCGCGCCTCAATTACTGCAACGCCCTTTACTTTGGGCTTTCTGGGTTGAAATCCGCCGCCTACAGCTAGTGCAGAATCGAGCCCAGGTTTCGACTGGGACAAGCAGGTCCTGTCATATTACCCTGGTGCTCCATGAGCTGCACTGGCTCCCAATCAATGTGGATCACCTTTAAAGTCATTTATTGACTTTCAAAGCCCTTCACGATCAGGGTCCAGCCTATCTGAAAGACCTTCTGGGGTCTCATTGCCCTAACCGATCACTCCGCTCGGTGACATGGGGTTGTTAGAGATTCCAAGAGTGAGTTTGAAATCTTCCGGCAGTAGAGCTTTATCCTATGCCGCACCCACTCTTTGGAATTCTCTACCTTGCTGGTTACGGGAATGCTCCTCCGTGGAGACTTTTAAAAAGGAATTAAAAACCTATCTCTGGAGAAGGGCCTTTTTTGAAAGTTAAATGCATTGTATAGTGTGTGTAATTTTATTGTAGTTTATTATGTTTTTAGAATATATTTTATAATTTTCATGGTTTGTTGTTTGTATTGTTTGCTGATGTTTTTATGGACTTGTTCAGCGCCTTGATAGTATGAAAGGTGCTTTATAAATAAAATTATTATTATAATTATTATTAATAGGTCATTTGTAAATAAAACAGAGCAGTGCATCCTTCCTCTATATAGAACATATGTAAGGCTGCATCTGGATTTCTGCTCCCCTTTTTGGAATCTGTATTTAAAAAAGGATATAAATCTTGTTGAAAGGGTACAGTGCAGAGCAACCAAAATGATTCCTAAGTTGAAACATCTAGCATACAGTAAGAAGATAGGATACATAGTACTGGGCTGGTTACCTTGGAGGATTGTAGAAGCAGAGGTGATTTAATGCAACTGTACATAATTTTATATAATCCTTCAATCGTGGCTCAATGCAACCTTGAATGTATTCAGAGAAATGTAACACTGAGGAGTCACAATAAGCAACTGGCCATCCCTAAGAAAAATAGTTGGAAAAGGGATAACTTTTTAGGGCCACTAGGCAATGGAATAATTCACCACAGAACGTTGCTGAAGCAGCAAATTTCTCTCAGTTTAAAAAATGACTCGATGAGCACCTTTGCTGGACTATAAGTTAAACATAATATACCCACTTTGTGGTGGGAGACACTCTTGATGGGCTTTAGCCTTCTTGTGTCTAATACACCTAGTAACCTAGTAAATGCTAGAGACAAAGCACTAAGACAAGAGGAAAACCTATTTTGGACATTAAGTACTTTAAGATTTAAATTTAATGTTACATTTTTTATTTCCTATCGAGTTCAAATAGATCCAGTTTGGGTTCTAGATGTCCTAATTTACTAGAACGTGTTGGGGACTTTGCAGAATCTGAATAAGAGCTAGTATCTGTCCAGACTCCTTCACCCCTACATCAAAGGCTTGTACTGGACATCCCACTGGAGCTGCCTAGGAAGGGGAACAAGAGTCGATGGAGCTAGAACCAGAGTTAAATTTAGTCCTTCACTTGTCCTTGAAGTCAGAGTCATGGTGCACCTTACCCAACTGATACCTGGAGAAACTGTACTAACCACTAGCAGGACGGTAGCAATGAGTGGTTGAAAATTCCATGGAGTCTTCCCATTCCAAACTGGGGTCTGCATGCTGAAACCTGAGCTATAGGAGGTGGACTTGCGTATCTCTACAATCCAGGGAAGGGTTACTAGAAGTTGGATTGGACTTGTTCAACCAGGCTTGATGGACAATCAGGTTCTAGTTGTGTTTAGTATTATATGTAAGCCTTCCCCCGTGGGGCTTACTACATTGCCCAGCAGGTGCCAGGGTATGCATGTGTAAGCCTCCCAAAATGGGCTTACCTGGTTATGGCTACAGTCCTCTGGTCTCCCGCTGGCATCCTGAGTGGCCATTGTGGGGCTCAAGCCTGGGCACCCCGCTGTTGTTCTGTTGCTGCTGTAATTTGGGGACCTTGGCCCATGTTCCAAGTGGGGCCACGGTCTGATTGCTGTTTCCACACCTCCAGGCGCATTGGGGGAGTTGGAGCAGTCTTGGTGTGGCTCCAAAAACCAGGCTGCTAAATTTAAAATAAAAAACATGGTGTCTCTGCACCCAGTGCGCATGCACGGCCGCTCAGACTCAGAAATTTAAAGGAGCTATGGCTCCATTTCTGGTTTCGGCCATGTGGCCGACGTTAAAGTATATCCTGGCCGGCCTGGTGGTGTAGAGGGCTGAGGTGCTGGTGCCTTACCTCAAACCACACTGGTAACCCGGGGTCGGGAGTGGACTCGGGTCGCTGGGGGTCAGTGGGAGTGGGAGAGGATTGAGCATCCAAAGGACTGCTCTCCTCTCCTGGGGTGGGTTAGGGTGATGCCTCACTCTGTAGCAATCCCCAGTGGAGACCAGGAGCACTACAAGATGCAGCGCGACGTCAGGGGTTCCAGGAAAATGGAAAAACCATCCCGGATTGGTCAGGATGATGGCAGATGATCTGCCGACACTACCGAAGAACTCTCGAGGAGTTTGACCACCTCAACAGTGCCCTGGGGCCAAGAGAAAGAGTGCGCTGGCTGCCCTACTGGTGTCTTCCCCCTCAGAGGAGGGAGACCCACTCGGCGAAGGGTTACGCCGAGCTACCCCAGGGTCGGCTGCGATCTGAGGTAGGGGGGTTCCAAGGCAGGAAAGTAGGTTGATGTCAGGGATCATGGCTGTCTGAAGGAAATGGCAGATCTGGGGCACGTAGGACGGGATAAAGAAATAATGCAAAAAAAAAAAAAAAAATCTCTGGCTCCAGGGAATACAGAGGACCCAGGGAACCCATAAAATGATGACCAGACAGCTTCCGGTCCTGGGTGGAAGTGTGTTCAGATTTTTGAAAGGGCTTGTGTCTTCACAGTAAAGGGCTGGACTTTTTGAGGACCTGATGAACAGCAAGATGGCGGCCTACATTGAACTACATAACCCAGGGGAGTGCTGGGTAAAGTGAAAGGGCATTGAGTTTGTCCAGGAAAGTGGTAGCCAATCAGAAGGTGTGTGTGTGTGTGTGTGTGTGTGTGTGTGTGTGTGTGTGAAGACTGCTGGGGACTCCTGAGCCCAAATTCCTGCACCTGTTTTCCCACTGGCTTTGGCCACAGACTCCTCAAAGAAACTACAAAGCTGTGCTGGGTTGTGCTGCTGAGAATTTATAATTTTGCTCCCTGTTGGACCAAAGGTTGGGAAGTAGTGTGAACCTGAAAGAACAGTGAACCCCTGATATGGATTGAGCTGCTGTGCTCCCCAGAGGGTAATTGTTTGGTAAGTGTGAACTCTGCAGGGAGAGCCTGTGACTGCTGTGGCAAGCACCTGTGAGAGGGCCCAGCAATGTTGTGAAAAGAGACCCAAAAGTGAGAGTGCTGAGTTAGAGACTGTGCAACAGCCCAGCTGAAACTGTGTAACCAGGGTGTGCAACTGAGGGGTCTAAGGGACCACATCTATCATCCCCTGGACCAAAGAAGAGGAAGCTGACAAATGAAGGAAGATGTCGACAGGCCTGCCCATTCGAAAACTATCTGCAAAGGCCCCCGGGTGAAGTTGGCAAGGCCAGGCAGGTGAAGACCAGCGCTCTCCAGTTTCTTCAGTCCTCCAGATCTGCAACCTTGTGGTGCACCACCATCCGGAGACCTCCACGGTACCACGCAACTGCCATTTGACTGAAACTCAGCCACTGAAAACCCCCTTTGCAAACTGCAGAACTGTAAGTACCCCAACCTGCAGCCTTGGGGAGTCTTATTAGTTAGTTAGGTTACAGGGGGTAAGTTCTGAGCTGGTTTGGGTTAACTACAAAGTTGTGCCAAGGCAGAGAGTCCAAGTGTTGAAATTGTGTTAGCAGTTATTTGGGCCCTGACGAAAAACCCCAGGCCTGCATCACCACCCCGGTGAGGTACCCACCTTATAGGAACATTTCTGGGTGCACCCAGTGGTGAGAGGAGGGGAGGGGTTATATTGAGGGAAATCATTGCTTCTCAAAGTGTTGTGGTGTTTGATATGCTCCCTTTTTCCTCCTCCCTGAATAAATACTTTTATTGTTTGCATGTTAAGTATTGTTGCTGTGATTTGTTTCCATATAGTTACTGGGATGAGGGATATTTATTGTGTGGGGAAAGTGTTCTAGGGGGCAGCTTACATATTTTCCTGGGGGGTGGTAACCTGCTCTTTGTCCACAGGTATCTCCTGCCACGTACCATGGGTGGAGGCATTGCGACATAGTTGTTGACCACTGGAGAACCCAGGCTGGCCCCCTTAAAGGGGTTTACCAAGTTGACCCGAGGGCCCCGGAGCAGCCTAGGTGAGTCAGAGGCCTGTTACACGTGGGTGCCAGGACCTGTAGTTGAAGGTGGGACCTGGCACCAGCAAATAAAAGCCACCACATGGTAGGTAGTGGGAGCTGGGGTTGAGTTTCGAGTGGAGAGGAGTCAAGGAGCCAAGTAGGGCAGTCAGCCCGGGTTCTGGGGTGAGGCAGTTGCCACCCCAGCTCCTCCCAGAGGGAAAGCTAGTCCTTCTCAAAGAAACTATGTTGGGCTAAAGAGATTGGGGTGCTGCCCATGCCCAAGCGATCCATGGGTCCCCAATGCTGAGGAGGAGGAGCTGTGGCCTGCATGGAGGTCTGCGTTATGATCCTCAGCACCAGGACAGGCAAGCAAGGGGCCTACAGGGTTGGAAAGGCCGGTGGCTGCCATGGTAGGCTGCAGCATGAAAGTGAGGAGGCCGGACTGTGGGAGGCTCAAGGTGGCAGTTCAAGGCTGTAGCCTAATGTCCCATGTCCACCAGGGCATACCGTCACCACAGCAACTCCTCCACTGTGAAGACCATCACAGCGACAAGAATCGGGCAAAACCTGCACGTCGCTGTGATGGTCTGTGCAGTGCCTGAGACTGCCTTGCAGGGTGTATTGCCCCCCGCCCCCTGTTTAACTCTGACTTGGAGTTGGAATCCTAGAGACCGGGGGGGGGGTGTGGGGGGCAGAGTAGAAACACAGAGACATCCCAACACTGCAGTGGCGACAGTCGGCTGCCACTGTCGGGGATGTTTCCGTGTTTGATGTTGCAGTGCATGGTAAAACCGTCCACCAGAGAGTGCCATCTGTAAGTGAAAGCCCAGACTTGTGCCCCATGATGCTGCAAAAAGTGGTGTGTGACTGCGAGTGCAGAGTTTCCTTTGTTGGGTCTGCATCGTGGGTGCCTGCATCAGGCGTGCAGTGGTTGAGGTATGAAAGCTGTAAAGTGGAGAGAGAGAGAGAGAGAGAGAGAGATCGAGATCGAGAGAGAGAGATCGAGAGAGAGATCGAGAGAGATCGAGAGAGATCGAGAGAGAGAGCAGTCAGTGAAAGAGCTGCCGTGTATTTAATGAGTTGTCTTGGCTGTATTGTGGGGAATGGAGTGAGCAGTTTGAAAAGTTTGGGAAAATCAATTTCGAGTTGCTGCCATCACCCCTTACATTTTGGAGCTTGCCTGCTCTGAGGAGGAGATTCGTAGACTGTGTGTCCCCCCAGCCATGTAAGTAATACACTGGGGCTCTGGCTGCTCATTTCTGTGAGAACAGTAATCAAGTACTCCCCAATGCTCCATGGAGCTAATGATGTTTTGTGGCTTGAGCCTTTAGTCAAGCTTAATTCAGAAACTGCTACAAAATAAATCCTGAAGGGTTCAAATCATTTTTGGCCTGGACAGTTACTTGACTCTGTTTTGCAATTAAGGTGAATGAATGCCTGTCTTATTTATTTTGCTGCTAATACATTTTACCCTCAGAGACTGCTGGTTGCACCCCATATCTGACAAGAAAAAAAAAACACTCCGAGGGAGCCGATCCATCGCTGCAACACCATGGAATCGGGTACCGACCATTTCATCTGTTATATTTTCTGAACTATGTTTCTGGCTGTAATGTGCTCCCTTCCCCAAAAACTTGCCTCTAAATACCTCTAAATAGGGAAGGGGGGGCTTACATATAGGATTTATTTACTAAGTATTGTGGACTGTAACAGTGCAGGCATTTACTGTGGGCATCAACCATGGGGACAGGCCTTTCACAGACCTGATATGAGCTAATGTCCTCAGAAGGACTCCTTTTTGAAGATATTGTAAAGAGAAATTCACCAAAAATAGACAACATTTGAAAATATTTGAAAAATTTTGAAAATTAGAATGGGAACAGTCCATGGATTCAATGAGAACTGGAGATGGACTGCTAACACAGTAAAGAACTGGCCACTAAGAAGCCAAGCACAAACTGAGGCAACCAATCAATTCAGTCAAAAAGAAGGATCTGACAAGTAGAGGAGCTGGATGCGATGTAAGTGGTTAGGGCAAATTATGCCTTCAAATGGTATTTTATGGTTCCAGGTAAGAACTAATGATCTAGAAATCTGCAAGAGTGTGGCTGAGGAGAATCCACATTTCAGGACCTCAAAAACTTAAGAAGTTTTCAAAACATTTCCTTTACCACTCATAGTGGTAGTGAAGGGCCCTAACTTGCTCTCTGAAGTGATTCACGGAGTATCATGCGGAATTGTGAAGTACTCTGCAAGATGAAGCGGAGTACTTCAGGTCATAATGAGGAACGTGAAGTCTATTGAAAGCAATGACTTTATGCTTATTCCACCTTCCCAAACCACTACTCCTCTATTTTAAGGCGAAGTACATTGAAATCAATGTACTTCGCATCACTTCACCTTGTTGGTGAGCTCCAATGGTGAATTTTGCAGTGATTCATGGGATTGCAGGTCACATGGGCTCTAGATTGTGCTGAACAGCTTCAGTTCAGGGTAGTGTGTGTAGGTAGCTGTAGGAGACAGTTTGCTCTGAGAGCTCTCTGCAATTCAAACCCTCTAAAATCTGTTAAAAAAGCCTTTTTAATTTTTTTTGCTCAAACGTTAGGGCATTGATTGTAGGAAACCCTCCTGTGCTCATATCATCGCGTGTTTATTGTTTGTGTGTGGATTTTTAATGTTAATGTACAACATTCAGTCTGTGTACTGACAGACAGTGGAAGTGTGCTTTGCGGGAGGTGCGTATCTGTGGTGTAGGTAGATTTAAGTTGGTGAAATAGGGAGTTCTTTGGTTATATTTTTCTTGTATAACTGTGTTAATGTATACAGTAATATTTTCAGTTAATTGTTTAAAATACATGGTATATTACTGAAGTTTTCAATTTGCTTAGACAAAGTGTGTTGTGAGTATGTGTGCGGTGCGTGACATCAAATAATACACTTTTTATTGTGCCACAGTGTAATTGCAGCAGTGTGAACCTGCTATCCACTGCACCTGCATGATCTTGTACTGCCATTGTGGTATCTTGGTTTTGCACTGTTACTGTAATCTGCAGTCACAGTGCTTCCCCCCCCCCCGACCAGCAAAAGATATTCTTTTCTAGATTAGATTGTGACTTGAGCACCACTGGTTAGTTAAGGTGCTGTTGAACTTCTTGTGACTTTGCATCTGTATCTCTTGTTGAAGCCACAGTTGTTGTTTTTTTTTTTTTGGGCTTCACATCCAGCAGCCCAGAGTGAACGTTCCAAAATCTAAATTTGTTTAGAATATTCTTGCTGAACCCCCAAAATGCCCTCAAAGAGACGCGCAAGCAAAGCTATTTCCTGCCATGGCATTACCGTCAGTGGTAAGATTGTGGGCATGGTAGTACGCAGTCACAGAAGTGCATTGCTGATGAGAGGAAACGTATTTCTCCTACAGTGTTTTTTTACAGTGCATTGGTAGCTTCACTCATAGTTGGAGGAGATGATGTCCCAGCTGGTGGTGTTAGTGTAGTTGCTGGTGGTATGAGTATTGCTGCCTAAATTTCCACTTCTGACCAGTTGACCGTGTCCAAAAATATAGTTGAGTGTAAAGCAGTGAGTGACAGTGTAGATGATGTCATACTCCCCAGTAACATCCCACTGGTAATTGTACATGAAGATTCTGATCATCATGGCAACGATAACACACAATCTCACATTTCTTCCACTGCAGTTCAGGTCATGCATTTGCCATGCAATGATTCACAGTGTGGTGAAAAAATATCGGGTGATGGTGGTGCTGATGATGAATCTGATGATGCTGATGTTGCTGTGGTTGCAACATGCAGTCCACATGCCAGCATCCAAGCAGAGGAAGTGGATGTGGATGATGTTGATGAATATGATGATGATGATGATGTCAGTGACCCCTGTTGGGAACCAGAGAAAAATAAATTCAAGGTGGCTGTGTCTGGGTCTGTTTGCATTAACCCACCCCCCGTAAAAAGTTGTGATTTACCAGTTTCAGTTGATGATGATGATGATGACCCAGTAATAATGATAGGTAGTCGTGATGGTCAGTTGCAGTCCAAGTGTGTCCTGCCTGAAAAAATCATGTAGCACACCCCCCACTTCAGGGTTTAAAAAAATGGAATCCAATAAGCAGCATCAGGGACATGTTAAAAGTAGAGGATCACAATCCCTTGTTTTGAATTTTTTTGTGCAAGATGCAAATGATGAGTCAGTTGCAATCTGCCAGGTTTACCATGCACGTGTGAGGCGAGGTAAAAATGGGAGCCATCTGGGCACAGGGGGGACAGCATACACATCTTAAGAACAGGCACGTGGCACTGTGGACCCAGCACAAGATGGCAGCTAATACCACAGTGAGGCGTTCACCTTCGTCATCAACCATAATGAGCATGTTATCCCCTTCCATGACTGTAAGATCATGTAGGAAGTTAAACGTGTGCAGTCGCGATGAAATAACAGCAGAGGATTACTACAGGCATGATGAGGTGGAAGAGCAGAATGATTTTGAAGTCTTGTCCAGTGGTGGTGAGAGTAGCAGTTTTGGTGGTGGTGGTCAATGCAGTATGTCTAGTGCAAGTGGTACATCAACCCCTGTTCGTAAATCTGGGAAAATAACTTAATTTGTGGATTTTTCATCACTTGTGAAACCATCTTCATCACACGTCTACACTCCACCCCCTGCCATTCACAGAGCAGAACCATTTGTCATCACTCCCCATGTAAAACATTTAAGTCAGCCCATGTTATAGAGTGTTTTTGTGCATAAGCTGAAGTACCCACCACATCATACAGTGTGACGTGAACTTAATGCTGCTGTAGCTGAAATGCTGGCAATTGGTCTTTGCCCTTCCTCGTGGAGAATTCTGGGTTCCGGTAGTTTGCAACATGTGCCTGTTCAAAATGGAAAGTCCCATCCAGGACATACTTTTCCACCCGTGCTGTCCCTAAGTTGTACCGTACTGTGTCCGACTCTGTAAGACATGCCCTTCAACATTCCTCCTCTCCATTCATCCATTTAAGTATGGATATGTGGACAAGTGGCAAAACAGCAGGGAGTTCATATTTTTGTATAACTGCTCATTGGGCGCAGGTGCCTGGTGTTGTTTGTGCTGTTGGTAGTGTGAATAATCAGTGTAGTAAGGTGGTGTGTCGTGGTAGCAATCTTCCAGGAATTCGACAGCATGCAACGATTGCTATGCACAATGTGACCTGTTCACACACTGGTGAAAACATGCTGGAGTTGGTACTGACTGAAACTGACAAGTGGCTGAACCCCCTGCCCCTGAGATCTGGGTTCATAGCAAGTGACAAAGGGTCAAATGTGGCTAAATGCATCATGAATGGTGGCTTTATTTGGGTTCCATGCATGGCCCATTGTTTAAATCTTGTGGTGCAGGGTTTCTGCAGCACCCTGATACAAAGGAAATGCTGACAGTTGCACACCATATCTGTTATTGCTTTTCACGCCTGAAAGGCTCGTGACCAACTTCGGCAGTTGCAGATCCGAAACTGCCTCCTGCAGCACCGCTGGAAGCTGGAAGTTGTCACCCAGTGGAACTCCACTTTATACATGGCAGAGAGGTTGTATGAACAATACAAAGCCATCTCAGAATATCTTGTTATGCACACTAGCCATGACAGTTCTGGGGTCTCCATGTCTGTGACTACTGAACAGTGGCGCCTCATGGACTCTGTAATAACCATTTTGAGGCCTTTTGAACATGCCACACAGGCAGTGAGTGGTGAGTCTGCCTCCATTAGCCAATCAATTCCACTGCTGTGGGTGCTGAGGCAGACATTGGTGAATGTACAGCATAGCCTTGCTGTTGCCGGAGGCAGGGCTAGCAGTGTGTTGCTGAAACACATGCTGACAGTATTCAACCAAAATCGTCACATCTTGAGCATTCAGCAAAGTGACAACTTTGCAATATCAGCAATACTGGATCCATGAAACAGACATGGAATTGCCTCAGTACTGGAGGGCGGGTCTGAACAGGTAAAAAATGTCAGTGGGCAACTGGTGCGCTTGGTTCATGGGGCACAGAGGTCACGTGCCAAGGTCAGCAAACCTCAGCAGCATAATCAGGCTGAAGGTGAATCTGGAGTAGTATCAAGCATATCCTGTAAGGGGAAGGGGACTGCAGTTTCAGGTGGTCTGTCATCAAAACCAGTTGGCATTAACCCACTTTGGGAGGCTTTGCTCCAAGTGGGAATTTGTGAAATAAATGATTTCAGAGAACAGGATGATGCATCAACCACTGGACTTAATGCAGCACAGTGAATGATTGAGCCATATTTGTCTGAAAACAGGCATCTGTCAGTAACTGATGATCCTGTTTTATACCGGAGTGGAAAGGCCAGTGAATGGCCAGAGCTGACCGCAGTGGCACTGAAGTACCTGACATGCCCACCCTCCAGTGTAAGTGTCAAGAGGGTATTCAGCTCAGCAGGTGCAGTAGTTTAGGATCGTCATACAAACCTCTCTCCTGCAAATGTCAGTTTGCTGACATTCATAAAAATGAATGAGAAGCACATACCAGCTCAGACTGCAACCTCAGTGCTTGTACCCTGGCCTAGTCATGGTTTTGCTGATGTAGAAATAGACCATCCTGGTGGCACTGGCAGTGGCAGCATGAAATGGCCTACCACTGACTTAGATGATGACATAATGGAGAAAGAATTTTCCAGTGGTCAGAATTCAGACATAGATGACTGCGAGGGCAGCTTTCTTTATGAGGATAATGATGAGGTTAACGTTGGCAGGTTTTAACTTAAGTGGTTAAAAGGCTGTCACATTTGTTGTATGGTACATGTTTTCTTTTTCATAAAGTTAAATTGGTGTCCCACTGAGTGTGATTCAAATTCCATATGTCATGTCACATTTGTAACACAGAGCACAATATATCCTGGCCCCTGGACCACCACCATAAGACTGCTGTTAACCACTGCCACTATAGGGAATGTCACTGTGTGCCCCCCATGGACCACCACCATAAGACCGCTGTTAGCCACTGCCACCAGGGGGAATTACTTTGTGTGCCCCCGGGACCACCACCATAAGACTGCTGTTAGCCACTGCCACCATAGGGAATGTCACCGTGTGCCTTGACATGTCTTGACCATGCCAAGGCAGAGGGAGTCGAACAGGAGACCACATCCATCAGCCACAGGCACAAGGCTTCTTACTATGAATACTATAAAGTGAGTATGTGTACTAATGTTTTTCATGCTATTCAACTTCCTTTAGCTGTGTGTTTTTTTACTCTTGCTTTTCCGAGCTGCAGTGGTCAAACAAATACGATCAACGTATTTTATTTTTTTACAGGTTAACAAATGACTCTTCTTCACTGAAGGTCTGTATCAATGGTACAGCATTACTGTGTACATCAACCTATGAGATATCCATTACCATACTGGTAAGTATATCAATTTTATTTAATCTGTTCCTTTTTTTTTTTTTTTAAGAGTGCAAAAAATCCAACTGATGATTCTTAAAGTAGATGACATGTATGTCACAAAATATTTGCCCAACACGTCATGCACTTTATTCCAAATTTGCAGCTGCAGCCATGCCAGTGTTGAAAAAAGCTTGACCTATGTCATATGACTTGACAAGATGTAGTTTTAAAATGTAACCTGAGTTAAGATGCAGGGACACTGACACAGTGTATTTCTTACAGCCTGGTACTAACTTTATTTGTGATCTGATGATTTGGTGTTCTTGTGGCTTCAGAGCTTGCTATCTGTGTTAATCCATATACCCATGGTGGAACAGCCACAGCTTAAACATAATAGGTTACTGCTGCAATCAAGTTGTAATAAGTCCTTCATTTCTTTTTTTTTAGGAAACCTCCAGATGCTTTGTTGTGTCATAGTTGCCTTATCCAAATAACTTCAACATCATCCCCCCCCCCCCCCGGCTGGCAGACATGCAACAAGTAGAAGTCGCATGAATCGATGATGACCATGACCATCATTACTGGACTGGAGAAGGAAGCAGATAAAATCTGTGAATAAGTAACCAAACAATAAACCATTAATGAGACCTATTTGCAAATATGATAATCCCCCTTCCCCCACAAAAAAAAAAAACGTACATTCATTGGCTTGAGAGTATTCCATTTCCAATTCCAATGCCACAATTTCTCAAGCATGGGAATGTGCACACCAACAGTATGTGACCTGTGACAGAAAATAATACAGTGAGTACATGTGTATATATATGTCAACCCGCCCCAAGGAAATACGTATTTGTATATATGTATACAGTGTATTGACTCACCAAGGCTACTATTGGTGTACACACAAAGGGCACCCTTCCTGTTGAGGTGATCGCAGCACACTTTGGGCAACAAACAGTTCTCTCAGTGTCATGATTTGTGACGGTACACTGAGTGGTCAGTCATGTTATCTCTCCTTCATACAGTTTGGCAAGACACTGTGCATCATCACATCATCATCACAGTAAGGTCAATACACAGCAGCGTTACATGTAATTGCAACAGCAGCAGCATTTCTTGTAATGCTCCCATTTCACTTTATCACCACTGGGGAATTTTCTAGACACAAGACAGTTGCATTTTGGGGATGCACAAAAATTCCGGTGACAGTGTGAGCACATGCACATGACTGAGTGCTGCCATTAATTCTGGGACACTTTGCGTTTGGTGGATGCTCCCATTTCACTTTGTCAGCACTGAGGAATTTTCTGGACACAAGACAGGTGCATTTTGGGGATGCACAAAAATTCTGGTGACTATGTGTGAGCACTGCACACATGACTGAGTGCACCATTAATTCTGGGACACTGCATTTGGTGTAATGCTCCCATTTCACTTTGCCAGCATTGGGGAATTTTCTGGACACAAGACAGTTGCATTTTGGGGATGCACAAAAATTCTGGTGACTGTGTGTGAGCACTGCACGCAAGACTGCGTACGCCATTAATTATGGGAGACTTTGCATTTCATGTTACACTCTCATTTCACTTTGTCAGCACTGAGGAATTTTCTGGACACAAGACAGTAGCCTTTTGGGGATGCACATTATTTCTGGTGACTGTGTGTGAGCATATATAATGTCATAATGTCTATCTCCAAAAATAAATATTTTTGGAGCCTCAGTAATGTTTACTTTCTGTTGTGAAGTGTTTGTCAAAGCATGGACTGAACAGTGCAAGTATACTGTGGTAAACTGCATGTGTGCAGTCAATGTTTTCCTGTGTGTGCATGCACTGTCCAGCTTTGAGCAAACATATATATATATATATATATATATATATATATATATATATATGGTGTGACTTGCTGCAGTATGTAAAGAATAAAGATAAGAATATATAACGTATATTTTATTTGTACCATCATCAGCAGCGGAGTAAGTGATATGATATTTTTTCAGAGGTCTGGGGCCAGTGTGCACCTCAGTCACTCATAGTGCACACATGTCTTTGCAGAGATACAACTTAAGTTTTTTAACAAACCATACCCAACAGACATTAAATATTGCTGAGTCACCCAAAATATGTTATGGTGTACAGACATTTTAAAGTCGTAATACATAACAGGTACTGCAGTCCACTGCCACCACACTGTGTAAACACTGAGCCGTAATAGGTGTTATGATGTACAGCAACTTGCTAAAAACTGACACTGCCAGTCTAAACTAGAAAGACATCACTTATTCCAGAACAAAAATGAAAAGAAGAACTGTGGTAGCATAGTGTGTTGGCATTTGGCAGTGAACTGGACCTTATATATTTCTGACTTTATAGTGTCTGTACACCTTCCGTCAAATATTTTGGGTGCCTCGCCATCACCAATACGTCATGTCTTTTGGGTACGGTTTGTTGAAAAGCAGGATTTTTTGTTGCTATATGATCTCCTAAAAGTCATGTGTGCACTGTGTGACTAAGTTGCACTCTGGCCAGAGAGCTCTGAAAAAATATCATATCACTTAGTCCACTGATGATGATGGTACCAATAAAATATACGTTATATATTCTTATCTTTATTCTTTATACCATAAACACTGCAACAAATCACCATATGTATGTTTGCAAGAAGCTGGACAATGTCTGCAGTACATATACACACAGGAAAGAACACTGACTGCACACATACAGTTTAGCACATTATACTTGCACTGCTCAGTCCTGCTTTTCCACAACCACTCCACGACAGAAAGTAAACATTACTGAGGCACCGGAAATACGTCAAGGTGCACATTCTTAACTTGGATTATAATAACAGGGTGTAACCCCCTTGTTACCTGGGGTTACTAGAATCCCAGTAAGACCTAATTGTAGGCAGAGAAGGCAGCTTGTGAAACTCCAGTTAAATGGGTTTCACACTGTCTCACTCTGTTCTCAGTCTCATCTGAGACTGAGGGATGACATCACCATAGAACTATCACAGCTGCATGAGCCACAATGGAATCTGCAGCAAAGGAGTTGGAATAGAATGTTGGGAGGTTTGAACAGAGTCAGTAGTCAGTTAGAGTTGGGAGCTTGCTGTGAAAGCAGCACAGCAGCTCAGTGTAGGCTGTTGGAGCCTCAGCCCTGACAGAGGGCTACGTTTAGGTAAAAGGGGTGTGTGTCTCCACCAAAAGAGAGACACAGAAGATAATTGAAGTAGTGGAGACCGCTGTTTTGGGTCTCAGTGCCCCCTCCCTCCGGGGATGAGGGCAGGAAAGGGTTTCCTGCATATTCCTGGGGCAACCCCCTGGTTCTGCTACTAATGGAGAAGCTGCCTATTTGTTCCAGAGTTTTTTTGGGAGAACAAGAAGATTTGTGAATCGCCTGTGGGGCACCTGCAACCGGAGGGTGAGTGTCTTCTCTTCTTGAAAGGGCCTATGTGTGACATGTGGGGATTGGACTACTGAAATAGTGGGAGGGCTAGAGTAATAGGCTTAGCCAAAAAGTAAAAGTAGGTTCAAGTCCAGCGTTTGTTGGGGAAGTCAAAAGACATGTAGAGGAGATGTGACATATGTCTACCCAGTAATCTACATTGCAAGCTTTCAGTAAGCGAATTGTTTAGTTTCAGAGAAATAGCCGGTATGGACTGTAGGAGCTGGAGGTGGAGACCTCCCATCTTTAGTGACCAGGTCCACCTCTCTGGATTTTCTCTGTGGATTTCTACTTGCCTCATGCACTTGGCCAGTGACGAGGGAAGTACCCAGACGTGGAATTGGAAGGAAAATTCCCTCTAGGAGTCGAAGGCTGTAGTGTGGTTTGGGGAGCCACAACAGGATAATTGGTTCATTTCCCCAAATGGACCGTGGATCAAGTGGCCGGCGGGGGAGCTGGGCCAGTGGGGAAAACCCAAGTAGTGTACAAGTCAGGCTGTGTACCCAAAGCTGCGTGCAAGTCCGGGCTGTGTGCCTGGTGGGTTCAGAGCCTGAGGGCTGCAAATAGTGAAAAAGTGTTCTGTTGTCTCTAATCTGCATTACCAGGAATGTAGCCCCATGAGGGTCCGTCTATGCTTTGTTTGTTCAGCTTGGATGTGAATAAAAGCACACTGTAGAATCCCATTCCTGGTTCTGGACATTAGTTATTGCTTCCTGTGTTTGGATTTACTTGGGTGCCCCTGTGCAGAGTAGCCAAACCTAGGTCCCCTGTGCCGAGTAAACTCATCCTCCCCAAACCCAGTCCCAGCAGGTACTGCTGTCAGCTTCAACAGCATGCCACCTGTCATTTTGCTAAAAGGCAGGGGTGAGGGGTTACAAAAATGGAGGCACTGCTTTGGATTTAATTCTGGGAGGAAAGGTGCTCGGGCAGGGGACTTGTGTTTTGGCTATCTGGCAGTGGGTAGCCCAAAAGCTGAAGCAAGTAACTAGTGTGTTGCTGTGTGCTGTGGATCTTATTCTGCTGTTAAAATGCCAACTGTTTACCAAGGAGCAGTAAAGCTAAAAGAGTGTGCCCTTGTTCTGCATCAAATTGTTTACAGCATTTTGTCAGCTTTTTAAAAGAACTGTGATAAAGAAAAGTGTGGAAGACTACGGTAGCAACAGGAAAATTGTGCCCTGGACGTTGGAAATGCTTTTAAAATGAACTGTAGTAAAGAAAAGTATGGAAGACTAGGGGTAGCAACAGAAAAATTGTGCCCTGGACATTTGAAATGCTTTTTAAATGAACTGTGGTAAAGAAAAGTGTGGAAGACTAGGGGTAGCAACAGGAAAATTGTGCCCTGGATGATGGAAATGCTTTTTGAATGAATGAGAGACTTGCAGGTGTAATAGCTATGTCAAATGGCTGAAATGGGCTCCTGTCGTGGAGTCAATTGAGAAAAAAAAAAAGTTGCATTCTGCAATTTAAATTTGCCTGCTCGACGATCGCCGTGAGGAGAAGAGCACTCGCGAGGAAGAAGAGGCTCATTTGCATGGCGTCGTGTGATTGGTCAGCCTGCAATCAGTCCCGCACCTCAGCCAGCTCTACAGTGACTGCCCCAGCATTCGAGAGGGAGTGTGAGTGGAGTGCATGTACTGGCTAGTGGAGGAGCGTCGCGGAGTATTAAAATAGCTGTAAACATTCTAAAAATAGACTTTCTTGTTCAAAATTGGGCTCAACCCGCTAATCAATAATCGTCGGAATTGCAAGTGTGGTGGTTGAGGAGACGATCGGCAGGACTGCCCACCCATTTCTGTTCTGAGCCCTCCAGAACTGGCTGGGCCGTTCTTCCCCATTGCAGCAAACAGCTGCTGATAACAATAACAACGTGGAAACTGCTCAAACAGTAACTTTCTGCCCTATGCCATATAAATGTGTGTGCAGCAGTGTAGTCGCTTTGTAACTAACGACTGTGTCAAGTCCTGCCAGCAAGTGCAAAGTCTGTTAAGCCATTGACTGTGTGCATAGTAATGAGTTCAGCCTCGGTTTAAAGTTTGAAGCCAGAGAGAGACTGTGAATTGTAGCCAAATGTGCAGCACTAGTTTTACAGGTAATCCTGTGCTTAAAAACCTGAAGCTTTAAGGGACTGTGAGTCAAAGAAATGTTACCAGCATGTAAAAAGTCCATGGAAAATCAAGTAAATGTGTTTAAAACAAGAACAGTGCAAGTCTGTGCAGTTTGCAAAAGTTATCAGTAGCGTGTGTAAATCGGGTGCGCAGTGGCTTGACCCAATTTCTGAATGTTGATGCACAGGAGTGCTGCCGCCGCCATTACAGGCTGGGGTAGTAAAGTAAACACAGCAGCAGAGGAGCCATTTTAAAACTAAAGAAGGTGTTCAATAAAGTGGGACTTTCAGTTACAGTGAAGTTTTCTTTGTTTTTCTGCAGTTATGGCCTCAGGACCAGCTCGCTATCCGGATCATGCCCGGGTTGCAGTAACAGCAGCAGTGAATAGACTGAGGGATATTGAAAAGTGGTGCTTTGGAGGACAACTGCCTCCTCATGTGGCGATTCCTGGATATCCAGTGCATGTATGTCAAATATGCTTGAGAGCTGGAAGTGACGTCTTCATGATTCCTCACTGTGCTGGATGCATAGAAAAATATGGCTTGTATAAAGCGCCTCAAATTCGGTTGGCTCCCACATGGACAAAGGTTCAGGAATCTGCAGTTGGCAGCACACAGCACCAGGCGGAGCCTGTGGAGGAAGGCCCCTCAGGGGAGTGTGGCACAAAGCTAGAGGGTGCAGAGTTAGAGACAGAACCTGAAGTTGAAGTTTCGGATGCTGGATCCCAGAAGGAAAGTTCGGATAAAGCATCAATAGACCCCTGCGGGGGGGGGGCCTTGCCTAAGTCTCTTAGGAGAAGATGAGATGCGGGAGGCCTTTGAGTGGGAGGTGTCAACCTCCACGCCTAGTGATGAGTGGATAGTCTCAGGAGTGAGAACAACTGCTCACTCCTGGGCTCAGATCCTCAGTGAAGAGGAAGATGAGGGGGAACCTATGTGGCCTTGTGAAAAAGGAACGGGTACACAGCCTCAAGATCTTGCCTCAGAGGAATGCATGGAAGAGGGTGGTGATGCCACTGCCCTGGCTTTGCAAGAGGAAGAAGTCAGGGATCCATTTCTAATTTCTTTAAGGATGCGAAACTGGCAGAACCAGGACTGGCCACCCCAAGCCAGGCCAGCGGTCTCAGGTTGACCAAAGCAAGTAAAGAGGAGACTGGTTTCAGTAGAAAGGCAAATGAGATCTATGGTATGACCTTTCCTACCTTTCCTTGGAAAGTCTAGGAGGAGATTGAGAACAGCAGGAAATCCTGGATCTGGGCCGAAGCAATGAAAGGTGTGCATCCTGGGGCCAACAAGCATGTGAGGAACAGACTGTTTCACGAGAAGTATACCCAGTGGAAGAGAGGCAGGACACTGTTTATAGACAGAGTGCGAATAGTGGATGGAGAGGGACATGAAATCTCCCACTGTGTGAATTAAGTGCGCCCAGACGGGGTAATAATTCAAGCTCCTGACCCCCGGTACTATTGGCTTCAGTGCAAGGACCTCCCAGCAAATGTGCCCGTGCCTACTAAATGGACAGCCGAGCAGTGGTAGTCAATACTGCCACACCAGACTGTGAAGTGCCTTTATTGACCCGCCAGTATGGACATCCAAGACTCAGGTGCCCCACATTCATCAGTTCTACAGTGTACTGGCCTTTCCAGAATCCGTTGACTGGCCCACCAGATGACTTCAGATCCAGAGAGGACACCAGCTCAGCTGTATCCTGCTTCATCGCCTGGTAATCGGATGACGTCGGACCAGCGTTTTTTTTTTTTGTTCCTGTTCTAAGGTTCCATCTCCAGAGATGACATCAACCAGCAGTTCCCAGATGTGCCTCCTGTGGTTCCCGGAAGATGTCCTCCCAGCTGTATTGGAAGAAATGCTGCCAGGGAGAGTCTTCGTCAGAGGTGCAGGTCGGTGCAGAATTTTCCATTCTACAAGGGGCTGGTAAGTCCGAACTTTTCTATCTTTATGACATTGCAGTACACACCCTCCACTAGCAGACTTCAAAATGTGTGAACTGTCCTCAAAGACTCTCCCCTTTGGGACTTTGGCCTGTTAGAACTGTGCTTCACCGGGCTCCGTCCCAGGAGAGACTCTTTATTGGACTAGCCTTCGGGCATTGTGGTCACTAGTTGGGACTTTTAGGGCACTCCATCCCCCCAAATGTGTATTGTAAATAATGTCATTGTTTTCTAATGTAAATACTGTTTTTCTACCTTCTTCTAAAAATCTTTTTGGGATTCTTCAGTGTTTTGATGGTAGGGGTTTTAGGTAGACTGTGTATGCAGATTAGGAGTGTGTGTTGTCTTTCTTTTTCTTGCAGGTGTTCCTGGAGAAGATAGAAGAGAAGACAAGAAGAGGAGGAGGAGGAGCTCATTGGAGTTCCTCATTAGTACTTTAGTGTGTAGTGATTTAAAGTACTGTGGTGTTGTTATTGTTGTTGTTACTGTATTAACCCTTTCCTTCCACAGGTGTGGTTGTGGGGGAAGGGAGGAGGCAGTAAAGTGGTATTTTCTTGGTGTGTGGTTGCAGGTTGCCCAAGGTCGGAGAGGTCCCCGGGTTGTTTTTGTTTTGGGGTATTAAGTTAAAGGTAGATAGGTTTTCCCTAGAGGTTGGGGATAGACAGGCTGTGGTCCTGAATGGCCATTGGGACCGCAGTGCTGATCTATCAGGGCTATGCTCTGGATAGTTCTAGCAAAGCCACTAGATGGCCATAGTAAGTGGATAGTGTAGAGGCTGATATGTCAGCTAAAGGCCTCTAGGCCCTTAGTGTTGCCTGCCTGTGCTTGCACATGGTAGGAGGGGGCCTGATCACCCTCCTCCGCAGGTAGTACATAGGGTGGGATGGCCTAAGGCCGGGTAAAAAATGACAGCGGACAGTCATTTTCCTGGTCAAGGGCAAGTGTAACCCCCTTGTTACCCAGGGTTACTAGAATCCCAGTAAGACCTAGTGGTAGGCAGGGAAGGCAGCTTGTGAAACTCCAGTTAAATGGGTTTCACACTGTCTCACTCTGTTCTCAGTCTCAGCTGAGACTGAGGGTGATATCACCATAGAACTATCGCAGCTGCATGAGCCACAATGGAATCTGCAGCAAGGGAGTTGGAATAGAATGTTGGGAGGTTTAAACAGAGTCAGTAGTCAGTTGGAGTTGGGAGCTTGCTGTGAAAGCAGCACAGCAGCTCAGTGTAGGCTGTTGGAGCCTCAGCCCTGACAGAGGGCTACTTTTAGGTAAAAAGGGTGTGTGTCTCCACCAAAAGAGAGACACAGAAGATAATTGAAGTGGTGGAGACCACTGTTTGAGTCTCAGTGCCCCTCCCTCCGGGGATGGGGGCAGGAAAGGGTTTCCTGCATTTTCCTGGGGCAACCCCCTGGTTCTGCTACTAATGGAGAAGCTGCCTATTTGTTCCAGAGTTTTTTTGGGAGAAAAAGATTTGTGAATCGCCTGTGGGGCACCTGCAACCGGAAGGTGAGTGTCTGCTCTTCCTGAAAGAGCCTATGTTTTTCACCCTGGGACTTGTGTGACATGTGGGGATTGGACTACTGAAATAGTGGGAGGCCTAGAGTAATAGGCTTAGCCAAAAAGTAAAAGTAGGTTCAAGTCCAGCGTTTGTTGGGCAGTCAAAAGACATGTAGAGGAGATGTGACATACATCTACCCAGTAATCTACATTGCAAGCTTTCAGTAAAGGAATTGTTTAGTTTCCAGAGAAATGGATGGGTATGGACTGTGGGAGCTGGAGGTGGGAGACCCCATCTTTAGTGACCAGGTCCACCTCTACGGATTTGCTCTGTGGTTTCTACTTTGCCTCATGCACTTGGCCAGTGATGAGGAAGTACCCAGATGTAGGATTGAAAAGAAAATTCCCTCTAGGAGTTGAAGGCTGTAGTGTGGTTTGGGGAGCCACAACAGTATAATTGGTTCATTTCCCAAAATGGACCGTGGATCAAGTAAGGGGTGGGGAGCTGGGCCAGTGGGGAAAACCCAAGTAGTGTACAAGTCGGGCTGTGTACCCAAAGCTGTGTGCAAGTCCGGGCTGTGTGCCTGGTGGGTTCAGAGCCTGAGGGCTGGAAATAGTGAAAAGTGTTCTGTTGTCTCTAATCTGCGTTACCAGGAATGTAGCCCATGGGGTCCATCTTTGGATGTGAATAAAAGCCACACTGTAGAATCCCATTCCTGGTTCTGGACATTACAGTTATTGCTTCCTGTGTTCGGATTTACTTGGGTGCCCCTGTGCAGAGTAGCCAAACATAGGTCTCCTGTGTCGAGTAACCTCATCCTCCCTGAACCCAGTCCCTACCAGGTACTGCTGTCAGCTTCAACAGCATGCCACCTGTCGTTTTGCTAAAAGGCAGGGGTGAGGGATTACGAGGGCAATAAGGAGCATGCATGCATGTATGTATGAATGTGTGTATGTATGTAAAGTCCTACTGTGTCTTTCCCTCTGTCTTCTATTAGGAATTTTTACTAAATTAGCATGCTACCTTTATGGTACTTTTATGAGCAAGGACATAATTACATTTACATACAGGGGATGGTGGAGGAATACATTTTATGACATGGGGGAAGGCGTGATGAAAAAAAAAAGTTAATGTAGGATCCTGTGCTGCTCCAGCAGCACTTGGAGCATGGATACAATCTGCAACTGATGTCTCTATCTGCTCCAACTGCTGCTAGACAGCACTCACCCTCTCGTTGTTCTCCTTGATGTCACCCCACAGAACTGCAATGTCGGCCTCAGTTACATGCAATTCTGTGGGGTCAACTGGTGGCACAGCTGGTAGTGGTGGTGGTGGTGGTGGGGAAGGGGTGCTGGTGGAGCTGCAGGTGCTGCTGTGGCCCTCCTCTTACTGTGGTGATGCACAGCAGCACCCTCTACCAGTGCCACGGAAGGGTCAGCAGGTGCAGGCCAGGCCATTCTGTGGCATCCTGCCACTCTACCTTGTGGTGATTCAGCATGGGTGTGCTGGCCCCAGTTCTCAGGTGAATACCCTGTGAGCCACGGCACACCTCCACACCACAAATTCAACACCCAACCAGGCTGCTGTTCCCCCCAACACAGTCAAAGAACTCCCAAACTGGGGAGCTGCTGGGGGACCAGGCACAGGAGGGCCAGATGCAGTGGCGGCAGTCTGGTTACGGTGCTCAAGCTCTGAGTCCACACTTCAGCCCAGGGGCACAGGCACATCCTGCTGTGGAGGATCTGCAGTTACAGCTGGTGCTGCTGGAGCTGCTGCTGAAGGTGGAGGTGGTGCTGCAACTGCATGTGGTGCTGGTCCTGCTTCCGGTGGGGGGGGACCCAAGATTTTGAACTGGTCCAACATCACCCAGCCATGCCCGCCACATGTGCACATTCCTTCCCTGCCGGGCATGCTGCCACGTGGTCCCACAACTGCCCCCAGCACCATCCCAGACATTCCCTGACCCTGTCCCTGGTCCATTTCTGCAGTCAGTGACTCAACTGACTCAACTCGACTGCCCTCCCTCCTTCTGTCTATCTGAGCAACGAGTCGACAACATGAAACACTCACACACACAGTCAGACACACACACACAGACAAACAACTTATAAAAGTAAAAAACAAATCACAATCACAGAAAGAACAAATTAAGTACAAAAAGAGTACAAAAAACACAAAACAATATAGCTTTGAAAAAAGCTGTTGGGTTTATATGAATGATCTCCGCTTCTCCTAGCTGTAGTCTCTGTCAGACACACACAAAGACAAAATGCCTCCTCTCTCTCCCTTTGCACAGGAGAAACTGAAAGTATCACCTTGTATGAGTCACTTCCTTCCTGCCTGGTAAAAGCATGTTACTTACAGTACTGTAAGCCATGTGGCGTGTGGAGGGCTGCCTATGTTGTTGTCACTTTGCCTTACTTCGTGTTAAGGTGGAATGACAACATGAAGTCATAATTATAAGATGAAGTGAGCCTTTCACACTGGCCACTCTGCATAGCAGAGTGACAACGTGAAGTGCCCACTTTGAGGGCACATCACCAGGTGAAATTTAACTTTGCTGCATCTGTAACCACTGTAGGTTCCTAATTATAGTTTTCTTAGCAGACCAGGTCTCCAGCAAAAACATAATCCATTACAAGAATTCTTGAAAGTCTTCAATTAAAAATAAATCCAGTGAAGAACAAAGTTGTTTATGGTAGCAAATATAAGAACGTAAATGGAAGTTAGGTGATATGACCTTGGAAACAGTTTATAATTATAGTTGGGTCTTCTTTTGCTTATAATTGCTCATGGACAGAGAATATGCAGAACCCCAAAATTAAACTGAAATGCACATTGGGAGGTCTAAAAAAGTTTAATAACCAATATGGTGGCAAAAGTTTAAGGCCACTAATCCAGGTCATGCGTGCAAAATTGGTTCCACAAGCACTGTGCGCAGCTGAAATAATGGGGATCGGACAAGGCTGAAGATCTGGAAATGATAACGATACAACTGTGTAGATCAGCCTTCAGTATTTCCAAGTCCTTTCCTTGAATATATCTATGATCAGAACTTGACTGGACAGTTTGAAAACATTGACTGATTTGATTAAACTACTAGATAAAAACTACCAGGATGCCTAAAACCAAACTACATAAACAATGTCTTAAAGAAAACTTAAAATGGGTGCAACTGAGCTGCAGGCAATCGGAATGACTTGAAGCTACGGACAATATGTTAAAAGTGTATGACTTGGAGTCTTTGTGGCACTATGTAAATTAAGAACATAACAATCAGCCTAAAATATAAAAAGCACATGAAATCAGAATTAGATTATGTAAACAGATGGTAGTCACAAAGAAAATAAGAAGTTCAAATACTTTACCTTTGTACATTGACTATGATCAGGGCCCCTGGTGTTCTGCGGCAGAATTTTCTGATTTCTGCAGCAGGGCTCCTTGACTTCTGCGGCAGCATTTTCTGATTTCTGCAGCATGATTTATTCATTTCTGTGGCAAAATGCAGTCTGTCATTGGCTAAATATGATGTGATGTCATCGATGACATCATATGCTGAGCATAGGGGAGGGGCATCAGGATAACAAGGTGGGAAAGAAAGCCTGACACTATGGAAAAACAGTATATTTATATGAAAATTCACCAAAAACAATGAATTCTGCGGCACTATATATATTCTGCGGCATGATGCAAATTCTACGGCAAATTCCGCAACCGCAGAACCGCAGAATTCCAGGGGCCTTGACTATGATCCATGGTGTGCTTAGAGATGTTATTAGCTGCAGGGACACTGGTTTACCATGACTGAAAAAGGGCAAAATCTGTTTTGCCAAATGGAAAAACTGGTACTGTCACTGGTGTCTACAAAGACAAAATCTGTTTTTACTGGTGTTTTGTGAGATTTTTTCTATTTTAGCAATTTTGCTGTCTAGTATTGTGCATCAATCCTTGTAGTTATTAAAAATAATAAACTATGATAAGTGCAACCTGTACCTCACTTTGGTTTCTGTGTCTTATATGCATACACAGTCTTCCAAATATTATCAGTGCTTGTCCGCTCCAGTGATCTGACTGTGCAGATCTTGGAGGCCAATGTGTGTGTGTGTGTGTGTGTGTGTGTGTGTGTGTGTGTGTGTGTGTGTGTGTGCCTGTAGCTCACCTCATGTTTGGCATCTTGAGGTGACCAGCCCTCAGATGTGACACCAGCAGCTCTATGGGTCCCATCTCTCAGTGTTGACAGCAGCAGCACCACTATGGCCCCAATCCCTGAAGGGTGACAGTGACAACAGCAGCACTATGGCTCCTATCCCTTAGGGGTGACAGCAGAAGCAGCACTGTGTCTTCCATATGACCCTCTCCCCTAAGGGGGATGGCAGCAGCACTATGGCCCCTACACTTCAGCAGTGACAGCAGCAGCACTGTGGCCCCTATCCCTTGAGGGTGACAGCAGAAGCAGCATTATGGCCCCCATTACTGAGGGCTGGCATTGACAACAGCAGGATCAGCACTATAGCCCCCATTCCTCAGAGATGACAGCAGCATTAAGCCAGAAAGCGCACTCGGGGACACACAAAAGGTAAGGCCCCAGTTACTGTGCAGTGCCAGTGGGCAGAGTGATACTCAATTCATATCTGAGTTCAGACATAAAAACTGAGATACACCCTTTTCATAGAGACCAAGTTAAAAATAGTATCCACTTGTTTGGGAGATGGTGGGGCCGTTCCACAGGGGAGGTGGGGCTGCCTTGATGATGTGGGTGACCGCACAGCATTGTACAGCCCCTCCAGGTTTATTGATCCTGCACAAAGGCACCCAGATCCCCAAGCATCCCATGAGCCTCCTACCTCAGCAAGACTAACAGTTCAACTTCCCAGAGACACATTTAAAAAAATGTAATTAATGACACCTGACTGACACCCCCACCCCTCACCTGATTCTCAGAGTGCCCTGATCCTGAGCTTTTTTTTGGGGGGGGAGGTGTTAATCATGAAGTGTAAAAATATTTATTTCATTTTGTTAACCAGGTAGGCTCACTGGGCCCAAGAGGTCCCTTTTCATTTCAGGTAGACAACACAATTTTAGGTACAATCATGGCAATTCAAAGTGTCTTACATTTTAGAGGAAGATACCTAGACATTTTATAATCACATATGACTAGACAGGAGGTGGCTTCCAGCAATGGCAAAAGTGTTAATATAAGTGACTATGGTTACAGGTAACAGACATCAAACCACGCTGACTGTTTTACATTATTCAGATTATGTAGGTTGTGCATTTTAGCTGGGGCTTTTACATCTCGGGCAGGGTAGGTTACTGGGGTCTATTGCCGAATTATCTCTGGCATGTGCAGAGACTGTTTTCCAGCAGATGTGCTCTGAGCCCTTTTCTGAAGCAGAACAGGGAGCCGGCATTTTGTAGATTGTCAGGGAGATAGTTCCAGAGCATCAGGGCCACATGGGAGAAGGACTTGCTATCTGCAGTCATCCTTACCCTAGGAAACTCCAGGAGCTTCCTACAACAGGTGCGGAGCAATCTACCCGGGCACTTGGGAATCAGCAGTCCAGCAAGGTCTGTCAGATGAGAATCATTTATTATTTTGTAGGCAGTGCACAGGAGAGGGTACTGGAGCCATTGAAAAAGGGACGGACAGTTTAAGGAGTCAAGTACCTCACAGTGATGGTGCCTCAGGTGGGATTTGGTTGCAGATTGAACAATCGTATTGGGATCCGTACGATTGCCCGGCATGAGGTTTCCGTCACTTGGTTTACCGACATTATTGTCCCGTATTTCTTTTCCGACTTGATTATTAACCGATTTTTAGTTTCCAACAAAGCTCTGCACTAAGAAAATTGAGACGAAAAATTAAATCAAGCGTTCCCTTATTTGAACCCTTCAGCGTTCCCTTATTTGAACCCATCCGTCAGCAGCACTAAGCAATTGAAACGAATAACTCAATCAGTGCTCCTTATTTGAACCCTTCCATCAGAACCCTTCAGCGTTCCCTTATTTGAACCCATCCATCAGAACCATTCGGCACAAAGTTCTGCAAGCAAATTATAAGGATTCCATCAGCAGCACTAAGCCAATTGAAACCAATAATTAAATCAGCGCAAATTAAAATGATTCCATCAGCAGCACTAAGCCAATTGAAACGAATAATTAAATAACTTTATTAACTTAAAACATGGAACAATCCGGGAAATGATGCCACGGCTTCCGACTAACAGTAAGATCATCCACCTGATACTGTTACAGAATCACCCCGCCCCCCCAGAGATTGAGAGGTAAGAGTTAGATACTTGCCAGTGCATCCAAGACTTGTGTATCTCTCATTAAAACCACACACCCTGTTGTGTCTTATTCTGTCAATGCACACCCTGTCATGTATTCTTGCTTAAATGAGCACTACACATATCTATGATGCCTTCCCTTTGATACTTAAGAAACAGAATTGTAGCTCTTACTGCTGAAAATAATAAAGCTGAAAATTCAGCAGTCTGCCCAAGTGGCAATATAATCAAATTAAAGAGCTGAAGATGCAGCAGTTGGAACCTTTTATGCTCTGAGGATCAGGTTTATGCCCTTCCTTTTTATGTAGCAGCTTTGGCTTCTTGACCTTATTTCTATAACACTCCCCCACTGTGGGTTTGATATATTTGCACCACAGCCACGTTATTAGCGCAGTTTATTTATTCAAGTGTAAGCGGAATTACTTAGGCAAAGATTCAAGCACAGCAAAGTAATATTGCGATCAAATGATATGCAGGGAAAGATCGCGTCGAGAAATGTGAAGATGGGAAATAGGTCGTGGAATAAACATAGTCGGGAAATTTAATGACGGGCAACCATACTAGACCCATCGTATTAAATAGTATTTTCATCCTATCAGGTTCCCTTACTATAAATGAGTTTAGGCACATATGTTTTTCTACACAAAAACATTACTGGCCGGATGGAGAGCAATTGCATCAGCTGATCAAAGGGTTAGTTGGCAGGGCTGTTAAACCTTAAACCTGACACCCTTGCCCCTACTGTCCAGTCCAATTCCCCGAGTCTACTGCTATTTCAATGTTTTGTTGTTTGAAATCATCTAACGTGAAAAACATTTAGGCATATACTTTATTGACACAAAAACAGTATTTTCATGTTGGTGAGCAGTCACATTAGCTGATCAAATGAAGGGCTAGGTGCAGGAGCAATTAGACTTTAAGCCTGACTCCCCCACCGCGCTGCATAGTCTGATTCACTAAGCGTGGCGATTCTTGATTCTTTTTTTTTTTTTTTTTTGCAATACTATCCAATGAAATACAAATAATAAAAGACATTGAGGCACATACTAAATGAAAACTGTGTTTTCAGGATGGAGAGCAGTCCTCTGCCGATTCAAAGGTTGGAGGGAAGTATGGGTGGTTACAGCAGAGCAGTGTGGGTGGTTTCCTTACTGATTCTCTAAGCAGCAGAGCAGAAAGAAGGTGCAGCAGAGCGGCATCCATTTTAAGATGCTGAAATCTTAGGGATTCCATGCAGTGGTATAGAGTTTCCATGTAGCACCAGTGGAAGAATTAAAAATCCACAAACCAATCACGATTCCTTGATTTTCCTGTTTTCCCCCATGAAAAACATAAAACCCGGGTCCTTGTCTAGCTGTATTAACAGTCCCAAAGAAGAGAAATCATTATGTAAATTATAGATTTGAATATTTTTCCAGTAATGTTATAAAGGCCAGATATGCAAAGGACCTGAATGTGCTAAGTAAAAGATGTAACTGTAAAATGGGAGATGAAGTCTTGGGTATTAGTATGTCCGTGATATTCAAAAGCCAGAAATAGGTGGCTTTCTCTGGTATTGTCCCATCTTTCATGCACTCTAGAAAATCTATTAAAATCAACTGGCTAACTATTTCATAGCCATAAAACCAATTACATTAAAAAGAAGTCTTCTTTCTACCTTAACTGAGACTGTGGCCTAGGATTCGCTGCATGTTGCCTTATGCACTCTGCATTATCTGGATGTTTCTTCTGTTGTGTAATTCTGGTAAGCCATGCTGCTACTATTTATTGTACATGACAAACTGTTTTGATCTTTATCCCTTCAAAATATTGTAAAGATCTATTTTTTAATGATCGGACAGTAAAATCTTTTGACTGACTTGCTAATAGTGAACAAAATATACTAATATTGCATCTTCTTTGTACATTGTTTTCAGAAACTAACTGAACACAGAATCAGTACATTGATTTAATGGGGGAGGCTATCTTTGCAACAGAAAGGGCTAGGAATGAATGTTTCTCTATATTTTCCAGTTTGGTCTGGAGAGTGCAGCTTACCTCCAGTCCCATGATGCTTTTCATCATCTCCTGCTCAGTAAGTCTGCTCCATCACCAGTCAACCTACAGTGGCTCACTATCCTATAATGCAATACCGTTGCTGCTTACTCCTCTGCAGTGGGCTTGTCATGAGTCCTCCAGACCCAGTGTGTGAAGGCGAGGCCTACCGGGGGCGCCGAGTTGAAGTTGTGGTGGGATCATTGTGCATGTCCTCTGACATGTCATGGCTTTTTGCCCCTATCAACCCCCCCACCCCAAAGGGTAGGGTAGGATGTCATGTGGTCATCCAAATACAGCTGCAAGAGTTGCAGGTACAGCTGTCCAAGTTGGAGTCTCCCACTAGAGTCAGACCTCTGCAGTGCTCTCTGGCTCAAACAATCATGGTTGGAGGTAGGCTTATGATGCACCCATATACAGTACTGCATACAGAACTAGGCTGGGGAAAACCTCATCTTTGAATGAAAACTTAGATTCTCCAGAAACCAACCAAATCATCACAAGCCTAAATCCATTCATGTCCATGGAAAGTGCAGATTTTCTTACAAGAACATTACCTTTGATTATCTCCTGTAACCCTAAGGAATGTAACCGGCAGTCAAAATTCTGTCAATCAGAAGGGAGGAACAACACAGCAAAGTCATTAATGTAGTACACAGACACAAAAGGTGTGGCGCACTGGGATAGTGGCACTCACGGCAAAAAGTAAGAACAACACAAACTGGAGGCCGAGCACTCACAAAACTAATTATTCTAGACACTGCAGCTTATGAAAAAACAATAAATATTTATTAAAATCCCTTTATTAACAGACCTTTGATAAAGGACTGCTAAAGTCCGAAACGCGTCAGGTGTGTGCAGACTGTTCTGTTCAAACAACATGAAGTCTTGCTGTATTCTAACAATTGCAGTGATTCCGAACCTTTGAACTGCCCCGGAGAACAAATAGTTAACTTTCTATGCAGGGCATAGAATGCTGAGCTCGAGCGCGGTTGAAGTCTGTGTCTGGAGTGATTCAAACCTAAACCGTCAGATTCAAACAACATGAAGTCTTGCTGTATTCTGACAGTAGCAGTGAGTCTCAACCTCCGAACTGCCCCGGAGATGAAAGAGTTAACGTTCCATGCCAGGCATGGAACGCTGAGCTCGAGCTCGGTTGAGACTCTGTCTGTTGCTGTTTAAACTCAAACCGTCAGATTCTTTACTCCGCCTCACTGAACAGTCGCTCCAGAGATTTCTCCTTCTACTCGGTTCCATTTGTCGGTTAAAGTACCGTTTTTCTCAGTTTTCGACCGAATTTAAACTGCAACCTGTTGGTTCAGTCTCTGTCTGTGGTATTCGTGAGTACTAGATAGGTTATATATTAATTCTATTCTGTGTGGAACTTGTAAACAGTTTATCGGTTCGGTTTGAACCGATCAAGTTGTTCAAAAATCTTAAATTGTACTTTTAGAGTGTGGTTACCGGTTATCTAAAAAGACGGATTTTATTACGGTTTTTTCCATGACCCGTGACACGGTCAGGAACCCGATAAGAGGGTCTTGCCTGGCGGATTGCCATTAAAGGGTAAGTTTGGTTAGAACTGGCACAATGTACAGAAACCCAAAGAAAAACCGGGCCCACTGGGTTTCAACACTGTAGTGTGTGTGGGAAGTCTTTGCCAAGGCTGACCCCACACCATCTGTGTTTATTGTCTGGGGCTCACTGGGCTACCTTGACCATCCAAGGTTGTGGTCCCCCAGTAATCTCTGCTTCACATCAATCTGTTGGAACTCAGAGCAGTGTTTCTAGCACTTCAAGCTTTTTCCAAATCTGTTCAGAACAAAGTTATCCAGGTCAGAACAGACAATACCACCACAATGTGGTACATCAACAAGCAAGGGGGCACTCGGTCTATGGCCTTGTGCACAGAAGCAATGAAGTTGTGGTCTCTGGCTTATTCCCTGAACACCTCCCTCACAGCGGTTCACCTTCCAGGCAAGGACAATGTCCTGGCAGATGCTCTCAACAGGATATCCCAGGGCCATCACGAATGGTCACTGGATCCCCTGGTCTTGGAGGTGATATTTTCCAGATGGGGCACCCCACAGATAGATCTTTTTGCAGCCCCAGACAATCACCAACTTCCCCTTTTTTGCTGCAGGCCCCCAGTGTTGGGCTCAGTCCCCCTGGATGCCTTAGTTCTCAGTTGGGAAGGGAAGTTCCTGTATGCCTTCCCCTTCCCTCTCCTGTTCAAAGTGCTAGTCAAAATCAGATCTCAACCCTGCAAGATGATCCTGATTGCTCCAGACTGGGCCAGACAGCCTTGGTATCCACTCCTACTGTCCTTAGCAGTCCATCTTCCCTGTGTCTTCCCAGGAATCACAACCTGTTAACCTGTGCTCAGGGAGGGTTTGTACCGAATCTCAAATCTCTAAATCTCAAGGCCTGGCTCTTGAAGAGTTAGAGTTGCTGATTACACTCTCCCAGGCGTAATGGACATTCTGAAGGCTTCAGAAACCTTCCACCAGGGCTACTTATAATTCCAAGTGGAAAAGATTTTCCATATGGTGCTCTGGAAAGCATACTTCCCCAGAGTCTGCTGATCTGCCCACAGTCCTTGATTATATGGTCCATTTAAATAGCTTAGGGCTTAGACCAGCTACACTGAAGGTGCATCTGGCAGCTGTTTCTGCTTTTATCTCAGCAGGTAAGCCCTCTTCTCTTTCAGCTCACCCTGTATTCTCCAAGTTTTTCAAGGGATTGCTTCACACCAACCCTCCTTTCAGGGACCCTGCCCCTGCTTGGGACCTTAATGTTTGCATTGCTCAGCTTATGCAACCCCCTTTTGAGCCTTTGTCTTCAGCGGAGCTTAAGTACTTGACTTGGAAAACTGTGTTTCTGGTAGCCATCACCTCTGCTAGATGCATAAGTGAGTTACAAGCTTTGTCAGTGGAGCCTGATTTTATCTCCTTTCATAGAGATAAGGTGGCCCTCAGGACTAACAGGAAATTTTTGCCTAAGGTGGTTTCAGATTTCCACTTTAATCAATCTATGTCTCTTCCTGTGTACTTCACTGACCATTCTTCCTCTGGCGGAGAGGCTCCACAGTTTAGATGTGAAAAGAGCCCTTAGCTACTACATAGAACATACCAAGGGTCACAGGTTTGACTCCTCCAACTGTCCCTCATTTATGGTGAGGTTGGTAAAGAGAAACCTGCCACTAAAAGATCCATTGACAGGTGGATTGTCTTTGTATCCAATTTTGTTATGGAAAATTGGGTAGGTTCCACCCTCAGGCCTGAGGTCACTCTACCAGAGGTACAGCTGCTTCCTGGCTGCTGCCAGGATATTCCTATCTTAGAGATATGTTAAGCAGCTACCTGGAAAACAGTTCACGCTTACCAAGCATTACTCCTTGGATATCCAGGCTAGGAGTGATGCTCGGTTTGGCACACAGCTGTGCTTCAGAGCCTATTTCCTAGGTAGGTTCTGTCCCTCCTCCATGGAGGTACTGCTTGTAGTTCTAGTTACTGTCAGAATACAGCAAGATTTCATGTTGTTTGAAGAAAAAATTACTCACCTTAGTAATGTTGTTTCTTCTAATGGAGTCTTGCTGTATTCTGACCTCCCCGCCTGCCCCTCTCAGAACCTCTGTTTTGGGATGTGGGTGGGCAGTGGCAGTGTTGGCACTCAGTAGATGCCCACCTTGTTGTTTTCACCCCTTTTCTTGGGTGAATTGGTGTTGTGTTTTTCATTTTTTGGGTCTCCTGACTTGAGTCTTTGTTTTGGGACCAAAAAATGTGTTTTTATGTTTAGTAGCCAGTTGGCTAGTGTAGGTTTACAGCTTCCACACAGGGCCTTAGTGAGTTTGCTCGTAAAGATCTGACGGTTTGAGTTTAAACAGCAACAGACAGAGTCTCAACCGAGCTCGAGCTCAGCATTCCATGCCTGGCATGGAAAGTTAACTCTTTCATCTCAGGGGCAGTTCGAAGGTTGGGACTCACTGCTACTGTCAGAATACAGCAAGACTCCATTAGAAGAAACAACATTACTAAGGTGAGTAATTTTTTATTCTTTACTCTGCCTCACTGAATGGTAACTCCGGAGATTTCTCCTTCAGCTTGGTTCGAAGTCGGTTAAATTTTTCAGTTTTCATTGGTTTTTAAACTGAAAAAAGTATCTGCATAGTCGGTTCAGTCTCTGTCTGTGGTGCCGTGAGTACTAGATAGGAATTGTTCTATATTTCTGTGTGGAACTTGTAAAAGTGCGTCTCGGTTCAGCTGAACCGGCCATTTGTTAGTGAAATTTGTGTATTTACTTAGTGTGTGGTTACCGGTTCTTATCAGTTCTAAAAAAAAACATGTTTTGAACTGTTTTTTTCCAATACCCGTGACACGGTTAGGAACCGATAAGGGAGTCTTGCCTGGTGGTTGCCGAAAAAGGTGTACGTTTGGTTAGGTTGGCCATGTCTGAGAAACCCAAGAAAAAAACCGGGCCCACTGGGTTTCAGCACTGCAATGAGTGTGGGGAGGTCTTTGCTAAGGCCGATCCACACACCACCTGTGTTTATTGTCTGGGGTTTGACCACCTCGATTCAGACTGCCAAATATGTAAAAACTTTCCCAAATCTACCCTTGAGAAGAGATTAGGTAGACTGAGGGAAAAGGAGGCCGAGAAGTCCGCTGACCCGGATGGCCAGCCCGGTTCGGTTTTGACCGAACCAGAAGGAGTGCCCTCTGACCAGGGCGATACTTTTTCGGGTAAAAGGAGAGCCGATTCTGAGGGATCGGTTCTGACAAAAAGAAAACGCAAAGATAAATCGACCGGTTCGGATCCAGAGGTTCATGTTCCGACAGTTGAAGAGATAGCCAGAGCAATTCAGATTGTGGAATCACTCCGTCTGGTTCCAACAGATCCGACTCCTTCTGGCAGGGGTTCGGTTCGGTTGGTTCCCCCAGTTCAAGATTATGCCCTTGAAGATTTTTATGAACCGGAGTTTGAAGAGGAAGGGGAATTTGAGGATGATGATTTAAGTAAGGGTCTGGATGTGCCTGTGGAACTGGACATCTTTCCAGACAGACCTTCAGGTGTTTCCCCTCCTAGGCTTTCTGAGTCCCCTTCTCACTTTGTTTTACAGAAAGGTGGCTGAAACCCTCCAGCTTCCTATGGAAGAGGCTGTGGAAAATCAAGAGGAGCCTGATTATATAGAGATGACGGACATCGCAGAGTGCAGGAGACTGTCTTTTCCCCTCCATAAATCTTTTGGGAAATAGACACAAAAAATCTTAAAGTCTCCTAACACTGTACCTCCTGTAGATAGAAGAATGGACAAGAGGTATACACTTTCAGGCTCAGATACGGAGTTCTTATATCGGCAATGCAGCCATGTTGGGGTAGTGCAGGCTGCTGCCTGTGACAAGGCAAATATTCCCTTGGCATCACACCCCCCTGACAAGGACTCCAGGAAGATTGATGCCATGGCAAAGAAGCAGTACATGGCATCTTCTTTGGGACTCAGGCAGACAAATTACATGGCCTATACAGCCAGGTACCAGAAGTCCAGGTGGGATACTGTACTGGCACTGGCTAAACAGGCCACCCCCCAGCTAGCCAAGGAGCTGGAGGCGGTGGCTGCAGATGGGATTGAGGGATCTAAAGTTGTTTCATGCTGTTGTGGACTCTAATGATGTGTCAAGAGTCATGGCTACATCTGTGGCTCTTCGGAAGATGGCTTGGCTCAGATGTACTAGCCTCTCGCAGGACACCCAGGCTAAGGCCATGGATTTTCCTGTAGTGGGTAATTCTCTGTTTGGGGAGCAGACAGAGAATTACATGAAGAAAATGGATGAGTACAGGACCACTTACAGGAGTGCTCAGGCCAAGGAAAGGCAGGCAACTACTCAAAGGCAACAGTCTAGGGGCAGGGGCAGGCCTTTTCAAATGCCTTTTTACCAAGCACAGGCCTCTTCTTCCTTTTCTCAGAGGGGGTTCTTCAGAGGGAGAGGCAGAAGGGGGATGAGCAGGGCTGCATCCACTCCTCAGCCTAAAGTCCCTGCCAAGCAGACACCCTAATGGGCCTGCCCGGGTCGACTCTCCTATTCCAGTAGGGGGCAGGCTGGCTTACTTTGTCCAGGACTGGATGCCTATTACATCAGACAAGTGGGTCCGGGAAGTAGTAAGCCAGGGACTGGTTCTCAGCTTCAAACAAATTTCCAAAGATGAGTGCCAGATCTTTTCCACCTGCAAATCTCTCGGAAACCCTTGCCCTAGAGGCAGAGATTTCTTCTCTCCTAGCTTTAAAAGCTATAGAGAAAGTACCTACCCTACACTGGGGCAAATGACTGTACTCCAGGTACTTCCTGACCCCCCAAAAGACAGGGGAGTGGCGACCCATCCTAGAAATAAGATACCTAAACAAACATCTTTTAAAACCAAAGTTCAAGATGATAACTCTGGGAATAATCCTTCCCTCTCTAAGGCCAGGGGACTGGCTAGCCTCGCTGGACCTCAAAGATGCCTACTTTCGCATTCCCATCAGGTGCTCCTACAGAAAGTACCTCAGGTTCGAGTTGCCCTCAGGCTACTATCAGTTCAGAGCAATGCCCTTTGGCCTAACCTCAGCCCCAAGGGTTTTCACAAAGTGCCTGGCAGTAGTAGTTGCCTTTCTAAGAAGGCAAAATATTTCAATTTTTTCTTACCTGGACAATTGGCTAATAGTGGGTCAGTCTCCAGACCAAGTCAAGTCTAACCTACAAGTGACCCAGCAAGTGCTCACTTCTCTAGGATTTCTTCTCAACCTTTCCAAGTCAGTTCTCGAACCAGTCCAGCTTCTTACTTTTATAGGGGCAAAACTGGACACACTCAGAGCAAGAGCCTTTCTCTAGAAAGGGCAAGGGTTCTTATGGAAGTAACTTCTTCCTTCAGCCTTCGGGTATCTTGACCAGCAAGACATTTCCTCCAGCTCTTGGGCCACATGGCAGCTTCAATAGCAGTGGTCCATTGGGCAAGATTCCAGATGAGGGATATTCAGTACCACCTGAGAGCTTTCTGGTCTCAGAAGAAGGATTCCCTTACCAAACTGATCCCAGTGACTCTGACCTGGATCCAAGCCCTCCAGTGGTGGCAGGATCAGTACAATTTAAGACAAGGTGTTCCTTTTGTTGCTCAGCCTTGTTCAGTGGTCCTTACCACGGATGCTTCTCTCCTGGGCTGGGGAGCCCACCTGGGGTCCCTTACTGCCCAGGGGATGTGGTCCCCCCAAGAGTCCCTTCTCCACATCAATCTTCTAGAGCTCAGGGCAGTTTTTCTGGCTCTAAAAGTGTTCTCGCAGTCAGTACAGAACAAGGTGGTTCAAGTCAGAACAGACAACACCACCACCATGTGGTACATCAGCAAGCAGGGAGGCACTCGGTCCATGGCCTTGTGCACAGAAGCCATGATGTTGTGATCCCTGGCTTATTCCCTGAAAACCTCTCTTGTAGCAGTTCACCTTCCAGGCAAGGACAATGTGCTAGCAGATGCACTGAGCAGGATTTCTCAGGGCCATCACGAATCGTCCCTGGACCCTCAGGTGTTGGAAGTGATTTTTTCAAGGTGGGGCATTCTAGAGATAGATCTCTTTGCAGCCCCAGACACTCACCAACTCCCTCCCTTTTGTTGCAGACCTCCAGTCCTGGGCTCAGTCCCTCTGGATGCCCTGATTCTGAATTGGGAAGGGAAGTTTCTGTATGCCTTTCCCCCCTTCCCACTCTTGTTCAAAGTTTTGGTAAAAATAAGGTTTCAACCTTGCAAGGTGATTCTGATTGCTCCCGATTGGGTCAGACAGCCCTGGTGCCCCCTGTTGCTGTCCCTAGCAGTCCATCTTCCCCTGTCTCTTCCCAGGAATTACAACTTGTTAACATCCTCTCAGGGAAGGATTTGGTACCCCAATCTTCAGTCTCTCAGTCTCAAAGCATGGCTCTTGAAGAGTTACAGTTTGCAGATCTGCATCTTTCCCAAGGGGTTCTGGATATCCTCAAGGCTTCTTGAAAGCCCTCCACCAGAAAGACTTACAACTCCAATTGGAAAAGATTCAGCATTTGGTGTTCTAAGAAACATGTTTCTCCAGACACTGCTGAATTGCCCATGGTTCTGGATTATATGGTCCATCTTAATGGCCTAGGCCTCAGACCAGCTACTCTCAAGGTACACTTGTCAGCTGTCTGTGTTTTTGTCTGTGGGGAAGTCTTCCTCACTATCTTCCCATCCTGTGTTCTGTAAATTTTTTAAAGGATCGCTTCACACCAATCCTCCTTTCAGAGACCCTGCCCCTGCCTGGGATTTGAATGTTTGCATTGCTCAACTTATGCAACCCCACTTTGAGCCTATGTCTTCAGCAGAGCTTAAGTACTTGACTTGGAAAACTGTGCTCTTGGTAGCCATTACCTCTGCCAGGCATATCAGTGAATTGCAAGCCCTGTCAGTGGAACCTAATTTTATCTCATTTCACAGGGATAAAGTGGTCCTTAGAACCAATAGGAGGTTCTTGCCCAAAGTGGTTTCAGACTTCCATTTAAACCAGTCTATGTCTCTCCCTGTTTTCTTCACTGAGCATTCTTCTTCAGGAGAGAGGAGGCTACACCGTTTAGATGTCAAAAGAGCCATTAGTTACTACATAGAGCATACCTAGGGTCACAGGTTTGACTCCCTCCAGTTGTTCCTCACTTATGGAGAAGTGGGGAAGGGCAAGCCTGCCACCAAAAGATCTATTGCCAGGTGGATTTTGTCTTGTATACAATTCTGCTGTGAAAAGCTGGGAAAGACTCACACTCAGGCCTGAGGACTCATTCCAAAAGAGGTACAGCTGCTTCCCTGGCTGCTGCCAGGGATATCCCTCTTTTAGAAATTTGTCAAGCAGCCACCTGGAAAACAGTCCATACCTTTACCAAGCATTACTCTCTGGATATCCAGACGAGGAGTGATGCTTGGTTTGGCACAGCAGTACTTCAGAGCCTATTCCCAAAGTAGGTTCTGTTCCTCCTCCTGGGAGGTACTGCTTGGTAGTCTGCAATTGTTAGAATACAGCAATACTTCATGTTGTTAGAGGAAAAAATTATTCACCTTAGTAATTTGTTTCTTCTAATGGAGTCTTGCTGTATTCTGACCTCCATCCCTGCCTCCCTTCTCAGAACCTGTTTTTGGGAAGTGGGTGGGCAAGTGCAGTGTTGCACCCAAGGGGTGTTTTTTGCTTGCACCCTCCTCCTTTTGTTTGGGTGCTGATTTATTATTGTTATTTATAGTACATTGTGTTTTGCTTTTGGGTTTTCTGACTTGAGTCTTCCTTGGGAATCCAAAACTTTTTCAGCCAGTTGGCTAGTAAGAATTTTTACAATTTCCACATAGAATTTTTAGTTTAGTTGGGCTCGTAAGAATCTGACGGTTTAGGTTTGAATCACTCCAGACAGAGACTTCAAACGAGCTCAAGCTCAGCATTCTATGCCCTGCATAGAAAGTTGACTATTTGTTCTCTGGTGCAGTTCAAAGGTTGGGAATCACTGCAATTGTCAGAATACAGCAAGACTCTATTAGAAGAAACATGATTACTAAGGTGAGTAATTTTTTCTTTTATTCCCAATGTGAGATTTTAATAAATATTGATTGTTTTTTCATAAGCTGCAGTGTCTCGAATAATTGGTTTTGTGAGTGCCCAGCCTCCAGTTTGTGTTATTAATATAGTACATTCTATGAGTCATAGTTCATGAGACACTCCTGGTGTAGAAGTCACATTATCAGATTTCAAATGGGAAACTTAATTTCCCAGTGTATCACACATCAAGTATTGGAATACTTCATGATGCTGCATGGACCTCCATGCTTCCAGATCAGAGTGGCTGGAGGTTAATGATTGTGCAGAACTTGATAGTGGCACAGCTGCATGGGCTGGCAATGCACAACTAACGTGTTTGCTGGCACCGCTGTGGCCCAGGCCCCATAACAAAAGCTAACTCTAGAAATTTGTGATACAGTTCATTAATGCAGTTTGATGAAATTAGTCAATTTGTTTTCCATTTTCTGTGATTTGTTTAAGTAAATAAAGTATATTTAATTCCAAAAAAAAGTCCCCTTGTTTTGTAGTACATGGCAAGGCTATAGGCTCAAATCCCAATTCAAACATGAAGTCTTGCTGTAGTCTGACAAATGCAGTTAGCCCCAGCCTTTAAACTGCCCCGGAGAACAAAGGGTTAAACTTTCTATGCAGAGCATAGAATGCTGAGCTCGAGCTCGGTTGATGTCTCTGTCTGGAGCCCTTTGAAATCTAACCGTCAGATTCTTTACTCCACCTCATTGAACAGTCGCTCCGGAGATTCCTCCTTCAGCTCAGTTTGAAAGTCGGTTAAAGTGTCGGTTTTTAGCCGAAAGTTATTCCACATAGTCGGTTCAGTCTCTGTCTGTGGTTCCATGAGTACTAGATAGGTTTTGTACTGTTTTTCTGTGTGGAACTTGTAAAAGTGTGGATCGGTTCAGCTGAATCGAGCATTTGTTAAATCTTGTATCTTTCTTTAGTGTGTGGTTACCGTCCTTATCGGTTCTAAAAAACACATCTTTGGTACGTTTTTTTCCAAGACCTGTGACACGGTTAGGAACCGATAAGGGAGTCTTGCCTGGCGGTTGCCATAAAAAGGGTAAGTTGGTTAGGTTGGCCATGTCTGAGAAACCCAAGAAAAAAACTGGGCCCACTGGGTTTCAACGCTGCAGTGAGTGTGGGGGGGTCTTTGCTAAGGCCGATCCCCACACCACCTGTGTTTATTGTCTGGGGTTTGAACACCTCAAATCAGACTGCCAAATTTGTAAATATTTTCCCAAGTCTACCCTTGAAAAGAGATTAGGTAGACTGAGGGAAAAGGAGGCCGAGAAGTCCGCTGACCCGGATGGCCAGCCCGGTTCGGTTCCGACTGAACGAGAAGGAGTGCCCTCTGACCAGGGCGATACTTCTTTGGGCAAAAGGAGAGCCGATCCCGAGGGGTCGGTTCTGACAAAAAGAAAACGCAAAGAGAAAATCGTCTGGTTTGGATCCAAAAGCCCATGTTCCGCCCTCTGAGGAAATAACCAGAGTGATTCAGATTGTGGAATCACTTTGCCCGGTTCTGACCGATCCGGCACCTTTTGGCAGGGGCTCGGTTCGGTTGGTTCCACCGTTTCACGATTATATCCCTGAAGAATTTTATGAACCGGAGTTTGAGGAGGGGGGGGGAGTTTGAAGATGATGATGGTGATGGTGAAAGTCTGGATGTGCCTGTGGATCTGGACATCTCCCCAGACAGACCTTCAGGTGTATCCTCCCCCAGGCTTTCTGAGTCCCCTTCCCACTTTATGTTCTACAGAATGGTGGCTGAAACCCTCCAGCTTCCTATGGAGGAGGCAATGGAGGATCAAGAGGAGCCTGATTTTGTAGAAATGATGGACATCCCAGAGTACAGGAGACTGTCTATTCCCCTACACAAATCTTTTGGGAAGCAGACACAAAAAATCCTAAAGTCTCCCAATTCTATACCTCCTGTTGATAGAAGAATGGACAAGAGGTATACACTATCAGGCTCAGATACGGCTTTTTTATATCAGCAATGCAGCCATGTTGGGATCGTGCAGGCTGCTGCCTGTAATAAGGCAAACATTCCCTTGACTTCACCCCCCCCAGACAAAAACTCCAGGAAGCCATGGCAAAAAAGCAGTACATGGCATCTTCCTTGGGACTCAGACAGGAATATTATATGGCCTATACAGCCAGGTACCAGAAGTCCAGGTGGGACACTGTACTGGCACTGGCTAAACATGCCTCCCTCCAGCTAGCCAAGGAGCTGGAGAAGGTGGCTGCAGATGGGATTGAGGCATAAAAAGTTCAGTTTCATGCTGCTGTGGACTCCAATGATGTGTCATCAAGAGTCATGGCTATATCTGTGGCTCTTCGGAGAATGGCTTGGCTCAGATGTACTAGCCTCTCTCAGAATACCCAGGCTAAGGTCATGGATTTTCCTGTAGTGGGTAATTCTCTGTTTGGGGAGCAGACAGAGAAGTACATGAAGAAAATGGATGAGTACAGGACCACTTACAGGAGTGCTCAGGCCAAGGAGAAGCAGGCAACTCCTCAAAGGCAGCAGTCTAGGGGCAGGGGCAGACCTTTTCATAGGCCTTTTACCACCGCAGGCCTCTCTCTCTTTTCACAGAGGGGGCTCTTCAGAGGGAGAAGCAGAAGGGGGCTGGGCAGGGCTGCATCCACTCCTCAGCCTAAGCCCCTGCCAAGCAGACACCCTGATGGGCCTGCCCGGGTCGACTCTCCTATTCCAGTAGGGGGCAGGCTGGCTTACTTTGTCCAGGACTGGAGGTCTGTTACATCAGACAAGTGGGTCCGGGAAGTAGTAAGCCAGGTACTGGTTCTCAGCTTCAAAAAATTTCCGAAGATGAGACCCAGATCTTTTCCTCCTGCAGGTCTCTTAGAAACCCTTGCCCTAGAGGCAGAGGTTTCATATCTGCTGGCTTTAAGAGCCATAGAGAAAGTACCTGCCCTACACTGGGGCAAAGGTCTGTACTTCAGGTACTTCCTTACTCCAAAAAAGACAGGGGAGTGGCAACCCATCCTAGACCTAAGATACCTAAACAAACATCTTTTAAAACCAAAGTTCAAGATGGTAACTCTGGGAATAATTATTCCCTCTCTAAGGCCAGGGGACTGGCTAGCCTTCCTGGACCTCAAAGATGCCTACTTGCGCATTCCCATCAGGTGCTCCCACAGAAAGTACCTCAGGTTCGAGTTGCCCTCAGGCCACTATCAGTTCAGAGCAATACCCTTTGGCCTAACATCAGCCCCAAGGGTCTTTACAAAGTATCTGGCAGTAGTAGTTTCCTTTCTAAGGAGGCAAAAGATTTCCATTTTTCCATATCTGGACTATTGGCTAATAGTGGGCCAGTCTCCAGACCAAGTCAAATCTAAGCTGCAAGTGACCCAGCAAGTGCTCACTTCTCTAAGATTTCTTTTTAACCTTCCCAAGTCAGTTCTTGAGCCAGTCCAGCTTTTATCCTTTATAGGGGCAGAGCTGGATATGGGCAAAGCAAGAGCCTTTCTTCCCCTGGAAAGGGCAAGGGTTCTTATAGAACTAGCCTCTTCCTTCAGCATTCAGGTATCTCAACCAGCAAGGCATTTTCTCGAGCTCTTGGGCCACATGGCAGCTTCCACAGCAGTGGTCCAAGGGGCAAGATTCCAGATGAGGGACATTCAGTTCCATCTGAGGGCTTTTTGGTCCCAGAGGAAGGATTCCCTTACCAAACTGATCCCAGTGACTCGGATCTTGATCGAAGCCCTTCAATGGTGGCAGGATCAGGACAATTTAAGGCAAGGGTTCCCATTTGCCACTCAGTCTCATTCAGTGGTTCTTACCACGGATGCTTCCCTTCTGGGCTGGGGAGCCCATTTGGGGTCCCTTACTGCTCAGGGACTGTGGTCCCCTCAGGAGTCCTTTCTCCATATCAATCTCCTCGAGCTCAGGGCAGTTTTTCTGGCCCTGCAAGCTTTCTTTCAGTCAGTACAGAACAAGGTGGTTCAAGTCAGAACAGACAACACCACCACCATGTGGTACATCAACAAGCAGGGAGGCACTCTGTCTATGGCCTAGTGCACAGAAGCCATGAAGTTGTGGTCCCTGGCTTATTCCCTGAAAATCTCTCTGATAGCAGTTCACCTTCCAGGGAAGGACAATGTGCTAGCAGATGCACTGAGCAGGAACTCACAGGGCTATCACAAATGGTCCCTGGACCCTCTGGTATTGAAGGTGATTTCTTTCAAGGTGGGGCACTCCAGAGATAGATCTTTTTGCAGTCCCAGACAATCACCAACTTCCTCTCTTTTGCTGCAGACCCCCAGTCTTGGGCTCAGTCCTCCTGGATGCTCTGATTCTGAACTGGGAAGGGAAATTTCTGTATGCCTTCCCTCCCTTTCCTCTTCTGTTCAAAGTTTTAGTCAAGATAAGGCCACAACCTTGCAAGGTGATTCTGATTGCTCCAGATTGGGCCAGACAGCCTTGGTACCCCCTGTTGCTGTCCCTAGCAGTCCATCTTCCCCTGTATCTTCCCAGGAATTACAACCTGTTAACCTTCTCTCAGGGGAGGATTTGGTACCTCCATCTTCAGTCTCTCAATCTCAAGGCATGGATCTTGAGGAGTTAGAGTTTGCAGATTTGCATCTGTCTCAGGGGGTTCTGGATATTCTCAAAGCTTCTCGAAAGCCCTTCATCAGAAAGACTTATAACTCCAAATGGAAGAGATTCACCATTTGGTGTTCCAAGAAGCATATTTCTCTAGATACTGCTGGATTGCCTACAGTTCTGGATTATATGGTCCATCTTCATGGCCTAGGCCTCAGACCAGCTACTCTCAAGGTACACTTGTCAGCTGTTTCTGCTTTTCTGTCAGTGGGGAGGTCCTCCTCACTATCATCTCATCTCATCCTGTGTTCTGTAAATTTTTTAAAGGATTGCTTCATACCAATCCTCCCTTTAGAGACCCTGCCACTGCCTGGAATTTAAATGTTTGCATTGCTCAACTTATGCAACCTCCCTTTGAACCTATGTCCACAGCAGAGCTTAAGTACTTGACTTGGAAAACTGTGTTTTTAGTAGCCATTACCTCTGCAAGACGTATCAGTGAATTGCAAGCCCTGTCAGTGGAACCTGATTTTATCTCCTTTCACAGGGATAAAGTAGTCCTTAGAACCAATAGGAGGTTCTTGCCAAAGGTGGTTTCAGATTTCCACTTGAATCATTCTGTGTCTCTTCCTGTTTTCTTCACTGATCATTCTTCCTCAGGAGAGAGGAGGCTACACAGTTTAGATGTGAAAAGAGCCCTTAGCTGCTACATAGAGCATACCAAGGGTCACAGGTTTGATTCCTTCCAGCTGTTCCTCACTTATGGAGAGGTGGGAAAGGGAAAACCTGCCACCAAGAGAACTATTGCCAGGTGGATTGTGTCTTGTATACAGTTCTGCTATGAGAAACTGGGAAAGATTCCACCCTGAGGCCTGAGGGCTCACTCTACAAGAGGTACAATTGCTTCCCTGGCTGCTGCCAGGGATATCCCTCTCTTAGAAATTTGTCAAGCAGCCACCTGGAAAAAACAGCCCATACCTTACCAAGTATTATTCTGATATCCAGGCTAGAGTGATGCTCAGTTTGGACAGCAGTACTTAGAGCCTATTCCCAAAGTAGGTTCTGTCCTCCTCCATGGAGGTACTGTTTGGTAGTTCACATTTGTCAGAATACAGCAAGACATCATGTTGTTTGAAGAAAAAATTACTCACCTTAGTAATTATGTTTCTTCTGTTGGAGTCTTGCTGTATTCTGACCTCCCCCCCCCGCCTCCCCTCTCAGAACCTGGTTTTGGGAAGTGGGTGGGCAGGCACAGTGTTGCACCTCAGGGGTGCTCCTTTACACCCTTTCCTTTTTTGTTTGGGTGTTTATTTTATTGTTATTATTATTTGAATTGGTTTTGTGTTTTGTGTTTCCTGACTTGAGTCTTCCTTTGGGAATCCAAAACCGTTTTGTTGCCAGTTGGCTAGTAAAAATGTTACAATTTCCACATAGGATAGCTAGTGAGTTTTTTGCTTGTAAGAATCTGACGGTTAGATTTCAAAGGGCTCCAGACAGAGACATCAAACGAGCTTGAGCTCAGCATTCTATGCTCTGCATAGAAAATGTAACCCTTTGTTCTCTGGGGCAGTTTAAAGGCTAGGGCTAACTGCATTTGTCAGAATACAGCAAGACTCCAATAGAAGAAACATAATTACTAAGGTGAGTAATTTTTTCTTCTTGGCTGAGGACTGCTGTTGTAATATGGGAGAGTGTTCAATAGGTGGCAGCAGAGATGAGCTGACACGGCTTAGGGTTTCAAATACTGTCCATTGCTAGTTTAATATACAAAACTAATTGCAAATTTCAAAATGGTTTACAAAGCATCAAAAAGATGCCAGTTGCATTTTTGTAACACATTTCAGAGTAATTTTTACAGTATATTAAAATGAAGCACTATTGCTTAAGTGGTTATTCACAACTTCTGTGACTACACACTAACTTAACATTAGCGCACTCGTGCTTATTGTAAACATATGAGTTTTTAAGGAAAGGATTATATATTTTGTTAGATTGTCAGTGCCACACAATAGTTATTTGTCTCTGTTTAAGGAAAATATTTTAAACCTGGTGTTTAACATGCCTAATCTTTCAAAATATTATGTCTTGTGGAAACATTTTTATGGTAACAGGATATGATCCATATGGCCGTGCCTGGAGAACACCCAATGTACGCTGTCCTTAATTCACATGGATTGCAGCATGTTTAAAATAACAAGCTCAGTAATGAGATCACATCTCACATCACGAAAAATACACAGGAGAAGACCATGCAGGCCCCTGTTCTTTATTTTTTTTGGGGGGGGAGGGCTAGTAAAATGTAGGGTTGTGGGGTGACCATCTTCAGGAGTATGCTTATGGGAGTCAGCTGCTGCCCAGTGTGTAGACTGGCAACAGTAACTACACAGCTGTAGTTTCCTACCTCTGCCTTGCTCCGACATTTGTGAAGGGGAATCACATCCACCTTCCTCCAGTCCTCCGGTACCACACCATCCTCCCATGATTTGTTAAAAGGGGTTGTCAGTGGTGTCACTAGTTCTCCCCTTAGTTCTTTTAGAATTCTGGGGCTAATCCCATCAGGCCCCATTGCCTTGTCCACCTTGAGTTTTAAGAGTTATTTCAGGACCCTTTTTTCTGTGAATGGACTAGTATCAACCCTTCTCTCCAGAGTGCTTCTGTTGTTTGGTTTAGGTACGTCCCTCTCCTCTTCTTTTGTGAATACCGAACAAAGGTATTTGTTCAGTATCTCTGCCTTTTCACTGTCATCCTCTGTCCACCCCTTCCCCTTTATTAAGCCTCATTATCCATCCCTTGGTCTTTCTTCACTCACTAATGTACCTATAAAAGGTTTTATCCCCCTTCTTAGCTGAGTTGGCTCTTTTCCTCGGTTTGGGCCTTTCCTATTCTGACTGCCTTCCCCGCTTTCTTCAGCTTTAACTGGTACAGTTCTCCATCCTGCTCCTTCTGTGATTCTTTATACTTTCTGAATGCTATCTTTTTCTCCCTAACCTTCCCCACCACCTCTTTTGAGAACCATAGTTTTTTTTCCTTCATTTTGTTTTAATTGCTTCACACACAGGCTTGTTGCCTCTGTGATGGCAGTTTTAATTTTTCTCCATTGTTCCTCCTCCCCTCCTTTCTGCCCTTTTGCTAGTGCATTCCTTAGGCATTCTCCCATTCTGCCAAAGTCAGCCCTCCGAAAGTCCAGTACTCTTGCTTTTGTATGGCTTGACTCTATGGCTGTGTTTATTGTGAACCACACTGTCTGGTGGTTGCTTGTTCCCAGATGGCTACCCACTTCTAAATCTGAGATCCTCTACCGTCCCATTTTGAGAGTACCAGGTCTAAGACTGCTCCCCCTTGAGTGGGTTCCAGCCCTAGCTGCCCGAGGCATGCCCTCTGTAGGGCATTGAGAATGACTCTGCTCTTGGATGTGGCTGCAGCAAATGTGCTCCAGTTATCATCTGGCATATTTAGGTCCCCTATCAACAATATCTCCCCTTTTTCTGCCATTCTGAGGATGCCTCCTATCATTTCCTTGTCCATTTCCTCCCCTGAGACAGGGTTTTGTATACAACCCCTATGCGGATTGTGGTGCTATTTCCTGTCTCGAAAGATGACCCACAGTGCCTCCTCTCCTCCCTGTTTACCCTTTAGTTCCATTGCTTTAATCCCTTCCCTTTTACCCTCCCTGTCCCTCCTGTAGATTATGTACCTCAAAATGTTGACATCTCAGTCGTGGTTCTCTGTACCAGGTTTCTGTGACTGCCATGATATCCAGGTGTCTCTCTTCGATTAAGGCCACTAGTTCAGGAAGTTTGATTTCCAGACTATGGGCATTGGCACTCATTGTCCTCTATTTTTTGATGGCCTTACCCCTTTTAGCCCTATCTCTGTACTTACTGCCTTTGCTTTTTTCTCCATTTACCCCTGCTCTGCCCCCTATTGACCTCTCTACCTTGGTGTTTACCTTGCTAGCTACCCTGTTTTGTGAGGGGAAGCTGGAAATTCCCTGCTTCTTTTCAGTGCCTCCACCCTTGGCTAGTTTAAAAGCTTGCCAATGAATCATTTAAACGTATCATCTAGGATCCTGGTTCCCCTCCAGGACAGATGCAGACCATTGCACCAGTATAGGCCTGTATCCCTCCAGGTGAACCCCCAGTCCCCAATGAAGCCAAATCCCTGTGCTCCGCACCAGTTTTTCAACCATTTATTGAATCCCAGAGTGTGGAGTATCCTAACCTCACCCATGCTATAGACAGGCAGCCCCTCAAGGAGGTTACCGTGCATGTTACTTGTCTAAGGCCCCTCCCCAACTCTACAAACTCCTCCTGCACAACTCTGATCGCATTCCCAGCTAGGTCATTTGTCCCTAGGTGGACAATGACATCCAGCTCCCTCCCCCGTGCAGCTGCCTTCACAATCCTGAGGATTCGCTTCCTGTCCCTCCATGCCATGGCACCAGGCAGGCATCTTACCTCCCCCAGTTCTGCCCCTAACGATTGAGTCCCCCCACCAGGAGTTATTTCCTTCCCCTGTGGGATCCTATGCCACCCTCCTGTGGGTCTCCTTTGTGGAGATTTCCAGCATCCTCCTTGGTCTCCACTGCAGATGCCTCCATAGAGGAACAATGCTCCACCAGAAAGGCATATGAACTGTGGAGAGGTACAACTGGAGGGATCCACCTCTGTTCCACCACCCTCACCCTCCCTGAGCCCACCGTAGTCCAAACCACTCCTTATTCTTTGCAACCTCTGAGGCGGCAGCAGCAGCCCTGGTGGTCCCTTGGTGGGGGAGGAGATTTCTCAATCCCCTGCCAGATCCTGGGTGGAGGAGGAGGAGGTTTCCCTACTCCTTGCCAGAACAGCCTGGAGATGGACAACTTCCTCCTTCAGAGCAGAGAGGTGTCTGCAAGTAGGGCAGCATCACAGCCTCCAGAATGACTCCCAGAAGACTGCTGCCCCACAGCAAGTGCATTGTACCACTCCCCACATGTCTCTCTCACTCCCTGTTGAAATTGTGGGGTGTTTTTTCGCTATTAGGGAACCTCATTTCCCCTTAGTAGTGTAACCCTTTTCCTACATATGCCAGCCTACATATGCTAAAGTGACTGTGTACTAAACGGAAGCCACATGCCTTGAGTGACTGCATGGGCTATGCATGTGGTAGTCACTCCAACTAGATACTGGGTGGTTGCAGCATAGTGGATGTGTTTGGGATGTGGGATGCCACCACATGACCACCTACACATATTAAAGTGGCTGGATGCTGAATGGGGGCTGCATGCTGTGAATGGCTGCATGATGTATGCAAATGGCAGTCAGTCCAAATGGGTGCTTGGTGGTTGTAGCATAGTGGGTGGGGCTGGGGTGTAGGATACCATCTAATGCCTGCCTATATATGCTAGAGTGACAGGGTGCTGTATAGGGTTGCATGTTGTGAATGCTTGCAAGGGGTATGCATGTAGCAGTCAGTGTGAATGGGTGCTGGGTGGTTGTAAAATAATGAGTATGAGAAGCTGCCACAAATCCTCTGTGTTGATGATTGTTAGCATGTTGTTGTTTTTTTCTTTTTTAAAATTTGTTCACCAGGTAACTCCGAGAGCATCATATGCCCATTTTCATAGAGGACCTAGACAGAACAAATAACAGATTACATACATAAAATTCTCACAAAATGTACATGCAGGAGACCAGAAACAGTACTTATATACACACTATGAACAGTCAGTTAATGCAGTAACACGTAGACTTAGCAATACAATACTGCTTTAAGCTCACTTTGAAAGTGTAGTAAGAGCCAGGGTAGTGTAATGCGGATGGAACTGAGTTCCATTCTTGTAACATTTTATAAACAAATGAATGTTGAGCTGAGGATGACTTGTATAGAGGTAACCTTAAACAAAGTGTTGATACTGAGCAAGTTGGGTATCTCGAATTTCCCACTTTAATCAGATGCTTAAATGATAATTGTACATTACTATGCCAATATCTCCAAAAAGAAATGAACCTAAAATAAAAACAACCATATTCAAATGAGTACCAATTAAGCGAAGAATATAATGATGCATTAACCTAGAACTGGCCAGTACATAATGTCATTGTTACATGTAATGTATTGCTGTGTCGTCGAGGCACAGATCAGGAAGCATAGGGAAAACCAGGAGCAGTTGTAGAATGCACCAAAAATATTTATTTACATTAGCAGTAATAGAAAAGCCCAACAGCAGAGAGCAGCACCATTGGTCAACATAGTGACAAGTGCTCCAATGGAACTTGTATGTACAGATTTTCTTAGTCTGGAGCCAGATTCAAAAATTATTTCAAGTGTCTTGGTGGTCACAGATCACTTTGCAAGGTATGCTCATGCCTATCCTACTAAAGATTAGAAGGCTTCTACAGTTGCAAAAGTCCTAGTAGAGAAATTCTTTGTACATTATGGTGAGCCACAATGCATACATTTGGATCAAGGCCGTGATTTCGAGAGTAGATTAATTAAAGAAATACATCTCTGGGGCATCAGAAAATCAGAAGATAAAAAAAGCCAATATTACAAGAACAAACACAATTCTGTCAAAAAAACTCAAATCCTTTACAGGAGTACATGACATAGTAGATACATGGAGGCTATTTAATAACAGAGTTAGAGAATACACCCATATAGACTTAAAAAACAAAAAATATGTCTAGGACAGACTACATCCTGTGTTCAAAGATATTGATACCACTAGTGGCTAATACCTTCATTAGATCAATAATACACTGAGATCATGCGGTAGTAGAAGTAATTATAAAACTAGCACAAAAACAAGAACACTATACCCCAAGATAGTGTCTTAACAATGAGATTCTAAAAGTGCCAGGATTTCAAGAAAGGATAATAAAAGTGGTAACACAATTCTGGGAACTTAATTACAATGGAAAAGAACCAGTATGTCATAGAAACATAGAATTTGATGGCAGATAAGGACTGATTGGCCCACCTAGTCTGCCATTTCCCTACCTAATGGATAAGCTGCAGATCCTAGTTAAGAAGAAGAAGAATCAGTATTTATATAGCGCTTTTCATACATCCAAAGCGCTTTACAAGCAATGCTAGACTGGTAGTGAAGTGACTGAATGTGTGGTGGCGGCCATATCGCACATCATCACCCACACACAGCCTGGATAATTGCATGAACCGTTTATGGAAGGGAATGTTGGCCAGGACACGGAATGTTTCCTACTCTTTGTGAAGAGTGCCCTGGGTTCTTTTACTTCCACCTGGACACCCACCAGGACAACACCAGGATGGGTGGAAGGGACCTCGGTTTAACGTCTCATCCGAAGGACGGCACACCCCAGCAGTACAGCACCCCTCAATACTGCACTCGGATGCCAGCGATTTTTAGGTGCAAGTCCAATCCCAGTGTGGGACGAGAACCCACGACCTTCTGGTCCAGAGGTGGATGTGCTACCAACTGAGCCACGCTGACACCGTTGGTTAACCAACAGCCTACTTCCTCCTGCTCCCCACTAGAATTGCCTTATGTCTGTCCCATGCATTCCTGAATTCCCCCACTGTTTTTGACTCCACGACCTCTTCAGGAATGCCGTTCCATGCATCCACAACCCTTTCTGTGCAAAAATACTTCCTCATATTACCTCTGAGCCATCCCCCCTCTATCTTCAAATTGTGCCCCCTTGTTCTTGCACATCTCTTATTCTGAAAGATGCTACCCTCTTAGACTTTGTTGATTCCACTGAGGTACTTAAAAGTTTCTATCATGTCCCCACTCTCCCTCCTTTCCTCAAGGGTATACATATTACGCTCCTTTAGTCTCTCCTCGTATGGCTTCTCTTGCAGACCCTGCACCATTTTGGTTGCCCTCCTCTGGACAGCCTCCATCCTGTCTATGTCCTTGCAGAGATAGGGTATCCAGAACTGCATGCAGTACTCCAGATGTGGTCTCACCAACTGTCTGTACAGAGGAATAACAACTTCCTGTTTTCTACTGGTGATGCCTCTCCTATGCAGCCCAGTATCCCCCAGCACTCCTTACTGCCTTCTCACATTGCTTGCCCACCTTTAGGTCATTTGATATAACTACTCCCCCCGGTCCCTTTCCATTTTTGTTGTTGTTAGTATCTCACCCCCATTGTGTTTTCTTCCCTTGGGGTTTTGTTTCCCAGATGCATTACTTTGCATTTCTTTGCATTGAATCTAAGCTGCCATACATTTCCCCATAACTCCAACCTTGCCAAGTCCCTTCTTATCCTTTCCATTCCACCTTGTGTATCAACCCTGTTGCAGATCTTTGTGTCATCTGCAAAGAGACATACATTTCCTTCCAGTCCCTCTGCAATGTCAGTTATAAAGACATTAAAGAGGACCAGTCCCAGTACTGAACTCTGCGGTACCCCACTAGTAACCCCCCCTTTCTTCAGAGTGGACTCCGTTTACTATTACCCTCTGCGTCCTGTAGTCCAGCCAATTTTTTAACCAGGCTACTACCTTGGGACCCACTCCAAGGCTGGCTAACTTGCATATTAATATTTTGTGTGGGACTGTGTCAAATGCCTTGCTAAAGTCTAGGTAGACGATACCCACAACCCCTCACTGGTCTACTACTTCGGTCATCCAGTCAAAGAAATCTATTAGATTCATCTGACATGACCTTCCCATGTGTGTATCCATGCTACCTTCAGTTCTGTGCCCCACAGGCCTCTAGATACTCAACAGTTCTTTCCTTCAGAAGTGATTCCATCATTTTCCCTACCAGTGAGGTCAAACTAACTGGTCTGTAGTTTCCTGCCTCTGCCCAGCTCCCACTTTTGTGAAGTGGAATCACATCCACCCTCTTCCAGTCCTCAGGTACCGCCTCATCCTCCCATGATTTGTTAAAGAGGGTAGTCAATGGTGTCACTAGTTCTACCCTTAGTTCTGTTAGAATTTTGGGGTAAATCCCATCAGGCCCCATTGCTTTGTCCACCTTCAGTTCTAAGAGTTCTTTCAGAACTCTTTCTTCTGTGAATGCACTGGTGTCGACCCCCCTATCCAGAGTGTTTCTCTTGTTTAGTTTAGGCACCTTCCCCTCCTCATCTTTTGTGAATATTGAGCAGAAGTATTTGTTCAGTATCCCTGCTTTTTCATTGTCACCCTCTGCCCACATTCCCTCCTCTTTATTATGCCTCAGTATAGTATCCGTCCCTTGGTGTTTCTTTGCTCCTTAATGTACCTATAAAAGGTGTTATCTCCCTTCTTAACAGAGGTGGCTATCTTTTCCTCAGTTTGGGCCTTTGCTATTCTGACTGCCTTCCCTGCCTCCTTCTACTTTAACTGATATAGTTCTCTGTCCTGCTTCTTCTGTGTTTCCTTATATTTCCTGAATGATATCCTTTTCTTCTTAACCTTCTCTGTCACCTCTTTTGAGAATGATAGTGGCTTTTGCCTTCATTTTGTTTTGTTGGTTTGCTTTACACAAAGGCTTGTTGCTTCTGTGATGACAGTTTTGATTCTTCCCCATTGTTCCTCCACCCCTCCTTCTTGCCTGTTTGCTAGTGCTTTTCTGAGGCACTCTCCCATTTCACCAAAGTCAGCCCTCTTAAAGTCCAACACTCTTGCTTTTGTATGGCTTGGCTCTACAGCTGTGTTTATTGTGAACACTGCTGTTTGGTGGTCACTTGTTCCCAGATGGCTACCCACTTCTAAATAGGAGATCCCCTCTCCATCCCCATTTGAGAATACCAGGTCTAAGACTGCTCCCTTTCGAGTGGGTTCTAACACTAGTTGTCTGAGGCATGTTCCCTGTAGGGCATCAAGAATTACCCTGCTCTTGGATGTGGCTACAGTAAAGGTGCTCCAGTTAACATCTTGCATATTCAGGTCCCCCATCAACAATATCGCTTTTTTCTACCATTCTAAGGATTCCTTTTATCATTTCCTTATCCATTGCCTCCCTCTGATTTGGGGGTCTGTACACAACCTCTATGCAGATTGTGGTGCCATTTCGTATCTCCAAGGTGACCCACATGCCTCCTCCCCTCCCTGTTTACCCTTTAGTTCTGTTGCTTTGATTCCTTCCCTTATGTAGAGAGCTACTCCTCCTCTTCTTTTACCCTCCCTGTCCATCCTGTAGATTGTGTCGCTTGGTATGTTGACATCCCGGTCATGGTTCTCTGTGTACCATGTTTCTGTGACTGCCATGATATCCAGGCATCCCTCTTCCATCAAGGCCACTAGTTCAGGGAGCTTGTTACCCTGACTACAGGCATTGGTGCTCATTGCCTTCATTTTGTGATGGTCTTACCCCTTTTAGGCCCATCTCTGTTCTTACTGCCTTTGCCTTTTTCTAGATTTACCCCAGTTCTGCTCCATATCGACTTCTCTACCTTTGTGTCTAATTCAGTAACTACCCAGTTTTGTTGGGGGGGCTGGGATTTCCCTGCTTCCCTTCAGTGCCTCCCCCCTTGGCTAGATTAAATGCTTGCCAATGAAGCATTTAAACCTATCACCTAGGATCCTGGTTCCCCTCCCAGACAGATGCAGACCATCACACCAGTAGGCCTGTATCCCTCCAGGAGGACCCCCAGTCCCAAATGAAGCCAAATTCCTGAGCTCCACACCAGTTTTTCAACCAGTCATTGAATCCCATGGTGAAGAGTACCCTAGCCTCACCCATGCCATAGACAGGTAGCACTTCTGAGAAAGTTACATAGAAACATAGACTTTGACAGCAGATAAGGACCACTTGGCCCACCCAGTCTGCCCATTTCCCTACCTATTGGATAAGCTGCAGATTCTAGTTAACCAACAGCCTACTTCCTGCAACCCCCCCACTATAATTGCCTTATGTCTGTCCCATGCATGTTTGAATTCCCCCACTGTTTTAGACCCCACAACCTCTCCAGGAAGGCAGTTCCATGCGTCCACCACTCTCTGTCCTGCACAAGTTGCTGTGCATGCTACTTGTCTAAGGCCCTTCCCCAACTCCACAAACTCCTGCTGCACTGCTCTGATCCCAGTCCCAGCCAGGTCATTTGTCCCTAGGTGGACAATGACATCCAGCTCCTTCCCCTGTGCAGCTGCTCCCATGATCCTGAGGATTCGCTTCCTGTCCCTCCAAGGCATGGCACAGGGCAGGCACCTCACCTCCTTCTCCCCTTGCTCCCCCACCAGTTCTACCCCCCTTATGATTGAGTTACCCACCAGGATTTGTTTCCTTCCCCTGTGGGGTCCCATGCCACCCTTGTGTGGGTCTGCTTTGTGGAGATTCCCAGCTTCCTCCTTGGTCTCCACTGCTGGTGCCTCCATAGAGGAATCACGCTCCACCAGAATGGTGAATGAATTGTGGAGAGGCACAACTGGAGGGATGCACCTCTGTTCCACCACCCTCACCCTCCCTGAGCTCACCGTGGTTCAACTGCTCCTCTTTCTTGTCAACCTCTGAGGCAGTGGTGGTGGCCTGGGTGGGGGAGGAAGACTGCCACTCCACAGCCAGTGCATTGCACCACTCCCCACATGTCTGTCTCTCTTCCTGTTTAAGATGTTTTTTCTTACTTTTTTTTAGTGTGTGCAAGCATGTGAGTGTCTTTACCCCTATTCAGTGTGCTGTGCCTTTAAGGATATGAACAGGTGTATGTCCTTTGCACTTTTGGGGAAGTGATGTCAGAACTCCTGATATAAAGGAAATTATGCACTTAGGGTGGGTGGGGTGAGGGTCAGAGTGGGTGGGACTAAGCCTATGCCCTCCAGAAACAGTCAACTACAACTCTGACCTACCACCCCAGTGAGTGCCTTCCTTCCTTTTAGATACCTTTTTTGCAGAGTTTAAGTAACAGGTCTAGTCACAAATGACTGCAAATATACTCCCAGCTAGATTTCCTCCCTGGCAACTATGGGATGTATTTGAATGTGTCTTAAGGGGAGACATTATTTATTTTTATAGTTGGTATAAAAAGAAACAAAATGATAAAAGAACTTGGGGCACATGATGAAACAACTGGACAAGCAAATAATTCTGAATTATGATGAAAATATAAAGGACTAGTTGGACTGTAAAATACAAATCCAGGACCTACAAACTAAAGAAACACTAAATAATATTAGAAAAGTAAAGAAAGCTTGCTGTCATCAGGGGGGACAAGGTGGGGGAATTATTGGTGAATTTATTAAAATAAATCCCCCCCCAAAAATTACATAGAAGGTCTCCAAAATGATCAGGGAAATTTGAAAACTAATGAAAAAGATATCCAAGAACTAATACTGCATTTCTATAAATCAATATACCTAAAATATATAAATAAAAAATCTGAAGATATACATAAATGTTGTCAAAATATTGTGTTCAATAAGTTACAGCTGGATGGATCACCTATAACACAGCAATAAATTTAATAAACAATAAGGATGCTCCCTAAAATTAAAAGTCCAGGTAAAGATTGCTTTACAAATGAATGTTGTCAAATATTCAACCAAGAACTATCCCATGGTTACATAAAATAATACAAGAGGTGATGGCAGAAGGAGCTTAGTTTCCTACCTCCATTATGGAAGCCTTAGTAGTTCTGATACCCAAAGAAAATAAAAGTAAGAAAAAGATACGAAATTATAGACCAATATCATTATTAAATATCAATAACAAAATTCTTACAAAAACAGTGGGCAGTAAGTTTTTAGCTGTCCTTCCTGAAAAGTATGCTATGGATCAAGCAGGGTTTGTAGCAGGTAGGACATCTGCTATAAAAAAAAGTTCAGACACTTATTCAACTGATTCAAGATAGAGAAGAATGTTACTACACCTCTCTATTACTATAGTATTTCCACAGGCACTTCTAACATAATCTGAAGTACTTCTCTACTCCCTTTCTAGTAACCTACTACAAATAAGTTTTAGTTTTTCTTTCTCTTAAGTGGGATTTATATTTCCATCTGCACATCCTCCCTATTTCTCCTACAGTCAACTTGCACAGGTGCTTTTTATTTTCATCCACACTTCCACTTTGCCTTCCTGATAACACAGTCCGAGGAAGGCTCAGGTAGTTGCATCCCACAAGGGGGTTCACCTTGTGTACTTTCTATCCTTAGATTTAAGGCAACTTTGCTTTTTGTCCATTACCTACACAGTAATAGACATCATCAACTGCAGATATTATGGGACCCTTGTCACCAGAGTTTTCACGAGGCAGGTGGGGCATTGTTGTACTAGTTCTGCACTAAATAATCTGTGCACTCAACTACACACTGCTTGTGCTGAAATATACTTTCTCAGGGTGCAACTCAACCATGCTGCGCAGCACTTGAACTTAAGGCACCAACCAGCAATGCCACTCCCCCAGAGAGCTAGCAGACCGGGGACTGGCAGTTGATAGGAAAACTGAAATCACAGCAAAATAACTCTCGTGAAATAAACTCCAGCACCAATCACCCTAACAAATAGGTTCTCTCCACTTTCATCAAAGCATACTGCAAGGGCAGGCATGACAGTGGAGAGGACCCTCACACAATGCATGGACAAACATCCACCAAAACAGCCAAACAGGCCTCCCAGGAACATTGGCATGGAGGGACACAAACAGGCTTGAGCGAATTGTGCGTAACACCAAGTGAGACATGCACATTCTCATACATATAGGTACAAATGACCTGGCCAGCCAGTCAGTTGGAGAGACTAAGCAGCATCTAACGATTCTAGGAGAAAAACTCACTTCCTTTTCATCCAAAGTCTCCTTCTCAGAAATTCTGCATGTATGGGGCAAGAAGGCTAACAGGAAGGAGATCAGAGAAAGGGACATCATCAAACATAATATCTGGCTCAAAACCTGGTGTCAGGGAAAAAAGGAGTTTGGCTATGTAGGAAACTGGCAGACCTTCTGGGAGAGGGAGTTCTTTAGATTCAATGAATTGCACCTTACAAAAGAGGGAGCACATGCTTTCTGCCAAAAATTAATTGTCTTCATTAACCATTTAAACTAGAGGGAGGGGAAGGGGCAACAGTGACAGTTGCTTCATATGAGCTTATGAATGTCCCTCCCCATCTAAGCAAAATCAATCAGAACCAAGACAGGGCATCACAAGCATCAAATGCATCACAACTCCACATGGGCATTTCAAACATAATTGGGACATTCAAAACATTAGGGACACGAACCACAAGTGGGGAAATTGCGCAGCAAGTGGGACAAACCAAGACTGGAAGGCAGTGTGTGTCAATGCCCGCAGCCTTCCAAACAAAATCACAAATCTCACAGCAATGATGGCTGAGGCCAGCCTCGACTGGATTGCTGTCACGGAGACTTGGTTCACATAGAACCATATTTGGGATGTCGCCATCCCTGGTTACACTTTCTTCAGGAGAGACTGAATATGTAAGAAAGGAGGGGGATCGCTATTTATATCAGGGAAGGGATAAATGCTATAAAGACTGAGGGAATACAAGGTGAGACAGAGGCCCTATGGATCACTGTGGGAGCTGGAAACAGGAGATCTATCAGAGTTGCAGTTATCTATAGACCCCCAAACCAGGAGATTGAAAAGGACAAGGTTCTCCTGGAAAACATAATGAGGATGGCCAACAAAGGTGAGCTATTACTAGTCAGGGACTTAATTCTACCAGATGTAGAATGATCCACCTTCACAGCCTCCTCAGAGAGGAGTAGAGACTTCCTCATGGCTTTGAGGTGGCAGGACTGACTCAAATGGTGGTCTCTCCCACCAGAGAATCAGCTATCCTGGTTCTCACCAATAGTGCCAAAGTATCAGAGGTACAAGTGGGGATTCAATCTGGGTACCAGTGACCACAAGTCAATCTGGTTCTCCATTAGCAAGATTGAGGACCCCTTCCATTCCAGAATCAGGATGCTCAATTTCAGGAAAACAGATTTCCTGAAAATACATAGATACATAGACAGTGTCGGCAGATAAGGGCCTATGGCCCACCTAGTCTGCCCATTTGAGCTTGTAAGTTCAGTTTGTTTTCCTAGAAGTCTGTTTTCCCCTTACCCCTGCCCTCTAGAATTCCTTTATGTCTATCCCATGCATTCTTAAATCCTGATTGTTTCAGCCCCCACCACTTCCTCTGGCAGGGTGTTCCACTTGTCCACCACCCGTTCTGTGAAGAAATTCTTCTCATGTTTCCTCTGAATCGTCCTCCTCCAACTTCATCCCATGCCCTCTAGTCCTGAAACATCTTTTTCGCTTAAAAATAGTGTTTTCCTGCACCCTGTTCCTCCCTGTAAGATACTTGTATGTCTCTATCATATCCCCTCTCTCCCTCCTCTCCTCCAGGGAGTACATGTTCAGTTCCTTCAACCTGTCTCATAGGACTTGTGATGCAATCCATGCACCATCTTTGTTGCCCTCCTCTGAACCTTCTCTACCCTGTCTATGTCCTTACGTAGGTATGGTCTCCAGAACTGTACACTGTACTCCAGGTGGGGCCTCACTAGTGTCTTGTATAGCGGAATTATGACCTCCCTTTTCCTGCTGGTGATGCCCCTGCCTATACATCCCAGCATCTTATTTGCTTTACCTGCTGCCTTGTCACACTGTTTCCTACCTTGAGGTCATCAGAGATGACAACCCCAAGATCCCTTTCCTGCTTAGTGCATGCTATATCCTCACCCCCCAACTGATATATTGTGCCAGGGTTTTTGTGCCCCATATGCATTATCTTGCACTTCTTTGCATTGAATTTCAACTGCCAAACCCTTGACCATTCTTCAAGTTTCTGCAGGTCCCTTCTCATTCTGTCTACACCCTCCAGTGTGTCTACTCTGTTACAGAGCTTTGTGTCATCAGCGAACAGTGAAATTCTGCCTTCTAGATCCTGTGCAATGTCACTAATGAAGATGTTGAATAGGACCGGTCCCAGCACTGATCCCTGTGGTACCCCACTGGTTACTCTTCCCTCTGTGGAGTGACAGCCATTTACCACCACCCTCTGTGTCCTGCCACCCAGCCAGGTACCTATCCACCACACTACTGTCCTGCCCACACCCATATTCCCCAGTTTGTGTAATAGTCTTCTATGTGGCACAGTGTCAAAGGCCTTGCTGAAGTCCAGATAGGCCATGTCCACTGCCCTCCCCTGATCCACCTCCCTAGTCACCCAGTCAAAAAATTCAATGAGGTTGGTCTGACATGAACTCCCCCTGGTGAAACCATGCTGCCTTGGGTCCTGTAGTCCATTGACAACCAGATGTTCCACCAATCTCTCCTTCAGTAGTGCTTCCATGATCTTTCCCACTACCGAGGTGAGGCTGACTGGTCTGTAGTTCCCTGCTTCCTCTTGTTCCCACTTTGTATAAGGGGACTACATCTGCTGTCCTCCAGTCTTTGGGTACCTCCTCTGTTTCCAGTGATTGGCTGAACAGGATAGCCAGAGGTTCAGCCACCACCTCTCTTAGTTCTTTAAGGACCCTGGGGTGCACCCCATCTGGCCCCATTGCTTTATCAGCTCTTATTACTTCCAGTTCCTTCAGGACCCTTTCTCATGTAAAGGGACTTGTGTCCATTTCTGCACCATTCTCACCCCTTGTCCTCCCTTCAGACCCATTACCCCCATCTTCCTTAGTAAAGACTGAGCAGAAATACCTGTTCAATATGTCAGCTTTATTGTTGGCATCCTCCACGCGGCTCCCATCCTCCCCCTTCAGTCTCACTATCCCTCCCTTTATCTTTCTTTTTTCACTTATGTACCTGTAAAAGGTTTTGTCCCTTTACCCACTGATTTTGCAATGTGTTCTTCTGTCTGAGCTTTGGCTTCTTACTGACTTCCCCTGCCTCCCTTTGTTTCTCCTGGTACTTCTCCTATCCCCTTCTGCCTGTGTCTTTTGTATTGCCTGAATGCAATCTTTTGGCTTTCACTTCTTTGCTACCTCTTTGGAAAACCATAATGGTCTCCTCTTCCTTTTCCTCTTGCTAACCTGCTTAATGCATAATTCTGTTGTTCTTATAATCCCCATTTTAAATACTGTCCACTGTTCCTCAACCCCTGATTCCTGCCCCATTCCCCTTAATGCCTCTTTCAAGTATCTCCCCATCTCCCCCAAAATGAGGGAAAGGATCAAGTCCCTGCTGGCAACAGACACCACATGGAATGTGGAGGACAAATGGACAAAGCTGAAAGGTGCTATAGCATCAGTCACAGCACTATGCACTAAAAAAATCAGCAAGTACAAAAGGGCAAGGAACACCCTCTGGTTTCTCCAAAGAGGTAGCTGCTATAGTTAGGGAAAAGAGAAAACCTTTTTTGGACATACAAGGAGACCAGGTCTGAAAAGGATAGAGAATCCTATAGAGAGAAACTCAAGGAAACTGGGAAAGCTATTTTGGTGGCAAAGGCCCAGACTGAAGAAAAACTGACTCAAGAAGTGAAAAGGGGAACAAAACATTGTATCAATACATTTGAGAAAAGAGCAAAGGAGGAATACCACGGCTGGCAACCAAGGAAGGACACCTAGTGGAAAACAACAAAGACAAGGCAGAAGTTCTCAATTAATTCTACTTGGTCTTCACACAGGAAGACATTGGTAATGGTCCAGCACCAGCCAGGATACTTCTCCATACCAGGGGAGCTGACATATCCCCCTTTATGAAAGAAAGATTCCTTGAGGAATTCTCTAAAATACGGGTGGACAAGGCAATGGAATACACTCAAAAGTTCTAGAAGAACTTAGGGATGAACTTGCTGCCCCACTTGCTGAACTGTTTAACAGTTCTCTGGAACGGGATAGTACCACAGGACTGGAAAAGGGCCATGGTTGTGCCATTGCACAAGAGTGGTAGCAGGGAGGTAGCAGGAAACTACTACTCAGTAAGTCTGACCTCAGTGGTGGGTAAAATAATGGAGACATTGCTTAAGGAAAGGGTAATGAACTACCTGAAAGCAAGTGGGCAACTTGACCCAAAGCAGCATGGCTTCAGATCAGGATGCTCATGCCAAACAAACTTAATAGAATTCTTTGACTGGGTTACAAGAGAAGTAGACTAGGGGGCAGTGGTGGATGTGGTGTATCCGGACTTTAGTAAAGTCTTTGATACAGTCTCACACAGAAGGCTAGCCAAAAAACTGAAGCAAGATGGCATTGGTCACAAAGTAGTTAAATGGATCACAAACTGGATGCAAGGCAGGATACAGAGGGTTATGGTAAATGGCACCTTGTCTCAAGAGGGTAAGGTGTCAAGTGGTGTGCCGTAGGGGTCAGTACTAGGCCCCAATCCGTTTCAACATATTCATCAGTGACATCGCTGAAGAATTGAAAGGGAAAGTCTGCCTCTTTGCAGACAATACAAAGCTCTGCAACATGGTGGACGCACAGGAAGGGATCACAGAAATGGAGGCAGATTTCAGGATGCTAGAGGAATGGTCCAGGAACTGGCAGTTGAGTTTCAATGCCAAAAAAGGTAAAGTCATGCATTTGGGTAGAAGGAACCCATGCATGACATATGTCCTGGAGGGGCAGCTACTAGAATAAACAAAGCTGGAACAGGATCTTGGTGTCATGATCTCAAATGATTTAAAGGTATGGAAGCAATGCGAAAAAGCGGCACTAAAGGCAAGCAGCATCCTCAGATGTATTGGTAGGGGTATTACCAGTAGGAAGTGTGATGTAATCCTCCCACTGTACAGGTCCCTGGTGAGACCTCACTTGGAGTACTGTATGCAGTTCTGGAGACCTCAACTTAAAAAGGATATAGACCATCTTGAAACCATACAGAGATGTGCCACCAAAATGGTGCAGAGTCTGCACCACGAAACATATGAAGCTAGGCTCAGTCAGCTAAATGTATTCTCCTTTGAGCAGAAGAGGAACAGAGAAGACATGATTGTGACATTTAAATTTGTTAAAGGAATCAACACAGTACAAACCAGGAACCTCTTCTGGGAAAACAGGGCTGCATGTACTAGAGGACACAACACGTGCCTGGTGTGAGGTAAATTCAAAACAAACGTTAGGAAGTAATTTTTCATGCAGAGGTTGGTGGATCCTTGGAACAGCCTGCCATCGCAGGTAGTGGCAGGCAAGGTGGTCAGTGAATGTAAACAGGCATAGAATAGACAGTATAGTCACCTTAGCAAGACAAATTGATAGTGGGGAATAGAAAACCAGGACAGACTAGATGGACCACTAGGTTTCCTTCTGCCGGCAAATTCTTATGTTCTTATGTTCTCTCAATGCCACAAAGGCAATCAGCTTGATTCAGAGATCTTACATTTTGGAAGTCTTGAAGAAATGGCAGGTGCCGAGATCCTACCTTAACTTAATTACCGTTGTATAAGAACCCTAAGGCTGCATTTATAATCAATGGTTCAGCTTCAAAAGAAATATAAATTAAGTATGGAGTAAGGTAGGGATGTCCACTTTTGCCTATTATTTTTATACTAGCAATAGAGCCATTGTTAATAAAAATTAGGAACAACAAAGAAATTATAGGACTTGAAATACAGTCGACTGAAATCAAATCAAGTGCATTTGTGGACAACGTGATATTATTACTCCAAGAATTGCATAAATCAGTACCCACCTTATGAGAGCTTATTTATACATTTTCTTTGATTTCAGGTTATGCTTTAAGCCAACAAAAATCCATCATAATGCCACTTAACTCTTCCGCTCTTGACGTTTATTTTCAGAACCTAAACATATTTTCTAAAACTAACCAGATCACTTATCTGGGAATACAGTTAACAAATCAATGGAATCAACAATACAGATACATTATAACCTAGTCAAACAAAAAATACAAAACAAGTTAAACTTATGGCAGGATTTATCTATTTCACTTTGGGGCAGAGTTGAAACCATCAAAGTGATGACTCTATCTCACTTCATACATGTATTACAAGCAATATATGGGCTACATCTGAAACGGTTTGAAGACTTTATCTAAGGTCTATAAAATAATTATTAGCAACTTGGATTACAAAATTTTGAAGCAACAAACAGCATGGGGGTAAGATTTAGATACAAAATATACCAAGGAGCAATAGAAAAAAGTTTATAAAGAGACAAATTACCACTTAATTTCATAAAAAAAAAAAATTCAGTCCTATACAATACTTAATAGAGCCTACATAACACTAACAATAATTCATAAAGTTAATAATACATACCTAGAATCCTGCTGGCATTAATGTGGTATGAGAGGAGACATAAAACACTGCTTTTCAGATTGCCCCAAAATAAGAACATGGTGGTTTCAAATAACAGAAAATATATCAGAAAAAATTGGATCACCAATATTAGAAATATTTCAAATTTTGGTTCTTAACAATCTCTCACAGTTACAACTAAATAAACAACAGAAAAGAATAATCTTTCTGGGGTCAATTGCCCTAAAGAGAGTGATTTTAAATAATTGGCACAGCCAAGTCCTTCCCTATAATACAGTGATGGAATGGTATTACACATTCAATGAAATGCTTCTAATTGAAGAAACTGTGGTATCAATAGAGGAAACTGACCAGGAAAACAATCCAAGTTGGAATGAAGTTTTATGTCTATTTCCACCTCTGTTATGGTTATGAATGATAATAAAACTATGGAGAACAAATATAGCTGGGGGTAGGAGGGTAAGAAGGGAGTAAACTGAACAAGTATTACTTATGTTCTAAATCTGTAATCATGTAAAATTTCAATGAAATGTACAACCATGAATATGGAATATAATAAAAATGCTTTAAAAAAACCATGGGTCCATGACCAAGTTATTATTGATGTACTGGTCTATTTTGAAAGAAGAAAGGTATATTGTTATTGCTGGTAGCCCTTTCTTACAGGGGCACAGGGTGTTCTCCAGAAATCTAGTCCATGTTGGTAAGGGCATATACTGTGTGCATATTATTAGCACTCACCAGTAATTGTACCTGTGAATGCAACAACGTGTTTTGGGTAACTCCATGTGTTGTATAACTATGTGGGGCTGTGAGTTGGCACAACTTCCCAGAGGGTTGTGTTAGTTTAGATTTTTAACTCTTTTAAACGTTACTCTGGGTGGAGGCACTGTGCAAATAGTTTTCTTGTTAGTGCTGAGCCCTGTTTACCAATCGCAACCAAACCCAGACCCCTCAACCTGCATTCAGGGCAATAGGCAGGGGTAGTAGCTTGTTGAGAGGTGGAGTCTGGGTTACATACGCAATCAAGTATGCAATTTCTAACTGATGAGTGTATGTTTCATTTTTTGTAACCAGCACCCAAACATTTGTATTTTTGTCCTCAAATGTCTGCAATTGCACCTAGGTCATGACTGAAAAAGGCATGTGATGCCAGTGCACTTACCCAGTTACCAAAGTTAAAATATATAAATAAATAAATAAAGGTGGCGGACTTCACCTAACGAGAGAGGGGGCCTGTGCACTGGGGCAAAAGTGTGATGCCTATATCAGTCATTTAAACTGACTGTGAGTAAGACTGGGTCTAGGGAAACCATGGTGGCAGGTGAAAGGAAGGGGATCCTAGCTAATACTCCCCGACATTAGAGGGCTTATAGCAGAATAGCAGGTACAAAGGAGAGCTGTGGTCCAAACTGAACCTGGTGCGGAGACATTAGAGGGGTAACACAAAGTGTGCAATCACCAGAAAAAACATGCTGAAGAAAGGAGAAAAAAAGCACAAAGGTAGTAGCAAAGTAGGATCAGGGGTCACAAGGAAGGGGGTTTGCCTTAATGCCAGGAGCTTAGGTAACAAAATCAGTGAGCTCCAGGTGCTGATGGTGGATACTGAGGGGAACCTTGTGGCCATCACAGAAATATGGCTTCAAAAAATAACAAATTGAATGGATGGTCCCTGGGTACTCATTGTTTAGGAAGGATAGAGGAAACATAGAAACATAGAGTTTGACAGCAGATAAGGACCGCTTGACCCACCTAGTCTGCCCATTTCCTACCTATTGGATAAGCTGCAGATTCCAGTTACCCAAAACCTTACTTCCTCCTACCTCTCACTATAATTGCATTATGTCTGTCCCATGCATTCTCGAATTCCCTTACTGTTTTTGACCCCACAATCTCCTCAGGAAGGTGGTTCCCTGTGTCTGCCACCCTCTCCATGAAAAAGTACTTCCTCATGTTGTCTCTGAGCCGTCCCCCCTCTATCTTCAAATTGTGCCCCCTTGTTCCTATACTTCTCTTTTTCTTAAAGATGCTCCTGCCTTGAACTTTGTTGCTTCCCTTGAGGTATTTGAAAGTTCCTATCATGTCTCCCCTCTCCTCCTTTCCTCAAGGGTATACATATTAAGCACTTTTGGTCAGTCTTCGTATGGCTTCTGTTGCAGACACTGCACTATTTTAGTTGCCCTCCTCTGGACTGCCTCCATCCTGTCTATGTTCCTGCAGAGATGTGGTCTCCAGAAGTATATATAGTACTCCAGATGGGGTCTCACCAACTGTCTGTACAGAGAGATAACAACTTCCTGTTTTCTAGTGGTAATGCCTCTCCCTATACATCCTAGTATCCCCTCAGCCCTCCTTACTGCCTTCTCACATTGCTTACCTACCTTAGGGTCATCTGATATGACTACTCCCAGGTCCCTTTCCATTTGTGTTGTTGTTAGTACCCCCCCCCGTGTACTCTTGCCCTGGGTTTTTGTTTCCTAGGTGCATTACTATGCACTTTTTGCATTGAATCTAAGCTGCCATGTTTTTGACCATTCTGCCAATCTTGTTAAGTCCCATCTCATTCTTTGCACCCCTTCTTGTGTATCAACCCTGTTGCAGATCTTTGTGCCATCTGCAAAGAGCCATACTTTTCCTTCCAGCCCCTCTGCAGTGTCACCTATAAAGACATTAAAGAGGACCGGTCCCAGTACTGAACCCTGTGGTACCCCACTAGTAAACCCCCTTTCTTCAGAGTGTACTCCATTTACTATTATCCTCTGGGTCCTGTTGTCCAGCCAGCTTGTTACCCAGGCTACAACCCTGGGACCCACTCCCAGGCTGGCTAACTTGTTTATTAATCTTTTGTGTGGGACTGTGTCAAATGCCTTGCTGAAGTTTAGGTAGGCCATATCCAAAGCCCCTACCTGGTCTATTACTCTGGTTAGCCAGTCAAAGAATCCTATTAGATTTATCTGACATGACCTTCCTGCTGTGAATCCATGCTGCCTTGGGTCCTGTGCCCCACTGGCCTCTAGGTACTCAACAATTCTTTCTTTCCAAAGTGATTCTATCATTTTTCCTACTACTGAGGTCAAGCTAACAAGTCTGTAGTTTCCTGCTTCTGCCTTGCTCCCACATTTGTGAAGAGGAATCACATCTGCCCTCCTCCAGTCCTCAGGTACCACACCGTCCTCCCATGATTTGTTAAAAAGGGTAGTCAGTGGTGTCACTAGTTCTCCCCTTAGTTCTTTCAGAAATCTGGGGTGAATTCCATCAGGCCCCATCGCTTTGTCCACTTTGAGCTTAAGGAGTTCCTTCATGATCCTTTCTTCTGTGAATGGACTGGTATCACCCCCCCTGTCCAGAGAGCTTTTATTGTTTGGTTTAGGTACTTCCCCCTCTTCATCTTTTGTGAATATTGAGCAAAAATATTCATTCAGTATCTCTGCATTTTCAGTCACCCTCTGACCACTCCCTCCCATTTTTTAAGCCTCACTATCCCTTCCTTGATCCTCCTTCACTCCCTGATGTACCTTTAAAAGGTTTTATCCCCCTTCTTAACTGTGTTGGCTATTATTTCCTTGGGTTGGACCTTTGCTATTCTGACTGCCTTCCCTGCTTCCTTCTGCTTTAACTGATACAGTTCTCTGTCCTGCTTCTTCTGTGATTGCTTGTACTTCCTGAATGCTATCTTTTTCTCCCTAAACTTCCTTGCCACCTCTTTGAGAACCATAGTGGTTTTTTACTTCATTTTGTTTTATTTGCTTCACAGAAAGGGTTTTTGCCTTTGTGATGACAGTTTTGATTATTCCCCATTGTTCTTCCACCCCTCCTTCCTGCCCATTTGCTAGTGCATTCCTTAGACACTCACCCATTTTGGCAAAGTCAGCCCTCCTAAAGTCTAGGACCTTTGTATGGTTGACTCTACTGCTGTGTTTACTGTGAACCATACTGTTCAGTGGTCGCTAGTTCCGAGATGGCTACCCACTTCTAAATCTGTGAATGTCTCTCCGTCTTCATTTGAGAATACCAGGTCTAAGATTGCTCCCTCCCAAGTGGGTTCCACTACTAGCTGCCTAAGGCATATCCCCTGCAGGGTATCGAGAATGACCCCACTCTTGGATGTGGTTGCAGCAAATGTGCTCCAGTTAACATCTTGCATGTTTAGGTCCCCCATCAACAACATCTCCCCTTTTTCTGCCATTCTAAGGATACCTTCTATCATTTCCTTGTCCATTTCCTCCCCCTGAGATGGGGGTCTGTATACAACCCCCGTGTGGATTGTAGTGCCATTGCCTGTCTCCAAGTTGACCCACAGTGCCTCCTCTCCTCCCCGTTTTCCCTTTAGTTCTGTTGCTTTGATTTCTTCCCTTATGTAGAGAGCTACTTCTCTTCCTCTTTTACCCTCCCTGTCCCTCCTATAAATTGTGTACCCTGGTATGTTTACATCCCAGTCATGGTTCTGTGTGTACTATGTTTCTGTGACTGCCACAATATCCAGGTGTTCCTCTTCCATCAAGGCCACTAGTTCAGGAAGTTTGATACCCAGACTATGGGCACTGGTCATCATTACTCTCCATTTTTGATGGCTTTACCTCTTGTAGCCCTATCCCTGCTCTTACTGACTTTGCCTTCTCCATTTACCCCTGTCCTGCTCCCTATTGACCTTTCTACCTTGGTATTTACCTCGCTAACCATCCTGTTTTGTGGGGGGAGGCTGGGCATTCCCTGCTTTTTATCAGTGCCTCCCCCCTTGGCTAGTTTAAAAGCTTGCCAATGAAACATTTAAGCCAATCACCCAGGAAACTGGTTCCCTTCCCGGACAGATGCAGACTATCATGCCAGTATAGGTGGGTATCCCTCCAGGTGGAACCCCAGTCCCCAATGAAGCCAAAACCCTCAGTTTTACACCAGTTTTTCAACCATTAATTGAATCACGTGGTGCAGAGTACCCTCATCTTACCCATACCGTAGACAGGAGGCACCTCTGAGAAGGATACTGTGTGTGATACTTGTCTAAGGCCCTTCCCCAACTCCACAAACTCCTCCTGCACTGTTCTAATCCCATGCCCAGCCAAGTCATTTGTCCCTAGGTGGACAATGACGTCCAGCTCTGTCTCCCATGCAGCTGCTCTCGTGATCCTGAGGATTTGCTTCCTATCTCTCCAAGCCATGACACCATGTAGGCACCTTGCTTCACTTTCCCCCTCCCCCCCAATTCTATCCCCGTAATAATTGAGTCCCCCACCAGGAGCTGCTTCCTTTCCCTGTTGTGTCCTGTGCCACCTTCCTGTGGGCCTCCCCTGTGACAGTTGTCAGCAACCTCCTCGGTCTCTACTGTGGGTGCCTCCATAGGGGAACTGTGCTCCACCAGAATGGCGTATGGATTGTGAAACAGTACAACTGAAGGGATGTGCCTCTGTCCCACCACCCTCACCCTCCCTGAGTCCACTGTGGTCCAACCGCTGCTCTTTCTTGGCAACCTTTGAGGCAGTGATGGAACAGGTGGTGGGAGAAAAGTAGCCATTTTTGTAAAGGATGGCATCGAGGTGGCAGAACATGGGTGCATTAGGGATAGTAAGGGCGAGACAGAGTCACTGTGGGTGCAACTTACAGCAGCCTCAGGCAAGAAACTGCAGGTGATCTATAGACCTCCAGGGCAAGGGGAAGAGGGGAACAAAGAGCTTATGGAAGAACTTGAAAGAGGAGTAGCAAAGGGGTAAGTAGTGGTGGTGGGTGATCTGAACCTGCCACACATTGATTGGGATGTTCCAGTGGTCAGGAGCACCAGAAGTCAGGTTTTGATGGATGCCTTCAAGGACTGTCTACTGCTACAACTAGTTAAGGAACCCACCAGGTAGACTGCAATTCTCGATGTGGTGTTCACCAACTTGGAGGCAGTAGGAGCTGTGAGAACAGGGGAACCACTGGGAAACAGCGACAATAACTCCATTTGGTTTGAACTTACCCTTGGGTCCGGAAAACCCCAATCGAGAGTGAAGTCCTTGATTTTAGAAGGGTGGACCGTAACTGGCTGAGGGAGCTGGTCAGGGAAGTTAGTAGAGGTGGACAACATGGGTGGAGTTGAAGAGAGATGGAGGGCAATTAAGGGAGGCATTCTCGAGGAATCTAATTTATGCATGTGAACAGTAACCAAACAGAACAGGTTCAAGAGACTTGTGGTTCTCAGCAAGGGTCAGGGAAGCACTGAATGCCAAGAAAAAGGCCTTCTACAGGAAGGCAGTATAGCGTAGTGGTTGAGTGCACTGAGCTGCAAACATGAAGACCTGGGTTTGGACCCCATCAGCCCCACTTGAAAACTGTGTGACCCTAAGCAAGTCACTTAACTTCCTTGTGCTCCCAGGTCATACCTGGAAACAAGCTCCAGCTTAGTGTACCTTTCCTGGTTAAACAATTTCCCCTTACCCCCCCTTTCCCTTTCCATCCTACACGTACAAAGAAAAGCAGGGGGAGGAATAATGAGGAGAATATTTACGGAAAAATAGGGATGCAAAGAAGATGGTTAGGGAAACAAAAGCAGATACAGAGTTGCATATTGTGGAGGGGATCAAGAGTGGAGAAAAATAGTTCTTCCAATAAAGGAAGACAGGAGAAGGAATCATAAGGCTAGCTGATGGGGGTAGGTTGATAGAGGAGATGGGCAAAAGGCCACCATCCTCAGTGATTACTTTTGCTCAGTTTTCACTAGGGATGACAGTGGGCCCTTTGCCAGAGAGTGGCATTAAGGTGGCTACTAATGGAATGCCTGAGTACAGACAGCCAACATTTACGATTGAAAGGGATCAGAAAGGACTGGCATCCCTAAAGATAGGTAAGGCCCCAGGAAAAGATGGGTTGCATCTGAGATTACTCATAGAACTGGCAGCAGAACTGGCTGAACCCCTGGTATATCTATTTAACAGCTCATTGGGGATGATAGTGGGTCCAAAGGATTGGAGAGTGGCGGACATGGTTCCGCTCCACAAATGGGGAGACAAGGAACAAACAGGGAACTAAAGAGAGGTCAGTCTTACCTCCGTTGTAGGGAAGCAGATGAGGAGGACAGTGGGCTTCAGGATAGTAAACAGCTCAGATCTGTGGCAGGGAGGTCTTGTCAGACTAACTTGATATTTTTCTTTGATTGAGTGATGAGAGAATTGAGTATGGACCATGTTGTCAATATCCTCTACTTTGACTTCAGCAAAGTTTTTGACTTGGTGCCTCACAGGCACTTGTTGAAGAGGATGGAGGATCTGGATGTTACTAAGGTAATAGTAAACTAGGTAGATAACTGGCTGAAGGGGAGGCAGCAGAAGACTGTGGTCCATGAGCAGGGCACATAGGGATCTGTCCTGAGTCCAGTCCTCTTCAATATGTTCATCAGTGACATTGGTGAAGAAATCCAGGGCAGATTGTGTCTCTCTGTGGATGATACTAAGCTCTCTGGGAGGGTGAAGATTGATGAGGGAATCAGGGAAATGCATAGAGACTTAACAAAAGTTAGAGGGGTGGTCTGAGGTTTGGTAGTTGAAATTCAACGCTAAGACGTGCAAGGTAATTCACCTAGGGAACAAAAATTCCTGGACAGAGTACTGGATGTGTAGGGTGAGACTTAGCACGGCAACTGAGGAATGAGACTTTAGATTATCATTAGTAACTCTCTAAAACAATCGAGTCAGTGCAACAAGGCATTTAGCTAAGCGAGTAGGATACTAGGTTGTATCAAGATGGATTATGGGCCTTATGCACTATATGGGCGGGGCTACGCAGAAACCGAGTGTACCCCACCCACATAACTGTGCACCCACAGACAGATGTGTACTGGCCCGAAGTCACTACTGGCCACCACCTCTCTGTGGCCCTGCCCCCTCCCGGCATGCAGGACTCTGCACAGTGGCTAGAGGTGGAGTTGCGAACCCAGCCAGGCATCCAATCGGCTGCTTGGACCGGGACCCACAGTGGATCCCATATGTGGCAGTGTGCATGTTGGCAGCATGCCCCACAGATGTCTGAGGGCCATTGTAGGGCTGGTGGTGTTGCACTACACACACCACCACAGCTGCCGGCCCTATAATGGCACTGGAGAGGTGCACAGGGAGGGGTTGGGGGGATGGCAGTCAGCGGTCGGGGAAGGCACTGTGCCCCATGATTAGCAGAGGGTGGGCAGGCGGTGCCATTTGGGGGGATGGATGCAGCATTCCAGTCCTGTGCCCCTGTGTGTGGGGTGTCCTGGTGGGGCTTCGATGTGTTCTGGGGTGGGTGGGAGGTACCGGGCTGCTGTATGCAGTGGCCCTGGTGTGTGGGTGGGCTACTCGCCCTGTTGTTGGGCAACTCCCGCTGTGCTTGTGGGGTGTTAAGGGGGCTTATGGCAGGGTTCTCTCTGACATTACCTGTAACCAATGCTCACCCCTGCAGCCAGCAGTACATGCCTTGGTGCATGGCACGTAGTGCTGGCACGCTCCTTGCCTGCCCCCAGTGCATTGCTTTTCACGCGGCCAGGTGATAGGGTATGTAGGTGCTGCATGCCCCCCTTGGTGCATCCCGTGCAGTGAGCATGTAGGGTGTGGAGTGGCTGTGGGCCCCAGATATGCACGCGTAGCCACTCATCCCCAATAATGCATACAGCCCATTGATAGCTGAAGGGAAGAAGTAATACTTCCCCATATAGATCCTTAGTGAGGCCACACCTGGAGTACTGCACCCAGTTCTGCAATCCTCACCTCAGGAAAGATAGGGATAGGCTGGGGATGGTGCAGTGTAGTGACGAAGATGATTCAGGGCCAACAGGGCAGGTCCTATGAGGAGCACCTCAAGGCCCTGAACATGTACTTGCTAGAGACTCAAAGGGAGAGGGGAGATACGCTAGAGATCTACAAGTTCCTACATAAAAGGAATTAACAAAATGAACTGTCGGGAACTATTTTGCTTGAATACTAGCTCGCAGTCACATGGGCATGAGTGGAAACTAACAGGAGGGAGGTTCAGGAGGGACATGAAGTATTGTTTTACAGAAAGAGTGATAAAGTCGTGGAACAGTCTATCAGCCGAAGTGATAGGTGCAAACACCATTGGTGGTTTCAAGCATGGTTGGGGCAGAATGAAGGTTAAAGTGCTTGCTTGGGGTACAGAAACTGGGAGGAGAATGGGGAGGGAGTTGGGGAAGGCTAGGGCCCCGGAGAGACAGTTGGTGTCAGGGCCAAATAGGGAACTCGGACAGACTGGATGGACTATGGGTCTTTTTCTGTCATCATTTTCTTACTTTCTATGTATCAACACTGTTTTATTCTTAAATGACCTTGTGTTACAAAACATAGCCTGAAGGGGAGAAGTGTAGCTCGCCAGATCTGTAACTTCTTGCTTGTTGACAGTAAGCAGAGCCCTGGAGAGAGGAACCAGGCATGACAGTCTCCATTTCTGGTTCCATATCCTCTCTGGGCACCTCCTAAACCCAGCCACCCCAGTCAACTCCCTGCACCACCTCCTGAGGATCCCATGCTTCCTGTAGGAGCTGAGAACCTCGGCAGAAAGGGCTAATGAGGAGCTAACAAAAAGATGGAACTGCCACAGGTGGTCTCTTGAGTAAACTTGCCTCACACCTATATCTCCCTTATACAGTACATCTTAACTCTGATAAAACAATTTTTATCCAAAAATGAACCCGATACAGCCACATAAAATAACCCCTTAGCCCTAACCCCCAAAATATTCTCTCTAATCCACCAGTCAAACCGCAGACACACACTAACACAATAAATATCTGTACATTCAATCCCTCATATATACATCAGATAGTTATATAAGAAAATAATAAGGAAACAAAACAAAAACAACAAACACATTATGCAAAAAGGCATGACATGGTGTGCTTTGTGCTGGGATAATAACACACCTTGGGTGGGTTGAAGCACAAGGCTAAAAGATGAGTGCTTCCACCACCTGAGAAGTGTCATTATCCCAGCTCTAAACACACCCTAGAGTGCCTTATTGTGATTATGAAATGAGTCCATTAGGATTAGTAAAGAAAATAAAAAAAAAAGATTTCAGTGACGACAAGTTAGGAAAAAGGGCAAAAAAGGAAAAGAGAAAAACTAGTCCTATTGGGCCATTGTAATTTTGCGGTTTGGCCCATAGATGGCAGATGCTACATTTTTTTCTAAATACAAGTAAGTAAATGGAGGCATAGTGATACAGCTGTGCCTGCTTAATGTAAACAGGTCAGTTGGGTCACTGATCTTTTTCACAGTACTGTTGTGCTGGAATATCAGCACTGGGTTCTGAGCTCCTCAGCCAATCAGGTTACTGGATTTTTTATATCCATTTCATAAGTAAGCAATAAGACACAATGGGGTGTGCATTGAAGATATCTGACCCCACACCCAGGGGTGTAATGAGGCACGAGACTACAGGCCGAGTGCCTTCATCCCCTGGAAGTGTGGTCAGATCTGTTTAATGCATCCCCGGAGTATCTTATTGAGCTTACAAAATGGGCTTCTTTTTTGAAAAATGTTTTTCTGACATTAAGTAAATATGTTTACACATGTAAAAACAGATATATTTAGCTTGCCTTATGGTAAAATAGTTCATCCACCTGCTAGACAGTGATGTCAGTTTTTTAATTTTTTTTAATTTAGGCCTTTTGTCCTTGATTGACATTCATAGTTGTAGTTTACTTCTTCCTGAGAGCATAAGCAAGGGCTTCTCTTCCCACCTCCACTCTCTCCATAGTACTGTCCTTTATTTTTATTTTGGGGTACCATGCATTTTCGATTATGCCACTACTACCAAGTTACTGACTGAGCCAGCATTGGAAGACAGCAAGGTTTTCTATAGGACTGAATGTTGTGCAAAAGGGGGAACATAAAGCATGATCACTATAAACTGGGAAAAGGTTTGTTAGCAAGCTGGAGATATTCTAACATTTTTCTACTGCGATATAGTTGCTTTTCTTTTTTTTTCAGTTTAACTGACTTGCAGCAGTTTCTACTTACTGTCCAGTGACTGACAGACTGAATAATCTGAGTGAACGACTATGTAGCGAGCAGCGGGGGGGGGAGTGAGACAAACTGTCAGCTCACAGAACTGGAGGGACAAGATCATAAAAGATTTACATTTTCTAATGAAATATGGATTGTTTTTTCTCTTTTTTTTTTAACTTGTCTGAGTTGGAGCGGGTTTGTAGACAGAGGGGAGAGCTGCGAGGTTGTCTTGGCTGTCCTTGATGATGCAGCCTGGCAATGGCCCTTTGTCCTGTGCTGTGAGTACTGAACAGAAAAACAGGTTAAGTAGAGTTAGTTTCTATATAAAGTTCTTTGAGATACAGCATGAGAGAGGTGATGTATGTACTACAAATGTACTTCACACAGAAACATAGAATGCTAAGGACAGAAAGGGGCCAATGGCCCATCCAGTCTGTCCTGACCCTACCTACTGACCTCTAAAGCACTATCCGGTTACTCCAAACGAGGTATATTACAAAATCTGTATCTTTGCATATTATGCTTTGCTGAATGTAAATGTTGTTTTTCAGTCTATTTTCTTATGTCAGTGGTAACTATCTTTATGGGTATGTAAAAATTAAGACAGAAAAAAATTATATTTTTGTGATTAATAAAGTTTCATTTAGGCAACAGGAAAACTAGCTGGAGCAAGTCCATGCTGAGTTTACATGTTTTCATTTGCCGGATGCTGGAGAAGCACTGACTATACAACTAGTGTTTATACTTGGCCTACGTTTTAATTTAATACATGGAGGCAAAAAGCTGAAGGCATAAATAGTCTCTTAAAAACAGAACTCATTGCATGTCTATTTTCATGACATGAGCACGCACTGAATAAACTCCAGTTTTTGGCACACCCTCTTTATGGCTCGCAAGACCAATGTAAACAAAACTATTAGTAGTTTCCAAGTTTCTCAATATGATAGAAACCAGCTATTTGGACAGCTTCTGCTTTAGGGTGTGGTAATCATTCTGCTACACACCACATGTTTTATTCAGATTAGAAGGTGGATTTTGCTGTTGTTGATGCCACGTGTATACCATCACACATATGCTGCTCTTTTGATAATGCAGAGTGAGTTAAAAAGTATGAAGTCATCTATCTATGTTCCCCTTCTGCAAACCATGTAACAGTTTTGCACTGCAGTCTTGGGCATTCTCAGAAAAAAAACTGCAACGTATTCAAATTCTTATTTCATGAAACTGGTTGTATTGGAAAACAGCATCAAATTCTTCTTCTGTTCAAAGAAATTATCTCAGGAAAATGCTTGTTTCACATCACCAGAAACAGCTGTAACTAATGTTAAACAGTGTAGCCTGAGCCTTGCAGTTTGCTTCTCCTTCCTGATATTTTCCAAAACATTTTATTACTGGGTCTAGAAGTGTCTTTTAGCCTCAGTGCCAATATGCCAACCAGTGGATAACACACCCCTTCTCGCACCACATTTTCTGGTAAAGCTTTCCAGCAGGGGAGTGTTTGGTTTTTTAATGAGGGCAAGGTATAACCAGCAAACAAGAACTGGTCTCAGTGAGATTGCCTTATGCATTCAGTCTATCAAACGCGGTTGGAAATACATCTTAGCAGTATGATTTTCAACACAGTAAAGTGTTTTCTCTGTGAAGTTACTGATTTCTGACACTAATATTATAATTTTTCCTGGCTCATTCTGAATTGTGTGCGTAAAAGTTTACTAAGTGGGGTCCAAAGATGGGGATCTTGTGATGAGCTGGCATACTGAGCACTGTTGTTAGCTAGCAGACCCATAGGAAACAGGCTTTGCCATAAATTGTGAGACGGATGACTTGCAGCATTATACAGTGTACACACAGCAATACATAAAGAATGTATAATGGGTTCCTGTGGAACACAAGAAGTATCTCATGTACGAAAGGCAGACCCAGATAGAGAGCCCTTGAGCTATGATAACTTTTTCTAGACAAGAAAATGTATTCCAAATCCCACAGTGACCCATTGTCTGCTTCATTTGTACCACTGAAGGTTGTTTATGTCAAGAATATATCTTGTTTATGTTCCATTTCATACTGCAATGCAAATAAGAAAGTTAACGTATATCATGATATCATTAGCAACAGGACAAACCTGCAGTCATTCACTGAGGACATATAACTCAGAAGGCTGTGGCTTAGTCAGTTACTCCTCTGCAGTCCCCAAACAGTTGTTGAAATCTTGCAATGGAGAAGAGTGTATAATGCTTGCCTCAAACCGTAAGCTGCGCAACATAGGAAACTATACTGTTGTATACCAGTGTTTATAAGACGTGTTTCATTTTCATATCTGTGTGGTTTTTGTGGAACCCTTTGTGAAAAAATGCTCCAGTCACAACTAGGGTTGCCACCTTTGGAAGAGGCAAAAACCGGATCCTAAGCTCCACCCCTAGCCCCATCCCTTTTCATGACCCATCATGCATTGTTCCTCCTAGAAGTCCATTTGTTATATCAATAAAAAAGAACAATGCAGCAGTTAAATAAAAATGTTAAGATGCTGTACTACGCCTGTTAAAGTTACTTTCCTGGGTTCTTCCTAATTATTTATTTACTTATGTATTAATTTATTGACATTGGTTAACCAAATAAACATACAGAGATAAAATAAATCTCATTTACAGATATGATCTGGGGGGAGACAAGGGAAATACTGTAAATAGTATACAATAGTATTCATACTTTATATCTTTTTCTGGCTCCATTTCCTGTTCTTGTCCAAAGTACTATTTCAAAGCCAAAGAAGTGACCATACTTTTTTCTTGAGGAAAACAATAATTTAAAACATTTAAAAATGCCTAAATTCTGTTGGAGATGAAAATGTTTACCAGCAAATGAAAATGGAGGACAACTGGCTCTGTTACTGTTATAGCATGATATAGCATGCACCAAGCAGGAAAGGGATCTTGGGGTTATCATCTCTGATGACCTCAAGGTAGGGAAACAGTGTGACAAGGCAGCAGGTAAAGCAAATAGTATGCTGGGATGTATAGGCAGGGGCATCACCAGCAGGAAAAGGGAGGTCATAATTCCGCTATACAAGACACTAGTGAGGCCCCACCTGGAGTACAGTGTACAGTTCTGGAGACCATACCTATGTAAGGACATAGACAGGGTAGAGAAGGTTCAGAGGAGGGCAACAAAGATGGTACATGGATTGCATCACAAGTCCTATGAAGACAGGTTGAAGGAACTGAACATGCACTCCTGAAGGAGAGGAGGAGAGAGGAGATATGATAGAGACATACAAGTATCTTACAGGGAGGAACAGGGTGCAGGAATACACTATTTTTAAGCAAAAAGATGTTCCAGGACTAGAGGGCATGGGATGAAGTTGGAGGAGGACGATTCAGAGAAACATGAGGAAGAATTTCTTCACAGAACGGGTGGTGGACAAATGGAACACCCTGCCAGAGGAAGTGGTGGGGGCTGAAACAATCACGGGATTTAAGAATGCATGGGATAGACATAAAGGAATTCTGGAGTTCAGGGGTAAGGGGCAACAGACTTCTAGGAAAACATAAACTGAACTTACAAGCTCAAATGGGCAGACTGGGTGGGCCATAGGCCCTTATCTGCCGACACTGTCTATGTATCTATGTTACAAAAGGTGGGGCAGCTCTGCTGCTAAGCCACTTTAAGATGCAGTGGAAAGATTAGGCTAAGTAGGTGCTAATGGTGTTAATGGCCACACTTTACACCTCCCAGGGTGACTGCATTCACAAACAAAAGGCTACATTGACAACAGAACCTGTTTGTAACCTGGCATGTAGCTGAAACAATAAATGAATTTGTTTCAAAAGTATGTGAACACTCAAAATGGCTCAAAAACCTGACCAGCACAGAGCAAAACCGGATTACCTGATAGGGACCCTGAAAACCTGATCACCAGGTAAAAAACCTGACAGGTGGCAACCCTAGTCACAACAGTGGAAACATCAAAGGCAGAAGACCAGTTTTGTTTTCCCTCTACACATTTTAATTGGTTGAATGGAATTGTGCTGATCAGTACATGGTAGGATTCTATGAGCTTGGATGGTATAGTAAATCTTAGGCTTGCTATCTTTTTTTTTGGAGGTAGGCATATTTAACAACTATAATGGTGTATATAAACTGGGGAAAAACATTACTAGAGTGACTATCATCACTGTAATTAGGAAACCATCACAGATAATGTTAAGATTAATGAGTTCACATACAGTACATGGTCTATATACAGGATATACTGTATATTCTGTTTCATAGGATGTCACAGTTATCGCCAACTGTGAAAGAATGAGCTATAACTGGCAAGCTATAAAGCCTCAAGTGCGTTGTGGAATGATAGTGCCACATACATAGGTAAGCACTAACACACAGCAGGGTGTGCCGTTATTGGGGATTAATGCACATCCAGGTGCGTTGTGAGGCATGAGGCCACAGGCTGAGTGTCCTCACAGCACCCGGGTGTGCGTTAATCCCCAATAATGGCACACCCTGGAGTATGATATTGCACTTATCACATGGGGTATGCAGTAAAAGACTGATAAATGCTGTGAAGATGTTTTAGTCTCTTAAAACAGGACAAAAAGGGATGTATCCTGCCACCTTGTAAAATAGTCCCTAGTGCAAAAACCACATATGCTGCTATTTATGCACTCATAAATGTGACAGCTGCACTACTGAGTTGATCTGTCACATTTTTGTTCCACAACATGGTCTGGAATGCTGTGTAACAGATACCCCAGCACCCCCCCACACACATAAATGAAAAACTACATATGCTGTATGTATGTGTGTGTCTCTCACATCATGGTCTTCTCTAATCTGCACAAAATGCAGCAGTTAGAAATAGTTGTCCTGCGACCTTTGCACTGTGCTACTGAATCAGTTCCAGTCCCTTCTGGGACATCCCATGCAGTGCTGACAGAGAGAAAGAGACAAAAAGACAGACCGTGATCATCTTGTGCCTGCACTGGGTATGTCTCACTCTCTGTTTGGCAACGTCATCGAGTTCACACTGTCAGTGGTTTGAGGGGGGGCAGGTGTGGGCCGCTGAGAAACAGAGAGACACACACACACACACACACACACACAAACAACAGTGTGTTTTTTCTGGGTAACACTTCCAGGACTACATTTAGAAACAAGCACTGTGCCACTCTCAGTGACCCCCAACAAAGAAGACACTGCGTCCTGCACTTTCTCTCACTGTCTCACACTACAGAGAAGACACTGCATCACACTCAGCGATCGCAGACACAAGGTATAATACCCACATACTCTGTCAGTGTGCAGTGTATGTGTCAGGGATGGGGTGTCAGTGCCTGTCTTGGGGTGGACTTTTCAGCGTTCGAGATGTTCAGTGTATCTGTCAGGGATGGGCCACTGTGAGCAACATGCGCAGACTTGGGAGCTAATCTGTATATAGGGACAAATACACAGAGAGATGTGTTTTGCTGAACATCATGATAAGCACTTGCTCCCTCTCCCCCTAATGGACGCACGGTACCTCTGTCTCTCCCCGTCACTTTCTTTGGTGTCTCTTGTTGTTGTGTCACTCGCTTGGCTCTGTGACAGAAGGTGTTGACAGTGTCTCTGCTCCCCATGAATGCTCCAAGGGCGGCAGCAGTCTTTGAGAGTCAGAGCAGATTGCGGTGATCCGCGGGGTGGGTGGCTTTGGAGGACAACAGAAATATTTCATAGGTGTCACAGCACAGAAACACTGATGTCCCTGTTTCACATTTCACCACACCTGCACTTCTTCTGTACAGGACAAGAACTTTGCATGGGCACCTGTCTGTTGTGCAGTTATAGTGCAAGTCATACCTCTCAACATCCTGCCTCATAAATCAGGGACAAAGCTTAAAAAAATCAGGGACAAAGGACCAAAATCAGGGACACATCTTCAAAATTGGTGATATCCACTCAGGAAGCTGGTAGAATACGGGCTTAGTGTAAAATGCATTTTCTAAGGAAAAACAAGACTGTTACTTTAATGTTTGATATTATTTTTTGCTTACAACCACCACTGTTTGGTCACGGAAACTCAAATTTTAGGACGGACAGAGTAAAATTTTGAGGCAAAATCAGGGACGTCCCTGAAAATCAGGGACAGTTGAGGGGTATGGTGCAAGTAGCTTAGCGATGATTGCAAATGGCTGCCTTTGCAAATTTATTTTCCCCTAGAGAACAAGTGCAGGTCTTCCCAGGAATCTCCATGACACCCTTTCACCCTAACTGTGCTGATAAGTTTGCTTTAATGCGTTGTCACCTGATCCCTGTCAATAAATTGCCTAGCTCCCTGTGTCTACCTCATGTTATAAGGATACATATTTGTTGCAACTCATTACCTGGCAGGAAAAGGAGCAGTAATTGCTGCTTGAAGCGGGGAGCACTGGGGAGAAGCAGAGGAATGGAGGTTGTTGGCCGCATCAGTGGCGGAGAATCCACAGAGGGGTGCACACATGGTGGGAGAAGCCAGGGCTGCATCAGCAGCTGTCTGCATTGGTGGCAGACAGCTCAATGGGGGCCACATCGGTGGCTGGAGGAACTGGAGCTGCATCGGCAGCTGGAGAGCACCCCGGGGGCAGGACGGGCACCGGAGCAGACTTCCTGGCTGCTGCAGTCGGCAGCGGGCCAGGGCTAGAGGGAGAGGAGCTATGTTTTGTGGAGGACTAGTCAGGAGATAGGGCACCAAGTTTGAATTGAGGCTGGGCTATATAAGACAGGCCCAACCACCTCACTACACCTGGCAGGAAAAGGAGCTATAATTGCTTCTTGGTGCAGGGAGCGCTGGGGAGAAGCAGAGGAGCAGAGGTTGCTGGCCACATCGGTGGTGGATAATCCACCGGGGCTGCACATGCAGTGGGAGGAGCCAGGGCTGCATCAGCGGCAGAGAGCGCATTGGGGGCCGCATCGGTGGGAGGAGGAACTGGAGCTGCATTGGAAGCTGGAGAGCGCACAGGGGACAGGACAGGCACTGGAGCAGACTTCCTGGTGGCTGCAGTTGGCAGCGGGCCAGGGCTGGAGGGAGAGAAGCTATGTTTTGCGGAGGACCAATCAGGAGACAGGGCACCAAGTTTGAATCGCGGCTGGGCTATATAAGATGGGCTCAGCTGCCTCACTACACCTGGCAGGAAAAGGAGCTGTAATTGTGTCCACACCACCCAGCCTGACCTCGACTTCTATTAAATGGTCTGAGGGGATGGAGCCATGGGGGAGGGCATGGTGAGATTGGCTGAGCTGGAGCAATAGGAAGCTCGGACTTGTTGCTGGCTAGTGGGGTGCAGGCATAAGATTCACATACACTGTGCTGGCTTGGGCATGTTGGTCACTGCTGGGGATTGCTAAAAAACCTTGGGGGCATTGGGACCACTACTTGGGGATTGCTGAGGCTTGAAAGCTGGATATTGTGTGGAATGAGGTCAAATTGCTGGGAACTGACTACTGCTGGGCATTGAATGTGTAAAAAGAGGGCACATTGATGTGAGCTGGGTATTGTGTGTGTAATAATTGCTATTGGGGGCTGTGTAAGATTGACAGTGTATTATTGCTGGTAGGGGACCATATTGCTCACACCCAAAATGAGGGTGGACTTGGGGGTTGCCAAAGCGGGCATCTTCGGTAGGGTGATTGTGTGTACAGGGTGTGGGGGGGGCCATAATATTAAATTGGGCATGGAGGTTTGGAGGTTGCCCAGTGTGTTTTCAGCTGGTGGGTCTTAGGGAGGAGATCAGGGGGATCAGAAGGCAGCTGGAAGGGGGGAGGGTTGGGGAGGTAAGATGGGGTATGGACCATATGAGTTTAGATGTGGCCAAAATGGCATACCCCAGGGGACAAGTGGACAAGGCCAAAAGGGCCTATCCCAGGGGACAGGTGAACCATATGGTCATTCGGGAAGTGTGGGGCACAAAACAAGCGACATACGGGAATCACTCCGTAAAAAGGGGGCTGCCCAGAGGGACCAGAGGAGGGAGGGGGTAGGAGAGAGCAAATCAGGGGCAAGTATCACTCTTACAAATTGATTCACCCTGCTATATCTGGGAGATGAAGTGTAGGAGGCTGGTGGGAGGGGGGAGCAGGCGGACAGAGAGGGTTTGGTCAGTAAGTTGAGGGGGGGGTCAGAGGAGGGAGTCAGAACCAAAGGAAAGGATGGTGGGGAGGGACATGAGCCTAGGTTGGAGGGAGGTATGGTACATGGGGAGCACTGATAGAGGCGAGGGTGGAAGGAGGCAGGACTGGGGTCAGGCCGGTGTCCAGACTGGGGAAGCCAACCAAGGGGGGTGGTGGTAGAGAGTTCTCTAGACAGGCCAGCTTTGAGACAGAAAACACTGGAAGAGGTGGAGAGTAAGGTAGAGGAGGAGGGAAGGGAGAAATACCGCAGATGAGGTGGGAAATGCAGATCCAGAGTGGGGGAGGGAAGCAGTGGGAGGATGCTCGGGTGGGGGATCTGAGAATTACAGCTCAAGAAGGGAGATGGGGGTAGAACTGGGGGGGAAACTCGGGCCACCCAGGAGATTGGGGTAGTGAGGAGCAAACTGGCAGTCGCAGACAGAAGGAGTACGGTAGGGCACGCACATATGGGTGACCCCCAGGCTGACGGGGGTGGGAGGAGCAAGCATGGGGTCGATGACAGAAGAAGGAGCCTGGAAGGAACAAAACAGGCTAACAAAGTGGGGGGTGTGGCAAAGGTGATACTGCTGGGGGACTTCATGACCAGGGGTATCCAGTGGGAAGGGGAGGGGGAGAGTAATAGCAGCCCAATCAAGGTTAAATGTATACCAGGACTATCTGTATACAAGGCCAAATTCCAGCTATACTCGATAGCACTGGAATGTGGGGGATCCCCAGACTTCCTAGTACATCTAGGAACAAATGAAGGGAACAGTGAACTAGAAATACAGGCTAGATTCTGGGAACTGGCCAGGGTTTGCCTCTCTATAGGAAGCACAGTTTCCTTCTCTGAGATTCTGCTGGTACCAAGGGTGACCGGGGAGAACAAGCACAAACTTAGAGGGGTGAACCAGTGGCTCAGGGACTGGTACAAGGCAGAAGGGTATGGGCTGGTGGGGGACTGGGGGGATACTCGGGAGGATAAGGGGCTATATGCCAGGGATAGGTTACACCTCAGTCTAGAGGGGAGGGAGATCTTGAAACTAAAACTTGCTGGATTTATAGGCAAGAGGTGAGGTTTAAACTTGTAAAGGGGGGAGGGTCAAATAAAATAAATGCCCCAGGGGGGCTGCTTGAGGGTCCAGGTCTAGGGCACGAGAAGAGTGTGGGGACTGCTTTGCAAATCCAAGGAAAATTGGGCAGAAAAGGGACTGTACAGGGCTGGGGGGATTGGAGAGAGGGGAGAGGCCGGGGTGGAGGACAGTCCTGATAAATGCTGGGAACATGAGCAATAAAATGCCCATGCTCCAGGCTGTGCTGACTGAGGGAGCAGCAGATGTGGCAGCAATTACGGAGACATGGGCCACCCAGAGAAATGACTGGGACCTAAACTTGGAGGGCTACAAGATATTCAGGAAAGACAGAGGAGTGGGAAGGGGGAAGGTGTTGCGCTGATAGAAATGACATAGTGGTTAGTGGAGTGGAGGAGGCTGGAGGGTGTGTGGAGGCAATTTGGGTAACCCTGCAAATGAGAGGAGGGAAAAATTGAAAATAGGGGTGGTGAACGGGTACCTCGCAGTAGAGGAGGCTCTGGAGGATAAACTCGTTGAGAACATCAAGGGTCACTGTGACCTTGAAAAGGGTAGGGTGGTGGTCATGGGTGACCTTAATATGCCGGGGGCTGACTGGGACACCATAACATTCTCTGTGGTCAGGGAACAGAGACTGATGGACATCTTTCAGGATGCCTTCCTGGTCCAACAGGTGGGGGGAACCTACTAGAGAGGGGGCAGATATTGGACGTTGTCCTAGTGGACAATGGCCAAATAAGGGGCCTGGAGGTGTGTAGTCCACTTTTGGGTGGTGACCACACCACGGTCTTGTTTCTGCTGTATCTTGGGGGAACTGCACTAATACAGTTGTGGTCGACTTCAGGCGAGCGGACTTCGTGATTATGGGTAGGATTCTACGGGAGAGGTTGGACAAGATTAGGCCGGATATGGATGCTGGAAGCTTGTGAGAGACCATTAAGAAAGGGGTGCAAGAGGTTAATAGGTCCTGTACAAAAGAAAGGCGAAAGCATGGTAGAACCAGCAAGCCATGTTGGTGGACCAGGGAAGTGCAGGAAGCAGTGAGGGTAAAACAGGCTGCCTACGCATGTTTTAAACACTCAAGGGGGGATAAGGAGTGAGGAGATTATGAACTGATGGCCAGGAGGGTCACCAAAGTGGTGAGGGGAGCCAAGGCAGGGACGGAGCAAACCTGACTAGGGATATCCGGGGGCTTCATAAACACATAAGAGAAAAGAGAAAAGGAGAACGAGATCAGCAGGATTAAGACTGGGGGATGGGCTCAGGAAGCAGGGGAACAGGCAGAGGTGCTAAGCAGGTACTTTGCCTCAATCTTTACAGAGGGAGACAGGGGATCCCTATAGCCTGATGGGAGGGAAAAGGAGCCAATAAAATTGAGGGGTCAGTCTGAGACGAGCCAACAAAATCGAGGGGTCAGTCTGAGACCAGAGCACTGAAACAGGCTAGGGTACAGACTGGGCCAGACCCAGAAGGGGTGGGGCGGTGGCATGAGGGGGAGGACTGGGGGGAGAAATCACAGTGGATAGGGTGAGGGAGGCCCTTTGGAAGCTAAAAACTGATAAGGCGCCGGGGCCGGATGGGCTACATCCGAGGTTTATGAAGGAACTGGCGGAGGAGCTGGCAGCTCCACTGGTTGCACTCTTTAACACCTCTCTGTAGACAGAATGGGTGCCCCAAGACTGGAGGGTGGCTCATGTGGTGCCTATCCACAAAGGGGGTCTAGAGACGAGATGAGGAATTATTGACCTGTCAGCTTATCATCTGTGGTAGGCAAAGTAATGGAGGGCAATATCAAGGAGAGGCTTGGGACACAGCTGGAAAGGTTAGAGTACCAGGATGATAAGCAGTATGGCTTCGTCCCTGGAGATTGTGTCAGTCATAATGGGCTGATAGCAAAGCTGGGGGAGATGGGGGTGTGAGGACAGGTGCTCAAGTGAGTGGAAAATTGGCTTTCGGGGTGAATACAGAGGGTAATGGTTGGTGGGATAGTCTCCTTCCCCAGGAAGGTAATCAGTGGGGTCCACCAAGGTTCAATATTGGGGCCACTCCTGTTCAATGCCTATGTCTTGGATATGGGGGGGGGGTTAGGAGTAGGCTGAGTCTCTCTGCGGATGACTCCAAACTGGGAGCACTGGTGGGTGGGAAAGAAGTGAGAGAGACAGTCCAGGGGGACCTGGATACCCTGGAGGGTTGGTCAAGGAGGTAGGGATTGAAGTTTAATGCTGGGAAACATAAGGTACTTCATTTGGGGGTCAGAAACCCGGGCCATGTATGCACCCAGCTGGGGGCCATTTCGCTGAGAGGGATCTAGGGGTGGTGGTAGGCATCAAAATGAATAACTCTGAAAATTGTAAGAGAATCGCAGCCAAAGCAAACAGGATACTGGGCTGCATAGCCAGGGAAATTATGTCCAGGAGGAGGGAGGTGATCCTCCGTCTGTATAATGCCTTGGTCAGGCCACAACTCGAGTACCGTGTACAGTTCTGGAGACCTCATCTGAAGAAGGAAATAGCAGTGCTGAAGAGTGTCCAGAGGAGAGTGACTAGGAGGATTCAGGGCATAGAGGGGAGGCCTTATGAGGAGAGACAGGAAGAGCTGAAGCTGTACACATTGGAGGAGAGGAGAGACAGGGGAGACATGATGGGGGTCTTCAAGTATGTAAAAGGAATAACCAAGAGTGGAACTAGAAGCTGTTCAAGCAAAGAAGGGGGATCAACACGGGGCATGAGTGGAAGCTGGAGGGGAAAATTACAGGGGGGGAACGTAGGAGACATTATTTCACTGAGAGGGTGGTGGAGACATGGAATGCACTGCCCGGGAGGCTGGTGGAGGAGGGCACAGTGGAGGGCTTCAAAAAGGGGTGGGACGGGTACAAGGGGAAACTGAAGCCAAAGAAGAGCCTCTCGGGGGCTAGGGAGGTGGGAAGGTGAGCACCCACTAGGTGGCTGGTTACCGAGCAAACATGACAGACCATTAGGCCTATTCTGCTGGCTTTTAGTATGTTAGTATGTTATTTACAACATATGAGTAAAACATAAGCACTACAGATAAAATGCAACAGTATACTCATGACATATACAATAGCTCTTTATACCATTATAGGGACATCATTAAACATGTATACTACCCTGGTGACATCACAAGTTGCCACTATTGGTCTGCTGGATTGGTAGCTCTTTTAGGCAACCAACATCTTCAATCTCACTTTTTAAAGGGACACTGTCAACATCCTTACACCTTAAAGTGTCCCTAGTTTAAAAAAAAAACACACGTTACGATTGCACACACTCTGTAGAGACTGCTGATGTATGTGGTTGTTTGATTATGATTCTTTTTTCTTTTAATGAAAAATAGACTGCCCACCATACTGCTGTTACCACACAAAAATCTGTTTGTTTACATTCCTTGATCAACTCCCACTGCATCTCTCCTGGACTTGGGAATACCCCTAACACAGTCGAGCCACTCATTATGCAGTGGGGGTAGAGCAGACCATTGCATTATAATTGACTGTACTGTCTGGAGGAGTTTCCAATGTCATAGAAGTATGCAATGAGAATAGATTCAGGATTTGAAACAAAGGTTGGTTTAACTATACATTAGCATGCATTTCAGTTCTATTAAGCAAGCAGGCAGATAAAACAACCAGCAACATCAATGAATTTTAGAAAGGTAAGCCATCATAACATGTGAGTTTTTAACTAGAAATAATATAATGCAAAAAAATGTTGACAGTGTCCCTTTAAACCAGTCTGAATGTTCTATCCTCTTCTTAGAGAACTGATCTGCTTGTCAGATTTGGCTTTCTCGCCTGTTTCTAACATGTATTGTAAGTTGATATCTTGATGTCTTTATGGGTCTCTTCATTTTGTAGAGGTGTCTGACCAGGGTTCAAAAACAGTTTTGGTTGGACATTGGGGCAAATGATATACTCATATTTATAAGACAACATTAAATTTCATTCAATTAACTAAATGTCCATAAAATGCATCCAATCAAGTAGCAGGGTTTTGTGTTGCACTCGAGAAACTCTTGGAATGTATTTGCTTGGTGCCACCACAGCTGGCTCTCTTCTGGGAGGCATTTTGCACTCTTCTATGGCTCAGATCTCACTACAACTTGTACACAATCTGAGAGGCATGATGTCACATCACAGTCCAGATATGACCCATACTTTAATGCTCTACCATCAGTCACTGGTTTCCTGGGCTGATGAGCTTAAAGGCACGTCCCTGGGTGACAGTGGCAGTCTTGTTGCACAGTGGTCAGCACACACATGTGTAACCTCCATTGGAGTGTAACACAGTAACAAATATGGAGGGACTTCCTCACTTTATGATTTTACTGCCGGTATAGAATATGCCCTACAACCACCGGTATCATTTCTGGGCACTTTGTTATCTATGGATAATTCTTCTTTACTTTAACTTTGGGAGGATCCATTAGGGGGTCCCAAAATGCAGTTCTATCCTATCTCTGGTTCCCACTCTAGTAGGGTTTGGCTAGTTCCATTTCTGTTCTCTCTTTGCTTCTTCTCAGTTTAGAATTAGGAAAATGCAGACATTAGGAAGCAGTTCATGGGTGGTGATACAGTCGCTGCCTATCCCCTGAAAATGGTTGAATATGGGCGCTGTGCCCACTGCTGGGCAGCAGATGTCATTGGTACCCTGCTGGTGGGCTGTAGGTGGCATGCCTGCTATATGCAGCTCATGGGCTCTTGCTATGGCCTGCTGGAAAAATACTTTTGGGGTCTGGGTATTGGGGACCCCCTAGGCACTGTATAGAACCAGGAGCCCAATATATCCATGAGGACTCTGTCAATATGAGGCAGTTTGATATGGTACAGAGCCCTTATCCTCTTAGATAAGGGCTCTGTACCATGTCAGAGCCCTTATCTAAGAGGATAAGGGCTCTGTACCATGTCAAACTGCTTCATATTGACAGAGCAGAGCCCTTATCTCTTAGATTTGGTTACCACAACAGCATGCATTTGAATGCTCAATTCCACTTCCCTGGCTTTTACTATCTGTGTTGCCTTGTCAAACGCAGCCTTTTTGTACATGGTAAGGCAGAAAGGAAGGTTACTAGTGGGGTACCGTAGGGTTCAGTACTGGAACCGGTCCTTTTTAATGTCTTTATAAGTGACATTGCAGAGGAACTGGAAGGAAAAGTATGTCTCTTTGCAGATGACACAAAGATCTGCAACAGGGTTGATACACAAGATGGAGTGGAAAGGATAAGAAGGGACTTGGCATGGTTGGAGGAATGGTGAAATGTATGGCAGCTTAGATTCAATGCAAAGAAGTGCAAGGCAATGCAACTGCGAAACAAAAACCCAGGAGAAGAGTACACAATGGGTGGTGAGATACTAACAACAATAAAAGTGGAAAGGGACCTGGGGGTAATTATATCAGATAACCTAAAGGTGGGTAAGCAATGTGAGAAGGCAATAAGGAAGGCTGGGGGGATACTGGGATGCATAGGGAGAGGCATCAACTGTAGAAAACAGGAAGTTGTTATCCCTCTGTACAGACAGTTGGTGAGACCCCATCTGAGTACTGTGCAGTTCTGAGACCCCATCTCCACAAAGACATAGACAGAGTGGAGGCTATCCAGAGGAGGGCACCAAAATGGTGCAGGGTCTGCACCAGAAGACATATGAAGAGAGACTAAAGAAGCTTAATATGTATACCCTTGAGGAAAGAAGGGAGAGGGGGAACATGATAGAAACTTTCAAGTACCTCAAAGGAATCAACAAAGTCCAAGAGGGTAGTATCTTTCAGAAAAAGAGATGTGCAAGAACAAGGGGAACAATTTGAAGATAGAGGGGGGCAGCTCAGAGGAATTGTGAGGAAGTATTTCTTCACAGAGAGGGTTGTGGATGCATGGAACAGCATTCCTGAGGAGGTCGTGGAGTCAAGAACAATGGGGAATTCAAGAATGCATGGGACAGACATAAGGCAGTCCTAGTGGGGGGTAGGAGGAAGTAGGCTGTTGGTTAACTAGGATCAGCAGCTTATCCATTAGGTAGAAAAAAGAGCAGACTAGGTGGGCCAAGCAGCCCCTATCTGCCATCAAATTCTGTGTTTCTCTGTTTCACTGGGCTTCCACTGCTCTTTTAATAGTGCAGTATGCCTTTCTTGTCCTGGGCAGCTGTCAGTGACACGCTTTCCCAGTTAGCGATGAGATTTCTTGATCCCATTCTCACAACATTGTGGCCTTATTGTACACCATCTGTTTGATGCACTCAGATTGCTTGAGGGGCCATGGACCACCTCAGAACTAAGTTGTCTGTATCACTGAGCCCTGAGTGTTTTTGGACAGCCAAGCCCATTCTGCTATCATGGCTGGAGTCACCAACATTTGCCTAAGGTTGTGAGAATGCCATGCTGTTAGCCCTTGTCCTCTGCAAATTCTGAACTCCACCAGTGTTTTGGAAATTTGTGCCTTTTTGTTACTCTGACTTGACAACCAATCAGGCAGTTTGTGGGTGCATGGACTGCCTTTATAACACATCATTGGTCAGTATTCTCTGTGTGGGCTTCAGCGTAAGGGCCACAGTATGAGGATGTCTACTTGTGGGTATCAGCTTGTGGTGGCTGCACATTATGCTGCATAACTGACTGTGTGACTCTCTTATGCGGAGCATTTGCTGTGCTAACCCCTCTCATCAGCATCTGGTAATCTTCTTGTATTATTCCTACACTTTGTAGCCTTCTGTAAGTTTGCTTAACCTAGACTTTAACTGCTGCATTATTTCCTGTTTCTATTATTTATTTCGTTTTGTTGACCAGGTAAGTGCACTAGGCAAACAAATACCTATTTTCAGACACTACCCAGGAGATTACATACAAAATACAGAGTATAATAAATGCAGGTAGTTTAACAATATTTGGGTAGAAATGAGGCATGGGCTACCTGCTGGATAACTGAGTCGGGTAGTGCTGGTATCGCCTATTTTTGGCTGGGTAGGGTAGTTCGGGTAATGTACTACCCTACTGGACATAACAGTGTAATTCTCTGGTCAGGTAATTTGACACAGATAATGGGTAATGGGTAAAGGACTTGGAAACAAGCATTAAGGGCAGCCTATGAGGTCCTTCACAGAGCAACAGCAGAATCTGAGCAAGTGACACCGGGCTGACACCTGGCTGATCAGTGGTGTCTGTGCTCCATCTGGTGTGCAGCTGGCAGCAGTCTGTGTGTTGTGATTGTGGAAGCAGCCTTTTGGGCACTCACTCTGCAGCACAGATCACGGCTGTAGAGTAGCTGACTTGTGTTTAAAAGTTGATCAATATGAAAAAACCTACACTACAGGGATCAAAGGGAGATATAATGGGGGACTGAGAAATGATCTCAGCCAGGGAGGATCAGCCTCACTTCTGGAGGTGGTACTAGGTACTGGGGAGAGAACAGAGAAGGAGCAAGGTGGGGGAAAAAGACATAGACAAAAACAGAAAGCACTCGGCTGCTGGTTTGAAACGGAAGTATATTACGCTGTTTGGATTGTTAGGTGCCCCTGAACCCTGTCATTAATTACTGTGACATAGAAGCCAGCTACACTGTTTATCTCTGCAGCATAGTGAAAGCATTTTATGGCTGTACCATATTACACTGTTTGTTAGGTGCCCCTGTGCCCTGTCAGTTATTACTGTGACATAGTCAGCTACACTGTCTTTCTCTACAGTAGAGCTGTATGAAGTTAGGAAACTTCACTCCTCAAAATAATCCATGAATTATGAGCATTTCGCAGATCATTTAGTGGATGTGAGTCACAACGTTTAACCCATGATGTGTGGAATTTCACCCACGAATGGTGGAATTTCATTCACAAACTGCAGAATTTTGCTGAGAACAGTGGAATTATGCCATGCTTGGGTGAAATTCCACAGTTCGCAGCAAAATTCTGCCAAGAAACCCACAAAGTCCAATAGGTGAATTTTTAGCCTATCTGCAAAATATCATAGATTGCTCTTCGGATGAGAATTTCCTGACTTCGCCAGATCTTCACAGGCGAATTTAAGCTTCGCTGCATCTCTGCTGTGCAGCATAGTGAAATCATTTTATGGCTGCATCACACTGTTTGTGTTAGGTGCCCCTGAGGCTCGAGCCCTGTCAAGTATTACTGTGACATAGTCAGCTACACTGTCTGTCTCTGCAGCATAGTGAAATCCTTTTATGGCTGTATTACACTGTGTGTGAGGTGCCAGTGAGGCCCGAGCCCTGTCATTTATTGCTATGACATAGTCCGCTACACTGTCTCTGCAGCAGAGTTAAATCCTTTTATAGCTATATTACACTGTTTGTGAGGTGCCCCACTGAGGCCCAAGGCCTGTCATTTATTACTGTGAAATAGTCAGCAATGCTATCTGTCTCTGCAGCATAGTGAAAGCCTTTTGCGGCTGTACTACATGGTTTGTTAGGTGCCCTGAAGCCTGAGCTCTGTCATTTATTACTATGACATAGTCAGCTACACTGTCTGTCCAACAGTTAGTGAAACAATATCCTTTCACTGCTGTGTATATTATGTCTCGTATTTCCCAGTCTAAGTCTACTGAAAGGAAGCACAGTGTTGCTGAACATGCAACTGTTAATGATATGGACAATATGAATCATAGCACTAATGAACAACATAGCAACAATAATAATGACATCACCATGACTGGTACTAAATCTCCTGAACAAAAAAAGCATGTTAGCAATGAAATGATAGTAGAGTTTCGGAAAGAACTGACAGGAGTTACTCTTATAGATACTGAACGTTTTGCCACATTTTCCAGGATACTTCCAGCTGCTGAAGCAGCTTACAGGGAGGCATCCTCCTCAAATATAAGCTCAGATGCTAAGGCAACAATTGCTGGTAGAGACGGTGGTGATAGTGGGGACTGGGAATGGGATAATCCAGGCTGTGTCCCATGTAATGATGATGGCACTTCCAGTTCTTCTGAATCTTGTGTCGATGAAGTCGATAGTTTCAATGAGGGTAGGAGAGGATGCCACTGTAAGGCATGAGAGACAAGTGCAGAAAAAACAAATCATATCCTACATGCAAGATTAAAAGATGAATATGAAAGAGAACAATTCCTCTCAAGAAGAAAATGGCAGTGTAGGGTTTCCTTTAGGTTCCATAACTGTACAAGGAATACTGCCAGACACCATGTCACAAAGCAAACAGGTAAATCTTTAGTGTGGAATTTACTTTATATTGACCCTGCAAACAACTCTCGAGCTGTATGCAGTCTGTGGAAAGAGTGTCAGTTATGACAAAGGGGCACATTTTGGAACATTAGTAATGAAATGGCATGCAAAGTCAAAACACTCAGTTGAGAGGGGCAGGGTAAGGGGCAGTGTGGTCAGTATGGGTGGTAGAGGATGTGGTGGTGGCAGTGACCATAGTGACAATGAACTAGAAGCAGAACTGGCACCATGGTGCATATGAATGTTTTTGCCATTGCTCTTAAAAGTATCAACACTGCAGTGAAGAAGGGCAAATGCCAGGTTCTCATTAGGCCATGCTCCAAAGTAATCAGGAGGTTTTTGACTGTAATGATGAAGCATGGCTACACCGGTGAGTTTGAGATTATTGACGATCACAGAGCCAGAAAAATTGTTGTTAATCACACTGGTAAACTGAACAAACATTAAGTTATCAGCCTCAGATTTGTTCAACTAAGAGATCTGGAGAAATGTCAGAACAACTTGCTACTATCTCGTCTGTTTGGGTACATAGTGCTGGCTACTTCAGCTGGCATCATGGACTATGCAGAAACCAGGTGAAAACATACAGGAGGCAAGATACGGGATTCTTCTTCTAAACATGTAAAAACAGGTGTGCAAATAAAAATATACAAATGGAAGCAGTAAGTGACGTTGAATCACTTGATGTGTCCTTGTAATCTTCCCAGACAAACATAGATTGTTTTCTGACACCATCAAGTACTGGAAAATCCAAAAGTAGTACTTCACATGAAAAAGGCATGAAAAATAAATTTCTCAATAAATAAAAAATATCTCATAAACTAACATTAAAAGAAAGTGTTGCAAGGTTGCAAAAATTTACCTGCAAGCATCCAACATGCCTGCTGTTAAAGTAAATTTCCAGCCTAATTTGATAAGGTATTGGGCTTCATTGCACAATACCTTAATGCCAGCCTGAGCTGATTTCTGTGAAAAGCAAATTTTTTAAAGGGGCACTATCAACTCCCGTAGGCCTCGAAGTGTCCCTAGTTTAAAAAACACATTATGATAGTTCACATTCTGTAGCGATAGAGACTGCTGATGTAGTTGGTTGTTTGATTCTGATTCCTTTTTCATTTTAAAACATGAAAAGCAGACTATCCACCATACTGGTGTTACCACACAAAGGCATGTTTGTTTACATTCCTTGATCAGCTCCCACTGCATCTTTTCAGGATTTAGGAATACACCCCTAACACAGTATAGCCACTTGTGATGCAGTGGGAGCAGAGAAGACTGTTGTATCATGAGTGGTTTCACTGTCTGGGGGTGTTTATAATGATCAGGAAGTATACAATAAGAATAGATCCAGGATTTGTAACAGAACAAGGTTGGTGATAACTATACATTAGCTTGCATTTCAGTTCTACTAAGCAATGAGACAGATAAAACAACCAGCAACACTGATGAATTTTAGAGAAGGTAAGCAATCATAAAACGTGGGTTTTTAACTGGAAATAATATGATGCAGAAAAGGTTGACAGTGTCCCTTTAACTGTGTCCATCTAGTTTTGGAAGGGATCATTCCTGGTTCCATAGCCAAGGCCAGCAGATCCCTTCCAACCTCCTAGTATGCCTGCTCTGCCCCGTGCTCCTGGTTTGCTGACATTTCATCAGGGAGAGCGTGGGGACATGCCCCATACAAGTCTATGGGGTGATTTTTCAATGCCGTTTTCAGACACTTTAAGCAACCTGAGAGGGAAACGAAAGTAACCGCTCTACTAACAGGGACCCTATATGTTGAGCGGTGACTATCATTTCCCTCTCAGATTGCTTAAAGTTTCAAAAAACAGCATTGAAAAACTGCTCCATAGACTTGTATGGGGTGGGCCCCCATGCTCTCCCTGCTGAAATGTCACCAAACCTCGGAGCATGGGTGTGGAGCAGGCATACTAGGAAGCTGGAAGGGATCTGCTGGCTGTGGCTATGGAGCCAGGTATGATCCCTTCCAAAACTAGATGGACTCAGTTAAAAAATTTACTTGTCGCAGAAATCAGTTCACGCTGGCATAAGATACTAAGCTATAAAGCCCAATGCCTTATAACGGAAACTTCCTTTAAGTAGAACCATTGCAGAGCTGTTGGCTGATTGTCAGCTACCTTTTGCTTTTGTTGCCCAAAAAGGTTTCCTCAAGTTCGTGAACCAGACTGTACCATTATACACCATTCCCTGTCAAACATATTTCTCAAAAAAGGCTGTCCCACAGTTGTATGACTTGATGTGTACTCAGGTCATTAAGTAGCTGAAGCAGGTTCACATAACTACAGATATATGGCCCAGCAACCCAACAATTGACTACATGACTGTTATAGCTCATTGGGCAAGTTTTTAGTCAGAAAGTAATAATCCACAGTTTACTGGAAGCAGTAGGAAACAGGCTGTGTAATGTGTCATCACTTTTGAGGAAAACCACACTGCTGTGAGTTTTTTGCAGGAGCTGCAAAATCATTTCCAGAAATGGCTAACTCCGTATTCCTTATCTGCAGGGTTCATAGTATCAGATAATAATGCCAACATAGTCAAGGCTGTTAGAGATGGTAACTACCAACAAATACCTTGTTTTGCACATTGTTTAAATCTTCTCATTAATGGTTTCTTAAATGAAAACAGAAATGTTGAAAACCTGTTAGGCCTTGCTAGGAAAATATGAAGCCATTTCAGCCACTCTGTAAATGCACAAAAAATCCTGAAGGGGCTGCAGTAGTCAAACAACTTATCACTGCATACCGGCAGGAAGTGCCAACCTGCTAGAATTCAACATTTTACATGCTGGAAAGGCTTCTTAGACAAAAGCTGGTGTACATGACTACACCATTCAGAATCAAGTAGGTAAAGTAGACATGCTCAGTTCCAGCAGTTGGTGTCTACATGAATCTTTGATCACCTTGTTGGAGTCAATTGAGGCTACCATATGTGATGTCAGTGCAGACAGTGCAACTCTTGAGTCAAATTATTCCTCAAATAAGATTTCTTCACATTTTCCTTGATGACAAAAAGAAAGACTTTCAGTGAAAAGAAGACACCACCACTGTTATGGTGGCAGATGACTTAAGTCTCAGACTGTCGACTCATCATAGAATAAATGCCATGTTTAAGAATGACACCTGTGTGTTGGCTACGTTGCTAGATCCCTGCTTCACCTTTACCACCATGACAGTCATATGTGCCACACTACTCTTAGTTTTGTCAATCATCAGTTTATTATGATGATACCCACCATGGGTATAATTTTTTGAAACAGCAGCAGCCTCACTCATATCAGCTGCACCTCTTGTGTGTGCTTCAGCAATGCCTGCCATGGGTATCATTTTTGGAATCAGCAGCAGGCTCAATCAGAGAAGCTGCACCTCTCATACCTACCTCAGCAATTCCCACCATGGGTATAATTTTTGGAAACATCAAGCTCAATCAGAGCAGCTGTGCCTTTCATACCTACCTCAGCAATGCCCACCATTGGTATAATTTTTTTTGAAACAGAAGCAGGCTTATTCAGAGCAGCTGCACCTCTTGCATTTGCATCATCAATGCCTGCCATGGGTATAATTTTTGGAAACAGCAGAAGGCTCAATCAGAGCAGCTACGCCTCTTATACACCTACCTTAGCAATGCCCGCCACGGGTATAATTTTCTGAAACAGCAGCAGGCTCACCCACAGCAGCTGTGCCTCTCGTACCTGAGTCAGCAAAGTCCGCTATGGATATAATTTTTGGAAACAGCAGTAGGCTCAATCAGAGCAGCTGCACCTGTTGTACCTGCCTTAGCAATGCCTGCCATGGGTATAATTTTTGAAACCAGCAGCAGGCTGTCTAAGAGCAGCTGTGCCTCTCATATCTGCCTCAGCAATGCTTGCCATGGGCATAACTTTTTGGAAAGAGCAACAGGCTCACTCAGAGCACCTGCACCTCTTCTACCTGCCTCAGCAATTCCTGCCATGGGTATATTTTTTGGAAACAGCAGTAAGCTCACTCAGAGCAGCTGTGCCTCTTACACCTACCTAACAAATGACAGGGCTCAGGGCACCTACCAAACAGTGTAATATTACACATTGTACAGTCAAAAAGAGTCTTTCCCATTTTTGTCATGGTCAGGATAGGTCAATAGGATAGTAGAATCAGGTAGTAAATACCTGACCTGGGCCAACTACCCATTTTTCATTAAGAAATTATTAGGTTAATTTTGGGTAGTTTAAATGTACCCAGGAGTAGTATTTTTGGTTAGCTATTTCAGCACCCACCCATGCCTAGTAGAAACTTAACATCTATCAAAGCATGAGTGAACTAGAACTAAATAGAAACATAGACAGTGATGGCAGAAAAAGACCACTGGTCCATCCAGCCTGCCCATAAACCCTAACAAACCCTGGGACCTATTGTCCATTCAGGATTCTAACCCACACTAACCCTTCCCATGCTCCCCGCTCTACTGCTATCACTCTGAGCAACCACTAAACCCTTCACTCTGTCCCAGCTGTGTTTTAAACCATTGATAGTTTTGGCTGCTAGCACATCAGCTGGAAGATTGTTCCATGGCTCCACCACCCTTTCTGTAAAATAAAACTTTCTTACTTCCCTCTTGAATTCCCCCCCATCAGTTTCCACGTGTACCCCCATGTTCTTGATCTGCTTCTTAGTCTGAATAGTTTCTTGCAGTTTAACTTGTTCATTCCTTTCAGGAACTTGAAGGTCTCTATCATATCCCTCTTCACTCATCTGTCCTCCAGCGAGTACATGTTCAGTGCCTGGGTCGATATTCGTAAGATCTGCTCTACTGGCCCTGAATCATTTTGGTCACCCTATGCTGCACTGTCTTTAGCATGTCCTTATCATTCTCTAGACAAAGACTCCAAAACTGGACCCAGTACTCCAGGTGCGCTATAGAGAGGTAGTAATATCTCCTTCTTTCTGTTGTCAATACCCCTTCCTATACACCACAGTATCCTGTTTGCCTTACTGTAGGCCTTGTTACACTGGTTTGATTATTTAAGGGAGTCACTGATGATGACCCCTAGGTCTCTCTCCTCAGAGGTCATGTCCAGCTTTACCCTCCCCCATCCAGTACTCTGCCCCTGGGTTCTTGTTCCCTATGTAGATCACCCTACATATTTTGGCACTGAATTTCAACTGACAAACCTTGCACCACCTCTCCAACTTTTGCAAATCTCTTTGCATCCCCCTAACTCCCTCCTCACTGTTTACCCTGCCACCGAGCATAATGTCATCTGCAAAGAGACACATCTTGTTCTGGATTCCGTCTCCCATGTCACTAATGAACATATTGAAATATGTAGTAATACATTGAAATACATGGTAGACAGTGAAAAACTACACAAAACATAACAATAAATCCACTTACATAGCAATGAATCCACTTATTGCCTGGGGTCCCACTTGGTAATACAGTTTAACTTACCAGTCTGCTTCACTTGTTTAACTATGTATCCCTTTACCTGCATTTGCCCTCTTTTAGCAATATCAGTGCACTTGTGTTTCTGCCTGCATGCTGTTTATTTTAACTACAGTGTATTAACTTTGCTCAGTAACTCTGCTATTGTATTGCACCCCCTACCAACTGGTACAGTAGCACATTTCCAGATGTCTCCATTCTCATCTGGCACATTATTTGCAGCCTCTATATTCACTGTGCTCCTCTTCTCACTCGTTATCCCTTTCTGCATCCCTTTAGCCTATTCTCCATCTACAGTTCTCTGTCCCCTGTCTCCCTCTTTCTTATTCCATATGCTCCCCATCTTCCCCTTACTTGCACTCCTCCTTTATCTCTCTCTCCTATCCCTAGTAGCCATTGGCTTCCTGGATGCAGCCTCACCTAGGCTACTTGATTACACTTGGAAGCCCTCTGGTGGCTACTTCCCCGCTGCCCACACCATGTGCCTCCCCACCAGCTCAAGCACTCCTATTTTGCTACTTCAAGTTCACCTTTACTTTGTTTCTTCTTGTGGTAGGGGAACTGAAGCTACCCCAGCTCCACCTTTCCCTCCCCCCTTCCAACCCGCTCTACAAAGAGATTAGGGTCATCAGTTTGAACGCTCCTAGCCTTCTCTCCAACCTCAAACAGCTATGCCTGCTATTGCTAACCTTACATCTGAATATGATGGTCATCTCTGTGTCCTGGCTGTTCCCCAGAATTAGTGACTTGGCCATAGTACTCCCTGGCTACTCATGACCAGGTAAGAGAAGGCCAAGAGGGGAGTATAACAGTGTGGAATAGGATCCTGTCCCAGTTGTTAGAAGGTGTTTAAATTCAAGGATCTGTTCTCTCCTTTTCCTGCCTCTTGTCTGTCTGGTTCCACAACCACATTTTCCTGTGGGACCTAGGAACTGATCACCCTGACAGTCTCGCAGTGATTTGCCACTCACTGTCTCTCAGTCTTCACTTGTTGTTTCTGTCTTTTCCTTCCTTGCATACTGCTGGTATAGAAATATATACACATCATTATGTTGAAATGTAACTGATATTGGGATCCTTTTGTTTAGAAATTATATAGTGTTCATTTTTGAAATGTATATAATTGTGGTTTGAGATGATTGCAAAAAGCTATCAGAAACTCAAGAGGTTACCTGAGTATAATTTTTAAGCCATTTGCAGAAGAGCTGTGAAAAGGGGACTCCGCTCTGGGGCACTGTGTTCTAGCTGCACATGCCTGATACTTACAAGAACAGGATGCTTGTTAAGAATGGAGGTTGGAAGGACTTATAAGAGATCTGAGCTGCAACTGCTGGAGAGAAAAAAGACACACAGAAATTGAAGGAAATCTGATGGATCTTTATTTTATTTTGCCTTTGTAAATAGTTATACTGTACAAGTTTATTTTTTTATGTTACTGCTAGTGTAAATAAATATTTTTGGTGAATTCTACAACTGCTCCTGGTTTTCCTATGCTTTCTGACCTGTGCCTTGATGATAGGGAGAAGGGTTGCAGTGCCAGTGTATGTTCATGCTCACCTCAGGTTTACAGTTATACCCAGCACCTTTGCTCTCATTTGTATGAATTAATGTTCATTAAGCTCTTCCTTCCTTTATTTGCCCCTATTTTCATTACTGACTTCTATTGCTACCCTAGTTCTAAACCCCACTCCATTACTGATCTGCTCTCATCAGTCTCTTTCCTGTCCTCAGCATGGGAACTCCTAGTTCTGGACAACTTCAGTTCTGATGGGATTTCTCTATCTTTCAGAAAAAAAATGATCAAGGTAAATATAAGGAAACACCTCTTCACTGAAAGGGTGGTGGATGCCTGGAACAGCCTACCAGAGGAGCTGGTGGGAGCAACAACTGTAGTGAGATTTAAGAAGGTATGGGATAGGTATGAGGGAACCTTAGAAGCAAGGAAAGGGTTAGGGTAAAGCCAGAGATCAAGTAGGATCTATGGTGTGACTGTAAGTAGGGAACATGCGTGGACTACATGGGCTAAGCAGTCCTTATCTGCCATCAAATTCTGTGTTTCAGTGATAAGCAAAGGGAGGTAGGAAGGAGGGTAAGGACAGCAAAGGCTGAAACTGAGGAGAGGATCACCCAGGAGGTCAAAATTGGGGCTAAGAATTTCTTCAGGTATGTGAGTGAAACGAGGGAGGTAAGGAGGGGTGGTATAGTGAGAAGCTGGAGACTTGGGGGTGGGGTTGTGCAGAGAAAGATCAAGAAAAAGCTAACATTTTAAGCAAATACTTATGCTCGGTCTTCACAGTGAAAGGGGATGAGACAGATTGACATTCACTAACAGGCACCGGTGGCGGGGGGGGGGGGGTAGTGGACACAACTCCATCTGTGAAACAGAGAGTAAACCAGGGACTGGAAGCTGTAAAAGAAATCAAGGCAATGGGGTCTGCTGGAATCCACCCAATGGTACTATAGGAACTGAGCACAGTGCTAGCTGCCCCTCTGGCAACACTATTCAACACCTCATTGAAGACAGGGGTGGTTCCAGAGGACTGGAAGAGGGTCGATGTGGTCTCTCTGCACATGAGTGGCAGCAGAAAGGAGGCCAGCAATTACAGACCAGTCAGAGTGACATCAGTTGTGGGAAAATTAATGGAGTCCCTGCTGAAGGAAAGACTGATGGAGTACTTGGAGACAAATGGGCTTCAGGACAACCAGCAGCATAACTTCAGAGAGGGGAGGTCATGTCAAACAAATCTCATCGATTTCTTTGACTGGGTTACTAAGGAGGTGGATTAGAGGAGGGCAATGGATGTCCCCTATCACAACTTTAGTAAGGCCTCTGACACTGTACCACAAAGGAGGCTGATAAAGAAACTTAGCAGCCTATGGATGGGGAGAAGGTGGTGAGCTGGGTATCTAATTGGTTGAAAGATAGGATAGTAATAAGATAAGGTAGAAGAGTGGTAAACTGCAACAGTTGTGGGGCAGCTGTCTTTCTGGGGGTGATGTGGAGCTAAGGGGTCTGTCTAGTGTGTGTGTAAGAGCCTGGAGCAGCTAAGATCTGAAATAAAGCTGCTCAGATGGGAGCTGGGGAGGATGGTGTGGGAAGTCAGAGGAGCAAAGCAGTGGAGGGAAAGGCAGATGAGTGGTGCCCAGGGGAGTGAGGGCATCAGGCAGGGGATGGGAGTGGGGAGGACCACCCAGTATACAAGAGTATCTATTCCTTAAAGGACCAGGGAACCCTGGGTGGAGTAATGGTAAGTGGTAAGGAAAAAGGGTGAGAATGTGAGGGTGGCATCAGGGGTGGGAACTTCTGAACTTCTGAAGGGGTGCCTTCATTGAATAAATTTGCATCACTATCTGGAAGGAGGGAGGGGGCAGCAGTAGGTGAGGTAGGAGGGTGGTGGGTTGAGCCAGGGCTGAGAGTAGGAGTAAAGGGAAGGGAGAGGGAACTAGTCAGGGTGGAGGTAGGAAAAAGAGAGTGGAGGGAGAGAAAGGGAAAGGAAGAGGGAAGGGAAAGGTGGAAGTAGATACAGATAGTCCTAAGGGGAGGGGCAGAGTGGGAAATGGGAAAACACTTAGAGGGATAAATAGTGGATGCAGAAATTAAGTTCACCAGGGTGCAGAGGGAGCAGTTAGATGGGAGAGCAGCTAGTACCAAAGGTAAGAAGGGAAGGACAGAAAGCATGGGTGCAGGAGATGGAAGAGTGGCAATCATGGGGGAAGAAAAGGGGACCAAAATGAAAGCAGGAGGGTGGTTTATATGCCAGGGATGACAGCAGGGAAGGTGGGCTCAAGAATAAGGGAAATAGTAAGGAGGCTGGAGGAAGACCTAATTTAGTTATACATGTGGGAACCAATGACCTAGCAGGGGAGGAGGTTAGGGTAGTGCAAAGTTGGTTCAGGGAGTTGGGGAATATCTGCAGGGAGGAAACAAGTTCACTGGCCTTCTCAGAGGTGATACCAGTACCAAGAGCCAGGAAAAGAAGAATAGAGGATTTTAATGACTGGCTGAGGATATGGTGCAGGGAGGAGTTGTTCATCTGTATTGGGGACTGGGAGGAGGTATGGTAAAACAAAGCACTCTTCTCACCACACAGACTACAGATCAGAAGGAAGGGTTTTAGGATACAAAGGGACAAACTGGGGAAATATATAACCATTATACTTAATTTAAACTACTGGGAGGCAGCAGACCTGCAGGCCCAAAGACTCAGAGGGGAGGAAGTCAATGATCCTTCCCCTACAGTGATGGAAGAGGTCTGGAGGAGGAGGTGAAAGGGTGACAAAACAGCTAGCAAAGGGTGGAGGGGTGAGGAGCACATAACAAGGGTAGAGGGGAGGAATGTGAAGAGAATAAGGGAAAGAGAAGGAAGGTCAGATTCTAGGTGGAGTGTGCTTTCTCTGAACATGCAAAGTCTTGGAAACAAGATGGATGACCTGCAGGCACTATTAGCAGACAGGAGGGTGGACATAGCGGCAGTAATTGAGACTTGGTCAACACCACACCATGACTGGGATCTTGCGATCTCTGTATATAAACTATACAGGAGGGACAGTGTAGTTGGGAAGGGGGGAGAGGTGGCAGTTTACATCAGGGAGGAATAACTTGGGCGGGGAGGAGTCGGAGGAAGGGAAGGTGAAAGCATTATGAATTCAGTTACAGTCCAATAGAGGGAGAAAGGTGAGGTTGGGGGTGGTTTACAGACCACCCAACCAAGTTGAGGAGAGGGACATTGGACACAGCTTGCAAATATTGGAATCTGCGGAGAAAGGAGAGGTGGCAATTGTGGGGGACTTCAACCTGCCCAAGGTGGACTGGAGTGTACTATCCACAACATGTGCTAGGAGTCAGGTGATCCTGGAAGGACTGCAAGGTTCCTGACAAAGGGTGTCACGGAACCAACAAGAGCAGAGGCAATTCCTGATCTGGTGCTCACAAATGGGGAGCATGTATAGGAAATAATGGTCATGGAGCCTCTGGGTGAGAGTGACCATTGCACAGTGTGGTTCCAATTGGATACAGGCAGGGAACGCATCCCAAATAAGACCAAAATCTTGGATTTTAGGAGAGTGGCCTTCAGAAATGTGGGTGAAGTGATAAGGAGCCACCTGGCAGGCATCAGGGCAGATATGGGGGTGGACTAAAGGTGGTTCATCATTAAGGAAGGAATACTGGTTGCAACAGAAGAGTGTGTTAGGCTCAGGGGGAAGAACACAAGGGCCAAAACACCCACCTGGTTCAGTTCTGGGGTCACCCAGGCAGTAAGGAAAAGAGGTTAGCCTGTAGAAAATTCAGGACGACCAAGAGAGAGGTTGATAGGAAAAATTACTTAAGGTTGGCTAGTGAAGCAAGTAAGGAAGTCCGGCGACTAAGGCACAGAAGGCGCTGCAGATAGCTGAAGGAATTAAGAAGGGGGAGAAGGCCTTCATTCACTGTATAAGTGAGAAAAGTGACAAGAAGGACAGGATTGTTAGGCTTAAGAAGGGGGAGGAGGAAGCCGGCCTGGTGGTGCTGAGGACTGAGGCATCTGCCTTACCTTACGCTGTGCCGGTGATCCGAGTTCGGGAGTGAGCTCGGGGAGTTGGGGGTTGGATGGGGAGGAGAGGATCGAGTATCCAATGGACAGCTCTCCTCTTCTGGGAGAGAGAAGGGACTCTGATCTGCGGAATTGGTGGCTGCTAGTGGAGACTAGGAGCACAACAGCCAAGAATTCCAGATTGGGGGTTGGTGTTGTTAGACATCCTGCGTTCGGGTGCGGGAGTGCACCCGGCACACGCTGGACATCATTACACATCTGTGCCAATGCGGGGGGGGGGGCAGAACAAAGGAAAAACCCTAGCACTCAGGATGATGATGACAGAATCAGCCCCACATGCCCAGCACAGGACCCAGCCTGACCAGTTCTCCCAGATTCTCCCTCCTCCCCTGGAACAAGGCTGTCTAGATTGTAGAAAGAGCCATAGGTAAGGAGTTGGGGGTCCTGCCTCGGGGTGTGTGGAAGTTGGGGGGCCAGCCAGGCCCAGTGGGGTTGGAGTGGGAAATCCAGCACCTGATTTCCTGGTCGAGGGGGTTCAGGTAGGGAAGTAGGGTGGCCGATCGAGTGGGATCACATCTGAGGGAGGTCCTGCGAGCCGGCGACCAGAGGGAAAAATAGTTAAAAAAAAAAAAAAAAAAAAAAAAAGGGAAGAGTGGTTGGAAGATAATGGGGGAAAAGCAGAGGTACTAAATGAATAATTCTGTTCTGTCTTCACCAGCGAGAAGGACGGACCAGTGTCTTCAGGAGGGATAAGAGGAGCTGGAGGAAGGGGAACACAGATGTAGTGATAGAGGAGGCTAGAGTGAGTGATGGGCTGCTAGCATTAAAGGTGGATGAATCACCAGGCCCCAACAGATTGCATCCAAGGGTACTAAGGGAACTGGCTGAGGAACTGGCAGAGCCACTAGAAGGCCTATTTAATAGTTCACTGGAGTCAGATGTGGTACTGCAGGACTGGAGAACAGAACATGTGGTGCTGCTACACAACAGAGGTCCCAAAGATGACCCAGGGAATTACAGACCAGTCAGTCTGACCTTAATTGTGTGCAAGTTCATGGAGATCATACTTAAGGAAAGGTTGTCAGAATATCTAGAGGAGCATGATCTCCAGGTTGTGAGGCAGCAGGGGTTAATGGGGGGGGGATTGTGTTAAACGAATCTGATTGACTTCTTTGACGGGGTCACTAAGATAGTAGACAGGGGTCAAGCAGTAGACATCCTCTATGTAGATTTCAGTAAGGCCTTTGACTCTGTGCCCCACAAAAGGTTGATCAGGAAGTTGGTGAATCTCAGGGTTGGGGATAAGAATGCCAAATGAGTGGAAAACTGGCTGAGGAACAGAACCCAGAGGGTGGTTGTGGGAGGAGAATTATCTGACACCAGAGGGGTCACCAGTGGGGTCCCGCAGGACTCGGTGCTGAGGGTGGTGCTGTTCAATGTTTTCATCAATGACATTGGGGATGGCATTAAGGGCAAAATGTGCCTATTTGCGGACAGCACCAAGCTCTGTGGGAGAGTGAACACAGCTGAAGGGATACAGGATCTACAGGATGATCTGGAAAAGCTGGAGAGGTGGTCCGGGTTCTGGCAGCTTGGCTTCAGTGCCAAGATATACAAAGTTATGCAAATTGAAGCCAAGAATCCCAATATTCAGTACTACCTGGGTGTTGTCCATATATCTGCATCCGAGGAGGAGAAGAACCTGGGAGAGATGATCACTAGCAACCTGAAGCACTCCATGCAGTGCAAGAAAGCAGCAGCAAGGACAAACAAGATGCTGGGATGCATAGCTAGGGGATCAGTAGTAGGAGAAAGGAGGTAATACTGCCCTTGTACAGGTCACTGCTGAGGCCACATCTAGAGTATGGAATTCAGTACTGGTGCCCACACCTCAAAAAGGACATTAACCTGCTGAGGAAGGTCCAGAGGAGGGCTACAAATACGAAAGTGGGTCAGCAGGGTAAGGCACACTAGGAGAGGTTGAGGGCACTGAACATGTACTCCCTGGAGAACAGGAGAGGGAGAGGGAGAGGGGACATGATTGGGATCTCCAACCATTTTGAAAGGGATAAATAAGGTGGTTAAGGATGGTCTCTTTAAGCTGAGTGGCAGCCATAACATGAGGGGGCACAGTCTTAAGCTGGAGGGTGGGAGGTTTAGGAGGGAGGTCAGGAAGCACTTCTTCATGGAGAGGGTGGTGGACACTTGGAATGCGCTAATAGAACAGGTTGTCTCATTGAAGACAGTTGGAAGCTTCAAGAGAGGCTGGGGTAGGCACAGAGGGAAGGTAAGGATCATGGGTAGGGAGGATGGGAGAAGTGGGGGGGCAGGGACAGTAGCTCAAGCTGTGAACCCTGCAATACAAGCAGATTAGATGGCATGGGGTCATAACGTCACATGACACAATGCCACAGCACTATACTGCTCTGCCAATGCAGCGTGATATATTGCCAGTGGCATTTCTCTATGTCTCCCCCCACACACCCCGTTACGTGGGACTGTGCCCCTGAACCCCCCAACTATAATAATCAACTGGGGGTTGTACACTTAAATCACACAAAGTGCAAAATAAAGAAAAATTCCATGCATCTGGGACTGGGATTCGATATCCAGTCCACAGACGCACAGCCTCCATTGCTGCCTGTGGCTCATCCTATCAAGCCACGGCAACTGCTCAGCTGACCTTCCTCCCAGCAGAGGACTTATCCTCTGTGAGGGAATGGAGACAGTGTGCACAACCATGTATAGACCATTTAGCAGTTTTGTACCCTGTTGCTATTCCCGCCCACACTGTCTCTGTTGCACGGTTTTGAAGTGCACCATTCTGCATACGGTGAACTGACCCAGTAGGGACTAGATAGACCAAATGGCCTTCTTCTTCTGGATTCTTTGTATGTTCATATAGGAGGCAGAAGGTGATGGTAAATGGAAATCAGTTGTAAGATGAGAGAGTGACCAATGGAGCACCACAGGATTTGGTACTGGATCCTATCCTCTTCAGTATCTTCATAAGTGACATTGCTGAGGAACTACAGAGGAAGGCATGTCTATTTGTGGATGGCATAAAAAGCTGCAACAGAGTGGACACCCAGGTGGGGTAGAGAAAATGCAAAGGAGTCTGGGGAAACTACAGGAGTGGCCTAGGGAGTGGCGGTTGGGTTTTCCAAAAAGTGTAAACTCATGCTCCTGGGATAGGGAACCCAGTGTCTTTGTATAAGATGGAGAGGGGGTGGTATTTACAGTTAGCAAGCAACAAAGGGACCTTAGGGTGATCATATCTGATGTTCTCATGGTAGCTAGATAGTAGGCAAGGCAAGTTGGATACTGGGGAGCATAGGTAGGAGGATTTCTAGTAGGAGAAGAGAGGTGGTGTTGCCTCTGTATTGCTCACTTGTGAGATCCTACCTGGAGTACTGTGTTCAGTTTTGGAGGCCACGCTTCCGCAATGACATCAATTGGGTGGAAGAGGATGGCCATCCCCTTGGCACTGAGGGTTGAGGCACTGGACACCATACCTCATGCCACGCTGGTGACCTGAGTTTGGGAGCGAGCTCAGGCCACCAGGGGTCGGACGGGAGGAGGTGAGGCTGCTGAGCAGGATTGAGACACTGCAAGGCAGCTTTTCTTTATGGGGAGGGATGTGAGGGTTCCTTGGCTCTTGGCTACCACCTGGTGGAGGCTAAATGGTAGCACCAAGCCATAGGGAACCCTGGCATTAGGCTGCATGGTTGGAAAGGGCCATTACTGGAGCTGCAGAGCACATGTGTGCCTCCATGCATGCGCGACCGTGATGAGGGGTCCTGGGGTAATGGGAGGAAAAGTAGAAAACACATGTCTTCCCTGTTGCCAAGTAAGGTGAAGGTGGCAATGAGGGAGCAAAAAAAGCTGTATGGAAAAACAGAGTGGAAGCGGTCCAGAGGAGGGCTACCAAAATGTTGCAGGGGTTGCACGGGAAACCATTGGAGAAGAGGCTGTGGAAGCTCAATATGTACTCTCTGGAGAGGAAGAGAGCAAGAGGGGGCATGATTGAGACCTATGAGTGCCTCACAGAGGTGAACAAGGTGCAGGAGGGGGGTCTCTTTCACAGGAGGAGGAGGAGCACCAGAACATGGGGGCATGCTATGAAGCTTGAGGGGTGGTTGCTTAAGAGGGATGTGAGGAAAAATGTCTTCACAGAAAGGGTGGTGGATTCCTGGAATAGCCTGCCAGAAGAGGTGGTGGGGTGAAGACAGTGGGGTGCTTCAAACATGCATAGAATAGGCACATGGGTATAATAAATAGTTAAGGGAGGAGGGAGGGACACTTATAACCAAATAGAGTCTGGGTTGTAGTAATAGGCAGGGAAAATAGGGCAGACTAGACTGGCCTACCAGTCGGTTTCTGCCAACACGTTCTATGTTTTCTGTTTCTATGCTTAAAGTTTCTGACTACTTATCCTATAGTTATGCTCCAAGAAACATGGGTCACTAACACAGATACCTGTCAGTTAGAGGGCTACTATTCTTGGCATGTTCCTGAATAGAAATTGAGTATTTATGGGTGTGCTTCTGGAGGTGTATGCACCATGATAAATGTAGATACAGAGATAAATGCCAAGTGCATTTTGAAAGATAGCAACTGTGATATATTGTGTTTGGAAATATCTAGAAAGAACTCACCACCTTGTATACTGGTCAATGTTTATATACCTCCCCATACAAAAAAACTCCAATAACTAAATTTCTCCAAAAACTGGAAGAAATAATAATCTCTGGCAGGTACAATCCCCTGGGGGCCACAATATTAATGAGTGGTGACTTTAATGCTAGAACAGGCACAAATCCAGAGTGTAAAAGTAATAACTGGAATCTGGACGATGTACTTGACATTCCTGTAAGATCCTCATTAGATTCTAAAACTAACATGCAAGGAACAAAATTGTTAGACTGCCTGAATACGCTTAATTTGAGAATAATAAATGGCAGAAGCCGTGGTGATGCAATAGGCAGTATAACTTTCTCTAATCAACATGGAGTGAGTGTTATTGACTGCTTTCTAGTGGGTGCATTATCTATGGCAAATGTCAGGCAGCTAACAATTTTAGATCAATGGGATAGTGACCATAGACCACTTAAATCTCTATCTCTGGAGTATGTGATATCTGTAGAGATGTAGATTATCTGAGGAGAACATATACTGATAAGAATATGATGATTCACAATTCTAGGCAAATTAAATTGTCAGAACACACGGTGGATACAGTGTCAGAAATGTTAAAGTTAGAGAAAATAACGTCTTTAAAAAATAGATGTATATTAGATATAGATGACAATGTCCAGGGTGATGTTTGGGGACATTTTAGAGAAATGGAAGAAGAGATTTCTAAGCAACTTGACAAGAAACTGAAACTAAAACAGTTGATATGGGCCAAGAAGCAAAATGGTTTCATAAGGATTGTATATGTATGAAAAAAATAATTTTAAAGGTAGGAAGACGTATAAGGAGATATAATTTTATTGATGACAGAATTTCAATGAAGCACCTTAAAAGTGAATACAAGGCAAAGATTAAGGAGAAAAAAACTAAGCACCACAAGAGTAGATGGCACAAGCTTCAGGAAGCAATTAAAAATAAGGATACAGTAACGTTTTGGAACATAGTTGCATTTGGAAATGGGCAATGATTGATTTAATATACTGTACATGCTGTTATTTCATGAGAGGAATGTTTTCAATATTTAGAAAATATATTTGGTGGTTTGACTACCAGGAGTAAGCTATTACAATTTAATAGTACAATAAAAATAATACCATAAGATGTAAATATGGACATATATGCTAGAGGTTTAATAATCACAAGACAAGAAATTATTAGTGCAATCTGTGCCCTGAAGTACAATGAAGCAGCAGGGATGGGCAATATGGAGGCAGAAGTTTACCAAGCTGACCCTGAGCAGTGGGCAGATCTATTTCTGCCATTATATGGACTTATTGTCAAAAGGAAAATTATTCCAGAACACTGGAAAACAGGAATATTTGTCCCTTTACATAAGAAGGGCCCAACTAACACTCCCTCAAACTATTGCCCAATTACTCTGCTAAATGTAAGCCTTAAGATATTCTCTAGACTTTTATTAGATAGGTTGTTACCTTGGATGGAAGCACAGAATATACTATCTCCTTTCCAAGCAGGGTTCCAAAAGGGCAAATCTACTATAGATCACATATTTGTCCTGGACTATATCCTGAACAAATATGTTAAACAAAAGAAAAGAAAGATATATGCTGTCTTGGTGTATATAAAGGCAGCATTTGATTCTGTAAACAGAGAAACCCTTTGGAATATATTAAGTTTAAAAGGTTTGGATAGCAATCTGCTAGACCTGCTGATTCTGTTACATACAGACACAGTATTGAGGAATCTGAGTAGGTAAAAATGTGTCACTAACGGAACAATTAATGGCAAAAACAGGGGTTAAGCAGGGTTGCCTGCTTGCCCCTGCCCTTTTTAATATCTACATAGAAACTATAGTAGAAAACATGTCCAAAATTTATACTTTGGCCCCCAAATCGACCATACCCCAGTAAGAATTCTTATGTATGCAGATGATGCTATTATATTGGCACAGATGCCTCTTGGCTTGAAAAAGGCCCTGAACTCTCTGAAGAACAGTCTGTTGAAGTTGGGCCTAACTTTAAATACAGAAAAAACGAAGATAGTTACATTGGTATCTAAAAAGAAAAAGCTTGTTCCATGGCATATCAGTGGTTTACATGTAACAGAAGTAGAAGAATTTCAATATTTAGGAGTTGTCTTTAATAGCGACCTACAATGGAAATCCCACACTTCAAAAAGGCTGATGTTAAAAGTAGCATGTTAGGGATTAATAGATGTGCAAGATCTTTTGCGAAAGACTCCTTTGTAGCATCCTATAGGTGCTTTGATGCTAAAATTAATTCCAAAGTACTTTATGGTGCAGAGGTATGGGGCCTCAATGCTAATATCAAAGATCTTGAATCACCTCAGACTACTTTTTTGAAGAATTTGCTAGGTGTTCATTTGTATACAATGAATAGTGCAGTTCATGCAGAAACCAGAACTTTATCTATAAAAGCTAAAATATTGCAAAGAGCTATCTCCTACTCTAAAAAGCTATTTAATGCTCTAGAAAGTAATCTGTTAGCCACTTGTAGAAGGGTTAAGTTTACTAACTTGAATATGGAACCTCGCTGTTGGTTGGCTAAGTTAAATCAGGAAATGAATAGAGCTGGGTTACCATTTAATGCCTTATTAAACCCCTCTCTGGACCATGTAGTATTTACTAGAACAGCCACAGAAAGAATTGTTGATAATGCTATTCAGGAAGATTTAGGCAATATTAGAGATTTTGCTAGGTATAAGATTCTAAAGCGTACAAGGGGCATGTTTGCATGGAGAAATACCTTAAATTCTGCAAAAAGAGCACCAACAATAAGGCATTAACAAAACTAAGGTTTGAACAGTTTGGGAATGTATGGAAACCAAATAATGTGCAATTAGTAGAAGAACCATGTATCTGTGATGTAAATACTAAACTTACTGCACTACACCTAATGCAGGAATGTTCTAAAATGATAGAAGAAAGAGAAAAATGGGTGTATCCTGTCTTTAATAGATGCCTAGACATTCCTAAAGGAAATGCAATCTTTGAAACTAATTACAATAATGAAGCACAAATCTTTGCCCTAACAAACTTTGCCTATAAGATAATGTGTACATTTTAGGAAAGTGTTTTTCCCTTTTGTACTATCAAGGGGTAGAGTGCAATATATGGTATATCTGTCCAATGCAATATGAGAATGTTTTTAAATATTGTGTAATACTGATGTGATGGAGCCCCCCCCTTTTCTCCCTTGTGTTTTTTTTTTTTTATTTCTGTAAGACATTCACGGAAGGTACCACTTTTACTGAAGGATAGTCTGGAAGGTACAAACCTCTCTTGTCAGTTGTTGTTATCAATGTCTTGTTTGTTGGGCTGTCCACCCATTTTGTAAAAGAAAATATTATCCCTGTCTTGTCAGTTGTTTTGTTATCCCCCCTACACTCCGGACACCTTTAATAAAAGTTGTGGTTACCTTAGTGGAATTAATTGAATCCTTCCCTAAGGATGTTATAGAAGCTGGTTTTATGCTTCGCTTTGTGAACAATAGATTTGTTCAATAGTGTTAAATGACCGCGATATTGCAGTCTAGCCCTAGGTTTTATTTCTCCATCTGTTGGTTGCTGTTGCATCTCCGAATGGATTATATATTGATTTACAGTGCTGCAAGAATATCAGCTTTCCATATTAATCCCCCCCTGCTATTAGCCTCGCATTATGAGGTTGCAAAATAGACAAAATAATGGTATGAGATTTAGCGATAGTGCGGAGCTACGGTAAAGTTTACCGCTCGAATGCTCGCACTATCGCGAAGAAATGTTCAGACGCAAAGTAGCGAAATGTCTTTATAAGCTGGTTGTGATTTATTTTTCTTTTTTTCCTTTATCTACAAGGGAGTGTTTAAAATTGTTTGCGCTTAGCAGGGTACCCCCTGGTAATCCCGGTTGGTTGAGGAAGATATTAAACAAACCCTCGGTTCTGTTAGTGCAGATAAGGGTGTGGACCTAACAACACCCTGAACTGAGTTAGTTATTCCTAGCTCTTGATTTAAATTTATGAATCTGTTATTTCTTGTTTTGTCATTTACAAGTCCGCTGTTTAAAATAAATATACATTTTTTTTGCTGCTAATCTTGTCTGAGTGCCTCTCTATCCCACACAAGTTCACAACTGATATGTATTGTTTTTAAACTCTTGTGTATGTAATAATTTTTTTTTGTATGTACTTGAAATAAATAACTGAACTGAACTGAAAAAAATATGTTTCTATGAGCTAGTCTGTTTGCCTCTTGGTTAAAGGGTGTATCTCTTATCCTGAGGGTAGCACACAACCCCCTTCAGCTTCCAATCACGTCCTAAATGTTCCATCCTTGACCCAAAACTGTTCTTGATTTTCCTCAATGATCTCTTAAACATGTGTCCCCTCAAACATACATATGTATGGAGAAGATATTGTGGCCATTGTCTTGGCTCATTTACTTCCATTCTGGTTACATGATTTCAAGGGGATTTTGCAAACCTCCAACTCTTGTTCCATTCAAACCAGTTTACACTAAATGTTAAGCAAACAATCTTTGACATTTTGCATCAGGCAGTGACTATTCAAAATCCAACCCCTTTCCTGTCTCCCTTGAAGCCTCTGTGCTGTAGAAGTTCAGTTCCTTCAAGTACTTTAGGGTCTGGCTTGATGGCTACTTTGAAGTGTGCTACACTGGTGGATGCCATTCACTAGAAAATGCCCCTTGAAACTAGCACACTTTACATGAACAAGTCTTGTATCCCACTGCTTACCCAGTGAGAGACAATTGTTAAATTTTGACTATAGGGATGTTGTGTATAGTGTCACCCCCCAAATCCACACTTGCTAGGCTGGACTCCCTTTTTCACTCCTCCTGTCAGATTGTCCTTAACTGCCCCCCTGCCCTCACCACTGCTCCCTCTGTGCATCACTCCGTTTTACTTCTCTTGAGGGAAGACCTGTAGGCCACTGTGCCTCGTTTAAGTCTTAGTTTTGGTTTGGGACCCTTTCTTCCTGCCTGAGCACCCTACTGTCCTGCCCCCTACCCCTTCCAAAATTCTAACCACTGTTCTCTATCCATGCCCAGCATGAAATCATCTGCAGGTCAATTAGCTTTTGCCTTTAGGTTCTCCTGCTCTGGTCCAACCTTCCTCCTCTGTTTGGGTCTACTCCTTCATCATCCACTCTTAAAACCCTCTTCCATGACCATACACTCATGTTTGCAACTGCCCTAACCCCATTTACTGAATTCTGTTAAGCCTTGCTTCCTCAACCATCTTTATTGCAATTTGTGCCATGTTCTTTTACTGTTTTACTGTATATTTATAGGTCTGAATGACACCTGTACCACTACTAGTCTACTGTGTAAAATATGCAGTGCAAATGTAATTAACTATTTGCATTCTGTCAACTCCATTGTTGTCATGGTTTTTGCACTATGTTCCTATTACTGCTAATGGTTTACCTTACACAACTCATATTTGCTCATGTACACTATGTATTTTTTTATTATGATTTTCTGTTACATAGCTCTGTATCCTTTGCCTTCATGATTATTCATTTCGTATGGTTCCCCATCCCCATTTCCCCGGGATGCATCTGGAAATTAACTAGTATCAGCACAGTATGATCTTCCTGTTAAAATCAATCAATCAGTCAGTGTACCTGGGCAGGATTTCTCCTCTGCTGCTGACTTGCAGGGCTGTTCTGCAAGGGCCTTGCTCAGCTCCAGTGTTCAGATTTTCTTCTGGTGACTTTACAGGCTTTGAGGATGATGTGGCAGGAACATGGCAGAGGAGACCAGGAGATAGTGTATCTACCATAGTGGCAGAGCCAAAGAAACAAAGGGAGACCTTAGGGTGAGGAGTCAGCTGATGTCCCTAACTGACTTGGGGGACACCCCTCCTCAGGCACCTTACTCACCAAACTGATAGAGAACACAGACCCCACTTTGCTGTCCGTGACCTCCTCAGTGGGCACTATGGACTGAGGCCTGAGTCCTGAAACTGGTATGGGCACAAGAAACCATTGCTCCCCTGGGATCCCATGCCAGGGCTCCTCTACTCCAGGCACTCAGTCTTTTTCCATCCATAGGGTTTAACCATGTATTCAACTCCTCTCTACTTGAACTACTGGCAGAGATATTCCAGCAATCTCTTAAGGAGGGCAGGGTTGTAGGTGATTGGAAACTTGCACACAATACACTATTACGTAAAAAAGGGGATAGATCTATTCATGGTAATTATAGGCCGATTAGCCTGACTTTGGTCATAGGGAAGATTCTAAAAGCCTCAGGCATTTGTGTCACCGGGCCATGAAACATAGAATTTGACAGCAGATAAGGACTGCTTGACCCCATTCCTCTCTACCTACACTATTACCACAGATCATACCTGATCTACAGCTCTTTTCCCCTCTCCCCTTTCTTTCCACTATGAGTCCTTTGTGCTTATCCCATACATTCTTGAACACCACCACTGTTTTCACCCCCACTACCTCCACTGGAAATAGGTACCAGGAATCCAACACTCTTTCCGTGAAGAAATACTTCCTCATGTCTCTCTTGAATCTACCCCCCCCCAGCCAACTTCATAGCATGTCCCCTTGTTCTTAAAGGGACACTGTCAACCCCCTTAGGACTCACACTGTTTGTGGTTTAAAATACACATTTTATGATTGTTCACATTCTGTGCTGATGTGGTTAGTAGTTTGATTCTGATCCCTTTTTCCTTTTTAAAAGTGAAAAACAGACTGCACACCATACTGGTGTTACCACACCAAAATATGTTTGTTTACATTCCTTGAACAACTCCCACTGCATCTTTCCTGGACTTGGGAACACCCCACACACAGTCCAGCCATTCAAGATGCAATGGGAGGAGAAGAGTGGTGGCTATCCCACCATGAGTGCCTGCCCTGTTTAGGGGTGTTCCTTATGTTCAGGATATATGCCATAAAAGCAGAGCAAGGATTTCAAACAAACCAAGATTGAGCATACTAACACCATTACAGTGCAGTTCAACTCTACTATGAAAGGCTGCAGATTAAACAATCAAAAGCACCAATGAATTTTAAAGTAGGTAAGCAAACCTAAAATATGGGTTTTCAACTAGAAATAGTATAATGCAAAAATGGTTGACAGTGTCCTTTTAAGCACCATTTTTTTCTGAAAATTACTTTCCTCCTGTACCTTATTTACCCTCATGAGGTAGTTAAAGGTCTCTATCATATCCCCCCTCTCCCTTCTCTGTTCCAGGGTGTACATATTGTGGTCCTTTAGGCTTTCCTTATAGGACTTAAGATGTAGACACTGCACCATTTTGGTTACCCTCCTCTGGACTGCCTTCACTTTGCCTATGTCTTTCTGGAGATGCAGTCTCCAGAATTGGATGAAATACTCTAGGTGGGGTCATACGAGCAATCTATATAGAGGCAACACCACCTCCCTCTTTCTGCTGCTGCTATACCTCTCTATGCACCCCAGCATCCCACTAGCCCTCATGACTGCCATGTCACACTGTCTAGTCACCTTTTGGTCATCCAATATAAGTACCCTCAGTTCTCTTTCCTGCTTGGTGGTCATCAGTACCGGTCCACCCATTTCATACCCCACCCCTGGGTTTCTGTGCTATAAGTGCATTATTTTGCACTTTTTCATATTGAAACCCAGCTGCCATACCTTTGACCAGTCCTCAAGTTTTTTCAGGTCTCTGCTAATCCTTAGCTCCCCCGCCCCCCGGAGTGTCCACATTATTGCAGATTTTGGTGTCATCCACAAAAAGGCAGACCTTTCCTTCCAGCTCCTCTGCAATGTCACGTGTAAAGACATTAAAAAGGACTGGTCTCAGCACTGATCCCTGAGATCCTCCCTTTCTTGGAGTGAACTCCATTTACCTCCACCCTATGTCACTTATCCCCTAACCAATTTCTTATCCAGTTTACCACCTTGGGACCCACTCCTAATCTAACTAACTTACTTTCTAGTCTCCTTTGTGGAACAATGTCAAAAGCCTTACAGAAATCTAGGTAGGCCACATCCACTGCTCCACCCTGATCAAAATCCTTTGTCACCCAGTCAAAGAAATCTATCAGATTCATTTGACGTGACCCCATGAATCCATGCTGCCTCAGGTCTTGTAACCAACTGGATTCAAGATATTCCACAATTCTTTCCTTCAGTAGTGATTCCGTTAACTTTCCCTCCACCAATGTCAGGTTGACTGGCCTATAATTGCCAGCCTCCTCCCTGATACCATTTTGTGCAGTGGTACTACATCTACCCTCCTCAAGTCCTCTGGAACCACTTCTGTTTCCAGTGAGCTGTTAAATAGAACTGTCAGAGGTGCAGCCAGCATTTCCCTGAGCTCCCACCATACCCTTGGATGTACTTTATCTGGCTCTATTGCTTTGTCCAGGATTTGTTAAAGCGGTGTGACTCAGGAACACTGTGATGCTGGGAAAGGTACGCTAGCCTGTAGAACTGTAAACAAGAAACAAGGACCCAGACTCAAAGAACTGCAAAGGAATTCATGAATATCTTCCAAATGATCATTTATTCAAAAAATGCCAGAGGGCCATAATCCCCAGCTATTTGACCATACACTGACCTTCATTAGGCTCCCTGATGAAGGCTGGAGTGTAAGGTTGAAGCGCTGGGGATTACTGCCCTCTGGCATTTTTGATCTGGCTACCAAGTGGATAAATAAATGATCATTTAGAATATATTCATGAATTCCTTTGCGGTTCTTCGAGTACGGGTCTTTGTCTCCCCATTGCTTTGTCCACCTTCAGATTAACGAGTCCCTTCAGGACTCTGTCCTCCAAAAAAGGACTGTTGTTCACTTCCTTCCCTCCAAACCTTCTGTTACTTTTTTTGTGGCCCCTCTCCATCTCCTTCCTCTGTGAACACTGAACAAAAGTATTTGTTCATGATGTCTGCCTTTCTCTGTTCTCCCTTTGCATAGTCCCCCCTTCCCTTTTTAACCTTGCAATCCCATCCATGATCTTCCTTTTTTCACTTACATTTCTAAAAAATGTTTTATTCTCTTTTGTTGTCTCCGGGACTATTCTCTCTTCAGGTTTTGCCTTTGCACTAATTACTGCTTTCCCTTCTTCCCTTCTTTTCCCCTGATACACCTCCCTATCCTCCTCCCTCTGCATCTCCCTATACCTTCTGAATGCTACCCCTTACTTTTTCAGTCACCTCTTTCAAGAACCATAGAGATCTCTTTATCCTCTTGCTTTTGTTCACTTGTTTGATGCAGAGTAGTGCTGCCTTTACTATGCTCTTTTTTAGCTTTGTCCACTGTTACTCCACCCCACTCAGGCCACACACCCCCCACCAGGTCATCCCTGAAGCATGCACCCATCTTTATAAAATCTGCCCTCCTGAAGTCCAAAACCCTCGCCCTTGCATGGTTTGATTATGCAATTGTCCTTATATTGAACCACACAGTACAGTGATCACTGGTCCCCAGGTGGCCTCCCACCTTGACATCTGCAATACTGTCCCTGTTAGTGAGTAAATAGTGAGTATCTTATCAGCTTTGTTATATATTTTCTTTGATGGTATGTGCTTATTCCTTAAATGCATAATTTTATTTCTGAATATCTCCCAGTGCTCAGTTGTATTTTTATTTAACATTTTTCTCTTCCAGTTGTATAATTTTAGCTCCTCTCTCATAAATGTGTAATTTCCCTCATTATATTTGTATATCATCATTCTGCCATTATTCTGAATAATATTCATACATATATTTAACATATATTTAACCTCTATTATGGCATAATCTTACGAGCATGGTGGTTCCCTTATTTTATACTTCATTTAAACTAGCAGAGGGGGTGCCAGAAGGAAGCAGGGAAATGTAGACTGTCCCGCCTGCTAGCTGAAGTAGTCAGTAAGGTGACCCATAAGAGTAGCAAGTCCCCAAGGGTATCTGATAACAAGAAAAACAAAATGGTAGTTATGAATAGGGATGGAAATGAGGGCAGAGTGAGTAAGGAAAAAAGGCAAAAGGGAAAAGGGGTGGGTGGCAAGCAGGGTGGTAGCAGTATGTGGAAGGCCATTAGAAGTCTGTGGAATAAGATTCCTGACCTAGTGACGATTATGACTGAGGCTGATCTAGACGTTGTCACCATTACTGAGTATTGGTGCAATGAGAACCATGACTGGGATCTAACCATACCTGGATATATGTTGTTCAGGAAGGACAGGGTGGGTAAGAAAGGGGGAGGAGTTACTCTTTACTTAAGGACAGTGCTTAATTTGTAAAGAAAGAGTTGCCAGGGCTCTGAGTCCAAACACTAGAAAGTCGGGGGTCTGGGGCTGAGACCCCAGAAGCTATGGGTTTTAGATGCTCTGTGGTGAGTTTTGGGGTTATATTGCAGATAAAACACATTTCTAAATCAGGCTCCCTGCCCTGAATCCAGGGAAGAAATGTTTTGGGGTGGAGTCAGGTTGGAGAGCCTGGCTGACCGGCACTAATAAAGGATCATGGCTGGGCATGTAGTATAATGCAATGGCAAGATGCTGTGAATTGGCTCCAATGCCAGGGGTCTGGGGCAGTAAGCCCTAGAAGCTCTTTGGTTTTAGATGCTTTGTAATGAATTTGGGGGGGGGTTATATTTATATTCCAGATAAAACACATTTCTGTGTCTGGTTCCCTACCCCTGAGTCTGGATAAGAATTGTTTTTGGGGGTAGAGTCAATTATTGTAGAGTCTGGCTGACCACTAGTAAAGGACTGTGGGCTAGTATAAAGGGCAAGATGCTGTGAATTGAATCAAAGGCCAGGAATCTGGGGGCCGGTAGGCCTCCAGAAGCTCTTTGGTTTTAGATGCTCTGTGGTGAGTTTTGGATGGGTTATATTGCAGATAAAACACATTTCTATTCTATGCCAGGTTCCCTATCCCTGAATCCAAGGGAAGAATTTTTTGGGGGACAAAGAATAGAAATGTGTTTTATGTGCATATATAACCCTGGCTAACACTCACACAGAGCATCTGAAATGAAACTTAAGAGCTTGGTGCTTATTGTCTCCAGACCCTGACTCTTTGGCTTTGGGTCAATTCACAGCATCTTGCCTTTATACTGGAGTTATGGTATTGAGACTGTATTGACCTTACTAAGCAACAAAATGTACCACATAACATCTAGCATGGTACAAGTAATAGAAGAACCAATTAAAACTGAAGCATGAAAAGGTTTTTATAGCTAAAGGATCATGGGCATGTAGAAGCTATGGTAAGGTACTGTGATCCAAAGGCCAGGGTGTGGGGTGCAGGAAGGCCCCAGAAGCTCTTGGGTTTTAGAAGTGCTGTGGTGAGCTTTGGGGCTTGATTGAAGATAAAACACACTTCTGTTACATGTCCCTGATTGAAGATAAAGCACATTTCTGTTACAGGTTCCTGTTAGGGAACCTGTAACAGAAAGTGTCTTTATCTTAAAAGCCCTAAACTCACTACAGAGCATCCAAAACCCAAGGGCTTCTGGCCTACCTATAACATTAATTATGCTCCTGCTGCAATTAATTTGTTAGAATGGGAGGTTAGCTGCTGAAGTAAGAACATTTTATAATATCACATTGACATGGTCTAATACTTATCGAACCCCAGGCCACTGTGCACACCATACAATACCAGGCATTGGGCAAAGTTGTACCCTGCTAGATGCCATGTGGTATATGTTGTTGCTTAATAAGGTGAGTACGCGAGTCTCCAATATCCTGACTCCATCCAGATGAAAAAAAAAATGTTCCCCTATAAGTCAAGGGGATGCTCCCCTTGACTCCTAGGGAACATTTTTTATCATCTGGATGGAGTCAGGATATTGAGACTCTCGCTCACCTTATTAAGCAACAACATGGAGGTACTAGGGAACCTGTAACAGAAGTGTGTTCTATCTTCAATAAAAGCCACAATACTCAAAACAGACCATCTAAAACCCAGGAGTTTCTGGGGGCCCTCATCAGAACAGGATATTAAAATGTCTAGCATTGCACCACCTGTCTTTTAAAAAAAAAAAAAAAAATTTCTAGAAGATTTTATTTAGTTACCTCTCTTTTATTTTACAGGTCTGGACATGTCTTAATTGCCTTATCAGATAAGTATGAAAACTTTTTTAATTTGATGATTTACAAGTGGTTTAAATCCAAACCTTGTTTCTTTGTGTCCTGTTTAAATTTCTTGTTTTCCTTTGCAGGAATTCCTCAGGGACAGACTCAGTTTTGATGAATAGCTAATCCCCAGCTTGGATTGACCAGGTAAGAGACACTAATGTTCCTTAACAAAAGTTACTATAATATTTTGTGCAAGTATCCATCATGATGTAATGGATGGTGGTGGTAGCTAGGCCACCATTACTTTATGATGGATGCTTGCACAAAATACTACAGTAATTTGATGTGTGTGTGGTAATGCATGGTGGAAGTGTAGCACAAAGAAAAGAGTATATAACGCACTGTTTCAGCTGCTGCCTGCTAGCCAAAAAACAGTTTCTGTATAAGCTACAAATACCATTAAGTAACCATCCATGTTGCTACACAGTTTTGTAGGTTGCAGAAAGAAATTTGAGTTTGGTTTGGTTTGTTCTCTACATATCGAGAAAAGACCATAGAATTTCCATATTTCTGTGGCTATCCTCATGTTTTCTTTCCTTACTTTGTATCATTAGCTGATCTGTGCCCTTTGGCAAGCCATGAGCGAACATAAGGGATGGGATTGAATTTCTTTAATGGTGGGCCGACTAGATTCAGGAATAGTAATGATGAAATAGTTTCAATAAGCATTGATGCTCGTGTTGATGTGCATATGAGGTTCATTTGGGAAAAGCCTCGCTCACACTCGGCGCTGGAGATAGCAATAGTGCTCACGGCTGTCAAGAGGAACTTATACTGCTCCTGAATTTCTTTACCACCTGACTCCTTGTACACCCTGTATGCCCGAATGGTTTCATGAGTAGTACCAATATCAAATCTTCTGCAAAGAGATTCAATCTCACGTTCTCCATGCAGTGTAGGTAGCTCCTCGGGCCAGTACTGCTTATATAGCACTTTCATTTCGGTGATCAGATTCTCATATCCAGTCTTGTCACCAGTTGTGCCTCCTGTAGACAGCATACGCTGTAAGTTGTCTGCAAGCAGCCATGGAAAATTGTCCTGGGTGAATCTTCTTGTCACAAACATTTCCTTCATGCAATAGGACACCCTGAAACATCCTTTCTTCTATGGCTTTCTCACACTGTGACAAAATTTGCCTTGTTTTTCTACCATTCGTCGAATACCGCTATTTGGCGGCAGATAGCTCGATATGCATCAACAATTGTACAATCGCGATGTTGCAATTCAAGAGATAACTCTGACAACTCCTGTAGGGCATCATACATAATTCCAAGGTTGCTGACAAACTGAATAGATGACAACCGTTTGCTTAGACCAGAGTAGGTTTTGCATGTTGTGCTGTCACGAGAAATGTCATTAGCCGCAGATGTGAAGTGCTTATAGAGAGCAGGGTAAGCATTCCTAACAGCCTCTACTGTTCTAAAGCTTGACGCAACCCACCGGGTGTCTAACACTCTACCTATCTTGCAAAGCTGAATGTCAAGTGCTTCAGCACATTCCTTCACTCTAACCTATTTTCCCAGATGTGCTATAAAGAGAATATAGCTTGTCTAACAAACTTTTAAAGTGATTAGTAGCTCCAACATCTTTCATGACATCATTGACTGCAAGCTCTAGGCGATGAGCAGAGCAGTGCCATGCTATGATATTTGGAAACATGTCTTGCAACCGCCTTACGACACTGTATTGCATCCAAACATCACTGAAGCTCCATCGCAAGCAACTGCTACCAGGCACTTGGCAAGAAAGTTTTCATTTATGTTAATTTTTTCAGCGCAGACAATAAACTGTTCACTATTCCTCAGCAGTCAGATCCTGCAGCTCCACAAGGTCCACAAATAAATTAGCAGGAGACTCCATGCCAGGTAACATCAGTCGCATGTACACAATTAAAGCGCTCTTCTTGTTTAAAGCAGTAGCTTCATCAAGTAAAAGACTCACTTTAGGAGCAATGCTGTGATTTGGGCAAACAACTTTTCTTCATCTCAGACGAAATGTGATGTTGAATGTTAGAACACGCCACATTGGAATGCAAAATCCTCCCATGTCTAGTCCATTCAACTGCTGACAGTCTATTTCTACTTCAAAACCATATGAGCGGGCGGTTACGCTTTCGCTTCTTTATAAGCAGTTCTGAAGATTCTGGCCAGAGGCAATTTGGGCAGACTGTGCATTTGCAGCTAATTGCAGCAATGTGTCTTTTTTTGACTGCTCAAGAATGCGAGAAGCCGCGACATGTGACTGTTAGTGCATGTTCTCCTATCTTTTTCCATAGTGATTTCTGTTGCTTTGCTTTATCGGTACCGTATGAAGTAACACAGGTTTCGATCCATTCTTTAGCCAGCTCCATTCCAGCAGATTTTTCAGGACCCCAGTTACTGACTTGCTGACACACACTGCAACCGAGATTTGATCCGTTGATGACTAACCACCGGTATTTGCTCTGAAAAAAATGTTTTTGTTCACATGTCCATCCGGCAGGAAGTAAATGTTTGCTGTGAGCCACAACTTGTTCAGGTAATTCATCTTCAGTACCAGAGCTCTGTGATTCAGAGTCACTATTGGCACAACTGTTTTCGACAACACTATTCCTTCAAAATCATGAACTTGCTTTTCTTTTGTAGCACTGCTGACACATGTAACAGTGGCACCTGATACATCTTCAGATTCATTTCTGTAGTTTTTATCACTCTCCTTTTTCTTCCTCTTAGTCACTGGCTCACCCTCATTCATACTACCCCCTGGCTTAAAAAAATATGACCATATTTTCTTTTGACCATGAGACATTTTGGGGGGATTTATGTGTCAGCTGTCTGCCTGTCTCCAAAATGAATAGAGATCTAACCTGCTCCTCTGCCTATCTCAGTTAGCTTTTTTTTTTATTCAAGCCCCAGCCCCTTGAAAGAGACAAAGACAGTTACTGTCTGTCACGCACAGTAATGTGCTTTATGTAAGTGGAACTTGTGAGAATTAAACCCAGCTCGCAGTCCGCACAAGTGCTCCTCTGCCTGTATTTTGCTCTGCTTCTAGTCTCTGGCTTGCTTGAAATTGTTGCTTAATAAGGTGAGTGAGAGTCTCTAATATCCTGACTCCGACTCCGTCCAGGTGACAAAAAATGTTTTTCCCAAGAAGTCAGGAAGGCCGTAAGGGAGTTATTTTTACTTCAGCTTGTGGAGAACTAGGAAAACCTTTAAGTAAAAATAATAGTAGTCAAATCCAGACAGACAGACTGAACCTATCAGTTTTAATGCAGTCTGTCTGCTTCTTCACTTTACTGTTTTTTTTTTTTTTTGTGGTTTACTACTTATTTATTTCTTTTTATTAGGTAGGTAGCAAGACTTCTCCTTGAATCCCAAGTAAGTTAAGTTGCCTTAATGCTGCCTGCCTGGCCCTTACTTCTTCCTAAATTGCTTCAATTCAAGCTCCCTTCTTCAGCACTCCATTTTAGATAAATTTTGCTGCCTCAGTCAGTCAGCAGCCTGGCTTCCAACTTAAGTTCCAACCCAACTTGAACCTCCTCCTCTCCTTTCGGCCCACTCATTCACTTCTATTCCCAGCCCTGAGCCACCCCACCCCATGATGCCCGACTTTAGTTTGATCCTTGACCTTTTAGCAGCAAAAGCCACTATTCCCTCACTTCAAGAATTCGCCCTGTGTCGCCCCACTCGCCCAAGAACATTTTTGTGCAGTGCTCTACAGAATATGATTGATTGGACAACGGAATCGGAATAACACCAACAGAACAGTCCAACAACACGACTGGAGCAACGACGGCCGGCGGCAAGGTGCCAATGTCATGACTCCTCCCCCCGTCCATCCCACTACATTTACGCAGTTACGCTGCACTGCCTGACAGAGATGCACCACCTGACCACAGAACAGTTGATCAGGTGATGCATGAAGCGTGCTGCCACGCACGCCCGCCCCCCCAGGCAAGTAGCGAGGACGAGCCGAACGGCGAGCACGAGCCTCCAAGCTACTGTGGTGAGCTGTGACGGTTCACGACTGCAACTTGGCAAGCCGGCAACTGTGAGTAGGCTAGCTCTTCTCTTTTCCCAGGATGAAATCTTGGTTTAATGGTGCCGCGTGCCGGGGCTCAGCCCCGGAATGAAAAGAGGTGCCGGGGGTGAGCCCCGGCTAGCACCGGCACAAATTAAGTACTGCTTAAGGAATAGCATAAAAGCAACAGAGATGCATGGAGCACAGGGAAGAATGTAAATTTTGTGGATCACCCTAGAAAAGGGAAATGGAGCCGCTATTCCCACTGAAGTGATCTACAGACCTCTGGCACAGGGCAGGAGATGGACAAAGTTCTGGCAGAAGCCATCCAAAAGATGGCTAATAAAGGGAAGGTGCTGGTGGTGGGGGACTTCAGTATGCCTGATGTAGATTGGAGCATCCCAGCTGCAGCTTCAGGTAGGAGCAGGGACATCCTGGACACCCTGCAGGGGGCATTCCTCAGGCAACTAGTAGAGGAGCACACTTGTGAGGGAGCAATACTGGACTTTGTGCTCACCAATGGGGTCAGTATTGAAGATGTCAAGGTGGGTGGCCACCCAGGGAGCAGTGACCACCATATGGTGTGGTTCAATATAAGAACTGTGTAAGAAGTGAACCACACAAAGGCAAGGGGTCCTGGATTTCAGGAGGGCAAGTTATACAATGATAGGTGAATGGCTCAGGGATGCCTTGGCAGGGTGGGAGGACTTAGGAGGAGTGGAGAAACAGTGGACAAAGCTAAAAGGAGCCATAGTAAAGGCAACAAACCTCTGCTTTAAGCAGGTAAGCAAAGGAAAAAGGAGACCGCTATGATTCTCAAAAGAGATGAGAAGGCAAGGACAAAAAAGTTAGCATACAGGAGGTGTAAGGAGACACAAAGGGAGGAGGATAGATAGGTGTTTCAAAAGAAGCAGAGGGAGGCAGAGAAAGCAGCCAGGAGCACAAAGGCACAAATGGAGGAAAAGACAGCACATGCAGTAAAGAAAGGGGACACAACATTTTTCAGGTATGTTAGTGAAAGGAGAAAAACCAAGGGAGGGATTGAATGGCTAAGGAGGGAAGGGGGAATTGTGTGGAAAGGGACAAGAAAAAATCAGACATCCTGAACAATTGTTTTTGTTCAGTTTTCACAAATGAAAGGGAGGGTGAGGGGACCACAGATCTGTGTTAGGGGCATCAAAGGAAGAGGCATGGACACTAGTCTATTTACGGAGGAGAGAGTACTGAAAGAACTCACAAATCTTAAGGTGGACAAGGCAATGGGAGCAGATGGGATATTTCCAAGGGTTTTGAGGGAGCTTTGAAAGGTGCTGACTGCACTTTTGACAGTTCTGTTCAACCACTCACTGGAAACGGGAGTGGTCCTAGAGGACTGGAGGAGGGCAGATGTACATTAGTACCACTTCACAAATATGGAAGCAGGGAGGAGGCTGGCAATTACAGGCCAGTCAGCCTGACTTCAGTGGGGTCGAATTAATGGAATTACTACTGAAATAAATGTTAGAAATACCACTTTCTCTCAGTGCAGTTTAACCCCTGCAAGGTATACATATTTTTAAATCAAGGATGGAAATGAGAAAGGAAAAGTGTGGCCTACTGGGATTTGAACCTCAGATCTCTGGTATGCTGTTCCAGCACTCTAAATATTAAGCTACAGGCTCACTGGTCAAAGCGTCAGAGGAATTTTCTTACAGCCACACACACTCCTTTCTCTAGTGTTGCGCAATTGTGCAACTAGGAACCAATGTTAGAAATACCACATTCTCTCAGTGCAGTTTAACCCCTGCAAGGTATACATATTTTCTCATATATTCCTCAGACACTTTGACCAGTGAGCCTGTAGCTTAATGGTTAGAGCGCTGGAACGGAATACCAGAGATCTGAGCTTCGAATCCCAGTAGGCCACACTTTTCCTTTCTCATTTCCATCCTTGATTTAAAAATATGTATACCTTGCAGGGGTTAAACTGCACTGAGAGAAAGTGGTATTTCTAACATTGGTTCCTAGTTGCATAATTGTGCAACGCTAGAGAAAGGAGTGTGTGTGGCTGTAAGGAAATTCCTCAGATGCTTTGACCTGCGAACCTGTAGCTTAATGGTTAGAGCACTGGAACAGCATACCAGAGATCTGAGGTTCGAATCCCAGTAGGCCACACTTTTCCTTTCTCATTTCCATCCTTGATTACTGAAAGAAAGGACTGTAGAATATCATGAATCTAGTGGCTTACAAGATCCAAGCATAATGGATTCACTAGGGGGAGGTCAGGTAAATGTAAAACTAATCTTATAGATATCTTTGACTGGATAACCAGGAAGTAGATTAGGGTGGAGTGGCGGATGTGGCCTACCTAGAGTTCAGCAAGGTCTTTGACACTGTTCCACATAGAAGACTCATAAACAAGCTGGACAGCCCAGGAGTGGGACTAAAAGTAGTAAACTGGGTAAGAAACTGGTTGGAGGATAGGTAACAGAGGGTAGTGGTAAACAGCGTTCACTCTGAGGAAGGGAAGGTGACTAGTGGGGTGCCACAGGGATCAGTACTGGGACCAGTCCTCTTTAATATCTTTATAAGCAACAGTGCAGAGGGACTAGAAGGGAAGTTATGTTTTTTTGCAGATGACACAAAAATCTGCAATAGAGTGGACACTCCAGTTGTGGTGGAAAAAATGAATAGAGAGTTAGGTAAGCTTGAGGAGTGATCTAGAAAGTGGCAACTAAGTTTCAATGCAAAAAAATGAAAAATCATGCTCTTGGGGTGTAGAAACCTAGGATCAGAGTATAAAATGAGGGGAGTGGTACTGGTGACCACCAAACTGGAAAGAGACCTGGGTGTTCTCATATCTGATGACCTAAAGGTGGCCAAATAGTGTGACAAGGCAGTGGGGGGAGCTAATGGGATGCTAGCATGCATATGGGAGGGGTATAACCAGCAGAAAGAATGAGGTGGTAATACCTCTGTATTAATATCTGATGAGACCCCACCTAGAGTACTGTGTCCAGTTCTGGAGTCCTCATCTCTGAAAGGAGATAGACAGAGTTGAGGCAGTCCTGAGGAGGGCAACTAAAATGGTGCGGCATCTGCATCAAAAGCCCTATGAGGAGATACTGAAGGACCTCAATATGTACAGACTGGAGGAAAGAAGGAAGAGGGGAAATATAATAGAGCCCTTTAAGTACCTCAAGGGTCTAAATAAGGTTTGAGAGGGAAGACTTTTTCAGAGAAAAGGATGCACAAGTATAAGGGGTCATGCGATGAAGGTGGAGGAGAACAGAATCAGGGGAAATGTAAAGAAACACTTCATAACAGAAAGGGAGGTGGATGTCTGGATCAGGCTCCCTGAGGAGGTGGTGGGAGCAAAAACTGTAATGGGATTTAAGAAGGCATGGGATACATATAAGGGAACCTTAGAAGCAAGGAAAGGAAGGGGATAAAGCTGGAGATCAAGTAGGGTCTATGGTATGGCAGTAGGTAAGGGAACATGGGCAGTCTACATGGGCCAAGCAGTCCTTATCTGCCATCAGATTCTATGTTTCCATGTCATTAAGGCAGTTAATAAGCACTACATCCAGAATATTTGATCCTCTAGTAGGTGTCCCGATTAGCTGTCTTAGACTGTATTTCCTTATTGTGCCCAAAAACAAATTCCCATTTGTCCCTGTTACTTTTTGTCCCCAGTTAATGTCTGGTTGATTGAAATCTCCTATTATCAATGGGCTCTACAATGCCGGTTTGACATCAGTTTAGTCAACCGGCATCACAGCGACAGAATAATTTATGTCAACCGCAAGTTGCGGTCCACATAAATCCCAATAGACTTCTGGACCATTTTGCTATTGGGGGGCTTCGACCCCCAAACCCCCTATGTGGGGGGCTCTTCCCCCACATCCCTCATTCTAATTATAATCAACTCCGAGTCAGAGTTGATTAGTCGAGGGGGTGCAGGACTGGGAGACAGTGTGCCCCTGTCTCTGGCACACCAATACAGCGACCTGTTGACGAACTGTCACTTTTGTCGGCAGCGATATCGGTCACTGTATTGGTGTTGCTGTTGGGGGGGGGTATACCCTATCAATGTATAGCATTTTTGTGAATTTGTCTTTTTCTTTTATAATTATAAATTAAATCAGTCCTTGCTGGTGTTTGGGGGGGAATATAGCATTTACCTATTATTATACTAAAAGGTTTAATGTTATTTATTCTTAACAATTATGATTATGGATGGTCATCTTGGGGATAAATGCTTACATTTTCCACATTTAAATGTTATTTAAAACACAAGGCAACCCCTCCTTCCCTTCTGTTTTCCCTGTCTTTATGAACTGACTTTTAACCTAGCATTATTTTGTTTTAGATATCCTCAGGGTCAGGGGCGTCATGCAGTCAGAAATTCTGGAGGGGCACAAAATCTCAATCTATCTGGGGGGGTCTGGGGGCATGCCCCTCCAGGAAAATTTTGAAAAACGGAGGCCAAATGGTGCATTTTGGTGACTTTTAGCAGCCCAGAAAGCTGTTCCCCAACAATCTACTGCAAGTGCTATAATACTGATGTATGTTAGAGGAATGATCAATTGTTTTTGTCCTTTGATCATTCTACTTACAGTGTTACAAATTCTTAAAAACCAAAAAGTAATACAAAATGTAAGAACTTGAGCATGTTGTGAGTCTTAGCATAAAAGACTCACAAAATGCACAAGTTCAGTTTTACCATATATAAATCACACACCTACTTAGTCCACTTGTAGCTGATCCATTAACTTCTAAATGATAGGAATTCACCATTTCAATTTTCATTTTATTATAGTCAACTATAAATGTTATATTTGAATAATAATGACACGTCATCTGTTGTGTTTTTTTATTTATGTAAAATTCTGTACTATGGAAAAGCACAGTGAATGAACATCAGCTCATTCCCAGGTTTAACCATGGGAAGGGTAGATTTTAACAATAAAACGTTCACAGTATACAATTACAGTCACAGTAATGTGAGTAAGAAGACATAAATAATAATAATAATATAGAGAATTGTGTATGAGCAGTCATACACAACAAGGATATTCTTGTATCGAGAGGTTTCCTTGGTAACAGATGACCTCGAGAACACAGCTCAAGAGGTGCTCTGTTATCAAGGGAACCTCGAGATACAAGAATATCCTTGTTTGTGTATGACTACTCATACACAATCTTTCACACAAAACCTGCTAGTGAAGACAACAGAGAATATAAATTTTAACAGAATAAAGCAGCGATCCTCCGACCTATTTTAGAATAAGCACCTCTACTTTTGAGCATAGAAAAGAAACACTGAAGGAAGTAGTATTAGCATCATCAGTAGGTTTGGCTGTAGTTACCATGTGTTTCCGAGTCCTTAACTATCTGTAAACCTTAATGATTTCCATACATTCAGCTTTGATTTACAAGCCATATTTACCTTAGAGTGTTTAAAAAAAAATGGTTTTAGAGCAGCAGTGCAGAGAAATGCAGTGCTCCTCATTTAATTTTGCATTTTTCTGTAGCTCTAGGGTGATGTTCCCATGTTTTCCCTGTAGATCCCATTATTTCCTACTGAAACTGAATTGCTCTGTTTTCTTTATATAACCAATGCAAGTCTAAGGGAAGAATTTCCCTGTAGATGGGTCCAAACCCTTGTAAAATACAGACATCCCTGTATATTTGGGAGCCTGGAAATGGGTTCAAACTGGGACCTGACCTTTCTTTGACCCCACGTATGTATGCTCCTAATCGAAAAGTTATTTGTAGCAAAATTAAATTTTTTGGGTCAGAAGTTGTCTCTGTCTTTATCTTGAATGAGCGAAGGTCATTAAAGTACACTAAATTTAACTGTAAACACACGCTTGTGGACCCTGGTGATGCCCTATAAAGGAGAAGGGAAAAAATGCAGATGGAAAATGGCAGATGGCTAGAATGACATTGCTCGTACACTTGGACCTTGTGACACCTGCTGGGCTCCCATACAAGAGCCTTACCCAGAGAGGGCACCCCTGGCATGAGGGTAAATCCATAGAGGACTTGGGGTTGGCAGACTAACAGGACTGGGCTGTAGCCAAAGCCGGAGTGGAGGCCACTGACTGGAAGGATAAAAGTTCCTCTAAAAAAAAAAAAATAAATAAATAAAAATAACACATGATTCAACCCGTGGCAAAGAATCTGGTCAGATCACAACAATCCCAGGATGCTTTGATCTGACTGAATTTGGCTGCACTGCTGATTAAATGCAGCGGGCATGCTACATAATAGATTACACTGGCTGTCATTTGCCTCTGACTGCCAAAAAAATATTTCATTACACTGAGGACCTCTCATAACCTTAACAGGGCCTCATAACCAGCATTTGAAGTGGTGGGAAGTTTCACTTTTCAAATAGGGGCATCCATTTTTAAGATAAAAAGGCCCATTTTTTAAACATGAAATACATTAAAAGTCATCAAACTAGGGTTGCTTAGAACCTGCTGATTCGGTTCTGTTGTGCTATGTCAGATGATGAGAACTTCAGATTCTGATTTCTTATTCCATTCTGACACCAACTAAGGCACTGGAATCAGAAGTTCCAATTCCGCATCCAACTCTGCATGTGATTACACAAGAAAACGTCCCCCCATGTAGTACCAACTCAAAGAAGCCCTTTAGTGGGCCAGGAGAAAAAAAAACTTCCCCTACTCTTACTGTATGTCGCCTACCATGCTGCTGCCAACCCTGGCCTGCTGGCATCCAAGAGATGAGTTAGTGTCTGTGTGGTCTCTGTTCTGCCTGCTGTGGGCTAGCTATAGGTTTTATATAGTGTATGGTGAAAGAAACTATGCTACAAGTCTTTTTTTTTTTTTTTACGTTTGCTAGAGCATGCAGTATGATGAATAAATAGGGAAAAAAAAATCATAATTACTCAGTTTGTGATTGCAGCAGTCACCCTCTGCCATCTGTACTACACTGCCATCTGTCTGCCCATTCATTTGCTGCTTGTTTCTGGGCTACACTGCAATCACCCTCTGCCCTCTGAACTGTGCCCCCCAATGACCTACCCTGCAACAAATCCAGGTCGCAGTTATCCTTTTTACTATTGACTGGGTGCCTTTACTGTTTACTTTTTTTTTAAATGACAAGAGCGTGTACTTGGCAATAGCACTACCAGCAATAGCGTCAGTGTCATTTTACTGATGGGCACTATTGTTGGACGACGTCTATACTGCAACAGAATGAAATGGCATTCTGCTGCAGCATGAACATCACTGCTAAAGCAGAACGACGTTTTACAGAGTAAGGAATTCCATACTTAACAAAGCCTCAACATACAGTATAACAACTCATCACATGTACCCCATTGTTCAATGCCAAGCCCCCCCATAACTCCCCCAGTAGTCCCAGTCTGTTATTCCAGAAACTCCCAGAATAGAGTCCCCACTCCACTGTGCTGCACCTGAAATGAGAGAGAGACACGGGGTCCACTCTGGACAGGCAGTGGTACAATTATCTTCCCATCCGAAGTCCATCATTTCGTTATCGTCACTGGAAGTAGCCCAACAGTCCAACAGCCCCCGGTCATCCCTGAGTGACCTGGCTACTAAAGAACTGGCAGACCTAAAAAAAAACTTGCAGAGCCACTATTATCAGACTCCTTACTCAGTAGAGCTTCTAGTATAGTGACTTCCAAGGGTTTCTTTAGGTGACTACCTCCCCTCTGCCCAGATCACTTAGAGAGGACCAGACAGTGATGAGCTATTTGCAGTGGTGATAAGTGAATGAATGGACTGGGGTGGGGGTGGGGGTGGTACTACATACACCAGTATGGAGCTGCTAGCTCTCATAGCAGCTGCAGTACAGTGGATTGGGCATGGTACAGAATCTTTATAAAATATGTAACAAAAAAAACTATCAACTGTTTTGCAATGGTATTTTCCTGGACATTTTTAGTGTTCAGTATTTTCTATGGCCTGTGGAAAGGTAAAAAGACTGCTGGCCAACCACAGTTTTCTCATGCAGAGGTTAACAGCCAGTTACTCCATGTTCACAATCCCAAACAGGTTTTTTAAATTGGTCTGGGTACATTAGGAGGAAATAAACGTGAATGCAAGCAGAGAACCCACACTCCAGCATTCTGAGACAATAGTACAGTAGTAAACTGGATCTCTTAAAGGGGAATGTAAGAGTCAGTTTGTTTTATTGATTCTAACTTCCTTCTAGTGAAATATATTCTGCAAGTTAGCTGCAGACAGATGATCATAGCAGTGGCCGGAGTTAAACTCAGAGCGATTTATCCCGCTAAACTATCCATTCAAAAAGATGGGAAAGCTTATTCTTTTAAATTTCCCGATCAAGCTTACCAGCACTTAGTCCGGTTATTCCCTGACCTCTTCAAGGCTGGCTGAAACTTCTTCAAACACTGGACATTTATTCACTACTTTCATTGTATGCAGGAGTATATTAAAAGCTTTGTAGCTCTACAAAGAAAAGGACTGATCGCATTGGGGAGCCTTATCTTTAACTCTTGTGGTAAAATATTGAAGCTCAGAGAAGATCCCCGCTTATTCTGTAGTTTCTTCTCTTTTGAATGTTATGGGCTGATTAAGTTTACTTTTAGCTTCATTTTATTGTCATAATTTGAAAGGTTGACTGTGGGGGAAATTGGTTGTTTTAATATTGTTTGTATTTAAAATAAGCAACAATATTAACATCCTATTCCCGCACATGGCCCCTCAAACTTCCTCAACTGCCTCCCTGCCCCTTCTGCACTGTGGTTAATCCAAGCCTGTGCTCCGTAAGGAATCCTAGCTCCTGGTCCATTTTACAAAGTTCCACAAAGACACCTTCTGCGACCCCCTCTCCGATCACGTACAGTAGACCTTGCCAAGTTGCCCTGCAGCTAGTGTGGGTAGGGGTACTGACCTTTTTAAACTAGGAAGCAGGCAGCCAGAAACTTCACTGTGGTCTCAGAAGGACAAAGTCACCGACCGACTGACTAGGCTCTCTTACTACCGACAGCTGACTGATAATGGGTCTGCATGCGTCTCTCAAATCCAATTGTCAGGTGAGGGAGGTCAGACTGAAAATGCCGCTTGCCGCTCAACCGAGGGAGGATCAGGGATGAACCAATTTGCCACACAAGCTATTTCTTCTTGTCTCTGATGTGCAGACACTTGATTGGTGGTAACTGCCAGGCAGCAACCAATCACAGTACCTGTTGTGACTGCTCTCTCTCTCTCTCTCTCTCTGTTTACAGGCACTCAGCACTGAAGCTAGTTGCCAGCACAGTGTGAGCAAGAGCATTTTTTTCAACTATTCTGAAGTTCTCGGACTCAGTCTTCCCAGACAGCAATCAATTCGGAAGAATCGTAACCCCCACCCCCAGCACCCACCAAAAAGAAAATGAAAAACACCATTTTTTTTTGCAGCCCGCAGTACCATTAAAAAAATTAAATACTAAATTATTTTTTTTATAGCCCTCACAACAATATTGGGGGGGGACACATGCCCCCTCTGACCCTATGGGCATGACGCCACTGCTTAGGGTCCCACCAAGTTTCAGTTAAGGCTGGCACATTTAGCTTCTCTTTTGCTAGTAAAATTCTGAAGCTGTCTATTTTTTTTAACTAAGCTTCTTGCATTTAACAAGATCATTTTTAGATTTGTACAGTAACTGTTTTCTGTGCTTCCCCTCACCCCCACTCACATATTTAAATCCTTTTTTGGCACTTGATTGTAGCCCTCAGCCAATATTGAAGCCCCTTTGCTTTTTAAATGCAGTTTATCCTTTGCATAAAGTAAATTGTCACTTAGAAATGGGTTCCAGTGTTTCAGAAATATAAGATCCTCTTTAAAAATCCAGTCATCCAGCCATGTGTTTATTTCTCCTAAAATCCCCTTGTTTCCTCTTTGACGCACTTGGGACTGGTAAGATCTCAGAAATTAATGGCTTGCAGCCCAGTGTCTTACGTTTTTTTCCTAGATTTATAGTCTCACTTGATTTCACTCTCACTTCCTCCAACAGTATCATTTGGTTGCACATATACTGTATTATTACTTGTGGTTGTTCCCCTGCTGTTTTAATAATTCTGTCCAAATTCTTTTCAGTGTGTCTAATGCATGTCCCTGGTAGACATGTAACCATTCTTTTAGTCTTGTCTTCCACACAAACCACCCTGTCAGTGTATCTGACCATGGAGCCTCCGATCATCACCATATTTCCTGCTGGTTTTCTGCCTGTGTTTCTTTCCATTATCTAAATGGGTTAATGGGTCACAATTATTAGTGCATGTTATCTCTTCATTTGCAGGCATTTCAAATGCTCCTGCCCTCCTCCCCTTCTTTCAGTGCCTTTGTCTGTCTTGTACGTGCATTGGGGAGGGGGATTGTTTAACCAGGAAAGGCACACTAAGCAAGAGCTTGTTTCCAGGTACGACATGGGAGCACAAATAAGTTAAGTGACTTGCTGAGGATCACACAGTATGCAAGTGGGGGCTGATGGGATTCAAACCCAGGTCTCCAGGTTTGTAGCTCAGTGCCCTTAACCATTACATTATACTGCATAGCATAAGATCGTTCAATATTCTGTCCCACCATTGTCAACTACCTAATCAAATTTCAGATAGGCAAAGCTGCAGGGTTACCTCCCCCTCTAAACAGTTACATGGGGTGGTGATGTTGGGTAGGGCTTATGACTCTAGTAACTGCATGTTTGTTTTTGTCTCTTGGCCCAATTCTCGAAACTCAGTGCAAGCTGCACCAAATGTTGCTTGCGCCATTTGCAGGTGCACCAAGGACCCTGTGCCTGATTTTCTATCAGGCAGGGTCCAGGGGCGGCAAAGTCCCGTGGCTTGCAGCAACCCTAGCAGTGCGCCAAACAGAGGGTGCATCTGGAAAGTTTGTGACAAGCCTGCAGCAATGGTACTAAGCAGTCGCTGGTGGTCTAGCACCCCCCAAGCCCCGATCCCCCATTATAATAAATAAAATATCCCTGGTGGTCTAGTGGAGCCCCCACCTGGCAGGCAGTGCCCTACCACTCCACCCATCCATCCTGAAACTGAGCCAGCGACTGGCACATCCCACTACTCACCACCATGGTCAGTAGCTGACTGAGCTCTGAAATGAGCATGTACTGAATACCATAAGGCGCCATTCAGGAGCCCAGTTGGCAGCTGGCCACGGTGGTGGAATGGTGGCCAGCCAGTAGCTGACCTAGTTTTGGGATGGGGTGGGGTAGAGGGTACTGCCTGCTGGGTGGGGGTCCACTAGACCATCAGGTAAGATTTTATTTATTATAATGGGGGATTGGGGCTGGGGCAGTCCGCTAGACTAGCAGGGATATTTTACTTTATTAAAACAGGGCATCAGGGCTTGGTGGGGGGCTACTAGATCACCAGGGACATATTTTAATACATGGGGGATCAGAACTGGGGTGGGGGGACAGCGGTGCATTGTCGCAAATTGCTGAACTCTCCTAGAGGGAATTTCTAAGTAGCCTGATAGATCAGCCCTGGCTGGTCTAATGGTACTTTGAAATTTGTCCTCTGATCCTCTGGATGAGTTTTGAGAGTCTTGATTGAGGAGCTTTGGCAGCCTGTATCTGCCACAAGCCCCTAGCACCATGCTGCAGCCCATTTTGTGGTGCATAGGTGGCACAATCCCTGTTTGGTGCATGCAGCCTGCGGTCAATGCAGGCTGCCCTTGAGAATTGCTCCTGGCACATCTTTTGGTGCAAGGGGCACTTTGTGCCATTCTTTGTGGCGCAAGCCCCTTGCACCATGCTGGGAGTATTGAGAATCAGGTCTCCTGTCTTTAGGTTAATTTTTTTTTAACTGTTTTCGCTTGGAGTAGCTACAATATTTTCACATGCTTCATTTGTGATTACATCCTAATAAAAATCCTGCAAAATTTCACATCAAAGTATCAGCTTTATTTTCAACTAAAACAAGCTTTTTATCCAACATTTTCTTAAAAGAAACCCTGAGTACATGGATTCACTCTGCTTTTCTGGGCCACACCAAGTGTAAAGCAAATAAACAAAATGAAACGAGGTAAGAAACCACTATGGTTCTCAAAGGAAGTGGCAGTGAAGGTTCAAGAGAAAAAGAAAGCATTCAGGAAGTACAAGGAATCACAGAAGGAACAGGACAGAGAACTGTATCAGTTAAAGCAAAAGGAAGCTGGAAAGGCAGTCAGAACAGCAAAGGCCCAAACCGAGGAAAAGATAGCCAACTCAGTTAAGAAGGGGGATAAAACCTTTTATAGGTACATCAGGGAGCAAAGGAAGACCAAGGGAGGATGAGTGAGGAAGCTATAAAGGGGAGGGAGGGTGGGCAGAGGGTGACTGAAAAGGCAGAGATACTAAACAAATATTTTTGCTCAGTATTTACAAAGGAAGAGGGGGAGGTACCTAAAACAAACAGTAGAAACACTCTGGATACAGAAGTTGATACCAGCCCATTTACAGAAGAAAGAGTAATGAAAGAGCTCTTAAAACTGAAGGTGGACAAAACAATGGGGCCTGATGGGATTCATCCCAGAATTCTAAAAGAACTAAGGGTAGAACTAGTGACACCACTGACTACCCTCTTTAACAAATCATGGGAGGATGGGGTGGTACCTGAGGACTGGAGGAGGGCAGATGTGATTCCCCTTCACAAAAGTGGGAGCAAGGCAGAAGCAGGAAACTACAGACCTGTTAGTTTAACCTCAGTGGTAGGAAAATGATGGAATCACTTCTGAAGGAAAGAATTGTTGCGTATCTAGAGGCCAGAGGGCACAGGACCCAAGGCAGCATGGATTCACAGCAGGAAGGTCATGCCAGACAAATCTGATAGATTTATTTGACTGGGTGACCAAAGTAGTTGATCAGGAGGGGCTGTGCATGGCCTACCTAGACTTTAGCAAGGCATTTGACACAGTCCCACACAAAAGATTAATATACAAGTTAGCCAGCCTGGGAGTGGTTCCCAAGATGACAGCCTGGGTAAAGAATTGGCTGGAGAATAGGACACAGAGAGTAATAGTAAATGGAGTCCACTCTGAAAAAAGAGGGGTTAGCAGTGGGGTACCACAGGGTTCAGTATTAGGACCGGTCCTCTTCAATGTCTTTATAAGTGACATTGCAGAGGGACTGGAAGGAAAAGTATGTCTCTTTGCAGATGACACAAGATCTGCAACAGAGTTGATGCAAGGTGGGGTGGAAAGGATGAGAAGGGACTTGGCAAGGTTAGAGGAATGGTCAAATGTATGGCAGCTTAGATTCAATGCTAAGAAGTGCAAGGTAATGCACCTGGGAAACAAAAACCCAGGGAAGAGTACACAATGGGGTGAGATACTAACAACAACAAAATGGAAAGGACCTGGGGTAGTCATATCAGATGACCTAAAGGTGGGCAAGCAATGTAGAGGGCAGCAAGGAGGGCTGGGGGGATACTGGGATGCATAGGTAGAGGCATCATGAGCAGAAAACAAGAAGTTATTATCCCTCTGTACAGACAGCTGGTGAGACCACATCTGGAGTACTGCGTGCAGTTCTGGAGATCCAATCTCTGCAAAGACTTAGACAGGATGGAAGCTGTCCAGAGGAGGGCAACTAAAATGGTGCTGGGTCTGCACCGGAAGACATATGAAGTGAGACTTAAGGAGCTTAATATGTATAGCCTCGAGGAAAGGAGGGAGAGGGGGGACATGATAGAAACTTTCAAGTACCTCAAGGGAATCAACAAAGTCCAAGAGGGTAGCATCTTTCAAAAAAGAGGTGTGCAAGAACAAGGGCACAATTTGAAGATAGAAGGGGGCAGCTCAGAGGAAATTTAAGAAGTATTTTTCACAGAGAGGGTTGTGGATGCATGGAACAGCCTTCCAGAGGAGGTTGTGGAGTCAAAAACAGTAGTGGAATTCAAGCATGCATGGGACAGTCATAAGGCAATTCTAGGGGTTGGGGGTAGGAAGAAGTAGGCTGCTGGTTAACTAGGATCTGCAGCTTATTCATCAGGTAGGGAAATGGGCAGACTGGGTGGGCCAAGCGGTCCTTATCTGCCATCAAATTCTATGTTTCTATGTTTCTAGTTGTGAATCCAGAGAAGCAGCCTAAAGAAACAAAAGATCAAATGCGTAACTTATCACCTTCTGAGAGTAAGGCTGCATAACATTAAGAACACTCTGTGCACCAAGAGCTTCTGAGGAGCCATTTAGGAATTGGAAAGAATTTTGACGACCTGTTGGTGCAGCGGTAGGGATACCGCTCGCAACACTGATGACCTGGGTTCAGGAATGAGTCTGAGTCATTTGGTGTGGCCAGAGCGAGGAGGACTGACCATCCTAGAGTCTGTTCTCCTGCATTTGGGATGGATGGTCGAGGCCTCCAGCTCACTGCTGCCACCTAGGAGACCATGGGTAGAATCTAACAGATTCATTTGCCGTGACACCCCCCCCCCCCATAAATCCTTGCTGCCTCAGGTCTTGTAACCAACTGGATTCAAGATATTCCACAATCCTTTCCTTCAGTAGTGATTCCATTAACTTTCCCTCCACCGATGTCAGGCTGACTGGCCTATAATTGCCAGCCTCCTCCCTGCTACCATTTTGTGCAGTGGTACTACATCTACCCTCCTCAAGTCCTCTGGAACCACTTCTGTTTCCAGTGAACTGTTGAATAGAACTTTCAGAGGTGCAGCCAGCATTTCCCTGAGCTCCCACCATACCCTTGGATGTACCTTATCTGGCTCTATTGCTTTGTCCAGGATTTGTTAAAGCAGCATGACTCAGGAACACTGCGACGCTGGGAAAGGTACGCCAGCCCGTAGAACTGTAAACAAGAAACAAGGACCCAGACTCAAAGAACCACAAAGGAATTCATGAATATCTTCCAAATGATCATTTATTCAAAAAATGCCAGAGGGCCATAATCCCCAGCTATTTGACCATACACTGACCTTCATTAGGCTCCCTGATGAAGGCTGGAGTGTAAGGTTGAAGCGCTGGGGATTACTGCCCTCTGGCATTTTTTGATCTGGCTACCAAGTGGATAAATAAATGATCATTTAGAATATATTCATGAATTCCTTTGCAGTTCTTCGAGTACGGGTCTTTGTCTCCCCATTGCTTTGTCCACCTTCAGATTAACGAGTCCCTTCAGGACTCTGTCCTCCAAAAAAGGACTAGTGTTCACTTCCCTCCCTCCAAACCTTCTGTTACTTTTTTTGTGGCCCCTCTCCATCTCCTTCCTCTGTGAACACTGAACAAAAGTATTTGTTCATGATGTCTGCCTTTCTCTGTTCTCCCTTTGCATAGTCCCCCCTTCCCTTTTTAACCTTGCAATCCCATCCCTGATCTTCCTTTTTTCACTTACATTTCTAAAAAATGTTTTATTCTCTTTTGTTGTCTCCGGGACTATTCTCTCTTCAGGTTTTGCCTTTGCACTAATTACTGCTTTCCTTCTTCCTTCTTTTCCCTGATACACCTCCCTATCCTCCTCCCTCTGCATCTCCCTACACCTTCTGAATGCTACCCTTACTTTTTCAGTCACCTCTTTCAAGAACCATAGAGATCTCTTTTCTCTTGCTTTTGTTCACTTGTTTGATGCAGAGTAGTGCTGCCTTTACTATGCTCTTTTTTAGCTTTGTCCACTGTTACTCCACCCCACTCAGGCCACACACCCCCCACCAGGTCATCCCTGAAGCATGCACCCATCTTTATAAAATCTGCCCTCCTGAAGTCCAAAACCCTCGCCCTTGTGTGGTTCGATTCTGCAGTTGTCCTTATATTGAACCACACAGAACGGTGATCACTGGTCCCCGGAGGTGGCCTCCCACCTTGACATCTGCAATACTGTCCCTGTTAGTGAGTAAATAGTGAGTATTTGATCAGCTTTGTTATATAGTTTCTTTGTTGGTATGTGCTTATTCCTTAAATGCATAATTTTATTTCTGAATATCTCCCAGTGCTCAGTTATATTTTTATTTAACATTTTTCTCTTCTAGTTGTATAATTTTAGCTCCTCTCTCATAAGTTTGTAATTTTCCTCATTATATTTGTATATCATCATTCTGCCATCTTTCTGAATAATATTCATACATATATTTAACCTCTATTATGGCATAATCTTACGAGCATGGTGGTTCCCTTATTTTATACTTCATTTAAACTAGCAGAGGGGTCGGCAGAAGGAAGCAAGGAAATGTAGACTGTCCCGCCTGCTAGCTGAAGTAGTCAGTAAGGTGACCCATAAGAGTAGCAAGTCCCCAAGGGTATCTGATAACAAGAAAAACAAAATGGTAGTTATGAATAGGGATGGAAATGAGGGAAGGGTGAGTAAGGAAAAAAGGCAAAAGGGAAAAGGGGTGGGTGGCAAGCAGGGTGGTAGCAGTATGTGGAAGGCCATTAGAAGTCTTTTTGAATAAGATTCCTGACCCAGTGATGATTTTGACTGAGGCTGATCTAGACATTGTCGTCATTACTGAGTATTGATGCAATGAGAACTATGACTGGGATCTAACCGTACCTGGATATATGTTGTTCAGGAAGGACAGGGTGGGTAAGAAAGGGGGAGGAGTTACTCTTTACATAAGGGACAGCATAAAACTAACAGAGATGCATGGAGCACAGGGAAGGATGGACATTTTGTGGGTCACCCTAGAAAAGGGAAATGGAGCCACTGTTCCCACTGGAGTGATCTACAGACCTCTGGCACAGGTCAGAAGATGGACAAAGTTCTGGCAGAAACCATCCAATAGATGGCTAATAAAGGGAAGGTGCTGGTGGTGGGGGACTTCAGTATGCCTGATGTAGACTGGAGCATCGCAGCTGCAGCTCCGGGTAGGAGCAGGGAAATACTGGACACCCTGCAGGGGGCATTCCTCAGGCAACTCGTAGAGGAGCATACTCGTGAGGGAGCAATACTGGACTTTGTGCTCACCAATGGGGACAGTATTGAAGATGTCAAGGTGGGTGGCCACTCAGGGAGCAATGATCACCATATGGTGTGGTTCAATATAAGAACTGTGTAAGAAGTGAACCAAGCAAAGGTGAGGGGTCCTGGATTTCAGGAGGGCAAGTTATACAATGATAGGTGAATGCCTCAGGGATGCCTTGGCAGGGTGGGAAGACTTAGGAGGAGTGGAGGAACAGTGGGCAAAGCTAAAAGGAGCCATAGTGAAGGCAACAAACCTCTGCATTAAGCAGGTAAGCAAAGGAAAAGGAGACTGCTATGGGTCTCAAAAGAGTTGGCTGGGAAGGTAAGGACAAAAAAGCTAGCATTCTGGAGGTATAAGGAAATACAAAGGGAGGAGGATAGAGAGGTGTTTCAAGAGAAGCAGAGGGAGGCAGGGAAAGCAGCCAGGAGTGCAAAGGCACAAACGGAAGAAAAGACAGCACAGGCAGTAAAGAAAGGGGACACAACATTTTTCAGGTATGTTAGTGAAAGGAGAAAAAACAAGGGAGGGATTGAAGGGCTAAGGAGGGAAGGGGTGATTGTGTGGAAGGGGACAAGGAAAAAAGAGACATCCTGACAAATTGTTTTTGTTCAGTTTTCACAAATGAAAGGGAGGGTGAGGGACCACAGATCTGTGTTAGGGGCATCAAAGGAAGAGGTATGGACACTGGTCTATTTACAGAGGAGAGAGTACTGAAAGAACTCGCAAATCTTAAGGTGGACAAGGCAATGGGACCAGACGGAATCTTTCCAAGGTTTTTGAGGGAGCTTTGAAAGGTGCTGACTGCACTTTTGACAGTTCTGTTCAACCACTCGCTGGAAACAGGAGTGGTCCCAGAGGACTGGAGGAGGGCAGATGTACAGTAGTACCACTTCACAAATATGGATGCAGGGAGGAGGCTGGCAACTACAGGCCAGTCAGCCTGACTTCAGTGGTGGGGAAATTAATGGAATTACTACTGAAAGAAAGGACTGTAGAATATCATGAATCTAGTGGCTTACAAGATCCAAGCAGCATGGATTCACTAGGGGGAGGTCAGGTAAAAGTAAAACTAATCTTATAGATATCTTTGACTGGATAACCAGGTAGTAGATTAGGGTGGAGTGGTGGATGTGGCCTACCTAGAGTTCAGTAAGGTCTTTGACACTGTTCCACATAGGAGACTCATAAACAAGCTGGGCAGCCCAGGAGTAGGAGTAAAAGTGGTAAACTGGGTAAGAAACTGGTTGGAGGATCGGTAACAGAGGGTAGTGGTAAACAGCGTTCACTCTGAGGAAGGGAGGGTGACTAGTGGGGTGCCACAGGGATCAATACTGGGACCAGTCCTCTTTAATATCTTTATAAGCAACATTGCAGAGGGACTAGAAGGGAAGGTATGTTGTTTTGCAGACGACACAAAAATCTGCAATAGAGTGGACACTCCATGGGTGGTGGAAAAAATTAATTGAGAGTTAGGTAAGCTTGAGGAGTGATCTAGAAAGTGGCAACTAAGTTTCAATGCAAAAAAATGGAAAATCATGCTCTTGGGGTGTAGAAACCCAGGATAAGAGTATAAAATGGGGGGAGTGGTACTGGCGACCACCAAACTGGAAAGAGACCTGGGTGTTCTCATATCTGATGACCTAAAGGTGGCCAAATAGTGTGACAAGGCAGTGGGGGGAGCTAATGGGATGCTAGGGTGCATATGGGAGGGGTATAATCAGCAGAAAGAATGAGGTGGTAATACCTCTGTATCAATATCTGGTGAGACCCCACCTAGAGTACTGTGTCCAGTTCTGGAGTCCTCATCTCTGAAAGGAGATAGACAGAGTTGAGGCAGTCCCGAGGAGGGCAACTAAAATGGTGCGGCATCTGCATCAAAAGCCCTATGAGGAGAGACTGAAGGACCTCAATATGTACAGACTGGAGGAAAAGAGGGAGAGGGGAATATAATAGAGACCTTTAAGTACCTCAAGGGTCTAAATAAGGTTTGAGAGGGAAGACTTTTTCAGAGAAAAGGATGCACAAGTACTAGGGGTCATGCGATGAAGGTGGAGGAGAACAGAATCAGGGGAAATGTAAAGAAACACTTCATAACAGAAAGGGAGGTAGATGTCTGGATCAGCCTCCCTGAGGAGGTGGTGGGAGCAAAAACTGTAATGGGATTTAAGAAGGCATGGGATATGTATAAGGGAACATTAGAAGCAAGGAAAGGGAGGGGGTAAAGCCGGAGATCAAGTAGGGTCTATGGTGTGACAGTAGGAAGGGAACATGGGCAGTCTTTGTGGGCCATGCAGTCCTTATCTGCCATCAGATTCTATGTTTCCACGTCATTAAGGCAGTTAATAAGCACTACATCCAGAATATTTGATCCTCTAGTAGGTGTCCGGATTAGCTGTTTTAGACTGTATTTCCTTATTGTGTCCAAAAACAAATTCCCACTTGTCCCTATTACTTTTCCCCCACCTAATGTCTGGTTGATTGAAATCTCCTACTATCAATGGGCTCTACAATGCCGGTTTGACATTAGTTTCATCGACTGGCATCACAGCGACAGAATTTATGTGGACCGCAAGTTGCGGTCCACATAATTCCCGATGGACTTCCGGACTGTTTTGCTATTGGGGCGACTTCGACCCTCAATAATGGGGGCTCTGCCCCCCACATCCCTCATTCTAATTATAATCAACTGCGAGTCGGACTTGATTTGTGGAGGGGGTACAGGACTGGGAGACAGTGTGCCCCTGTCTCTGGCACACCAATACAACGACCTGTTGACGAACTGTCGCTTTTGTCAGCAGCGATATCGGTCACTGTATTGGTGTTGATGTTGGTGGGTATACCCTATCAGTGTATAGCATTTTTTTTGAATTTGTCTTTTTCTCCTATGATTATAAATTAAATCAGTCCTTGCTGGTGTTTGGGGAGGAATATAACTTTTACCTATTATTATACTAAAAGGTTTAATGTTATTTATTCTTAACAATTATGATTATGGATGGTCATCTTGGGGATAAGTGCTTACATTTTCCACATTTAAATGTTATTTAAGACACAAGGCAACCCCTCCTCCCTTTCTGTTTGCCTGGTCTTTATGAACTGATTTTTAACCTAGCATTATTTTGTTTTAGATATCCTCAGGGTCATGCAGTCAGAAATTCTGGAGGGGCAGAAAATCTCAATCTCTTTAGGGGGGTCTGGGGGCATGCCCCCCATGAAAATTTTGAAAAACAGAGGCCAAATGATGCATTTTGGTGACTTTTAGCAGCCCAGAAAGCTGTTCCCCCCACAATCTACTGTAAGTGCTATAACACTGATGTAGGATAGAGGAATGATCAATTGTTTTTGTCCTTTGATCATTCTACTTACAGTGTTACTAATTCTTAAAAAACAAAAAGTAATACAAAAGGTAAGAACTTGAGCATGTTGTGAGTCTTAGCATAAAAGACTCACAAAATGCACAAGCTCAGTTTTACCATATATAAATCACATACCTACTTAGTCCACTTGTAGCTGATCCATTAACTTCTAAACAATAGGAATTCACCATTTCAATTTTCATTTCATTATAGTCAACTATAAATGTTATATTTGAATAATAATGACACGTCATCTGTTGTGTTTTTTTATTTATGTAAAATTCTGTACTTTAGAAAAGCACAGTGAATGAACATCAGCTCATTCCCAGGTTCGACCATGGGAAGTGTAGATTTTACCAATAAAAAGTTCACAGTATACAGCTACAGTCCCAGCAATGTAGGTAAGAAGACATAAATAATAATAATAATATAGAGGATTGTGTATGAGCAGTCATACACAACAAGGATATTCTTATATCGAGACGTTTCCTTGGTAACAGATGACCTCGAGAACACAGCTCAAGAGGTGCTCTGTTATCAAGGGAACCTCGAGATACAAGAATATCCTTGTTTGTGTATGACTACTCATACACAATCTTTCACACAAAACCAGCTAGTGAAGACAACAGAGAATATAAATTTTAACAGAATAAAGCAGCGATCCTCTGACCTATTTTAGAATAAGCACCTCTACTTTTACATAGAAAGAAACACGGAAAGAGAACACATCAGAAGGTTTGGCTGTAGTTACCATGTTCGAGTCCTTAACTATCTGTAAACCTTAATGATTTCCATACATTCAGCTTTGATTTACAAGCCATATTTACCTTAGTGTGTTTTTTTTTAAATGGTTTTAGAGCAGCAGTGCAGAGAAATGCAGTGCTCCTCAATTAATTTTGCATTTTTCTGTAGCTCCAGGTTGATGTTCCCATGTTTTCCCTGTAGATCGCATTATTTCCTATGGAAGCTGAATTGCTCTGTTTTCCTTATATAACCAATGCGAGTCTAACGGAAGAATTTCCCTGTAGATGGTTCCAAACCCTTGTAAAATACAGGCATCCCTGTACATTTGGGAGCCTGGAAATGGGTTCAAACTGGGACCTGACCTTTCTTTGACCTCACGTATGTATGCTCCTAATCGAAAAGTTATTTGTAGCAAAATGGAATTTTTGGGGTCAGAAGTCATCTCTGTCTTTATCTTGAATGAGAGAAGGTCATTAAAGTACACTAAATTTAACTGTAAACACATGCTTGTGGACCCTGGTGATGCCCTATAAAGGGGAAGGGAAAAAATGCAGATGGAAAATGGCAGCTGGCTAGAATGACATTGCCCGTACACTCGGACACTGTGACACCTGCCGGGCTCCCATACAAGAGCCTTACCCAGAGGGGGCACCCCTGCCATGAGTGTAAATCCATAGAGGACTTAGGGTTGGGAGGCTAACAGGACTGGGTGGTAGCCAAAACCAGAGTGGAGGCAACTGACTGGAAGGATAAAAGTTCCTCTAAAAAAATAAATAAAAATAACACATTATTCAACTGGTGGCAAAGAATCTGGTCAGATCACAACAATCCCAGTACGCTTTGATCTGACTGCATTTGGCTGCACTGCTGATTAAATGCAGTGGGCATGCTACATAATAGATTACACTGGCTGTCATTTGCCTCTGACCACCAAAAAAATTATTTCATTACACTGAGGACCTCTCATAACCTTAACAGGGCCTCATAACCAGCATTTGAAGTGGTGGGAAGTTTCACTTTTCAAATAGGGGCATCCATTTTTAAGATAAAAAGGCCCATTTTTTAAATGTAACCCCCCTACTAATGGGGGTTCCTAGAAGCCTTTCCCAGAGCTTGCCTAAATGCTCCATGCCTGACTGGTGGTCGGCGTAAGGCCATTAAATGGGGCATTGTGAGTGCTTTTGAGGCCTCCAGTTCTGCCCCTGTAGGAGCTGCCTGCTCGCAGGCTGTAGTGGTACAAATGGGGGGACTGGGGTTTCCCTGCTCGAATCCCACCCTGGATTGCTGTTTGATCGCTCCATTCTGCAGTTGCTAGGAGCGCTGGGAGCCGATCTGAAAGATGTAGTTGTCCCCTTCGGAACATGTATAGTGTTGGTATAATTGCAGTTTGTTTAACTTTTTTCCATTGCAGCTGGAACTTTATGCTGTGCCCCTCCATTCTGGACCCAGACTGTGCTAAAGGGGTCCAATAGGAATAGGGGTTACTCCAGAAGGTGTGACTGGTGACCAACCGAAAGCAGGACCCCTCAGGGAGTTGACTAACCAATGAGGACACAGCTTGTAATGCTGGGAAGTGGCATTATGGGCTATGGCGCTTTTTTACACCACTGAGAGCAAAAGTAAGTGACTGGCACCTGAGGCCAGCCAATGGGATCAGGTGGTGCCCAAGTCAGAGAGCTGCACCCCACAGAGAGGGGGCGGAGGCGTTGCAACTGTGCAGGAGAAGGGAGCTCTGAGCTCCTGCGGCATTAAGTGTTCACGCAGGAAGCGCATGAAGGGCCCGAGGTGGCCATTTGCATTGCCAGCGTTCCACAGACAAAATCCGCAGGCTTGCGGTCAGAGTAGGCTGTGAACAAGCACAGCTACCTACCAGGCTTCACCTGAGGAGGACTGAGAATTTGCTAACCAAGGCCTGTCTGTCAGGGGACAGTGAAGCTGCAGTGAAACGCCCGTGTAGCTGTGAGTTCGCTTGGGTCCTTGAAGCAGCTGTCTGGTATAGTACCCCTCTGTGTTTTTTCCATATGAATGTGTGAGGAGGGCTTGAAGCTCTGGCTCAGCCCTGCGAGTGTGAAAGCGTGGTCCTCTGCCGGAGTTGTGAGTACTGAATCAGGGTAGCTCCCTGCTAAAAGGTTGCAGATAAAGGCAAAATCATTTGTTGTATTGCTGACTGCACCAATTGAGCTTTCTGGCTCCACCTGATCTCTCAGGGATTAACTGCTCGTTTGTGTCAGGGCCTCAACCAGCTGCATCGAGGAACTAGCCATTAGGGCTTGGGTACCCATAGACAGTACTTAGTAGGTTAGGCCTGTGCACAGAGCCATAGGTAGATTTCTATGTACAGTAGTGGTAAGCCAATCAACCTGATTCCCCCCGGTCCTTGTTATCTCCCCTCAAATAAATCAGATTGCTTGTTTTGCAAAAGTACACTGGGTAATCTGTGTATTAGTGGTGAAATACTGCACAGTGAATGTGGTGTAACTGTACCTTACTTTCTACGGGTTCCCCGGAGTGAGCTGACTGTTCGAGCTGGGGGGTAAGTGTATATGGTAGAGATACGGAAAGTGAACTGCGTGGGACACTAGTGGGAAGAAGGGGGGGTTGCAGCAACCCAGAGGGCTGTGACTGAGTCACCCACGACTGTTTCAAACCCGACCTCTGGGTGGAGGCACCCGCCAACGGATCTAGGCCCCTCACCCTGTCGCAGTCGGGGCAGGCAGGGGTAGTAGCCCTTAGGATAGCGCCCCCTGGGGGTTACATAAACATGAAATACGTTCAAAGTCATCAAACTAGGGTTGCTTAGAACCTGCTGATTTGGTTCTGTTGTGCTATGTCAGAAGATCAGAACTTCAGATTCTGATTCCTTATTCCATTCTGACACCAGCTAAGGCACTGGAATTAGAAGTTCCAGTTCCGCATCCAACTCTGCATGTGATTACACAAGAAAACCTCCCCCCATCTAGTACCAACTCAAAGAAGCCCTTTAGTGGGCCAGGAGAAAAAAACTTCCCCTACTCTTACTGTATGTTGCCTACCATGCTGCTGCCGACCTTGGCCTGCTGGCATCCAAGAGATGAGTTAGTGTCTGTGTGGTCTCTGTTCTGCCTGCTGTGGGCTAGCTATAGGTTTTATATAGTGTATGGTGAAAGAAACTATGCTACAAGTCTTTTTTTTTTTTTTTAAGTTTGCTAGAGCAAATGCAGTTTGATGAATAAATAGGGAAAAAAAATCATAATTACTCAGTTTGTGATTGCAGCAGTCACCCTCTGCCATCTGTACTACACCATCATCTGCCTGCCCGTTCAGTTGCTGCTTGATTCTGGGCGATGCTGCAACCACCCTTTGCCGTCTGAACTGTGCCCCCCAATGACCTACCCTGCAACAAATCCAGGTCACAGTCATCCTTTTTACTATTGACTGGGTGCCTTTACTGTTTACTTTTTTTTTAAATGACAAGAGCGTGTACTTGGCTATAGCACTACCAGCTATAGCGTCAGTGTCATTCCACTGACGGGAACTATTGTTGGACGACGTCTACTCTGCAGCAGAATGCAAAGGCATTCTGCTGCAGTATGAACATCACTGCTGAAGCAGAATGACATTTTACAGAGTATGGAATTCCATACTCAACATACAGTATAACAACCCATCACATGTACCCCATTGTTCAATGCCAAGCCCCCCCACCCATAACTCCCTCAATAGTCCCAGTACGTTATTCCAGAAACTCCCAGAATAGAGTCCCCACTCCACTGTGCTGCACCTGAAATGAGAGAGAGACCGGGTCCACTCTGGACAGGCAGTGGTACAATTATCTTTCCACCCGAAGTCCATCATTTCATTATCATCACTGCAAGTAGCCCAACAGTCCAACAGCCCCCGGTCATCCCTGAGTGACCTGGCTACTAAAGGAACTGGCAGACCTAAAAAACTGTGGAGCCACTATTATCAGACTCCTTACTCAGTAGAGCGTTTAGTATAGTGACTTCCGAGTGTTTCTTTAGGTCCACCACCTCCCCTCTACCCAGATCACTTAGAGAGGACCAGACAGTGCTGAGCTATTTGCAGTGGTGATAAGTGAATGAATGGACTGGGGTGAGGGTGAGGGTGGTACTACATACACCAGTATGGAGCTGGTAGCTCTCATAGCAGGTGCAGCACAGTGGATTGGGCATGGTTCAGAATATTTATAAAATATGTAACAAAAAAAAAACTATCAACTGTATTGCAATGGTATTTTCCTGGAAATTTTTAGTGTTCAGTATTTTCTATAGCCTGTGGAAATGCAAAAAGACTGCTGGTCAACCACTGTTTTCTCATACAGTGGTTAACAGCCAGTTACTCCATGTTCATAATCCCAAACAGGCTTTTTAAATTGATCTGGGTACATTAGGAGGAAATAAACGTGAATGCAAGCAGAGAACCCACACTCCAGCATTCTGAGACAATAGTACAGTAGTAAACTGGATCTCTTAAAAGGGAATGTAAGAGTCAGTTTGCTTTGCTGATTCTAACTTCCTGCTAGTGAAATATATTCTGCAAGTTAGCTGCAGACAGATGATCATAGCAGTGGCAGGAGTTAAACTCAGAGCGATTTATCCCGCTAAACTGTTCATTCAAAAAGATGGGAAAGCTTATTCTTTTAAATTTCCCGATCAAGCTTACCAGCACTTAGTCCGGTTATTCCCTGACCTCTTCAAGGCTGGCTGAAACTTCTTCAAACACCGGACATTTATTCACTACTTTCATTGTATGCAGGAGTATATGAAAAGCTTTATAGCTCTATAAAGAAAAGGACTGATCGCATTGGGGAACCTTATCTTTAACTCTTGTGATAAAATACTGAGGCTCAGACAAGATCCCTGCTTATTCTGTAGTTTCTTCTCTTTTGAATGTTATGGGCTGTTTAAGTTTACTTTTAGCTTCGTTCTATTGTCATAATTTGAAAGGTTGACTGTGGGGGGAGTAGGATGTTTTAATATTGTTTGTATTTAAAATAAGCAACAGTATTAACATCCTATTCCCCCACATGGCCCCTCAAACTTCCACAATTGCCTCCCTGCCCCTTCTGCCCTGTGGTTAATCCAAGCCTGTGCTCCATAAGGAATCCTAGCTCCTGCTCCGTTTTACAAAGTTCCATAAAGACACCTTCCCCGACCCCCTCTCCGATCACGTACAATAGACCTTGCCAAGTTGCCCTGCAGCTAGTGTGGGTAGGGGTACTGACCTTTTTAAACTAGGAAGCAGGCAGTCAAAAACTTCACTGTGGTCTCAGAAGGACAAAGTCACCGACCGACCGACCAGGCTCTCTTACTGCTGACAGCTGACTGATAACGGGTCTGCGTGTGTCTCTCGAATCCAATTATCAGGTGAGGGAGGTCAGACTGAAAATGTCGCTTGCCGCTCAACCAAGGGAGGATCAAGGATGAACCAATTTGCCATGCAAGCTATTTCTTCATGCCTCCGATGTGCAGACACTTGATTGGTGGTAACTGCCAGGCAGCAACCAATCACAGTGTCTGTTGTGACTGTTTCTCTCTCTTTGTTTACAGGCACTCAGCACCGAAGCTAGTCGCCAGCACAGTATGAGCAAAAGCATTTTTTTAAACTGTTCTGAAGTTCTCAGACTCAGTCTTCCCACACAGATATCGATTCGGAAGAATCGTAACCCCAACCCCCCAGCACCCACCAAAAAGAAATTGAAAAACACCATTTTTTTTTGCAGCATGCGGTACCATTAAAAAATTATTTTTTTTATAGCTGTCACAACAATATTGGGGGACATGCCCCCTCGGGCTATATGGCCATGAGATCACTGCTCAGGGTCCCACCGAGTTTCAGTTATGGCTGGCACATTCGGCTTCTCTTTTGCTAGTAAAATTCTGAAGCTGTCTATTTTTTTTAACTAAGCTTCTTGCATTTAACAAGATCATTTTTTAGATTTTTACAGTAACTGTTTTCTATGCTTTCCCTCTCCCCCATTCACATATTTAAATCCTTTTTTGGCACTTGATTGTAGCCCTCAGCCAATATCGAAGCCCCTTTGCTATTTAAATGCAGTTTATCCTTTGCATAAAGTAAATTGTCACTTAGAAATGGGTTCCAGTGTTTCAGAAATATAAGATCCCCTTTAAAAATCCAGTCATCCTGCCATATGTTTATTTCTCCTAAAATCGCCTTGTTTCCTCTTTGACGCACTTGGGACTGGTAAGATCTCAGAAATTAATGGCTTGCAGCCCAGTGTCTTGCGTTTTTTTCCTAGATTTATAGTCTCACTTGATTTCACTCTCACTTCCTCTAACAGTATCATTTGGTTGCACATATACTGTATTATTACTTGTGGTTGTTCCTGTGCTGTTTTAATAATTCTGTACAAATTCTTTTCAGTGTGTATAATGCATGCCCCTGGTAGACATGTAACCATTCTTTTAGTCTTGTCTTCCACACAAACCACCCTGCCAGCAGGGCTTCAGTTAACTCCATTTTGGGAGTATTTGACTCCCATAAATGAGGCAAAAACTTCCAAAATAAAGGGGAAGGAAGTCATTGACTTCTAAATGTAAAAAACAAGACTGAATGACTTACAAAACTGAAGGCATAGAAGCTAAGAAATTATGGATTTTTCTTAAATAAATTGTATTTTACCACTAATATTTGTATTAACATCCACAAATTGAGCCTTCATAGAATACTGGCTTTCAGATTGTGGGATCTGGGAAGTATTTTGACTTCCAAAAAATTGGAATGACGTCCAGATTTTGACTCATGGAAGTATTTGACTTCCACAAAAAATAAATTAACTAAATCCCTGCCTGTCAGTGTATCTGACCATGGGGCCTCCGATCATCACCATATTTCCTTCTGGTTTTCTGCCTGTGTTTCTTTCCATTATCTAAATGGGTTAATGGGTCATAATTATTAGTGCATGTTATCTCTTCATTTGCAGGCATTTCGAATGCTCCTGCCCTCCTCCCCTTCTTTCAGTGCCTTTGTCTGTCTTGTACGTGCATGGGGGAGGGGGATTGTTTAACCAGGAAAGGCACACTAAGCAAGAGCTTGTTTCCAGGTACGACCTGGGAGCACAAATAAGTTAAGTGACTTGCTGAGGATCACACAGTATGCAAGCGGGGGCTGATGGGATTCAAATCCAGGTCTCCAGGTTTGTAGCTCAGTACCCTTAACCATTACATTATACTGCATAGCATAAGATCTTTCAATATTCTGTCCCACCTCTGTCAACTAACTAATCAAATTTCAGATAGGCAAAGCTACAGGGTTACCTCCCCCTCTAAACAGTTACATGGGGTGGTGATGTTGGGTAGGGCTTATGACTCTAGTAACTGCATGTTTGTTTTTGTCTCTTGGCCCAGTTCTCGAAACTCAGTGCAAGCCGTGCCAAAGGTGGCTTGCACCATTTGCAGATGTGCCAAGGACCCTGTGCCTGATTTTCTATCACGCAGGGTCCAGGGGCGGCAAAGTCCCGTGGCTTGCAGCAACCCTAGCAGTGCGCCAAACAGAGGGTGCATCTGGAAAGTTTGCGGCAAGCCTGCAGCAATGGTACTAAGCAGTCCCTGGTGGTCTAGCACCCCCCCAAGCCCCGATCCCCCATTATAATAAATAAAATATCCCTGGTGGTCTAGTGGACCACCCCAGCACTGATCCCCTGCTGTAATAAAGTAAAATATCCCTGGTGGTGTGGTGGACTGTCCCAGCCCCGATCCCCCATTATAATAAATAAAATATCCCTGGTGGTCTAGTGGATCACCCAGCCCTGATCCCCTGCTATAATAAAGTAAAATATTCCTGGTGGTGTGGTGGACTGTCCCAGCCCCGATCCCCCATTATAATAAATAAAATATCCCTGGTGGTCTAGTGGACCCCCCCACCTGGCAGGCAGTGCCCTACCACGCCACCTATCCATCTCGAAACTGAGCCAGTGCCTGGCATGGCCCACTGCTCACCACCATGGCCAGCCACTGACTGAACTCTGAATGAGCATGTACTGAATACCGTATGCGCTCATTTTATTTATTATAATGGGGGACTGGGGCTGGGGCAGTCCGCTAGACTAGCAGGGATATTTTACTTTATTATAGCAGGGTTTCGGGGCTTGGGGAGGCTGCTAGATCACCAGGGACATATTTTAATACAAGGGGGATCAGAGCTGGGGAGGAGGGACAGCGGCGCATTGCCGCAAATTGCTGAACTCTCCTAGAGGGCAAATTTCTAAGTACCCTGATAGATCAGCCCTGGCTGGTCTAACGGTACTTTGAAATGTGTCCTCTGATCCTCCGGGTGAGTTTTTAGAGTCTTGATTGAGGAGCTTTGGCAGCTTGTATCTGTCACAAGCCCCTAGCACCATGCTGCAGCCCATTTTGTGGTGCATAGGTGGCGCAATCCCTGTTTGGTGCATGCAGCCTGCGGTCAATGCAGGCTGCCCTTGAGAATTGCTCATGGCACATCTTTTGGTGCAAGGGGCATTTTGTGGCATTCTTTGTGTCGCAAGTGCTGGGAGCATTGAGAATCAGGTCCCCTGTCTTTAGGTTAAATTTTTTTTAACTGTTTTTGCTTGGAGTAGCTACAGCATTTTCACATGCTTCATTTGTGATTACATCCTAATAAAAATCCTGCAAAATTTCACATCAAAGTATCAGCTTTATTTTCAACTAAAACAAGCTTTTTATCCAACATTTTCTTAAAAGAAACCCTGAGTACATGGATTCACTCTGCTGTTCTGGGCCACACCAAGAACAATTACGAATCCAGAGAAGCAGCCTAAAGAAACAAAAGATCAAATGCGTAACTTATCACCTTCTGAGATTAAGGCTGCATAACATTAAGAACACTCTGTGCACCAAGAGCTTCTGAGGAGTCATTTAGGAATTGGAAAGAATTTTGACGGCTTGTTGGAGCAGCGGTAGGGATACTGCTCGCAACACTGATGACCTGGGTTCAGGAATGAGTCTGAGTCATTTGGTGTGGCCAGGGGGAGGAGGACTGACCATCCCAGTCTGTTCTTCTGTAATTGGGAATGGATGGTTGAGGCCTCCAGCTCACTTCTGCCACCTAGGAGACCATTGGTGGAAGCACAATGGGGACAGATAACAGTACTGGATGGTTGGGTGGATGGTGATAGGATAGAAGGGCAGTGGGCAGTTGTGTGCATGCTCCAGTCCTACTAAGGTGGGATCGACCAGGAATAAAATACCTTGACTGCTCAGCATAAAGGTCATCTCTCTCCAAAGCTGTGGCACCATCAACTGTGGCACCCCCTTCCAGAGGCTGGATGAAAGTGACTCACTGGACATTGGGGCAGGCCATGAAAACCTAGAGCCCTGCCATAGGATGAAAGCCATGGGTCCAAAGGAGGCAAGGGTTAAAGAGCTAGTGGAGCCAAAACAGGCAGACAGGAAAATACTAATTTTAAGTACTAGTCAGTTGTAACTTTTTATTTCTAAAGTATTTTTCTTTTTTCTTTTGCTCATCAGAAAGTATTCTATGTGATAACATTGTGCTGATTGTGTGGAACAGCTCTTAGCCTGGCAGCTGACATATCTAACTCTACTGCCCCACACTACATCATCAGCATTATGATCTCACTGACAGTGACATCCCAGATGAATGACCTGGCAGTCACTCATTTGCTGTTCCTAAGTAGCAGTGATGTCACAGTCAGTGAGTCCACAGTGCTGATGATGTAGTGTGGGGCAGTAAAGCAAGATATGGCTGCTGCCAGGCTAAGTGCTGTTCAACACATCACACCTACTAACATCAGGTAAACAATTTTTTAACTAAACAAAAGGAAAAGGAAAAATACCTCAGCTATAAAAGGTAATGGTTGGCTGCTTTTAAAATCTACTATTAGTTTTAGGCAGTACACTAGTTCTTTAAGTACAGGAGAAACAGGTGACAGAGCTGGGCAGGAGCAGCACAGAAGGAGGCCAGTCAGAGCAGATGGAGGCATAAAAACAGAAAGTTAAAAAACAAAACAAAATCAATGGTATTTAATATCACCATATCAAAAATCTGATAAAAGGAAATAACACTAATATAGTGCATGGTGGAACCCTGTTATGCTTGGAATTCTGTGCCTGGAATATGCTTGTTGTGCTGCAGTAGTGACATCATTATGTTGTTGTGATGCAGTAGTGATGTCAGTACTGCGGCACAGCAACTTAGAATGCTGCCACACATATGCTTTCCTCTACACAATTGAGCTGGAAATCTGTTTATTTTTTTTTTAAATGTGAAGTTACAGAAACAGCTACAGCACACTGAATCAGTAATTTGAGCTCACTACCAACCCTCGAGTGCCTCACCCCCCAACCACTAGTTCACTGAAAGGAAGTGAAGTGTCTGAAATGGGCATGGGTGCACATAAGATAATGTATGGCTACCTATATACAGACAAGCCTGTGTCCTCATCTCGAGATTCCGAAGGCAACCAGGGAATCTCTCGAGCTTCCCTGTCCAGGTTCTTGGTTGCCATAAACATCTCTCGATGCAGACACAAGCTTGTTGTGTATGGCTGCCCATACAGTATCATCTATACAAAATACTGCCCTGAAAATCTTAAAATATATAATGTAAAAATAGCATTAAACAAACTCTGGCCAGAGCTGATAGGGTTGCAGGTAAAGAAGTTGGGGTAAAAATATTGAAAATTAGTTTTTTAATATGTTTCTACCAAATTTGCAACACAGCCTTGTTAAGACCCTGCCTCATGAAGAAGGGCAGAGAAAATGTTCAACACGTGATCTAAAGGTGATTTTGCACAGGGATTGCAAAATCAACTTTCAGGACACAAAAATGCATTTTGGGCATGAGTTGAAAAATGACAGTCGTCACATTTATGAGGTGATGTAAAGAAATGGCTATGTTGAAAATGTGGGTTAAAAATATTGAAAATTACCAAAGTTAAGAGCCTGTGTTCCCAAAATTCAAGATAGGCTCATAACTGCAGTGTTTTTTTTAATATTTTTACATCAAATTTTCAACACACCTTTCTTATGACCCCACTTCATAAACAAAGGCAGAGAAAATATTCAACTCCTAGTTGAAAGGTGATTTCACGCAGGGACCATGAAATCACCTTTTGGGATGTAAAAAAAAAAAAAAAAACATTTTGGCCAGGATTTGAAAAATGACAGCTGTCACACTCATGAGGTGCTGTAAAGATATGGCTATGTTCTGAATTTTGGGGAGAAATATTGAAAATTATCAAAGTTACGAGAGTACATTCACAAATGTCAATGTAGGCTTGCAACATGGTTGATTTTCAATATTTTTACACCAACTTTTCAACATAGCCTTCTTTTGACCACACCTCACAAACAAGGGCAGAGAAAATTTTCAACTCCTTCCCAAAAGGTGATTTTGCACAGGGACCGCAAAATCACTTTTTGAGATGTAAAAAAAACACTTTGGCCAGGATTTGTAAAATGACAGCTATCACACTCATGAGGTGCTGTAAAGATATGACTATGTTGTGAATTTTGGGGAGAAATATTGAAAATTACCAAAGTTACGAGCCTGCATTCACAAAATTCAATGTAGGCTCATAATTTTGTTATTGTTTAATATGTTTACACCAAATTTTCAACATAGCCTTTTTATGACCCCGCCTCATGAACAAGGGCAGAGAAAATGTTCAACACCCGCTCTAAAGGTGATTTTGCACAGGGACTGCAAAATCACCTTTTGGGACAGAACTGCCTAATTACAGTGTCATTGTTCATGAGATGGGGTCCCAAAGAAGGCGTGTTGAAAATCTGGGGCCAAAATATGCAAAAATGGGCAAGTTATGGCACTAAGTTCAATACCCTATTGAAATACATAGAATTACCCACCCTAACGGCAGAGCAATGGGAGGGGCTAGAGGCCTCTGTTTCTGGAGCAGAGATATTGACAGTAATTAAGTCTTAAGGCAGGCAAAGCCCCAGGCCCAGATGGCTTCCCTGTGGATTTTTATAAAATATTCATGGGAGACTTAATTGCCCCCTAACAAAAGTCTGCAATGCAGCCCATGAGAAAAGAGCCACCCCTGATACCTGGAATGATGCTCTCATCTCAGTGATACCTAAATCAGGAAAGGACTTAACCCTCTGCTCTAGTTATAGACCAATCTCACTTTTAAACCAGGATGCAAACATTTTTGCTGAGGTCATTGGGAACTGACTCCAAAAGGTAATTACTCTTCTGGTCCACCCAGACCAAACAGGGTTTACCCCTGGCTGCCACATACAAGACAACATATGTCTACTTCTTAACACCCTGCCTGCACACCAGTGTTCACCACTTAATGATCTGCAAGCGGTAATATCCCTCAGTGCCAAAAAGGCAATCAATCACCTTGACTGGGTTTACTGAGACAACACATCAAAGAAATTCTGGTTTGGGGCTAATTTCGTAAAATGGATTGGTAATCTTAATAGAAATCTCAGAGCTCAGGTGAAAGTAGGTGGGGAAACATCCTCTGTGTTTGAGGCAGAAAGGGGAACTAGGCAGGGTTGCCCACTCTCTCCCCCCTCCTTTTTGCTCTCAATATGGAGCCCATAGCTGCACTGATACGGCAATCTGAGGTAATTCAGGGTATTAGGGTGGGAGACATAGCTGCGGATTTTGATGTATGCAGATGAGACACTTCTGTATGTCACAGACCCTACTCTAGCTCTCCTCTCATTCAGGAGTGTTTAGTGGACTTTGGGCAGATTTCAGGTTTTAAAATTAACGAATCCAAGACAAAGATGCTTCCAGTGGTGATAAACCAAGATAGTTGCCTCCCAACCATTGGTCCTTTTAAATGGGCTAAAACTGGCTTTAGCTATTTAGGGCTATGGGCACCTAGAGACTTAAATAAATTGTACCAGACTAATCACCTTAAACTACTCCAAATGATACAATCAGATTACAATAGGTGGACAGAACTACCATTGTCTCTCTCTGGTAGAGTTGAAAGTGTACGAATGAATGTGCTACTCCGCTTTGTATTCCTATTTTTATCCCTGCCACTCCAACCCCCTCAATCTTTTTGGAAAACTCTCAAATCAACTCTCTCCAAATTTGTATGGGCTGGGAAGAAACCCTGGATTCATTGATCAGTACTCTTGGCACCCAAGAATTTGGGTGGTCCAGGACTGCCTGACTTTCATAAGTACTACTTGGCTGCAGAGTTGCAAGCATTAGTTTCCTTTTTAAAGGAAACAGAATCCCCCAGTGGGTTGAAATTGAAAATCAAACACTGACACTGGCAAGAATAGAGGATATGATATTTATGAACCAGGAGGGTCTACAGAAACTAGCTACAGATAATCCATGGTCCTCAGTGGTGATCTCCACATGGAAAGAGGTTTGCCGAATATTTAGGTTGGAAATAAGATTATAGCATGAGACCCCTCTGAGGGCCTGCCTAGATTTTCAACCATACAGGTGGGATAATGGATTCCAGAACCGGACCAGATTTGGCCTACAATTTATCAGTCAATTGTATGGTGGAGAAACCCTTAATTCATTCCAACAAATTCAAGAGGAATTTGCATTACTCCACAGAGGTTTATTTTGATTCCTGCAAATTAGGTATTATTTGTTTGAAGACAATAAGGGTTTGCAAGTGTCGCTTGAGCCCAATCCCCTGCAGCATTGTTTAACCTCCTTGGCCAGTAGCTCAAACTCTAGGGGACAGATCTTTAGTGTCCTTCACATACTTTCCTAACTGGATCCTTATGAATTAGGGTATGTCAAAGAAAACTGGGCAACAGAAACAGGACTCCAGTTTGAGGAAAGGGAATGGGAGAAAATATGGGAAGGAGTGCATTCCACCACTGTCTCACCTTTTTGGAGAGAATTCAGGTGGCAAATAGTGTTACAGTATTTCCACATGTAACCCCTAGGTGGCGCTATCTCAAGGGCTACTACCCCTGCCTGATTTGCCACTAACAGGTTGAGGGGCCTGGATCCAATGGCGGGTGCCTCCACCCAGAGGTCAGAGTTAAGACAGTCTGATATGACTTGGTCACAGCCCTCTGGGTCACTGCAACCCCCCTTTCTTCCCACTAGTGGCCCACACAAATCAATCACAGTACCCTTGCAATATACACTTACCCCCAGGATTGGTTCAATCAGCTTGACTCTGGGGACCCCCTGTAAAGTAAGATGCAGTTATACAATAACCACTGTACAGTAATTCAACATAGACACACAGTTCAAGCAGTGTAACTTTGCTAAACAACCAAATCTGATTTATTTAGGGGATAGTAACAAGGGCAAGGGGAAATCAGGTTAATTGATTCAGTCACATTAATAATCACAGTACTGTGCACATATTTCGGAGTCCCAAATGTCACTCTTACTGGGTACCCAGGCAATAAGAAGCTAGCCTATTTGGTGCAGCTGGTTGGGGCCCTGAGGATGGAAAATGCATGCACAATACCCACTTTGTAATCCGGAGCTGGTAGGCTCAGTTCGTGAAGAAAGAAAGGAAAAGTAATCAGATGGAACACTTGCAATTAGATGATGGCAGGAAGCTACCCTGATTTGTACTCACAAATTCAGTGCTGAAACTGAATGGAAGGCAGATTGCCCTGGATTGCCAGGAGGAGCAGACCATGTGGACAAGGTCCTAGTGACTGGACCCCACTGCAGTTTAGAGCAAATGGATGTAGTCTGGATTAAGCTAGGGTTTACTTCCAGCTTCATGCACTTTATTCACTGTACAGGGGATTTGAAACATGATTCCCCACAACCACAACACACATTTATATGTAAAAGGAAAGTACTATACCAGGCAGGCTGCTTCTCTATCCTGATCGCAATTACTGCACAATACCCCGGAGAACACACAGCAGATTCAGTTCCTGACAGACCGAGCACGATTCAGCAATTTCTCCAGTCTTCTACAGGGTGAGCCTGGTTTCCTCACTTCTATTGCTTCTTTCTCCTTACAATTCTGATTCAGTCCACACTGACACTCACAAACAGTTGTAGGCTGAACTTCAGGGCCCCACACAAGCTTCCCGTGCAAAAACTCAACAGCGCAAGAGCCCGGAGCTCCTTCCCTCTTCACAGTCACAACTCAGATGATCTTTCCAGTAGACAGAGCTGGGCATTTCCTTTGAGTTCCTCTCAGTCAGTTGGCTGGTTTTGCTGTCACTCACAGTAAATTCCCCCTGTTGGTGGAAAAAAGTCCAAACTACAATTCTCAGAAGCATTGGCCATACAGTACATACAGTAGGTGGCTGGCCCCACAATGAGAGTCCAGGTTCTGATTTGCCAGCAGCAGGCTTCATTTCAAAGGTCCCCCCACACTGATTGGTCCAGTTCAGCAGTTCAAAACTAGAATGGGGGACTAGGCAAACACAGTTCTGATTGCAAAGAAAAGCAGGTTAGACAAACTGTATTTTCGTTATTGCTCTAAATGATGTCTGGCAAACAGTTATATCTTTGAAAAGTGCTCACTCTGCCCACTTAGTGATGGCAGAAATGGAGCGATTTGGCAGCAGCTCGAGTGGGACTCAAGCAGGGAAACACACAGACCCCCATCCAAATTAATTACGTCTGCAGGCAGACAGCTGTTAAAGAGACAGTACCAGAGGCTCTAAAAGCACTCACAGATAAATGACTTAGATGCTGAACACCATCCAGACTTGGAGCATTCAAGCAAGCTCCTGGAAGACTTTTGGGAACCCCCATTTGCAGGGGGGGTTACACGCACTCCGGTAATTACCAAACACTTTGGTCTTCACACCTCAGATCTATGCTGGAGGGGATGCCAAGATAAGGGAACACACTTGCACATTTTCTGGGACTGTCCCAGGTTAAGAAATTTCTGGGAAGCAGTTAATTAGGCTGTAAGTGAAAATTTTACATACTCCTCCTTTGGAAGGAGTCCGTTATTGGCTTTTCGGACTCCCTCCAATACCTTAAGAACTAAAACCCAGAAATACTTATACAATATTTTAGTGGCAGCAGCCCTTAAGGCAATCACCAGGCATTGGCTGACTCTGACAACTCCCACCCTGAATGATTGGTACACCAATTCTCTTGGTATTCTTGAGATGGAAAATCTAACAGCCAAACTTCAACTTAAAATGGCTAAAGTTGTGAGTAGATGGCTCCCCTTCATCCATTATAAAACCACCAAAGAGAATCAAGATGTGCTAGAAATGTTGGCAGAACAAGCAAGTTAATTCAAAAATACCTAAAGGTTATTAATACAATCTTCCTTGATCACCCCAACCCCTCCACCCCGCTTACTCCTGCCATGGATATATTGATGTATTGAAAGTAAATTATACTACTTCTGGTATAACAGCTTGGCAGGATCCCTTGGGATAACAGTTCCTGTATGTCTTTATTTATTGTTAGATATTTTCTGTTTTTTTCTCTCTCTTAGTGACAAATATATTAAGATGTAACTGAGAAAGAATTGTAACTCAAGTATGGAACTGGAACAGATATGTATGTGTGTTTTCCAGCTTCTTTTCCTTTTTGTCTGATTTTTATGTCTATTGTATGTATAATGGAAAAGACAAATAAATTATGATTTCAAAAAAAAGAAATACCTTGAACTGCATACCTGTTTCCTCAGTTTGCAGTCCTGCTTTCCAGAGTGAAGATATGTCTGTGGTCCTCAGAAGATTACGGTGCTGGACCTCCTGTTGGTAAGTAAGGGCTTGGGTGTGTGGGGTGGTGGGTGCTGAGTGGAGGGTTGGGTGGGGTCAGCAACTGCCACAAAAGACAATGGATGGTTTTATTTTTTCAGGTTTTAGAGAAAAAAAGAGGATTCCCATTTATGACACTGAGGGATTGGGCACCCCAGTGTCAGTGTTATTGGGGTGGGTGCTGAGACAGAGGGTCAGTTGGGGAGAAAAAAATAAGGATGCACACGATCTTGACTTTGGGAGATTGCGCACCCCAGTGTCATTGTTATGTTTCGGGGATGCTAAGAGGGAGGGTTGGATGGGGGACAAAATGATATATGTTTAAAAAAATCACAAATAACTGGACAAGCATGATAGTGGACGGGGGGGGCAGTATGAGAATTTTTGACTGGGACACTGGGGATTAGGCCCTCCCAGTGTCATTATTATGTTTCTAGGGGGATGCTGAGAAGGAGAGTCAGGTGGGGTGATATGTATTATTTCAAAAGTAAGAAATTGGTGGTCACGGCAGAACACAGCACAGTCTGCCATGACCAAGATGGCCACCACAATGTACTGTGTTTGTGCTAATAGTCGCTCATGCGCAGTACTGTTTGGTGGCCATCTTTGAAACGGTGGAGTGTGACCTGTTCCACTATGACCTCTGTGGGACAAATAATGCTGTGTCACTACAGTCAATGGAGAGAGCGGACTGGTTCAACTTGCAGCAGAATAACAGTGCTGCAACTCTAAATCCTTGTTGTTCATTCTGAATCCGGTGATGTGGCCTCCTTTTCTCATCACAAGAGGTCTGCAGGGCTCTGCCCACTGCAGCCCTAAAAGGGGTGATATGATTACAAACCAGCAACACGATCATGCAGCAATCATTTTGTACACAAACATGTTGGCATATTAACAACAACAATGCCACTGGAAACTTCCACAGAAAAATGTACCTTTAAAAGTCAGAATACTATTCAGTTAATAATGATAACATCAATAGACAGATAATATGCAATTCAAAAAAAGAAAAGCAAGAAATATCTGAAGTCTGCCATTAGAAAGGGGAGGATGGAGGGGAATGGAGAGGAAGAAAGAGAGAGAGAGAGAAAGAGTGGGAGGAAGGAAAAACACACAGGGGTAAATTGGATTTTTGTCCCACTTTTTAAGATCACTTCTCGGATACAATATTTTGCTGGCCAGACCTTGGAAAACAAAAATTATGTGCTACTGCTTTAGGAGGAACACTATAAATACTATGTCCTTTATAGGGCAGATATCCTTGACAAAGCTCACAGTATTTGAATGAACACTGGTCGTTTTGTGGGTCTCACTGTTGTGTGCTATTTTATCGGGTCTGGATAAAGAGAACGTTTGCAGCAACAAAGAATCTGCAGTTTCCTGTGAGGCGGTGTCTGTGCAAGCTGTGTTTTCTCACTGTGGCTGTGCATTACCACTTTTGGAGCCACTATAATTGTTCAGGTACTGTATAATTTGGCTACGCTCAAAAATCATCATTGTTTGTGGTTTAGAATGTCAGATAACAGAACCATGATAGACACTAGTGAGACCCCAGCCAGCAATTTTGTAGAATCACTGTTTCCACCTAAAGGGGAAAATAATCTTCTCCCAAAGGGCGCAACTACAATTCCATCAGACCTGGGCGTCAGCTGTGGGATGGGACTGTGATTACTAACATCAGTGGCACATTTCTATCAGTAGAAAGAACAGCCCTTCATACTAGAAAACTATATTGGCAATGAACAACACTTGAGGCTTATTTTAGCACTGATAGAGTGCCACGTGACCTCTGTCTTGCCAAGCAACCTGTGTTTGATTAAGAGAAGGAGAGAGTCATTAAAACATATTATAAAATAGGTTAGAAATGTCCTGCTTACTGATTGGCTAAATACATTTTGAGACTGAAGTGTAACTCTTGAACCAGTGCACAGCTGTATTACGTTCAGGTGGCAGGATTTACAATATAGGCAAATCACATGTAGAATTCATGAGCCACTTCACTCATCTCCGACTTCCATCAGAACCACTGATGCCACATGCACTCAATTAAATCCAGTTACGCCATACAAAGTAAAACTCACTTACAGTATGTTTTTAAAAAAGAAGAAATAATGGAAAGTTATTTCCTCTCATCATCTTTCCTAACACACACACACACACACACACACACACACACATTTTAGTTTCTTTTGTTTTCTTTATCCTTACCAGCTTGCTAGGGTCCTCTCTACTGGTAACTCTGTCACAGATAAACTTGAGGCCATGACTCCAAATGATGCTGTGTGTGTGTGTGTGTGTGTGTGAACATTCCACTTTTGGAACTGAGCAGAATTTTGAATTCTTGTGTGTCATAGCATCCATACATTCCAAGTGAATTCCACTTATAGAATGTTAGAGGGGCTATTTGCTCTGTGATGTAAGAATACATTTTAGAAAATGGGCTAAGAAATCTCCGAGTTCTAATTGGCTCATAGCCCTGGCAAGGTGGGCATCTATCAGACAATAGATGCCCACCAAATAATAAGTCCCAGCCCAAGCCTGTTTACCAATAGCATTGTGCCAGTGGAATGTTCAATTTTAAATAGCCACCATGTTGTTTTCTCTCACTTAGCGAGAGCTGACACTCAACCCCCATCTTCCAACTGTCTGCCCGCTTGTTTAGCGTACTGCTGCAAGCCACTGACACTTTTTTCTTCTTATTTTCTAATACCTGTAACTTGAAACAGTGTCGTGGCCAGTAGCACTCCTAAAGTTCCTCTGCCCATCCCACAAGAAGTGAACAGCTGCCATTTCTTGACCCTCGTTTAGCAAGGGATATTCTCCAGCCCCCCCAGCACAGAACAAAACAAAATGTGTTTTCATTTAAAATATTACTAAGCGCTACGCTGAGTGGAAAAACAAAACTTTTTTTGTTTGTTTTTCAGTTTGTAGTAGTAGCGCTAGCACGTCCCATGCTAAGCTACTGCCAGAGTGCCCGGCTCCAAACAGTTCATCCTCATTCTCCACTGGAGAAAAAACAATCATTTCACCTGCAATAATTTGATTTAAAAAAAGCAACAATGAAGAAACAGAAAGCATCTCTGTTTACAGCTGTGTCACGATGCTCCCGATCGCATTCTCTGTGCCAGCAGGCTCGCTGCAGTCTCCCGATCCTAACACCGCAAACTCAAGTGAAATTGAAAATAAGGGAAATAAAGTAAAACTAACCGTCACAAAACTCAGACTTACAACATTGTAGAAGGTGCACATTATTTAGCAACTTTTGCCCGCCGCCTCCTCTGTCCCTCTAACCACCCACAGCAACTGGTAACCCCCAGCAGGAAAATCCTCATTTGTTTGTTAGTTTGAAATAACAGCAGCCACAGTACTGCCCAGACACCGCTTCTGATTTACCACTATGGCAATCCTCCAAACTTGTGTTTCTTGGGTTTAAAGCAGTCCCGATCCCCTGGACAGGTACGGAGACCAGAGAACTGGAGGAAAAATAAATATTTTAAATTCCTGCAGCAGTTCTAAAGCCATCCCAAGTGCCATATATTTAATTAAATCACAAGCTTCTGTTCATCCAAAGTAACACCCTACTAAGTAGATGTTAATAAAATATAAAAAAACCATTACAGCGCTAGCCTGCCACATCCTTTTGCTTGCTCTACACTTTTTGGTTTTACGAGGCAGGGTGCTCACCCATGCAACAGCCACAGGGTTTGAGTGTAAAGAAAAAGAAACATTCCAAGTTGGTCAGAAAACTGTTATTTTTTTTGTCCTGCAGACTGCAGGAGAGAAAAACTTAAAAAGTCAATCTACTGTTACGGAGCTGGGGTGTGTGTGGGGGGCATAAGTACAATGGAATGCTTATCTGGGGTGGCAACAGAACATAGAATAGCACAGAAAAGAAGGAACTAGTTTACAAGCAAATGACTTTCAATTAATTTATACTATACTTTTTTAGTTATTGCTTTTTTTTTTAATTTACACAAAACTGGCACAGATATCCCATTTTCTAAACGCAATAATACCCTCCAGGGTGGGTGGTATTGGGCAATACCGTCCACCCTCTCGGGTATTATTGCTTACTTAGAATTACTATGAAAGTTTTTTTTTAACCTAAAACTTTTATTATACAATGGTATGCTAAAATCATGGCATCAGATTGGCTGGCTGGTACCCTCCAGCCTTGGTAAATCCTGGCTTATTTAATGGCATGCTAAAATCACGGCTTCTAATTGACTGACTGGCACCCTCCAGCCATGGTAAATCCTGATATTATCCACGGCAAAGGTGCCAGTGAGCCGCATGTTGGAAAAAACCAAAAAACAGTCTGACCCGTAAATCACAAAATGCAAACCACTATGTTGTTTTCCCTCTGGACTGGCAGAGGCAAAAACACCTCTAGACTGGAAAAATAATGTAAACAAAACAGTGTGCAAACCTAAATCACATACCAAAATCAGTGTTTTTAAATTGTTTCCCTGTAACCACTTCCACCCTGCTCACCTCATAATTATTGGCACTTTCTCAACCATCACATTTGGCAAGTCCAGATGCACTCTCTCTCTCTCTCCAGTACAGTCCCGCTCTCGGTGTGTGAATCCCCGCTCTGGGTGTGTCAATCCCAACAAGCAAAAAAAAAAAGAACAAAAGAAATTCCCCCAAGTCCATCTACACAGCAAAGACTTGAACCCAGAAACTGTTTGACAACCCATTATGGCTCACAGCACGCCACACACTCACAGTTGTGTGTCAGTGCCACTGTAGCTCAGTAAGGAAGAAAAAACATTAGTCCACCATGACTTGCAGCCCTCTCTTGAAACAAACAAAAAAAAACGGTCTGCATTAGGATATATGACAGCCATGGCAACAGCCCTAGCAACAAAAGACTGTTTTTTGTAGCAGAGTAAGAAATACAATAAAAGTAAATGAAAAGACCAAGAAAGCCAGTTTTATTTTATTTTTTTTGTATCTAAAAAAAGGGACCATTTTATAATGGCAGTACTCCATGGTGTGGGTGATGCTGGGGTTCACCCACGCCTGGATGGTTTGGTCTATCAGTCTGTGGCCTTGTGACTGAACCACATCAGGTATAGGTAAACCTAACATCACCCACAGCCTGTCGTGGTTTATTGCTTAAATTTACTTCTTGCTAAATTTTGACCCCATTTATAATTGCAAAAATCTAGAATGGGCATTGTTGTGTACTACAGCATTACTTGGGTGGTTGAAGGCACTCAGTGATGCCTTGTGACTTACAACACATCCATGGTGGGCCATTATAACGCAACAAGGCACACTCTGTCATGTCATATTGCTTAAAGGTGATAGGGAATTATTTTTTCATAGTTAACTGTACTTCCATTTTCCTTTACATACCAGTTATGTATCCTGATATGCTTTGACCAGATTTTGAGAAATAAATATTCTAGGTTTGGGGTGCCCTCAGATTACATAGCATTCCACTCTCTTTAGGAGCTGCTGCTTTTTTTTTCTTATTTCATAGACATTTCATGACATCAGTTACACCATTTTATGCTATTGGTCTGAATGATGTGGAGTAGTGTTACTAATGTTCAAAGAATGTTTAGGCACTAAATCAGATTGTAACATGGCTAACAAAAAGGGTTGTGCCTCATTGGTCCAAACATAGCAGGTGACCATGGATTAAATCTCATTTAATCCATGGTTGCTGTCCAGAGCCCTACAGTGTGAATGGCGTAGCAGTGAGTAATGCTGCTTCTCCCCAAGCAGCAGACAATAGTGGCATGCACCAAAAACTGAAGTACTCTTTCCCTTTTTGTTAGCCATGTTACAATATTGACATGGTCTTGCATCCAGGTGTGAGAGGAGAACAGCAGTCTTTTCTCTTTGTATCTCTCTGCTCTGTGGCTGCTGTTCCAAGGGACCTGCCCCCAACACCCTTGAGAAAAGTCACCATCACAATTTCAGTACCTGGCACCTCTCTGCTCACTAGAATGCCGCTATGGGATGCCATCGTCTACCTGTCTGTCTGTTCCCTCCTACATGAAAGAAGACCCTTGCATCTTGGTCTGTCTTGGTCTGTTATGGCCGTGAGTAGTGCTACCTCCCAAGTAGTCAATTGCAAGTAATACTCTGCCACAGTGAAGTCGTTTAGTGAGTGTCAATTGGCAGACATCACAGCACCCACCTCCTCTTAAACCACACACTGCACCAGCAAACATGGGAATTTTGATCCTGTGATGTGTGACTGAGGCTGCACTGTTACAACACCCCAGAGAGCATTCCATGGTTATGTCTCACTGCACTGCTATTTGTAAGTTACTCACACTGTTATTTATGAGGCAAGTATTTGTTTATGCCTCAGAGAGCATTGCCAGGTGATTTATTGCTCTCCTGCTAGTTCTTAAATAGCCTGCACTAGTATTTCTGTTCTGTGTCTGTAGTCCACAGCACAGCATTCCTCACTGATTTATTTGTAGCGAGACATCATTTACTGTGCCTTATTACTTGTCCGTCGTAGTGCTGACTCCAGTTTCTAACATTGCCCCTCCTCCTGACTCCTGTTAGTAACATGGCTAAGATAAAGCATTGCAGCACCATATTGCTGCACTTCCAAACCCTTTTAGCCATGTTACAAATGAATTAACCCACTCCAGAGCATGGGTTAACTTGAGAAATAATCCACGCCTGGGTGGTTGGAGGCACCCAACCCCCCCCCTCCCGGTTTAGACTCATTCTCAAGTAAACCCATGCTCTGTTGTGGGTTAATTCTTACATATTGGATAGACATTAAAATGAAACCAGGAGGGCATCTAGAATTGTAAAATCTGTTTCCTGCCACATATAAGCAATTATCCTTACTTGCAGCCTCGGCCAATGTAATACCGTACTCATTTTGGAAGATTCTGAGGAAACAGAAAGCCAGACCAATCAGGGTCTATTGGAGCAAGAAAGAATTATGAGCTCTTTTGAAACCTCAGCAGAATATTTGGATTACTGAAGGAATGACAAGAAACTGCAGCTAGATATGATATCAAAAAAGGTAAAGCAGATCAACAGGAATGATTGTGAAGAGGGTAATATTTTTGACTGGAGCAGAAAAAGTTTTAATCAACTGAGATCCATTCTGAAAAGTGAGCAACACACTGTCAAACTTCTACACTAGTGAATTAGAGGCAGAGAGCTCATCGATGATTGTTTTTTTAGAAGACAGCTCACCCTCCCCATCTCCATCATTGACACTACAGCAAGATAACCTATGTTCCAGCAAGAAAATCACCCATTTCCTACCCCCCAAAAGAGACCAAGGAGTGGAAGTAGAGGTAAATTAGGGGACAAACATGGTCTCTATACCAACAAGCACAAGGGGAACAGCAAATGACAACAACTTCAAGAGGGACATCAGAAAAAAAAGACACTTAACATTGTGAATATCTTACAATATCAACCAAAAGTAAAAGCAATCTATTCTGCAAATGGCCTTTTATTAATTTCTACCACCCCAGCAGTCAATTTGAAATAATAATAGGTCTTCATAGGTTCATGATAAATCTGACTTCGAGTTTATTTTTTGATAAGTAAAATGTCATGGGGAGACAAAATGTCGGTGAGGTGAATATGAATGCCAGTGAACTCATGACTACACCATCTAACAGAGTATCCATGTCTGTCTAGTTTAAATGCAAATCTACTTTCTGCCCCCCTTAAATACAACATTTGCTGTTTTTGAAAAGATCTGTAAACATGAATTAGAAGAGCTATTGAAAAAAAAACACATTGTGCAAACAGCTCCACTTAGGAGTTTGAAGTGCTAGAAACTCTGAATGATATCAAGGACCTTACAGTCAATGCTGTGGACAAAAGTGGATCCATAGCAATAATTGATACTTCCAATTAACTTGAGCTGCTTAACAAACTAGCCAATAAACACTTTTATATGCTTTTGTCAAAAATGTCCAACAGAGTTTTTAAAGAAAAAAAATACTGTAGACAATTGCTTTAGTACTACATATAATAATCTAACAGTGTTTTTAAAGAAAAAGATGTACTGTAGACAATTGCATTAGTGCTACTTATAATAATTATAGTATTTCACAATAGATGTGAAACAGTTGATAGTGGATTTCTGAGTTAGGGCAACCATCTACTGTATGTGTTGCCAAAAATCCACTAAAACCTCCAGTGTCCCCCAAATGTCTACTGTGACACGAATTTGATCTGTAATAAACACTACTTGTCAAATGTGTAGATGCCCAGGTAAAAAAATTGGCCAGGAGCCTTCCCACATTATGTACGTGACTCAGCCAATATCCTCCAGGTCCTGGGTAATCTGCATATTGGGAACAACTTCATTCTGGTGTCATTAGAAGTTAAGTCAAAATTTACACCTACATACCAGATGAGGGGTGGGGAGTCTCCAGGCCCTTAGGTAGGCAGTAGTCATGGTAGACATATCCTACTGATATGGTAGAATTAATTTTCCTACTTACAGATAAGGGATATTGCAGTAACACCTATTCATTCCTAGGCAAATATTACCTTCAGATTAAAGGGACTACCATTAAGGCATAATTAACCCAAAATTATGTTAACATTTACCTAGTGAGGTGGGACAAATATACCATAGATGCCCTAGAGGTAAATCTATTGTACAAGTTTATAGATAAGTGATAATGGTACATTGATGATATCTTTACTGTGGGGTGAGGAAGTGTGGAGAACTTCACCATGTTTGTATCATACTTAGAAAATAACAATTAGACAATGTCACTTGTGACAAGAAAGGTGCCACATTTTTGGATTTAGAGATCAGAAAGGATGATAAATGGGGTAGCACTGTAGCTTAGGGCTCTGAGCTGCAAACCTGGAGACCTGAATCTCACAGCCCCCACCAGCATGCTGTGCGACCCTGAGCAAGTCACTTAACTTCCTTGTGTTCCCAAGTTGCACCTGGAAACAAGCTTTGGCTTAGTGTACCTTTCCTGGTTAAACAATTTCCCCTTTCCCTTTCCCTAAACTGACCTATTCAGCAAGAATACAGACTTTAGTTCATTCCTCCATTATACTGGCTGTCATCCCCACCACACCATAGAGAATATACTGAAATGCCATTTGCTAAGAGTAAAGTACAACAGTTCCCCATACTGATGAATTTTAACAAAAAAGCAGAGCAACTGGGAAACAGGTTTGAAGTGAGAAAGTATAATACAATAGTGGTGAAGAAGAGCAAATGAGGTACCAGGAATCAACAAAAGATACTGGTAGGCCAGGATCTACTATAGAGGGTGAGCAGCAAAGTAGCATAGTGCCACCTACAAACTGTGTAATCACTTACTCAACGTGGTCACACCAGGTTAACAGATCTTAGACATTAACTTGCATATTTTATGTAAAGAAGAATCCTTGAGAAAATGCCTTAAAACAGAGAAAGAATGGTACGTACTGTAGTTTCCAACAGCCATTTTCACAACAAAGGACACGATTCCTCCTTTTACAAAAAGTACTTTTAAATGTGGCCATCGTAAAAACTGTAGTGGCATAAATCAAACTTCAGTGTTGTCACATACCATGACTGGTAAACAGAACAATATTTACAAAGTTATAAATTGTTTCATTTTATTTTGTCTTTTTATTTTAGGATTTATGTCCAGGAAAACCACACTGAGATTGAATTAATTTCCATGTGTGTCCCAGGATCACAGGGAGGGAAGTGACTTACGCAGGGTTCTACAGTATACAACTGGAAGTTGTGGGATTATAATACATATTTACTATTCATTTTTCAGGTGTACCTGTAACACATTTTATGTGGGTAAAACCACTAAAAAGTTTAAAATAAGAGTGAATGAGCACTTAACTCTGTAGAGTGGATCCAAAACAATGCACTGGCAGTTCATATTAAGGAATCAGATGCTTCACATCAGTTTGGTTTCTTTGAGATTGAGTGGCTCCAGTTGGGCCCACCTGTGTGCCAGGGAATCTGGATAATCTCCTTCTTTGAGAAAAGTCTTTTGAACTAAATTGGGGGCATTGAAACACCCCAGACTGAATGATAGAGATGATTTAAGTCCATTTTAGGCAGTTGAATCTATTGTGTTGGGTTGCTTCTGATTTAATAATTCTTCTAACATAATTTTTGTTTTCTTCCTTCCATAAATCTGGTCAGCTAAATATTGGAGAAGTGGCCTTACACAGTGGGCAAAACATCCAGTATCACCCCTGTGTGTTTTCTCTCTCTCTCTCTCTCCCTTTCTTATGACCTTCTTTGCCTCCACCCTCCCCTCCCCTATGGCAGGCTTCAGACCTTTTTCAATCTTTTCTTTTTTTAAATGACATATTATTTATCTATGGATGCTAATACCATTAACTTACTATTATTTGAACTTTTAGATGAATGTTTTTCTGTAGAATTCTTTGTGGTATTATTATTTATATGCCAATGTGTTTCTGCACACGATTTCTGCAAGACTCTATTACATGTATTGCTGCTTTGCACTTGTATCCCTCTTTTAGGCAGAAAGTAATAACTTGTGATGCCAATATGTTTTCACACACAATTTCTGCATGATTGTATTCCATGCATTGCAGGTTTGCACTCCTAAAGCCCTCTTCAGGCAGCAAGTGATATGCTGTGATGCCACTTGTACTAATTTTTAAAGATTATTATTAATGCCACAAGGATTGAAACATATACTGCAGTTTAGCGGTATAAAAGTTTAGTGAGTCTTTTAATAGTGTTCTACTGATATACACCTGATCAGAGGCTTCTTCAGAATAGCCTTTAAAATGTGGTCTGACTACATTTCTGTGCTTTGCAGGCTTTGGTAATGTTTTAAATGTCTGCCAATCTTGATCTCCCCTCCAGTCTTTCTGCTATGCTCTGTATGAAGGGCCCATATTGTCAGACACTTAGTGTCCGAAGATATATCAGGTTTATGACACCCTCAAGGCACACCCCACACCTATTGCTGCCTACAAGGTGGGGGTGGGGTGTTATGGTGGGAAACCTTTATGCCATATTTCTCTACTTTTGTTGCTTTAACCCTAACTGATGCATCAACAGAGTTGTTTTTGCAAAAAAATTATTATAGGGGTACAGTAGTGCCCCTATAGTTAGGGTTGTACCAGCACTTTTATGTTAAATCCAAAATTTGCACCTTTATAAGTTTGGCATTCTTCAATAAAGTAGGCCAAAATTTGGCATGCACAGTCATTCTGCCAGTATCTCAAAAGGTGAAAAGTTTTGTGACGGTACCTTGTATGGTTGTTGAGGTATGGAGTGGTAAAAAACAGAAAAAGACACACTTTTTTCTATACATAACATGGAATTTTTTTACCCTCATGTGCAGCCCAGATGGAATGACATTTTTTCTTGAAATTTTCAGGGATGATGGGGTCTATGCCAAGGGTTTGCCTTTGGACGGTTTGGAGAAAAGATACCACACCATTTCTGAATTATAATGATTTTTGTGATATCCGCTAGACAGGCGGGTAAATGAAAAGTGTTCAAACTGTTAATAGTTAAGGATTTACTGTTGGTTCTTAGAGAAATACTGTTCATGATGTTATCCATCTTGTTTTTTTTTTCCTGTTTTAAAAATGGGTTTCTAAACAAATACTGCTTGGTAAGGAGTGAACAAGACCCGTATTTAGGTCTCCTTCACATACTTTGTTAGAGTTTTGTCTTACTATTTAAAATTTACAGGGCAAATGTCTGTTTGTGTGGTGTGAATTATTTTGCCCGTCACTCGCATATGTAAGGATAGTTCAATTGGAAAATAACCATTTGAACATTTTTACAGTTGAACCTTTACTGTTTGATCAGAAAATACTGCCAACAGTAAAAGTCCATAAATGTTCAAATTGTAAATAGCAACAGTTTCCTATACTGTCTAAGGGGTATGTGAAAAAACTAGTATTCCCTGGTGGTCTAGTGATCCTTCCCTTCCCTGACCACCGATCGCTGGTCCACAGTTAAAAATATTTTTTGTATTACCTGGTGTCTAGTGGCACCACCCACCTGCCGATCTATGTCCCTGTAATATTCCCAGGTGTCTAGTAGCACCCCCCTCCCCAGTCATCATCTCTGTAGTCATAGCATCTTTCCCTGGTGTCTAGTGGCACCCCCCACCCACTGACCGCTGTCCCCTTAATAAAATATATATTCCCTGGTGTCTAGTGGCACCCCCACCCCAATCACTATCCCCATTGTCATAGCATCTTTCTCTGGTGTCTAATGATAACCCCCACCCACCAGTCACTGTCCCTCTAATAAAATATATATTCCCAGGTGTCTAGTGGCACCCCCCACCCTCCCATTGCTGGTGGAATCTGTAATAAGAAAACAGTCCCTCAATTTTTATTTCAAGCATGCAAAAGAAGGTCCCTCACCGATCAGCCCACCACCCATCTCCCATTCATCACCCACCACCCAACACCCAGCAGTAGAGCCCCACACACCCTCACTCACCTGAACAGTTCACAGGTTCAAGGTCCATTCTCCAATTGAAGACACGCCTTGCTGCTGGAAACGCTGACTGCAACATGAGAAACTAAGGTAAATGTGATTCAATGTATTTCAATGGGGCTTTCAACTCTGATGCATAACTCAACCATTTTTTGACATTTTGACGTCAAATTTTCAACACGGCCTTTTGGGGACTCCACCTTATGAACATTACTTATGATATTAAGCAACTCCTTCCCGAAAGGTGATTTTGCAGTCATGCAGAGAATTCACCTTTTGGGCAAGATTTGAAAATCTTTTACCACCCTTGCTCATGAGGTGGGACATAAGAAGGCTATGTTGAAAATTCAGGGTCAAAATATGTAAAAATGGCAAAGTTATGACCATCTGTTGTAATTTTGCTACGCACGTTCGTAGTTTTGGAAAATTTTAAATATTTTGACCCAAACTTTTTAACATAGTCTTCTTATTACATCACCTCATGCATGCCACAGCTGTCATTTTTTAAAATCCTGGTCAAAATGTGTTTTTGCACCTGTGCACAGACTGGCATTGCAGTTGTGTGGAATTATGTTTTGGCGGGGATCTGAAAATTTTCAGTACCAGGTACATGAGGTGGGGTAATAAGAAGGGTTTACTGACAATTTGGTTGCTGTTGTTGGGCCCTGCACTTTCACAGCAACATACATACATGCATCTGTGGATGGAAGGGCCCACAGGCAAATAAGGATACGATTTAGACTGTCTCAAAAAGTAAGGAAATTCTTTGCAAAAATACTGCAATAATGCATAAGTTATACTGCAATAATGCATCGGTTAGGGTTCAGGACAAAGTGACCAAAATAGGGAAATGCTAAGCGAATGATGGGGGGAATCTTCCGCGACATTGCCAACCCTTACGCTCACACCATTCTATACACTAATGAAACATAAACACCTGCCTCCATCACATCTCAGATTTTCTGTTACTGCAATGGGGTGGGTGTTAGGGTTGACAACCCAGAGCAAGATTCCACCCCTCATTCACATCATGGTTGGGGGAGGGGTGTTAGGGTTGGAGACCCAAACATCTTTTTCTTACTTTTGCTGCTTTTTCCTGAACCCTAGCCTGATGCATTAACACAGTTTTATTTGAAAAATACAACAACAACAACAACAAATAATAATCATATATATATATATATATATGTATATTTTCACAACAAACAAATGCCATTTAATGCATCTGTTGGGGTTGCCCCACAGCGACAAAAGTGAGGAAATTTGGTGTTAGGGTTGCCACCCCTTGCACCCCAAGCCACGCATCCCCACCAACAGACATCGGGGTGTGTGTGTTGGGGTCATCAGTCCTAACTCTCACCCCATCCCATGTGTAAAGAAGCTGAGGTGGTGCAGTATAGGAGAATGGGGTGAGAGTTAGTACCGATGACCCCAACGCACACTCGGATGCCTATTGGTGGGGATGGGGTAGGCTTGGGGTGCAAGGGGTAGCAACCCTAACAACAAATTTCCCCACTTTGTTGCTGTGGAACAACTCTAACTGATGCGTTGAACAAATTTTTTGCAATGAATTTCCCTTCTTTTTGAGAATGAGCACTGTAAATAGTAAATGGAATGTGGTGGTGGGAGTGCGGGGCCCTCCCACCATGTCATTTTTTGGTCACATAGTAATGCTAACAGTAACGCAAATGCAAGAGCAAATGGTAATACACATGGTGATGCAAATGTAAATAGTAACACAAATGGTAAGAGAAACGCAAGTGAAAACATTAATGAAAACAGAAATGATAATGCCAATGGCAACGCAAATGCTAACGGCTACAGAAACGCAAATGTTAACGAAAACAGTAACATAAACGGTAATGACAACGGAAACGCAAATGGTAAGAAAAATGCAAATGGTAACACAAATGCAAACAGAAATGCAAACAGTTAAGGCAACGGTGCTGCAGAAGGAAACAGTAATGTAATTAACAACGGAAATGCAGCCGTAAATGCAAACGCTAACAGCAACAGAAACGCAAATGGTGATGAAGATGCAAACAGTAACAGTAATGCAACTGGAAATGCAAACAGTTACAGTAACAGCAACAATGATGCCAAAGCGAACAGTAATACAAACAGAAATGCAAATGCAAGCGCGTATGGAAACGCAAATGGTAACGCGCATGGTCACGGTAATGCAATTGGAAACGCAAATGCTAACAGTAACAGCAACAATGATGCCAAAGGAAATAGAAATGCAAATGCAAATAGAAGTGCGTACGGAAATGCAAATGGTAACAGTAATGCAAGCGCAAATGAAATGCAAAGGGTAACGCACATGATGGCGTAGACGGTAACGGTAACACAAATGGTTATGGAAACGCAGGTGGGAACACGAACTGTGACAGTAATGAAAGTACACACCCTTTTTTTTACCAACAACTGCATAGAGAAACACAGTGAATACAAAGAATGTATGCATAATAATGGGCCTTGGAGCAGAAAATGAGCACTTGGAATACTAAACTGCATATGTCTCAGGAACCGTACGACGTAGAAAAAAATTTAAAATTTCATATAAATTATGATTTTCCTGGCTAGTTTTGCACTTAGCCCCCTAATGGGGGGGTAAGCATTTTCCGACGAAAAGTCCGTATCGCAAAGCGTTTCTGAGATACAGGCCCTGAAAGGCGTGGCAGATGTCGTAATGTTAGTCTATGGGAAAAATCATCAAATTCTGAGTATTGTAATTTTGCATCCCTGTAATATTTTGTCACCAAACCACCAAAAGGCACATCTGTAGGATGTTGGCTTTCTTCCCTCCAAATTTCAGCCCAAAAGACCAACCCATTATTTTGCAGCAGGGTGGTAAAGAATTCCTGTTATTTTGGTGATAGTGTCGCAAAGTAGTGTCGCAAATCATGACACTTTCGCAAAACAAAATCACAAAAGTGTTGAATGTGCAACACTACTTTGTGACACTACAGTTTACAAAATTTCCAAAAAGACGTATTTCTGGGGTGTTTAACCCCAAAAAAAGGACATGGCTTGCATCCTCAGGGCTCGACTAGGTGAACACAGAAATAATTGTGTCTCTAGAAGGTCCCACATTTAAATGCCAAGCATTTCTGTGACCACTAACTGATAAAAAATGGCTGACTCATGACACTACAGGGGTCATTTGGGACATTAAAAACTGCATTTGTGACACTGTCGAACGTTTTGTTAACTTTTCCCATTGACTATAATGGGAAACTTGTTTTTTTAATAACTTTTGAACCGTTTAATATTTTTTCACAAAATATTTGAAAGGCACATTGGGGACCCTGGCCGCATGTTTTCTGAAGGTTTCAGACTGGTCACGCAAACCATGCGACCTGTAGGTGCGAGCAAAGAATGCACAAAAAGTGTAAATGCGACACGGAACGGCGCTTTATACTTCCACAACCATAATGTATGCATTTTTGGTGCTCTGTAGCTCCCCAACTCTACATCCAACTGTAACAAAACTTGGCAGGTCCAGAGATATATGGTACCAAATCGTGCATTCCAAATTTCAGGCAAATCTGTCATACGGTGGCAAAGTTATTAACCTGATAAATTTCACACTTTAACTTTAAATGGGGTTTCAATCCCTAACTATAGTGGCACTACCATGCAACTATAATATATATGTATATATATATATATATATACTGGGGCAGTGGCGCCACTATAGTGAGGGTTCAGCGGTCACTTACATACTAAAGTCAAAAGTTTGGGCGTTAATAACTTTGGACCCGTTCAATGGATTTGCCTGAAATTTGGAATGTGCAGTGAGGCATGGTATATCTCTTGATTTGCCAAATTGTGTTTCGGTCGGATTTATGGTGTTTGCATACGAGAATGCTGAAAAATGCAAAATTATCCATTTTTGGAGGCAGCTTTTGGGATTTTGGACGTGGCCCTGCACGGCCATTGAGTGGTGTGCTGCTCTGTGAAATGGCTTGTTTGAAAGAGCTTTGGTGGCTGAACATGCCGCTTTTCGTTTTGTGAAACAATATTAAGGCATTCAAAAGTTATGCCACTTTTAATTCCCATTCTAAGTCAATGGGAAAATTTATATGTATGTTTTACGAACAAAGAATGGGGTTCTGGCCATCTGGTCCCACCTGGTGATCAAAGAATTTGCAGCTTCGTGGTTCAAGAATCTTTGTCCCTGAGGATTTTTAAAATGTTTTGATCGTAAGGTCCACCATCTTGTTTTCAATTTTCTGACCGGAAAAACACAAATATCTTGGCTCAGGAGTCACTTCTGAAGTAAAACTTGGATGGGTTTTACTCAGGGGACCCCGCTCTATCGAGCCATGGCTTTGGTTGCATCCAAATTGGTCTAAAATAGAGTTCTGAGCTTTTGAAATCTTTGTTCAAGGCTCGCTAACGATCTTTGATCGTGAGCCTGCAAATTCTTTGATTGAGAGATTCTTTGATCACGATTGTACATCGTGAGCGAGGGACGAGATGGCCAGATTTGATTTTTTTCAGCTCAGGGGTGCCCTACAAACTTAAATGATGCAGAGTTTTGCTCAGGGGGCTTCGTTCTGCCCCATCTGAATAACAATAATAGTGTATTAAATATCTCTGATAGTCTAGTGGCTCCCCATCGTAATAAATAATATTATCATGTGTAATGTCATGGTAGTCTAGTGCCCCCCATGTGTATTTTTTTCATCCCTGGTAGTCTAGTGGCCCCCCCCGAGCTGTATAAAATTATTATTACTGTTAATATCCCTGGTAGTCTAGTGGCCCCTCATCTGTATGAAATAATATCCGTTGTCATTGTACATATCCCTGGTAGTCTAGTGGCCCCACCCTCCATCATAATAAAACAAATCATCATTTTGTATTTCCTGGTAGTCTGGTTCAAAAGTTATTCAGAAAAGACTGTCCTCCATTATAGTCTATGGGAAAAAGTTAAAATATTCGAAAGTGTCGCAAATCCAGTTTATACTGTCACAAATGATCCTTTTACTTTCATGATTCAGCCATTTTTTTTTTCAGTTGGTGGTCAGAGAAATGCTTAGCATTTAAATTTGGGACCCTCTGGGAACACAATTCTTGCTGTGTTCACCTAGTCGAGCCCTGCGGATGCTAGCCATGTCTTTTTTTGGGGGTAAAACACCCCAGAAATATGTTTTTTGGATTTTTGTAAAAAGTAGTGTCGCAAAGTACTTTTGCATATGCAACACTTTTGTGATTTTATTTGCGAAAGTGTCGTGATTTGCGAAAGTACTTTGTGACTACATGCCCAAAACAATAGGGAATCTTTGCCACCCTGCTGCAAAAGAACGGTTTGGTCTTTTGAGCTGCAATTTGGAGGGAACAAAGCCAAGATCCCACAGATGTACATTTTGGTGGCAAAATATTACTGGGTTGCAAAGTTACAGCACTCCAAAGTTGATGATGTTTCCCTTGGATAACATTATGGCATCCAGATACCTTTCGGGGCCCATATCTCAAAAATGGTTCAAGACACAGACTTCTCATTGGAAAAATGCTTAGTTCCCCATTAGGAGGCTAAGTACAAAACTAGCCTGGAAAGTCATAAATAATATGAGATTTTAATTTTTTTCTACGTCGGACGGTTCCTGAGATATAAGCAATTTAGTATTCCTAGTGGTCATTTTCTGGTACGAGGGCCATTATTATGGCCACATTCTTTCTATTCACTGTGCTTCTGAATGCACCTTTTTGGGACAAAAGGCAAGTGCATTTATGTTGATGTTACTGTTAGCGTTTGCTTTTACATTTCCACTTGTGCTTCCATTACCATTTGCATTACTGTTACCGTTTGCATCAAAATGTGTGTTACTGTTTGTGCTTGCATTTGCATTACTGTTTGCATTACTGTTTCCTTTTGTGTCACCCTATTCATTACTGTTTTCATTTGCGTTGCTGTTACCATTTGCATTTGTGCTTGCATTTGCGTAACTATAACCATTTCCATTTTCGTTATCATTTGCATTTGTGTTTCCGTTACTGTTACCATTAGCGTTTGCTCTTCCATTTACATTACTGTTTGCGTAACCATTTCCTTTTGTGTCACCATTAGCATTACTATTTTGAATTTCTACTTGTGTTTCCATTGCCATTTGCGTTTAGGTTTAAGTCACCATTACCGTTTTCGTCAGCTGTTTTGTTTACATTACCATTTCTGTTTGTGCATGCTTTTACCTGTTTGTGTTTGTATTTCATATAGTCACTATTACTGTTAGCGTTTGTGTTTGCACTGTGGTTTCCTTTTGCGTTACTGTTTCCTTTTGCGTCACCGTTACCATTAGCATTACTATTATTGTTGCATTTGCACTTGCATTTCCTTTGCCATTTCCATTTCTGCTAACGTTTACATCACCATTACTGTTATCGTTTCTGTTTACGTTAATGTTACCATTTATGTTTGCGTTTGCTTTTGCACTTGTGTTTACATCACCATTAACATTTGTCTTCCTGTTTACGCTTGTGTCACCATTACTGTTAGCATTTGAGTTTCTGCTTGCTTTACCATTTGCTTTTGCGCTTCCTTTATCATTAACATTTACTTTTTCATTATTGTTTACGTTTACATTTCTGCTTGCATTTTTCTTCCCGTTTGTGTTATTGTTTCTGTTTGTGTCACCGTTGGCATTACTGTTTGTGTTTGCACTTAAATGTCACATTCTTTGTGTGATTATAACTTTACAACTGTTGAACGGATTAGTGTGACATTTGCAGTACTTAGTCTACTATGATACTTCAGTGCATTTACCAATTTTCATTTGACATCTGCATAAGTATTTTGCACAATGAAGCTCCAGAAATGTATTTTTTGGCACTCATATGCAGTTTTACGCTTGTGCTGCTCTGAAACCGTTGAAGAGATTTGGATAAGTTTTGGTATACATGGGGTGGAATGGTACTTCTATTTATTAACCAATTTCTATTTCACTGGTACATATGGTTTTTGCACAGTGAAGTGCAAAAAATACAGTTCTTACTATTTTTTTGCACTCACTTGTGCAACGTGTAGCGCATGCACTCTGTGGTTTATTGGTCTGCAACTTGGCATGTAGAATGCCTTTTGTTCAAGGAACATGCTCGTTTTTTGTTTGGTGAAACAATGTTGTTCTGTTCCAGAGTTATTGCCGTTAGAAGTTGGAAACCCTCACAGTTAAAGATTTGTCAGCTGCCAGGCCTGCAGTATTAGCATGTTTTCGGCCATGAGTTCTGCCATTTTGTGGTGGAAGACTTCTTAAAGGTGCACACACTTTAAAATTGAATATTTATTGAATGGTTTGGTCTTTCAATATGAGATTCTGAGGGTGTTGAGTGGATGTCCTGGAGATATGAATTATGCTGTTTACACGTTGGGAAACTAATTCACTGTAGAGATACTGCGTGACACAAGTAACATTTTGCTCAGAGCGTTATGCATGGTGCTAGTGGCTTGAAATTTATTGAGTAGGTAGCCCTAGTGGTACGTAGGTTTCTTTCAGTGGTTTGGTACACATCAGCCTTTGTGCTGTTATTTCAGAAACGAAGCGAGATACAGGCTTTTTGCTACTGTTGGCTTACATCACCTTTGTGCCATTATCTCAGAAATGAAGCGAGATACAAACTTTTCGCTACTGTTGGCTGAGGTCACCTTTGTGCTGTTATCTTGGAAACAACGCGAGATACAGACATTTTGCTACTGTTGGCTCAAATCACCTTTGCATTGTTATCTCGAAAACGAAGTGAGATGCAGACTTCGCTACTGTTGACTCACATCGCCTTTGTGCCATTATCTTGGAAATAAAGCAAGATACAGACTTTTTGCTACTGTTGACTCAGATCACCTTTGTGCTGTTATCTCAGAAACGAAGCGAGATACAGACTTTTCACTACTGTTGGATCACATCACCTTTTGCTGTTATCTCAGGAATGAAGCGAGATACAGTTTTTGCTACTGTTGCCTTACATCAGCTTGCTGTTATTGTTTCCGTTTGCGTTTCCCTCACCGTTTCTGTTACAGTTTGCACTTGCATTTCTGTTACAATTTGTGTTTCTGTTTATGTTTGCGTTACTGTTACCATGACTGTTAGCATTTGCGGTTACATTACCGTTACCATTATCATTGAGTTTCACATTTTCATTTGTGTCACTGTTACCATTACCATTTGTGTTTGTGATAACAGTTGCATTACCATGTGTGTTTGCATTTCCATTTGCATTACTGTAACAGTCACCACTTGCATTTGCATTAACATTTATGTTGCTATAACAGTTACCATTAGCATTTGCGTTTCACTCACTGTTACCTTTACTGTTAGTGTTACCATTACTGTTACCATTACTGTCATGGCTGTAATGCAGACTTGGGCAGGATGGTGGGCCCGTGCTTCCACCACCACATTCCATTCACTATTTATATTGCACATTCTCAAAAAGAAGGGAAATTCATGGCACAAAACTCCATTTAATGCATCAGTTAGGGTCATTCCACAGCAACAAAAGTGAGGAAATTCAGTGTTAGGGTTACCACCCCTTACCCCCCATGCCCACTCTTCCCCCACCAACAGGCATTGGGGTGTGCATTGGGGTTGTCAGGCCTAACTCTCACCCCATTCTCCTATACTGCACCACCTAAGCTTCCTTACACATGGAATGGGGTGAGAGTTAGGGCTGATGACCCAAACACACATCCCAATGCCTGTTGGTGGGGGAAGGTTGAGCATGGGAGGCCAGGGGTGGTAACCCTACCACCGAATATCCTTGCTTGAAGAAGCCAGCAGAAGTAGGCCATTTGGCTATCAAATCTGCTTGTACTGCAGGGTCCACAGCTTGAATTAATGTCCCTGCCCTACTTTCCTGCTCCTCCCATCCTCCCTACCCATGGTCCTTACCTTCCCCAATGCCTATCCCAGCCTCTCCTAAAGCTGCCCACTGTTTCCAATGACATTACCTCTTTTGGCAGTGCATTCCAAGTGATCAACACCCTCTCTGTGAAGAAGTGCTTCCTGACCTCCCTCCTATACCTCCCACCCTCCAGCTTGAGACTGTGCCCCCTCATGTTATGGTTGCCACTAAGCTTAAAGAGACTCTCCTTATCAACCTTATTATCCTTTTCAAATACTTGAAGATCCCAATCATGTCCTCCCCTCTTGCTTTCCTGTCTTCCAGGGAGTGCATATTCAGTGCCCTCAACCTCTCCTCATATGCCTTACCCTGCAGATCTGCTGTCATCTTTGTAGCCCTCCTCTGGACCATCTCCAGCAAGTTAATGTCCTTTTTGAGGTGTGGGCACTAGTACTGAATACCATACTCTAGATGTGGCCTTAACAGTGAACAGTACAAGGGCAGTATAACCTCCTTGCTTCTACTACTGATCCCCCTAGATATACATCCCAGCATATATACCTTCTATGTTAAATCCCAAATTTTATACTTTAATAACTTTGCAACCATTCATCTGATTGGCATGAAGTTTAGCATGTGTGGTGTCATAACACAGATCTCTGGAAATTTTTGTTCCAGTTGGATTTGTGGTTGCAGAGCTGCAGAGCATCAAAAAGAGTGGAAAGTCCTCAAATTTTTCAAATTCTTTGCTTGTCTCTACAGCCCGAACAGTTTGTCTGTCTGGTCTGCAATTTTCAGGATATATGGAGACTGGGTCAGGGAAGTGCCCTTTGATGGTTTGGTGAAAAAAAAATGAATGTGTTCAAACGTTATTACACTTTAAAGTTTCCCATTATATCCTATGGGAAAAAATATATGCTCCATGCAACAGTGACACATTCATCTGTGACAGCACAGTTTACTGTCACATATGCCCTTTGTACTATTGTGCTGCCACCATCTATTTTCAGTTAGCGGAGGAGAAAAAATGTTATGGTTTGAAAACTTCTTCCCCTAGGTAAACATCAACTGTTGTGTTTACGTAAATGGGGTCCTAGAAAAAGCATCAATGCATCACAATTTTTAAAAAACACCCAGAAATATGTTTATTTTAATCTGGCCATTTGTACTGTCATAGTTTGTGACAGTACAAGCTCAAAACGTTCACAAATTTGGGAAAGTGTTGTACCATACTTTCACAATTTGCGACATACTTTCGCAATTTGCAACAGTACGATTCCCAAAAGCTATTACACGGTTTGAACTTTTGGACTACAATTTGCTGGGTGGCAAGCTATTGCATCACAGATGTGCCTTTTGGTAGTTTGGTGAAAAAAAAAGATTTACATCAGTTCCATAGTTACAGTATCCTGAAGTTGTGAATTTTTCCCATAGGATAACATTGTGGCATCCACCAAAACCACAGTGTCTTTTCTGCCTGACTACCACTACGTGGTTTGGTCTTTTTGGCTGAGACTTGCAGGGTGGGAAGCCCTTGCACCACAGATGTGCCTTTTGCTGGTTTGATGCAAAATTTTACAGTGGTTCCAGAGTTACAGCACTTCGAAGCTGAGATTTTCCCATAGGATAACATCATGGCAACTGCGGTGCCTTTCAGTGCCTATATCAGGAAAATGGTTTGAGATATGGATTTTCTGCTAAGCGCAGCTTGTACTAAGCATGCATGGAGGTGACTAGGTCATGAATACAACTGCAAAATAATTTTTTTCCACAGTTTCTATGGTTACTGAGATATTGCCAAATAAGCATTACAAGGGTTACTTGGAATGCCTTTAGACCTCTGTTATGTGTCTGTACTTGTGGGTAGGTGGTAGCACATGGCCCAGTGGGCGTGCACTCCCACCTATGTATGCCATTTATGCTAGACTGGGAGTACTGGGTCCTCCTACACTATATCTCTACACTCATGGGTGGGTGTGAGTGTGGCTTAGCGGGCCTGTGCTCCCACCCATGGATACCATCTTGCAATACTGAGAGCACAGAGCCCTTCTGTACTATGCCTCTACATTATACCTCTACACTGATGGGTGTGTGGGAGCGCAGGACCCAGAGGGACCATGCTCCCACCTATGGATACCATATGAGTAACATTTCAAGTTCTCAAAAAGAAGGGAAAGTCATTGCAAAAAACTCAGTTAATGCACCAGTTAGGGTTGATTCCACACCAACAAAAGTCTGGAAATTCGATGTTAGGGTTACCAACCCTACCCCCCACACCTCCCCACCATCCACAAACCAACAGGTGCCAGGGTGTGCATGGAATGGGGTGAGAGTTAGGGATGATGACCTGTAGGCACATCCTGGCACCTGTTGGTCTGTGGATGGTTAGAAGGTGTAGGGTTGGTAACCCTAACATCGAATTTCCAGACTTTTGTTGGTGTGGAATCAACCCTAACTGTTGCATTAACAGACTTTTTTGCAAAGAATATATATATATATATATATATATACATACACACACACACACACGCGCGCGCGCACACACACACACACACACACACACACACACCGTGATATTTAGGGATGAGTAGGCAGTTTAATGTTAACCCCCAATTGTTGCACACTTTTGCAACTGTTAAACAGATTTGCATGAATGTTTGCAAGCACAGTTTTGTGGGGTAGGTCTCTTGACATTTCAAGTTGTGTTCTAGTTGGATGTGCAGATTCCATGATCCAGATAGTGAAAAAAGTGATTTTTTCGGGGGTGGGGGGTTGCTGTTTTTTTCATCAGCTCTTAGCACCCAGACAGTTTGGAATTTTGGTTTGAAAATTTCAGGATAGAAAGAGCCTGGTCCACAGATGTGCCTTTTGCAGGTTTGGTGAAACAATATTAATCTGTTCTAAAGTTATAACATTTAAACATTTTGGGTTCTGGGCATGCTCAATAAGCACTTCAAAATAGTTGTATGAAATTAAAAAGGATTCCTTTTTCATATAGGGACAATCCTTTTTCATGAGGAAAAAAATCCTTTTTCATTTGCTGCTATCTTGTTGTCCATTTTTTTCTTTAAAAAAAAAAGTCAAAACCCACAAAAATTACATCTTGTAGAGACCAAGACATCTATCTTGCTCCTTGGGACTCCATTAGATGTATTCTGTAGTTAACTGTTGGGGAAATGACCCAGAAATGTGTTTTTTTAAAACATTTTAAATCCTTTTTTGTGACTCACTTCTGCTTTTTTTTGTTTGGACTTAGTACGCAAATTTTCATATAAATGAAAATATCATATGAAAATTTGTGTTCATGCGAAAATTTTTGTATGCTGTTTTTGTTCATACAGAATTTTCATATGATATTTTCATTCGTACGAAAATGTTTGTACAAAGTCCAAATGAAAATGACCGTCCCGGTGGCACTGAGGGTTGAGGCATTGGATGCCACACCTCACACCACTCCAGTGACCTGGGTTTGGGAACAGATTCAAGTCACCGGGGGTCATCTGAGGAGGAGAGGATCAAGTGTCCAGTGGACTGCTCTCATCTCCTGGGGTGGGATCCTGGAGACATATCGCACAGTAGTGGCCTCTGGTGGAGGTCGGAGGCACTGCAAGAGCAAAGCCATAGAAGGGGTGGGACGTGGCAGACGTCAGCATCACATGTGGGCAGACATCATTGCACATCCATGTCCAAAGGAAACCTTACTAGAAATACCCCCTGATCATGAAGGATGATGTCTCTGATGGGGTCCTGCCTGCTGCCCCCAAACAATGCCCATCTCAAGGGGTAGGGACTCAAGGATGATGTGGCCTCTCTCTCTCTGTCCTCCCCAAGGAGGTGGCTCCTCTGTGGGGGGCAAGCCACGGTCCTTCCTGCTTTGGCCAAGATTGCTGCAGAGTCTGGTGCATCAAAAGAGCATGAGATCCCGTGTAATAGGGCTGATCCGGGGGAAAGCTCCCTGTCGCTACTCAGCGAGATAAAGAAAGTAAAAAAAAGGTCCAAATGAAAATATTATACAAAATGTATATTGATGTACATCATATTGATATACATAAAGATACATGTAAATACACAGAATTTGCACTGCTCACCCAGTCAGAATTCCAGACTGATACCGGTATAAAAAGAGGGTGCACTTTACCAGGACATCTCATAGAAGAAAGCACTTTCTGAACTCAGAAAAATGGTCAGCTCTCCAAACTTACTTCCAGTACTATTTATTTCATGTGCAAACACAGCTCATCGCAGCATTTTAAGCAGCATGTGGCAAATAACAGCAGAAGTAAACAATCGTAGGATAATCCATAATAGTCTATAGAAACAGGTCTATAGGAGTCTATGCAATGGTAGCAAAACACTTATTTAGCCCGCTGACTCAACCGTGGAAAAACTGGAACCCCAAACGCTAACACAAAACAATTTACGTTTCAGTGTAATGACCTACGCCTTCATCAGAACATTGTGTTCTGATGAAGGCGTAGGTCATTACTCTGAAACGCTGAGTGCTGACCATTTTTCTGAGTTCAGAAAGTGCTTTCTTCTTATTCATAAAGATACATGTCTGTTCCTGTGACATTATTGAAAATGAATTTCCGATGATACATAGATACATAGACAGTGTCAGCAGATAAGGGCCTATGGCCCACCCAGTCTGCCCATTTGAGTTTGTAAGTTCAGTTTATGTTTTCCTAGAAGTCTGTTGCCCCTTACCCCTGACTTTCAGAATTCCTTTATGTCTGTTCCATGCATTCTTAAATCCTGTGATTGTTTCAGCCCCCACCACTTCCTCTGGCAGGGTGTTCCACTTGTCCACCACATGTTCTGTGAAGAAATTCTTCCTCACATTTCCTCTGAATTGTCCTCCCTCAAACTTCATCCCACGTCCTCTTAAAAAAAGATGTTTTTTTTTTTCTTCCTCCTCCTTGCTCCTCCAGCCAGCACTTCCTTCAGGCCCCTCAAGGACCTGCCCTGGACTGCCCACCATCCCCCCGACCTGCCACGACCCCAGATCGCAGCCCCCTGGAGTAGCCCGGTGTATCCCTATGCCGGGTGGGTCCCCCTCCTCCGAGAGGGAAGGCGTCGGCGGGGGGCAACCAGCGCACTGCAGCATCGGTTCCAGGTGCTGCTGGGGCGGGAGGCCATGGGGCCGTGACAGTAGCCAGGTGGCCCAGGAACCATCATCTGGCCAGCCGGAGAGCTGAACTTTCTGGTTTTCTCCCCGGAGAGTGACATCCATGACGTCATGGCAAGCGCCGACGTCTGTCACTCCCCCAGCTACTTGAGCCCTGACTTTCTGCTGTGCTCCTGGCCTCCGCCTAGGCCAGCAGGTGCCCGTCACATCCCCACCCTCCCCTGGAGAAGGCGAGCTGTCACGGATGCTCCAGCCATCTCCCCGGCCGCCTCCGATGACCCGAGTCCGCTCGACTCTGGCCGCCGCCGCAAGCGAAATCCACCGCTGCGCTGTCGAGCCGCTAAAATGATGGTTTTGAAACATGCATTGATATATTTTTATGTGTATTGATATAAATTGATAAACTACTGTAGCTAACCTAAGCAGATCCAAAGTTATACCATTCTGAAAGTAATTGCTTTAAGAACCAATAACACTGGAACCATTAGAGCTAGGGTCTTATTTTTTTTAAATGAAAGCTTGGAGTTTGCACTACCAGTTAATATATTGATGGGTATCAATATTCATAAATATATATTGATATATGTTTATCCCTGTGAAATTATTTTTAAATAGATTTCCCATGATGGTTACTACTGTAATTGTTTTACCTTGAACCCACTCTTGTGCAATGCTTGTCTCACCATACCCTGTTGTTTTCCCCTCAACTATTTGTTACCGAGTTCTGTTTTGTTTGTACCATTTGTTCTCTGTGCCCGTTTATATCTTTAATTTGTATTTTCTGACATGGAACCTTTGTAAATGAGTCCCTGACTCAAACGATTGTAATTCTGAGACTTAAATAAATAAAAAATGATGGTTAAAAATGTACAATACTACAGCTTTATGTATATTGATATATATCCATAAACTGGTGGGTAGTGCTGACTACAGTCTTTCATTAAAAAAAAAATTAAGTCCCTAGCCCAAGTGGTTCCAAAGTTGTATCTTTCTAAAAGTAATTACTTTAAGGCCTGATCACTCTGGAACCTTTAGGGACTGGGATTTATTTTTTTTAAATGAAAGCTTTTTTTTAAACCTTATTGTAACCTTTTGAAACATGGTGCAAGTTACAATAATCATGGGAAATGGATTACACATACAGTTCGGTTATTTCAAAGAACAGGGTAGGCTTGCAGGCTTCTTCAAGGCACTGTTACATACAAATATAGTTTGGAATACGCATGTACATAGCAACAACTGGTTTAATGAGAGTATCTCTGTGAATAGGCCCTTTCTCATTTCCACTTTTTCCCTTTTCTCCCAACTTGGTTCTCAAGATTACTTAATCTATTGTTTGATTTAGGTTACCCTCAGACATGCACCTCATGCTGCTTGTCATAGTTCAGCACACAATGCTCAATCAAAAGAAGCATTTCAGGGTTACCCTGTAATGAAAAGTAAAGGATTGGGCTATAGTGGGAACTATGGAGTACCAAGTGCTTGTTCGAAGGGGCCCATATCTGTTCATGTTTGGCCTGCTGTTCTGAAACTGTGTATTTGGTTTCGTGGGTTCTAATAGAGCATTACTGCACTGAGCTGTCATTGGAGGGGATGATTTGAGCCACTTTTGGGCCAGGACTTTTGTGTCTATTACTATTCCAAAAAGCCATAGTTGGTATTTGCAGTGTTTGTTATTCTGCTGCAGGACATGGATCAGTCCGATTAGTATTATTTGTATAGAGGGTTGATAGTTATGATGTAACACTTTAGTGAGTATGTGAAATACTTTCTTCCAGTAGGATAATGTGAGCGGACACTCCCAGGCCAGGTGGATGAAGGATCTCTCCTTCACTTTACATCTTAGACAATGATCCGACTATGTTGGGTCAATATTGTGGACCAATATTGAAGTGAAGTACTGTATACTTTGTCAAGTATATTAAATTGCATTTTCTGCAATCTATTGTTCCCTGAACAGTATACCAGAGCCCAGGTAGTTTCCTGCCATGTTTCCTCATAGATCTGCTGGTCTTCTGCCCATTTAGCCTTTAAGTTTGACATGGGGTAGGGGGAGGTTGTTGGTTAACAGTGTGTAAAATTTTTTCAGAGGGTGGAAGTTTTGATTTTTTGTAGTCATGACTTCTTCTAGAGGAGAAAGCATGGGGTCTTGCAAAGTTCCTTGGACTTGTAGCACTTTGTGTTTAACTTGTAAGTATGTGAAAAAGTCTTTGGGATTGAGAGAAAAGTTAGAAGTTAGTTGTGGAAAACTAGCCCTTAGTCTCCCTTCATAGAGGTAATTTAAGACTGTGAGGCCTTTATCTCCCCATCTGAGCAGTGTACTCACTATTTGCCTTGGAGGGGGAGACAGTCTCTATAGTCCTTGTCAGATATCTGCCCCTGGTGATAGTCCTCTGCCATGATGTATTATGGAATGGGCTGTGAGTCAGGCTCTGGCCATTGTCCTGTGAAAAGGGTTTATTATGTGTTTCGTGACTCCACTGCTTAAAGCTGGAGCCAAGGTATGAGAATAAAGGGAACCAATGAATTCATTGGCTTCCAGATTTACCCAGGTTGGTTGAAGCTCTAATGGTTTAATCATGTCTATGGGGAAGGAGAGTTGGGCTGCAAAGCAATAACATTTGAAGTTAGGCAGACCTTGGCCTCCTTCCTTCTTAAAATGAAAGCTCGAAGTTAGCACTATGAGTCAATATCAATGCATATCCATAAAAATATATCAACATACATTTGTCCCCACAACATTATTTTAATTAAATTTCCCACGATGGCTTACAAATGTTTATCAATATATCTTTATATATAATGATACATAACAATATACTGACTCATAGGGCCTACTCCATACTTTTATTTACAAAAAATGAAGTTCTTAGCCCCAATGATTCCACAGCTATATATTAATAAAGATAATTATTACAAAAATGGATAACTCTGGATCTATTAAGGCTAGGTACTTAATTTATTTTAAAAGAGAGCTTGGAGTCAGCACTATGAGTCAATATATAGATGTATATCAGTATTTCTATTTATTTATTTAAAATTTGCTACCAACTCCAAGAGCATCAAATGCCCATTTTCATGGAGGACACAGACGAATAACAAATAAATTACATACACAAAATTCTCACATTAGATACATATATGCAAAAAACAAACAAAAAACAAAGAATATATAAAGAATATATACACAACAAAACTCCATCAAAACAATGACACTGATTTATTTTATTTATTTATTTCAATCTAGGATTACAATATCTTTGAGCCGAGGCTCTTTTACAAAGGTTCCATATCAGCGTATGCAACAGTCATCATTTTAAGTTACAAACATATAGTCATTGACTTACAGACATGTAATAACCAGTACAAAGACTTGAGCTATGATCAAGACAAGGGAAGGAGGAGGGGTGGGGGGAGGTGGGTAGGGAGATCAAGGGGAAGGATATGCAGAGTAGGGGGGAGTATGGGAGGTGGTTGGGGTGGGGGCAGGAGTGGAGATACGGGGGAGGTGGGTGAGGGTGGGAGACAGTGCAGCCAAGGGGCCTTGTCAAGGGAATATGACAGGTAAGGTGCTAGGGGTGCAAAGACTGATTGTAAGTGCTGGGTGCTGGGGCATGTGCAGCTGGAACGGTGGAAATGCTAAGATGGGCAATCACAGGATGCAAGCAGTGAGAGGTGCAGCTTGGACTTGAAGAGGCCGAATGTTGGAGTGGTTGCTATGTCGCTGCCAAGAGAGTTGAGCCATTGGATGCTCGATAGGTGAATGATCTTTGTCCATGGGTCGTGCAACATCGTGGGATATGTAGTAGAGGGGAATTCATCTCCTTGTAGTGACGTTCCTATGTCTAGGCTTAAGGAGGGCACAGACCCCAGGTGGAGCAAGCCCCATTATAATTTGCTTGGCCATGATGCAGGTTTGGTATTTTATGCATTTGTCCAGTTGAAGCCATCCAGACTGGGAATAAAGGTCACATGTGTGGGTACGGCAATGTGAGCCAGTGATGAGATGACAGGCCTTATTCAGGGAGGTCATGATATGTTTGAGAGCAGTGGTAGTTGCAGACCCATATATGATAAGGCCATAGTCTATGATGCTGATGATGGAGCTTTGGATGGCCACTGACAGTGCTTCTGGAGTTAGGTGTTTCCTGTGCTGGAATAATATTCCTAACCTCACATTGGCAGACTTTGCAACATTGCTGATATGGACAGCGTATGAGAGGTGGGGATCAAGGGTGATGCCGAGGTACTTGAACGATTGTGTTTGCTCTAGGATGGCTCCTTGTTCAGTTGCAATGGAGAGGTGGAGTTGTTTGTTTTTGTTGTGGGAGCTGCAGAAAACCATAGACTTGTTTTTTTTTTCGATTGAGAAGCAGTTTATGATTTAGGAACCAGGATTCAATGGAGAAGAAGGCCCGCTGAAGTTTATTTCGTAATTGGATTGGATCAGTGTCTGAGGTGAAGATCACAGCATCGTCAGCGTAGAGAATTATTTGTTCTGGGCAGCTGTCCTGTAGTGAGTTTAAGAATAGGCTGAAGAGGAGGGGTCCCAGAATGGAGCCATGGGGGACTCCCAAGTGGGCCAGTCTAGGGTCCGAGAGTGTATCAGCGATTCTTACTGTTTGGGACCGTTCTTCAAAGTACCTCTTAAACCAGATAATGGAGTCGGTTGACAGCCCAGTGTTCTGAAGCTGGACAAGCAGGAGGCGGTGATTGATGGTGTCAAAGGCTTTAGTTAAGTCAATGTAGATTAAGCCTAGTAGTTCACCAGAGTCAAGTGCATTGTGGATTGTGCCAGTGACTGAGACATATGAATGCAGTACTTCTTTAAATCCACTTTATAGGTATGGTAGGAATTCAAGTAATTCAATGTGGATGGTAGTAAGTTGCAGTCTTTTAATAACACTTTGTAAACAAATGAACATCGAGCTGAGGATAACCTATAAAAAGATCATTTAAATCAAAATGTTGATATAGAACGGGTTGAATATTTAGAACTTCCCATCATGATCAAATCCTTAAAAACAACTGTACCTTACCATTCAGAAATCTTCAAAAAGAAATTAACACAAAAACAAAGGTAATCAAATGAATACCAGTTACATGAAGAATATAATAAACAATGATGTGTTATCCTAGGACTACCCAACACAAAACTGCATGCATTATGATAGACCTAACTCTTTATAAGAACGTCTCTACTGCAAACAAATATACTGGTAATCCATAATCAATAATAGAGGGAATCAATAATTGCACTAGCACTTTTTTTGAATTAAACGAGAGACAATTGCTTATTCTATAAAGTAAGCCTAATCTTAAATTAACAGTCTTAACAAAAAAATCAGTATGAGAACTGTATGACAATAAGCTATCCCAATAAAAACCCAAATATTCAAAACAATCTACCCTCTCACTTTCCACATTATTTGCATCCTTCATTTTCAGACAATTAGGGATAACAGTTAACTTATTCCTATTTCCAAAAAAACACAAGTTTAGTCATAGACACATTTAATAATACACCATTATCATACAACCACCTATTACCTGACAGAAACTCACTCTGTAAATCTAAAATTAAGTTTTCACAGTTATACCCACTATTACACACAACAATATCATCCGCATAAAGTAAAATCTTTGAAGATGAGGTAACAGATGGTAAGTAAATCATTAACTAAAATACTAAATAACAAAGGTCCTAAAATAGAGCCCTGTGGAACCCCTGCATCAGTTCCCATTAGTGGAGACATTACACCATCTAAAATTGCATGTTGCATTCTACCATACAAATATCTCTTAAAGCAAGATATAACCCCCATCTTACAACCAATGTTCCTGAGTTTGGAGAGAAGACCCTGATGCACCATATCAAAAGCTTTGGATTAATCCAAAACACAGCAGCAGCAGTAGCAGCAGTAGTCTCACTCCTGCCCAAAGCCTCATGGAGAAATGCAATCAATTCTATCAAAGCTGTTAAAGTACTACAGGTACTGCATGTTCTTTTTTAAATCTATGTTGTACTGGAGCTAGCAAACCATGCAGCTCTAGGTAGCCCAATAGTTGATCAGAGACCGCTTTCTCCAAGACTTTGGAAAGTGGGGAGAATAAGGAGGCAGGCCTATCATTTTTAACTAAAGACCTGTCACCCCCCCCTAAAAATAGTCACCATATTCACCTGCCTCCATAACTCAGGGAACACCCCAAATTTCAAAGAAAAATTAAATAAAATTTTCAAAGGTACAACCATTAAATCCCTTACACAAGCAAACAATTTTAACTTAATTCCATCCTCACCAATTCTTGTCCTAGTATTCATGTGTTGTAAATATCCATACACATCATCATTAGTTAATTCCCTAAAATGAAATACTCCATTTACATCCCTCTTTACTGTTGTAGCTTCTTTTAAAAAAATTCCTGGAGACACACTACTGAATATATTACAAAACACATTGTTTAATTATGTGACATGTTGCTTTTTGGGGCAAGGAAGCCAAGGAGAGAATACTGGCTAAAGGGGATCAAGCTGGGGGGCATTGAGGAGGAAAAGGTCCTAGGGGTACTGATAACAGCAAGCATGAACAATACTGCCCAATGCAGGAGGGTGACGGTGATGGCAAACAGGATGCTAGGGTGCATAACACACGGATTCACGTCCAGGCACAGGGAGGTGATTTTGTCCCTCTACAGGGCACTGGTTTTGCCTCACTTGGAGTACTATGTGCAGTTCTGGAGGAAATACCTGAGCCGTGATGTCAAACTGCTGGAAGGAGTGCAGTGAAGGGCAACAAGGATCATTCAAGGGATGAAGGGAATGGATTAAGAGATGAGGCTAAAGGAACTTAATATGTGCACACTGGAAGAGAGGCGGGAGACGGGGTCATGATCGAGACATTCGAGTACCTGAAGGGTGTCAACAAAGGGGGGTGGAGGGGGTGTTGAAACTAAGGAGCGGGAAGGAGACTAGGGAGCATGGGCTAAGAATGGGGGGGATTCAGGAGGGAGATGAGGAGGCATTACTTCACAGAGAGAGTAGTTTCAATGTGGAATGCACTACCAGAAGGGGTGATATCATGTAAAAATGTGGCTGGCTTTAAGAATGCTTGGGACAGGGTACAGGGGTGAGTAAGGGTGGGTGAGAAGGACAACAGTGGAAGGCTAAGGGGGTTGGGGGGGCAGCGGCTTGCTAGGGAGCTAGATGCACAATTGAGCAGACTTTGATAGACTGTCAGGTCTGTTCTACTGGCACCTTTGTATGTTCATATGTATGTATGACTATCTCCAAGGGTGTGTTAACTTCACCATCGGTGGTAGTCAGGCCATTCATTTTTGTTGTCTTTGTTTTCTTCAAAAGTTCATTCAATATCTTCCAGTTTTCCTTCATTCCATTACCATTTTCAGATTGTCTATTTAAATAAAATTCAGACTTGGTTTTCCAAACTGATTTGTTGCTTAGATTCCTAAATCTTTTATATTCATTTAGATTTTCCAACAATGTATCCGGTTTGTATTTTTTTCAAGCTTTCTCTCCTTTCTTGCATTGCATTTATTAAATCTGGTGTTATCCAGGCCTGATTTCTGTTTTTGACTCTAAATTTCTGCATCAGTACAACCTTGTCACATATCTTCATAAATTCAGTTGAAATAACATTTAACATAGTATCGATGTCAGGGATGGATTGCAAAAAGGACCAGTCAACACTAGCAATCATATTTCTAAATTTAGGAAGACATAAAATTGTGAAATTCCTGTAATGAAGAAAACTGGAGGTACATGGGTTTCTGTGATGATCTTGTAAAGAGTACTGGATTATGATCACTCAGAACATCTGCCAATCGTGTTGACTCAACTATTGTATCTGGCTTGGATGTTAAAATCCAGTCTAATAGCATTTCAGTTCCTGTTTTATAATTTGTATGTGTTGGTTCACTAATAACCTGAGTTAAACCTAACTTCTCAATTCTATCCCTAATTTCAGAATTTAAATTATCTCCCAAAGTGATATTAGCATCTCCCAGCAAGGTGATTTCTTTAGATTTACTTTTCAACCCCAAATAACCTACCAACAAGGATGGCCCATTATCTGAACAACCAGGAGGCAAATAGAAAGTTCCAATAAATAACTGCTTAACCTTACCCAATAGAAGTTTTACAGCTGAAAAAATCACGAGTAGAATCTGCATAATTATAAACATCCCGAGTAGCCATAATTCAAATGCTAACGTAGATTAACACCCCACCACCTTTTTTTCTAACTTGTCACTTCTAAATAGATTGTAATTTTTGAGCTCAACATCATTATGTGAATGCCTAATGGAAAACTAAGTTTCAGAAACTGTTGCAACATCAAAATTATTTAACTTTAGCCGGCCCTGTGGCATAGACAGCTAAAGCACCTAGTGCCTTACCTCTTACCATGCTGGTGATCCGGGGTTGGAAGTGAGCTTGGGTCACCAGAGGTTGGCTAGTGGGAGAGGATTGAACATCCAGAGTGACAGCTCTCCTCTTCCAGGGTGGGTAGGTTTGTTGGCTCTGCCCTTGGTTGCCCTGTGTGCAGACCTGGAGGTAGTGCCAGCAGCTAGAGTGGCACAGATGGGAGGGGCTGCGGTTACGCAACATGTGCACACCTCCATGCATACCCACTTGCAAGACACCACAGCAAGTGAACTGGGGAGAAAATTGAAAATGGCAGTAGCAGGCTCCATGAAATCTTGCCTGTCTGCCCTCACTCTGCACTGCCACTGGCTTCCAGACCCATGAATCTGGATGTTGGGTCTCCAGGCTGGAGGAGGACAGCCCTCCTCTTCTCAGCCCCGTCCTACCACAGAGGACAATCCGTGGAGGATATGGTGCTTGGTGAGTCAGAGAGGCAGTTGTCACATGAGGGAGACAGAGACAGCATGGAGCAGCTGCTTCTGGCACACCCTGGTTGAAAAATTTCTATGGAAGAAAAATTATTTAACTCAACCCAAGCAGCAAATTCACTGAGTTGTGGTATCAGACTTCATGTATTTACATGTACAATTTTAAGCGTACTTTTAACCCCATCTATTACAGACCCAGTATCATAAGTCTGTACAGTACCTGGGTTAGACAGAACATTGCATGTAGTAAAAATAGCTTGGCAGCAGACTGTACCAAGATGCTGCAAAAATGTATTTTCAAAGGCTAAATTGGCATACAAAAACTTTTAGTTAAACAGCAAAAATTTTCATAATTAAAATGCACACAGGACAGATGTAAAAAAGCCTCAACATTTTCGAGCTTTGCTCTTTCTCAAGAGGAATGTTCAGAAGTGCTGACTCCAGCCAGATGAGTGAATTAGTCCAGGTCAGGTTAATTGAAGTGGGCAGTATCGGGGGATGGAGGAGAGATAGAGAGCAAGGAAAGGGCCCATTCTCGAGGCAACAAAGTCATGCCTGAGAATGGTTACCAAGAGAAACAGCTACAAAAGACCAATATGGTTCTCTGAAAAGGTCATGGAGGCAGTGATGGCCTAAAAGAAGACCTTTATCAGGTAGAAAGGGAAGTGTGTGGGGGGGATGTAAAATCGTTGAGTACCAAGTAAGAACTGAAAGGGCCAAGCTGGCAGTCATGGATACAAAAACAGACACTGAGCTGTATATTGCAAGAGAGGGTCAAGGGTGGAGGAAAACTGTTTTTTTTACGTAAATAAGGAAAAAAAGAAAGCCGGGTGAGGCAAATGTTAGGCTAACAGAGGGAGCCAGGGTAATTGACAAGGACAAGCAGAAAACAACTGTTCTGAATGATTACATCTACACAGTATTCATTAGAAACACAGAAACATAGAATTTGGTGGCAGAGAAGGACCTCTTGGCCTAGCCAGTCTACCCATTTTTCCCTGCCTACATTATCATTGCAGACCTGACTTGATCTACCCTCTTACCTTTTCACTATGATTCCCTTGTGCCTTATCCTATGCATGCCTAAACCCCACTACTGTTTTTGCCCCACCACCTGTGCTAGAAGGCTGCTCCAGAAATCCACCACTCTTTCTGTGAAGAAGTACTTTCTCACATCTCTTTTGAATCTTTCCCCCTCCAGCTTCATAGCATGGCCGCTTGTTCTTGAGCACCTTTTTTTCTGAAAAAATACTTCCCTTCTTTACCTTCTTACCCCGCTGAGGTATTTAAAGGTCTCTACCATTTCCCCCTCTTCTCCTCTCCTCTCTTCCAGGGTATACATATTGAGGTCCTTTAGTCTCTCCTCATAGGGATTTTGATGCAGACCCTGCACCATTTTAGTTGCCCTCCTCCACTCCATGTTCTTCCATAGACATGATCTCCAGAACTAGACACAGTACTTTAGATGGGGTCTTACCAGAGATCTACAGAGAGGCAACACCACCTCCCTCTTTCTGCTGGTTGATGCCCCTCTACTGATACTATGGAGGACAGTGGTCCTTTGCCAGACAGTGGCATAAATGCTGCAGAAGAGGGGATTATGGAAATGAGGCAGCTAGTGAAAGGATCAGAAAAAGGCTAGCATCCCTTAAGATACAGTAGGTAAGGCCCGGGGGCTGTATGGAATATTTCTAAGTTTGTGCTGGGGGGATTAGTTGAATGGGCTGTTTTTTATTGATGGGTATATGTTGAGCATGACACCTAGGGAACTCCCCTACTCTTGGCAGAGGGTGCTGTTGGCTCCAGATGCAAAATGGAGGATCCAAAGGCTACAGTGGAGGAGGTAGTGCAGCAGGCTGAGGAATTGTTCTCCCTCCTGGCCAGCGAAACTTGGGATAACACTGAAGAAAAATAAATTGTTGGAGACAAAGAACAAAGTACAGAGGTAATGAACACAGAGAGCCAGGATAGTAAATTGGCTTCAGATGATTTGGATATGGAGACTTCACAGGCAGAGGTTCAGCCAGAACAGCAGATCATTGCTAAGAGAAATTCAATGGCAAAACAAATAGCTCAAGAGGAAGAAAAATATCAACAACAGAAATCAGATTTATAACATAAGGATACCAAAAGAAGAAGAACAGAACAGAGATCTGGAAACAAAGAGAAAAATATAAACAGAATGGTGCCAGAATATCTGGAGTAACTACGGGCAACCAAACTGCTTGGGAAAGATTGAAAGAAGCTTTTTGGGATGACTTCACAAATGGAACCGGTGACCGAATGGACACGGGAGACTGCACTCCAAAATGCTGGTTGGGTACAAGATAGTGCAGGTAAGTGGATTCCAGACCCGGATTTTGAATTTACAACTGGAGTTTCCCAATTTGAAAACAGTCAAGATGTTTTTATAAGATTCCCTAACAGTGGACAAAATGTTAATTCAAATACAAGAGATGCTGAGCGCCTCAAGGGCGCAAAGTGGCGCGACAGCAGCAGGGAGTGCAATGGAGAGTGAACAGCCACAAGCAGAATCGGGGCAGATAAATAAAGCAGAAATAAATATATATTCTCTTTGATGGGGAGTGGAAAAATGGAGGTGTGAAGAAAGACAAAAGTAATACACCACAGATGAGTGTGCAAGGCAACACAGATGTGAACGAAGAACAAATGCCACAGAGGACTGAAGGATTAGGAGAGCAGAGAGTGGAAAATTACAATAGGAATGTTGGGCAGCAATGCAGAAAAGACAAGTGACACACAAACTCCACCAGAACAGACATGAGACAATACAGGAGATAAAGAAAATATGCAAGGGCAGGAAGAATCACGTGAGGAAGAAGCACAACAGGAAAGGGCAGGGCTGAAGCCACGAAGACCACGACCCAGATTTTCTGATTTATTTGACAGAACTACAGCTTTACCTAGACAAAATGTAGTGCACATTAGGTATAAAGGGGGCCTAGAACCACAACAGGGTGCATGTGGGGAAGACATTTATAAAAGCACTACCAAGACCCTTGCCCTCTTCACTGACCATGTGCTGAGGAATATGAATGGAGGGAGGTTAACTGGTGCAATGTCTGTAGATCTGTCCAAGGCATCTGACCTTGTAAATCACAACATCCTGATAGCAAAACTTGATGCCCTTGATTTCTCCCCTGCCTCCACCATCTGGCTCACTAACTACCTCTCTGTTAGAACACATATGGTCTGCCTTGGTGGTGCCACCTTCCCCCTCTTGCCTATCTCTGTGGGTGTCCCCCAGGGATCTGTCATTGCCCCTTCCTTTTTTTCCTCTTCATTAACTCTCTCCTGTTGGAGGGTCTATCCTGTAAATCACTAATCTATGCCGATGACTTAATACTATACCAAACTGACCCCCTCATCGCTATCTGCCACTCTTACCGATGATTTCTGCGAGGCACATTGTTGGTTCTCCACCAACAAACTGTTGGTCAGTGCAGCCAGAACAAAGGCCATGCTTTTTGGTTCAAGGCCCAGACTTTCTGCCCTTGCCTTCTCACTGTCAAATCCCCAGATGGATCTCCCCTTGACACTGTTTCCACTTTCAAGTATCTGGGGGTAATTCTGGACCTGTCCCTAACCTACACTGACCACATTGCCTCACTGATCAGGCACATCAACCAGAAGATAGGGCTGTGCTATTGCCTGATCGACCACCTCTCGCCAGAAGCCCACCTTGCTATTGACTGTGACAACCTCCTCCTCCTTGGCTGTGGCTGCCTGTTGTACTCCCTCAACTCCATTACCAACCTGAGCCACCTGGATGCTACCTGCAATCTTATATGCCACCTTGCCCTCCATGCCCCTCTCCTCATTCACCACTGTTCTCTTTACCGTTCCCTTAACAGGCTCCCTCCATAAGTGCGGCACTCCTACCTGCTGGCCTGGACTGTTGCTGATACCTTTCACAATCCCTCCTACTCTCTACTATCCCTTCTTATGTGGTTCAGAACCTACTGCCATGATCTACGTCAGTCTTCCCACCTCCAACTATAACGTCCTAACATAACAATGAGGATGGTCCTAAGAGCCCTCTCTGAAGCTGGACCCTCACTATGGAATGACCTCCCCTCTTCCCTACATTCCCTGACCTCCCTCTAAATCTAAATTCCCTATTAAGAATTCATTTTCTGTCCTCCATGGCCTGCATCTGCCCACAGGCTGCTAGCACAGCTTCATCTCCCTTGCAGCCCACGCTGACGCTAGTGCTCTGCCCTCCTCTCCCACCCTGAATACTAATGTTATTTCTGTTGTTGAATGATGTAGCAACCTTACCCTGTTTACCTAACTGTTATATACCTTGTTTGCTCAATTGCTGATGTATCTGGTACTGTTTACCTTATATTTTCTCTGTTAGCTTGACCTACACAGGATTCCCTGTTATGTTCCCTGTATGATCCGCACTTTTCTGTCATTGTATTTTACACTGTTTGTGCCAGTTTCTGGCCTAGGCCATGTCTGAAAAAGGTCTTTGGATCAGTGCACCAACCCCGTTATCTAATGAATAAATGAATAAATAAATGAGTATTTACATTTCTTGCCAGCTGATGTGCATGCATTAATTCATATCTCTGGCAAGGACAATTTTGACATAAGTTTTAATACTTCACAAGAGCTAGAAAGATTTTGGCTAAAATATAATCAAGTTAAGTTTTCCCCACTATGGACGTCCCTCATGGTGATACCCCTGACAAAACCTACGGTCAAGAGGATAACAGTAATGTTTAGAACTGAAGGGGTAAATGTGGGGGGATATACACCACAGGTTACAAAAGAGATGTGATGTTCTGAGTGCCCCAGAACCAATAATTGATTCAGAGGACCGATTTTAAAATTGGTTATGGATGTCGCAAGGCGACTTGCGCCAAACCCAATGACGCAAGTCGAATCTTGTGACATGCATTACACCGGTTGGGATTCCAAAAGGTGGCATGTGCCATGATGTGGGCTGCCTGTACCCAAGGGGACTTCTGCCAGCTGTGGCTCCTATGGCATGGTGCAAGGGGGGGTTACGGCAGCATCTGTGCCCTATTCTGAAAAGGTGGCTGCCGTAACCCACTTATGCTATTCTTAGACACACTGCAGCACTGCAGGGTTAGACCAGCTGTTGGCTGGTCTGAGGGGCATCTGTCCTGGTGAAACAGCAGGTTCCCCCTTGAAGTGCCATAACCTACACACAGAAGTGCCCCATGGACCCCCATTACTGAGAAGCCCCCCCCCAGAAATACCTGGATGCTGCCTGCAGCACCTGGGTCCATTATTTGTGGTGCTACCCTTGTGCCTGTGCCACACTGCTGACCCCTATGGCCCCCAGGGGTTTGTGGGCTTGTTTCAGGGCTGGGGGGCTCAGGGGGGCTGTTTCCCATGGTCAGCAGCTTGTGGCACCCAAGTCCATTGTGCCAGTCCAGTGGTGCAACCCTGAAGCTTCCACAAGTTGAAGGGCATATGTGCCAGGGACACTGCCTGTTCTGGAATGTGGTGCAGGGTCCCCAGTGTAGTGGCAAATGTCACAACTCACAAACGCCAGCAAGTTGCAGCATTCATCTTAGAATCAGGCCCTGAATCTTTTTGGACTGGAGGGTGGAATTTCAAAGTAAAACTCCATCAAAATGAGTCAACTGTTCTTCATCTCCCAAACATTTTCTTTACTTGGGAAGGACAGGGGAGTTTGTTTCTATGCAGGCCAAGCAAAGGCCTGCTATAAATGTGGAGAAAGGACTCATCTGGCCAGTACATGTGATAAGCTACAGTGTGTGCTATCTGGGGAATATAATCATACTAGTACTGCATGTCAGAATGTTGCTAAATGTAGTCTTTGTGATACCCCAGGATATGTGTTTCAGAAGTGTACATGGGCAGCACATAATTGAAAGGACAGAGTAGATCTAGGTTCTCTGATAAAACAAGCTCAAAGGAAAACAGATACGGCACAGACAGAAGAAACCGGTAACACATCTACGTCAGCTGGCACAGACAAGAATGCTACAGGACCACAGAACCATGGAGGAGCTGAGAATTTACAAGAACAAATGGAAAAGGAAGGATAACAAGAAAGGGAAATACATACAGAGGACATAAACAACCCTAACAGTACACAGTAAGAGAAACCCCAAACAGAGGGAACAATCACAAACTTAAACTCTAGAAAGCAGGAAAAAATGACTATGCCCCCTTCCCTCCCCCAAGGAGTGGACAACACCAGTTACAAGGAGAAGTGCAAGACTTAAAATTACAGTATTAACATAGGTACCAATAGAAAATAGGTTTGAAACACTGGCAAAAAAGAAAAACTGGGGAGGGATGGACACAGATGAAACAGACTCAGATACAGCAATGTTGTAATTGCCTATAATTGAAAAAAAAGGATAGAAGAAAGAAAAAAGGAACAAAAACATCATGAAGGGAAAGACTGATAGGAACAGAATTATTGGAAACAACATTCCTTTCATCACACAAATAAATGGAGCAGATACAGTTAGCAACCCTAAATGTTTGTAGTATAAAGAATGGAGTGAAGAGAAATGCTGTATTTTCATTATTAGAACAAATGAAATTAGATATACTGTAATATTTCTACAGGAAACATGGATGTCAGATGCTTGCAATTTAAATCAAAACAAAAAAGCTGGATTAGGGATCTTCTTACTGGTCTTTTGGGTGTAGACAAGGCAGATGTGGTGGGGATACTATTTAATGGAACAAAGTTTACTTTACAGAAATTGATGAAATACCAAGGAGACTTTTGATTTTAGATGGAAAATTGGAAGGGCGGTCCTGTAGATTTACAAATGTGTATGCATCTCAGATCAAATCTGAAAGATTAGGTTTATTTGGTAAAGTGCAAGCTTTTTTAGTCACAGCTAAAAATATTTATTTGGGTGGGGACTTTAACTGCTCCTTAGATGTTGAGAGCAGGACCATGGAAGGAAAAAAGTATATTGTGATTCAAATGCTTTAAAAAATTGTATAGATACAGCAGGTCTACAAGATGCTTATAAAGTAAAATGGAAAAGACCAGGACAAACATACATCAGGGGCTCACCAGCAACTACAGTAGGATTGACTATATGTTTTTATCATCTAGAATTCAGGTAAAAGAAATAGGTATGGCACCAATAGAATTTTCCAACCATTTGATGGTAAAATTGGTGGTAAAGAAGCATCAGGATTACAATCATAGAAATATTAGATAGAGGTTAAACACAGAAGTGTGAACAGCTAATAAAGTACAAGAGGGAATTAGGCATTTATTAAGAGCAAGAAAATCATTATATTGTCTGTATGATACAGTTGAGGAATGCTGGGAGGACACAAAGAAAAATACAAAAATGGTTACAAAAGTATAGAGCAAGAGCTCAAAATAAAAAATTTTGAAATACTTAACCATTAGAAGGCAACTACTGCATATTTATTCCTTAGTTAATACAACATCAGAGGAGTTTTCTGCACAGATCCTCCAAAGTTTTGAAACCTAATGCAGAAGTATCAATATGATAGAGCAGCCACATTTATGATAGAAATGAATTATGAAATGGTAAAAACACCGACAGGGGATCCATGCGCTGCCAGCAAAACTAGAGTGGACACTGCAATCATAACTAAGTTAAAAGATACAGATGAGAAACCAAAAACTACACAAAAAGAATTAGGGAATATTATAAGTAACTACATGAACTCCTTAAATGAACAACAAGGTTGCAGAACCACTGATATCTTGACATATTTAGATCCAATCCAAATTAAGCTTAAGGACAAAAATAGAAGAAATTTAGAAAAAAAATGATTACAAGAGATGAAATTGAAGAGGTCATAAAAAGGCTTAGGAAACATTTATCAGCAGGATGGGATGGTTTATCAACAAAATTTTACCAACCTTTAAGGAAGAACTAGTAGATATGCTTCTTACAGTTTATCAAGAAATAACAGAGGGACAAAACATTGAGAACATTTTCTCTAAAGGCCTTTTAAGATGTCTTTATAAATCAGGGGATAAAACTTTACTCCAAAACTGGAGATCAATATGTTTGCTGAATACGGACTGGAAAATGTTAAGTAAAATATTACACAAAAGACTGCAACAGGACTTGGACACTATATTACATAAATCACAAACCTGTGTAGTGTCAGAAAAACAATACAGGAGAATCTATATATATAACAAGAGACTGCTATGAATACTGCAAAAAAAAATAAGATAGAGGGGTATATGATATCAGTAGATCAAAGTAAAGCCTTTGATAGGGTATCACATGAGTATTTATATAAAGTATTACAACATTATAACATACCACTTCAGGTGGTACATTGGATAAAAACATTATATGGAAAGGCAACAGTAGTATGTCAGTTGAGGGAGGCAAATAGTACTCCTATTCAGATTAACCTAGGAGTCAGACAGGGCTGCCCTGTAAGTCCCCTACTATATGTAATTTCTTTAGACCCTTGTATTAGGCACATTATGAATAATAATGAAATCAAATGCATACCATATCCACTGGGCACAGGACAGTTAAAAATATCAGCATATGCAAATGACATATATTTATTTTTAAAAACTGAAGATAGTATAAAGGTGACAATGAAGGAAGTGTCTACCTCTGCTCATATTTCAGGGGCTCAGCTCAATACCAATAAAAGCATAGGAATAACACTAGGCAAGATGGCACGAGATAAATACATAGCAGGAATACAGATGAAAAAAGAACCTATAAAAATACTTGGGATACTTATAGGAGAAGGGGATATGGCACAAAAAAAATGGACATTAGCCTTACTGAAATGTGAGTAGAAAATCACAACATGGAAAGGACGAAAATGGTCTAAACAGAAAAGAATGTTTACTGTATGGAAAAGCAATTTATCATTCCACTGTTATTATATGTTGGATGGATTTACCCATAACCTCTGAACCAGGAAATGAAGGTGTTGAGTACATTTTTTTTCAAATGCACTGGGGGAGTAGATTGAACTCCATTAAAAGAGAGTACACATATTTGCCAAGAAGAAAAGGAGGGGTGGGTATGATTAATTCAATTATTTTTGATACTATGTTTTGGATGGGAACAATAAGAATGGTCCTACAACATGAAGAGTCCATAGGGAAAGAATGGATACAAGGGATATTAAAATAATTCTTAGAGAGATGGCAGGAAGAACCTATTAAAATAACACTAAAGTTGCAGGTGACTGAATATCTCAAACCAATAGTAAAGACATTTTTATATGGAAAATAACTAAATCCCAAATCATGGCAAATACTAGACAGCAACTATATGACATACTCTTTAAGTAAAAAAGGCCTGAAAGAACCAGATTTTAAATTTTGTAAGTAAGTAAACAAAGTAAGTAAGTAAATCTTTATTTATATAGCTCCTTTGCAAAACCAAGGCGGTTTACAGTTAAAATACAACATACACAACATAAAATTGCACTAAAACATAGAAAGTACTTCAGTTTAACTTAAAATTCATATGGGAATGCTAGATTAAAAATAAATGTTTTAAACTCAAATTTAAATCTTTCAACGGTCAGGCATTCTCTTAACTGATGAGGTAGAGAGTTCCACAGGGTAGGGGCTGCAAAAGGGAAAGCACAGGCACCAGATGTTTTTAAACAAACCCTGGGACTCGCTATCAATCACTCGACAGCAGATCAGAGAGGATGGGGGGAAGTAGGGAGTCAGGAGATCTTGCAGGTAGCTGGGTCCCTGTCCATGTAGGGCTCTGAAGGTCAGCAAGCCACCTGTGCACCTGGCAAGCAGAAATGGGCAAGACAACTCATAAATCAGAGAATACCAGGTAGAATGTGGGATATTTTATAGTTATGCACATATGGTAGAATAAACGTGAGAAGGAATCTAAAACATAAAGCCATAGTATACAGAACCTGTCTCTATTATGAATGTCAAGCCCCAGAAGAAATGATGCAACATTTTATATTGGATTGTATATACAATAAACACTTGTGGCAGTTTTTAGCCACTAGATGGAGGTTACCATGGCTGCAAAAGTTGACTTATGAACAAATTGTACTAGGAGACTAGTCATTCAAAACTGTATGATGAAAGTTCCCTAGGGACCAGATATTAAAAAGGGTTGTGCCCTGGCGCGATATTCAAAAGGGAAAAGTGCGCGGCACAAATCCCGATGCACAGGTAGGAAGGGCGTGCCCATGCACAGCCTGATATTCAGCCCGGGATGTGCAGAGCCATGCATGCGCAACTCCTACCTGCACCAGCACAAAGTTGATCCAAAAAAAGGAACAACTGATGGCCACCCACAGGTGAGCTGCTGCTTTGCAGGCGCAACATAGCTGCCACCTGGGTGGTCACCGAGCCGACTGCACCTGGCAGCCCTCCCATGCCGATTGTGGGCATTTTGAACAAAAAAGACATCTGTCCAATATCAGATCTGTACCATACTACATATCTGAATGTGTAGTATGGTATCGACTGCATGCCCATTGGCTCATGTTAGAACCAATGGGCATACAGCTCCACCGATGGTGTCAGTCGGCGGGCTGTGGGGCAGGCGGTGGGGTGCTGCCGCCGACGGCTGACTGGAGGGGAGGCGGTGAGGCGGTGGGGCTCAGTGGGCGGTGGGGAGGGGCACCCAAGACCACCAGGGATATAGGAAATATTTATATTTTATACAGATGCCCGTGATCGGGCAGAGAGGTGGTCACTGGACCACCAGGGATATAGGACGTACTTCTATTTTTATACAGATGCCCGCGATCGGGCCGTGGAGCACATTGCAGGGGGTGTCGGTCCCTGACGGCTACTGCCTGGCAGGGCACCAGGCACAAGTTGTCGGGGATTGGCGCATCTGCATGCAAATGGGGACATAATGACATGCAAATGGCCCCATGTGCATCTTGCATACATTATGGCTCCATTTGTATATTAACTTTTGAATATCGCAGTTGCTGTGCATGGCACAATGGAACTTGCGCTAGCGCATCCCCATGCTCCACTCTGACCACTTGCGCTGGTGCAGTGCCACTGCGCCATGCACACTGTGGGTGGCGAGGGTGTGATATTCAATACTGCTGAGCCATGGTGCAGCTCCGTTGAATATCGCCCAGTCCACACCCCTACACAGACAAGTTGAGCTGTGCCCAAGCTTGCACCACAGCCTGGCGCAGTTTGAATATCTGGGCCTAGGTTTTTTTGCTTGTTTAAATTTTTATTTTACAGCAAGCTTGGAGCAGAAACATGCTACAACAGCAATGTATGACATACATAGCAGTAGGGAATTTATGTGAATTAGCATTTAAGGAAGTATATGAAAGAGATGTACAAAAACAAATTGTAGACAAAAAAAGTACAAAATATGTGGAAAGGATTACAGTGTTTAATTAAATGAAGTTATATCATATGAGAGTGAAAACAGAAAGAGAATTATGAATGCACAAATTAAGTATTTGTGGGGAATTTAGGGGAAAGGGGAATCTTATATGAATGAAGGGAGGTATCGGAAATGTATGAAGGAAGTAGAGAGGATACTAAGATATGATAAGAACAAAGGAGGACATTTCTGGAATTGAACTGGGTATGGTATTTGATTTGATTTGTATTTGGTTTTGGAATTAGTACTGAATTTTGTTTTAATAAAACACCCCTACTCTTACAGTAGGGAGAACCCCTGTCTGTCTGGCAGGCTGCAAAAATGGCAGAAGTGGGGGATGAGGGAGCAGGTGGAAGAGGTGAAGGAGCTTCTAGACCTGCTATTTCAGTTAAGACTGTTGTCACAGCTATAGTACATAGTGCTGAGACTATCTGTAAAAATACTGCTATGGATTCCAGTGCACCCTCCATCAAGGTACCTGACCACTGGCCACGTACTGTTGATTGTGCCCAGGTTGAACCCAATAATGAAATGGATGCCAAGATGCTAATGGATCCTGATACTGAGACTGTGCTGAGCTGTGAAGATGCAGAGCTGGCTAAGATATGCCATCAAGAAAATGTGATCTCTTACAGCTTCTGGTGGAAGAAGAACAGTGCCATAACAAAATGGCACCGGGAAAGCACTTGCAACTGGACAAGTCAGAAGATGTAACTGACATGCTGTCAGCTGGTGGTTTGACAGCTCTTGAAAAACTCCCGTACACTGCCTGCACAGAAGAAACAAAAGGAAGTGAACCATATGCTGGGGCTAAGATGTGGGCAGCAAAAGCCCACATAAGATTATGATGTGGCGTGGTTTGCTGAGAAAGCACTTCTGACTGCTGGCTGGGAGCATTTGGCCGATGGCTCAGGTTGGTTACTGGGATGTGCTCCTACAGCGGTGGACATTCAGGCAAATGCAGGCTGTGTGTGTCAGAATGAGTTTAGGGAGGCAGGAGGTTGTTAAGCAGTTTGCTCCAAACCTTGCTGCAAGGAACAGTCAGGTAGTTCTGAATGTGCTCGATGTGGACAGTAGTATCAATAATGCTAGTCTGGGGGCTGATACGACTATGAAGGAGCAGGCACCTGAGGGGATTAGAAAAGAGACTGAGCAGCTGTTGCTGGAATGTGCTATGGGACTGGTGAAAGGCAACACTGGTGAACATTCTAAACCTAATCTTTCTGCTTCTGCTGATTCACCAGACTTTGTCCCTGTGTCTACTGCTGGTAGCAAGCAACCAGCACAATAGCAAGCTGTACTAAATGACATTACTTCTAATAAGAGCAATGCTGAGGGTGACAAGGATGTGGGTTCAGAGGGGAGAGTGAAATGTACTGCAGGATCCTGGGTTGATTGCCTCCTCCTCCTCCTCTAAATTCAGCCCATGGAAACCTGAAAAGGCCATCCCTAAGGTTTCAATTCCTCTGACCTATCACCACAACAGGGACCCTTGAAGACAGTTGACCCAGAGGCGAGGCCCTTTGGCACTGAAGCCATCCTGGATAAAGCAGATCTGAGTGCACCTTGCCCCTCAGAGAGGGTAGGTGCAGATACCCCAGTGGTCATAGACCTCAGCGGGTGGAGCAGGGATGGCTTGGAAGGGTTACTCTGACCAGAGTGGGGGGGGGGGAAGGCAGACATTTTTTGACTGCCAGATCTATTTTAGGGTGGGGGGTGCCCATGTTGTGTGGGAATATGATGAGGCTGCAGTACATCAGTGGCTCTGAGGATTTCCTGATGGGATCTACATTGCTAGAACCCTTGTGAAAAACTCAGTGAGATTTTTTGCCATGGAACTTTATGCATTAATACACGTGTCTGGAGAAGAAGTTTATGATGTTAGTTTTAAAACAGAACATTCTCTCCAGAGGTTTTGGGAGAAGTATAAGTCATTGACCTCAAGGGAATCAACAAAGTCCAAGAGGGTAGCATCTTTCAGAAAAAGAGATGTGCAAGACTAAGGGGGCACAATTTGAAGATAGAAGGGGGATGGCTCAGGGGCAACGTGAGGAAGTATGTTTTCACTTAGAGGGTGGTGGACACATGGAGTGGCCTTCCTGAAGAGGTAGTGGGGCCAAAAACAGTGGGAGGAATTCAAGAATACACGGAACAGACATAAAGCAATTCTAGTGGGGGGTAGGAGGAAGCAGACTGTTGGTTAACTAGGATCTGCAACTTATCCAATAGGTAGGAAACTGGGCAGACTGGGTCGGCCAAGTGGTCCTTATCTGCCATCAAAGTCAAAGTATATGAAAGATACTGCACTCTGAGGCCCTTTCCTAGCAATTAACCTCACGAAGCCTGCAGTAAAGCACGTTGTAAAAGGGTGTAACTATCACTGACATCATTTACTGGCTTAAAACAAAGTGTGAGATATTGGCTAAATCCACTCCATTACTTGATTCTGAATTAATATGGGCAGGAGTGGAAGGTCATGGTCAGGTCAAAGAACACCAACACTGGAATAAAGCATTTACCTAGCAGTTTTTATCTGGGAAAGGATAGAGGTCTGCGCTTCTATCCAGGACAGCCAAAGTCCTGCCTTAAGTGTGGAAAGAGAATACATATAACTTCAGTGTGTGATAAACAGAGGTGCAATTTGTGCTTTGAGTATGGGCATGAAGGAGAGGATTATTTCAAGGGGACAGCAACAGGAATCTATCAGACGATCTGCAGCAAAAGCTAAGGCAGAAAAGAAAAAAACAAAATGACAAGGTAGATCACTTGTCAGACTCTGAGGAGGTGGATGCAGAGCTCACTGTGCCTCCCCTTGCCCACACCCCCAGCCCACCCCACTCCTATATTTTATAGGTTGGATCAGTTTAAGTCACAACCTGAGCGGGAAGACTCAGAAGACAGAAAACTGTTGTTCTTCCCTCTCTTACTGAAAACACATTTCTAGCACAAGGTCAACCTATGGTGTCTAGCCATGTCACCTCTGAACCAGGAGGAACGGAGACCTCAGTATGGGGGATGAACAATATGCCTCCCCCACCTTCATCTGAGGAAGAGATGAATACAGTAAGGTACAAGAAAGAGGACACATGAAAAAACTGAAACCTAGGCCTGTGTGGCATTACCTTGAGAAACTGGTTTACAATGTTGCAGAAATGTAGGCAGTGGTGGGTACAGAGGAGAAGAAGGCTTCTGTATCATCTTCTCATAAAGAATGTTCCTCTGATATTGAGGAGTCAAATTCTGAATCTTCTACAGCAAAGAAAGTTAAAACTAGATCGAAATCTTTAGTGAAGACAATCTAGTGAGTTCTTTTCACTCCTAACCCCTCCACACCATAACAACTGTCTCACTTAATGTGAACAGCATAAAATCTTCTAAGAAACATACTACCACCTTATCTTTCTTAGCTAGCTTACCTGGGAATGTATTTTTCCTACAAGACACTTGAATAAAAATTCATTATGAAAGAAGCTAGTAGGCAGTGGGTGGCTTGTTCTTCCTTCTGGTCACATGGCTCTGACACATGTGATGAGGTATGGATATTATTCAGAGGATTTGATTTCTCAGTTAAAAAAATGGTGGACATTTCACCTTGCAGAGCACTGTTATTGGATGCTCACTTTTATTCTGTCTTATCAAGATTCATATGTATTAATGCACCACAGACAAAATTATCTAGAGTCTGTCTTCTCTCTGAAACAAGGCCCTATTTGCATACCCATAAGACCATTATAATGGGGGGGGGGTGATTTTAACTGTGGTGCTTCTCAACCTGGAGCTGTGTGAGACTCAAAACAATATTATACTTGACATCAGTTATTTAAATTATATGATACAGACAGCCTGTCTTAAAGATGCTCATCAGACTTCATACACAAAAAGTGATATGACATATATTCATAATCATCCTGGCCACTAGAATAGACTATGTGTTTGTATCAGAACCTGTTCATACCTTGGTAACCCAGGCAGTTGAAACTTCAGACCATCTGGCCATAGTTCTATATAGTACAGTTAATAACCCCCCCCGGACTAAATACTGTGGAGACTGAATAATCTTATGCTTGAGAATGATGAAACTTAAAAACAAGCAACTAACCTTTATAGGACTAGACAATCTGTGCTGTGCGCTTTTGACACCATAATGTCTTGGTGGAAGGACACAAAGGCAGAGATGAATCATCTTTTACTGAAGCACAGCAGAAAACAAGAGAGTCATATTTAAAACATCTGATCCTTGGGAAAAGGTTGTAGCACCTGATGTCAAGGAAAAACTGTTGATAGTAACACTGTATTGGAAACTAAACATAAAATGAAGGAATTTCAGTATGCCAGGGGGAAATGTCTACAGTTCCAATTACAGGTGGGTACCCAGGGTAGAAAACAGAGCTTAGGCCCATTTCATGGTTGTGAAGAAAGGGTTACACATCGACTAATGCACATGGTTAAAAGCAGTAATAGTAGTATCTATGATGACCCTTTAGATGTCATTCAAATTGTAGAACAATGGGCGGAGTCCACTTTTAATGGTACTTCCCAGGTGCAGGATGCTGAACAATTTCTTGACAGTTTTGAAGTACCCAAAATTCTGTATGTGTTGACTGATAATTTGATTAAACCAATTTATTTGGAAAAAGTGTGTATGACTGTTTTAGGAATACTGCACTGGAGCCCGATGGTCTGACATGTGAGTTCTACAAAATTTTTAAAGATCTTTTAGGCCTTGATTTGGTACTTCTATATAATAACACATTGGACCCACACATGGCTTCTGGTGGACTAATGCAATCTTTTTTATAAAATGGGCAAAGGATTTTGAGCACTCTAATTGGTTGTTTGCCATGTGTTAGAAGTGTCTAACGCATGGCTAAAACTAGTCCTGGCCAACCAGGACATAGTACATGCTCAGAATCCTTGTGCTACTGCATCTTTCAAACCTGACAAGCCACCATTTTCCCACACTACATAAACACTTGAAAAATACAAAAAGGAAATAAAATGCTGAGCATCAGGCATTTTAAACAGTTCCCCTAAGCAAAAAGAGGCTCCATAGTTTGATTCTGGCACTTTGTTTACTGTCCTGTTTTTTTAAAATAATAGTTTGTATTGGTATGGCAACTTTGTGGCTGACTTGCCAGCCCTCTTGCTTATACTACCTCAACTGCACCAGACAGCGAGGAAACTACATTTCAAACCTAAACTGTGACACCTGCTGCCTGCCGCGCGCTCACCCAGATATGTGTTTGTACTCTCATTCCTGGTTCTCCTATCCCATGCAGTCCTGAAAAGAGATCTGGGAAAACAACTAAGAAAAATGATTACTTATCAAACTGACAGCTTGTACGGCACTCTACACAACCGTTGTTCACTGTGCAGCTGCCTCCCCTCCCCTGACTTGTGCTCTTGCTCTCTCTCTCGACCGTTCACCAAGTACCTGCTCTGAAACCAGCTTCAGCATGCTTCCCCCAACACGGCCATGTAAAAAATGCCATCCTCAAGTAGAAGTATACTTTACACTCCCACCTCTGCCTGCCCTCCCCCTCAGACCCTCACCTATTCATCTTCCACTTCAGCTTCCGCAGCGCTTTATAATTAAAATGCCTCTTTACCTGACATGACTGCAAATATTGCAGCTGCACTTCTACCTTCTCCTGATGTGGTGTCTAGTCATAATCGTGCTTGCTATAAAGATGGGGGGGCACGGTCTCACTACTACCTCTCACAGAGGTGAGAAAAACTATAACTACGGAAGATGAAGAACCTCAGTGCACAAGCACTGAAGCAATGGTCAACCCAAAGGGCATTGGCCGGAAAGCCAAGTTTCAAAGAAATACAAAATTGCATATGCCCCCATAATGCAAAGTATCATGGGCTGCGTATGCAAATCACAACATAATATTATACTGGCTTAACTTTAAGCAGAAATGCATGGTGCAGAAAGGCCTCTCATACAGACTGCAAAGGGTGCCAATAGAAGACACAGACACGTGTTTCATAATACCAGGACTCATCAGTGTACCTCGTCTGTTTGACACCTTAGTGGAATGAACCAACTAAGATGGTCTACGTGGGTTATGTTGTGGTGAACCCAATTAAAACAAAAAACAAGTTAAAAGACAAAGAACCTCAGTGCACAAGCACTGAAGCAGTGGTTACCCCAAAGGGCAATGTCCAGGAAGCCAAGTTTCAAAGAAATACAAAATCGCACATGCCCCCATAACACAAAACATGATGGGCTGCATATGCAAGTCACCACAGAATATTACTAAGGAAGCCTATGAAGCCCAGAAGACCTCAAGCAAAACAGAAAAGTCTTACAGTCCAGTAAGGCAGAGGAACTATTTTATCAAATACTAAGCAATAGTTTTAACTTTTTAAATGTTTGAACATAAGGATTTAAATGTTACTACTACTGTAAAATACAAAGATCCATTGTAAAAGTGCAATAAACCACTCAGGGGGGTGTGTATGTTGACAGTTCTAATGCACAACTAGGGGGCTGGACACACTCACCCTGCGGCTTTGTGCCTCACTACACCCCCTAGCTGTGCATTAGAACTATCTAACGCACACGCCATCATGTCTTATTGCTTACTAGGTGTATATTTTTAAGAAAGGAGATAAGTCTGCTTTGCATGATTGACAGTCATTGTGCCTACTCAATACTGACATTAAAATACTGTCTAAGATCTTGCATGCCCGATTTTTGTCTGTAGCTCCTATAGAACTATCTTGCTTTCATTTTGTTTTTAATTTTAGTATGCAGTCTTCTCCTACCAGCTGGTTCCAATTGGTCTGACCCCACTTGTCCAGGCCCATCACCTACCTTCTCCAGAATTTACCTTCTTCCTCTTACAACCCTGGCTTACCCCTCGGGGCAGGTCCTGACTGAGATTGGGTCGGTGCTCGAGGGAGACTATCATGGTCTGCAGTGGAAGGCCAGTGGTTAGGGGTGTACATCCTCCTGCAGCAGCTGGTGCCCCATTTTTTTTCTGTTTTCTCCCCTTGTGGACTCAGGGAAGGGTTCCCAGTGTGTGCATGCCTGCAAGTGCATTGCACGTCAGATTCCATCAGTGTCTGTCCTTAGTTCCATGACTCCTGACAGCAGGAGGCCTATAAATTATATATAGAATAACACATGGGGTAGTGAGTATACCAATAATTTTACACCCCCTGAGGTACAGTATGCTACATAAAACCCAAGAGCGAAGCTCAAGGGGTTTGTACAAGCATCCAACACTGAGAGTGTGTGTAAAATGCAAGTTTTACACACTACCCCATGTCTCGTTTTATGTAATTTTTGTGGAGAGTTTTTTCACCACAGCAATTATATAAATACAAATTGACCTCTGTACCTGTAGCCACAGTAGGACTGAAGTGGGGAGGCAGTGTGCACATGCATGGAGCAAGGGAAACCCAGTGTGTGTTCACTGTTGTAGCCAGCTGGTTATAATGGCAAATTATAAATGGGTTTCACTATGAGAGAAAACGCTCCAAGTTATTACGTTTCTATTCAAAGAACCTCCCCTAAACACATACTCTATATGTGTGTGTGTGAGAATGTTGTCTATCATATCGAGGGCAAGAAGTGTCCACATGCAGGCTATGTGGGGGAAACCAGTCTACCTCTTCAAACCCAAATGAACTCACACAGGTGCAACACAAAGGAGAAAAAGACTGAAACACCAGTGAACAACATTTCTCTCAATCTGATCACTCTGTGTCTGACCTCTCTGTCTTAGTTCTCAAAGGACACTTCAAAAGTAAACAAGAAAGGCAAGCTTATCATCTCAAACTCATTCGCCTTCTTGATACTAAAAACAATGGACTGAATATAGACCTTGATTTCATGATCCGTTACAATTTTTTTTTTCATCATGATAGATTTTATAGATTTTTTCAAGATGGAATAAGCAAAAAGGAAAAAGAACATTTGCCCCACATGGGGCAAAATACAGTTTTGAACATAATGTTGATCCATTACAAATTTTAATGGACAAGTGTCTCCTGCATGGTTCAGGTGCATATACATTTCCTGTGCATATACTGTATCTATATACATTATCTCCTACATTTGATATATATTTTAGTGTGCCTTTTATATTAACAATATTTTATACCTTTAACTTCATCAAAAGCAGTAAAATACTATTTTAATAATGCATTTCAGGTTATGTATGTTTTAACAATGTTATACAAAATCACACATGCCCACACAATGCAAAGCATCATGGGCTGCATATGCAAATCACCACAGAATGTTATGCTGGTCCAACTTTAAGCAGAATTGCATGGTGCCGAAAGGCCTCTCACACAGTTTGCAAAGGGTGCTAACAGATGACATAGACACATGTTTCATCCTACCAGGACTCATCAGTATGCCTCGTCTGTTTGACACCCCAGTGGAATGGACCAGCTACCCTAAGACAGTGTGTCTTGGATATGTTGTGGTGAACCCATTAAAATAAAAAACTATTTAAAAGACAAAGAACCTCTGTGCAAACACTGAGGCAAGGGTTACCCCAAAGGGCATTTGGCTGGGAAGCCAAGTTTCAAGAAAATACAAAATCACACATGCCCACACAATGCAAAGCATCATGGGCTGCATATGCAAATCACCACAGAATGTTATGCTGGTCCAACTTTAAGCAGAATTGCATGGTGCCGAAAGGCCTCTCACACAGTTTGCAAAGGGTGCTAACAGATGACATAGACATGTGTTTTTAACAATGTTGTCCATCTATGTGTTTTTGCAATTAATAAACAAGTAATTGTGTCCTACTTTTTTCTTTTCAAGTCAAATCTAGATAGAAAGAGCATAATACTTCCAGTATCATAACACATTCTCAGATTGTTTTTACTTTCTTTGTCCCGGAAAGGCACACTGAGCTACAGCTTGTTCCCATGTGTGCTTTGGTAGCCTAGGGAGGTTAAGTGACTTGCGCTGCTCACACAATATACAAGTAGAGCATGTAGGAATCAAAACCCATTCTGCTGGATGAACAAAACTTGTTCACAGCTCTCAAGGCTGTACTGCCAGCTAACAATCAAAACTACACATTTAAAGGCTGGCCCCATGATGCCAGACCAGTGGGTATGGAGCCACATTTGCATCTTGAAGACCTGAGTTCACACTCAAAATTGTAAGAGAAAAGGTTGTTAGAGAGGGGAATGGAAAAAGACAGAAGTTGGTGCTATGGCAGCCATAGAAATCTGTACTGACATGAGCACAACCAGGGTTAGATACCCTGATATGGGGCCCCCATACCTGTTGGAAACACAGAGCCAGCCTTAAGATATGTAGTTTTTGATGATCAGCTAGCAGTATAGCCTTGATGTTAAAGCAATCCCGAAGATGGATTATTTTCACTAACGGTTTGAAATGTAAAGGTGATCACTAGTTCCAGTGTACTTACAAAGCAATTATTAAAAATAGAGAGTGTTGCAATAACACCTTAAAACACACTTAATAAAACAGATGATTTCCTATTTAACCTACAGTTAAAGGAGAACCAAGACCCTCGGTGACATCATTTCCTGTCAGGAGCCTAAAACAAATGGCTGCCCCCAGCCCTTAATTACAGGCTGATTTTCATATGAATAACTCTAGACTGCAAATACTCACAGATGAACACAATTTCTCAGTCAAATTAGCTGTCCATTGGGCTTTCAGACATTAAGAAATCCTGTAGATGACAGTTCCCCTTTAAATTATACACACACACACACACACACACACACACACACACATTCACTTTATAGGCTTCCTGCTGTCATATTTCATCACAGGAGAGGAGTCTACATCACTAATCTGATTTACAGGCACCTAATCTTTCAAAGATTGTTTTTTGTGTCTCTGCATACTCTCTTACTAAAAGAATTGTTACACCCATGCATAAAAGTGTATTTACCAGTAGATTTCTCTATCCTGAAAAGCTTGTTTTCTGTAGAACCTGATTGCTACACCTGATGAAGGCCTCTATGCAGCCTGAAAGCTTATGTTTTGTAAATCTCTTTTCGGTTCAGTAAAAGGTTTCAAATCACCCACTTTGCTCATCTTTTTGTACAAGGACCAATACGGTTACAAGCAGTTCTCTCCATTGTAAACAGTAAGTTTTCACCTGATCTGGTATTTCCTCAGTATCCAAGAGGAGCCGACCACATGGTAAAAACTATTCTGATGGATAAACATATTTCTAGCCACATGTCGGACCTGCAGTGGCTTGGTGTTCATGGGAGGTTAGAGGTACACAACTCTCTTAAGCACAAAGCAATTGAATACAAATACTGTCCTTGTGAAACAGGTACCAAGGCCTAGAAACCCAGATTCACATCTTTTTTGAATGCCCATTTTCACAGCAGTTTTGTGCCTTGGTGGGCAAGGAATGGGGAGATGCAGTATGGAGCACTGTTACTTATGAAGAGGTTGTGCTGGGCATATATGACAAAAAATGGAGGGTTTTAATGATAGTACTCTGTGGGTGGTATTTTCTACTCTGAATGATTATTTGTGGCAGGGCAGATACAGTCTCACTGTCTGGAAAAATGGTATACCAAGATGGAAATCTTAAGGATAGCATCCTTTTCTTTATATCACCTTCAGGAATGTGAATGTAAATCACAGCCTTTTTCATTATTCAAGAAATCATGGCATAATTTTGAATGACTTGCTGGATGGGTCAGTTCTAATGCCCCTTCTGAAGTATTGTATAAAGATACCCTTATTGCTCATAGTACTTTTGCCATTAACGAGGTTGGCTATAAGGATATGTTAATTTTGTTTTCTCCTTCCTGTACATATTATTATATGCAACAATTTATGTTAGTTACCTAATCTTTTCCTTTTTTCTCTATAGTGATTTGTATATGACTTGAGAATTATGTTGAGTGCATGTTTTCATTTTGCGTTGTGTTTGTCTTTTGGATTTTTTTTAATAAACGTTCCCTACTCTTTGTCAATAAGTGTCATAGGATCTTATGGTTACACCTGGACAGTGGCCAGATGAATAGATGGAATCCCAGTTTAATGTCTCATATGAAAGATGGCACCTCAACCATGCAGCACCCTCCTTGAACAGCACTATAGTGTCAATTATGGTATTACCCCAAGTGCCTGGTATGGGGCTAGAACCCATGACCTCCTGATCTTTCAGACACAGGGTGAGCATGCTACTTACTGAACCACTGACACTGATATTTGGAACTGGCAATGGAATTAGCAGAATCCAGACAGGGTTATTCAATAGCTTTACTCAGATGGGTGGTTCAGAAAGGCTGAAAGGTAGTGGGCATAGTTCTGCTCCAGAAGAGTGGTGACAAAGAGCAGTTGGGTAACTGTAGACCCGACATTGATGCCCATGCTCTAAATCACAGTTCCAGTTTTTAAAGTCATAGTTTGAAGAGTTCCCATGCTCATTTTTCAATATAAAATATACTGCCATGTTCAAGAGGAAGCCACCTTTCATGCTATATGTTTATCTCAAAGGGCTTCAAATAGGAAATTGGGAGTGATGTCAGTTCCGGTTTCCAGCAGAAGAAGGAGCTGAGCAGATGCCAGACTCCGTGGTAGCAAGAAGGAAGAATGGCGTTCTTCGCAAATGGAATACTAATTTGCTGGTGTTATGTTTTACGTTTTTTTGTTCTCCTTAGTTTTATGGTTCTCCCAAAGAGCTGTGAAAACCATCGGTTTAGTTTTTCTTTTTGTTTTTTAGCTCTGTGGGATTTCCAAAAATGTGCGGCGGACAAAGGAACACTGTAAGCAGCAGCTCACCAAACAGAAGAAAACTAAGCAGGATTCGGACCTGAATATTTTGCTCCAAACAGAAGTAGCAGCTCAGTTAACACTCTCCCCACAACAGGTACTTCCTGATATCACCTCTACGGTAGTGGTAAGTGGGAATTTGATTTCCCCTATACCAAGAACGCCGATTCCAGGTAAAAATATTTTTTCATTTTTTGCAAAACGGGGTGCAGAGAGTAACACCATGCTTCCTAAATGCTTTCAGATGTCGACTTTGCCTAATGGGAATCAGGTGATTAATACAGATGTAGAGGTTGAGGGGGACAAGGTAAGCCCTAAAGAAGTTAATGCTTGGGCCACCTGTGTGGAATTGGAAGTAAATTCTGAAGGGGGGGGGTTATGGAAGTGACTGGGAGGCCTTCGGTTTTGAATTCTGAATTAGCTCCTAAGTGAGTTATGGCTCAGGAAGATCTGCTACAGGTTTTGATGGTATTTTGGAGCAAAATGAAAGAAGCCATTTTGGGTATTAAGTCTACAATAGAAGGAGTTTCAGATTCTATTGGCTCTTTGTCAGCACAATTTTCGGATTTGTCAATGAAAACTAAAGAACTAGAACACAGAATTGTGAAAATGGAAGGTACCTCCAAGTCAATATCCAGTACTATGACAGGTCATGAAAAAAATGATTGTAAACATGCAGCAAAAAATTGTAGAAATGGAAGACCATTCCCGACGGGTTAACTTGAGAGTTTGTGGCCTTCCAGAGGGTGTTGAGGGAATAGAAAATCAACTGGTGTTCTTTGAAAAGATGATTACATCTGCCATGGGCCGTTCATATCCAGACCACAAAATCATGCTAGATCAGGCCCATAGAACAGGGAGCAGATTTGGCTCCTCGAAGCAACCTTATCCTAGACCTGTTATTCTAAAACCTCATAAATTCCAAGATAAAGAACTTATTTTGGCAAAAGTACTGGCCAATAAAGGTTTAAAATACCAGGACATGTCTTTATCTGTTTTTCCAAATCTTTCAGCTGTAACAATGACAAAAAGGAACCTTTTCAATCCACTGAAAAATAAATTATATGAGGCTGGAGTGAAATTCACTATGCAGTATCCAGCCAGAATTCGCTTTCTGGTCAAAGATAAAATTCAAACCTTTGATGATGCTGATGAGGCTTTGGAGGCATATGAACAATGTTGTAATCAAAATGCTCCTCCTGCTAAATCTAGCAATATATAAGCATCCCCATATTAGTAAGATTAAACGAAAACTTTCTTCTTGATCCTGCTTTGGTTTAATTAATAAATAACCCATGGGATAAATGACTGTGTACTGCTGCATTATAACAAAAATAAAAAAAAATAAAAATCCTTCTGGCTATGAGTCACTTTGGCGATAGAGATGATGCCTTTCATTGTCTCTGCTAATGAGGGGGGTGGGTTAATTTGGCCAAATTGGCTTTATTGGTTAAATTGGCATTTTATTTTTTTCAAATTGGGTGGGTATTCAGGGGTATTTTGGAATTTTTTTTATAAGTATGTCCAGGGCTCCATGGTTTCACACAATTGTTATATATAAATACAGTACTGGTATATGGGTTGATAATGGGTGATAAAATCAGGGTAGCATCATGGAATGTTAAGGGACTAAGAAATAAACTTAAAATTAATAACATTTTGCAATATTTAGAAAGAAAGCACATAAATTGTATTTTTTTACAAGAGACTCACTTTCAAGATACTGACTTCCTTTGGATACAGAAAAGGTGGGGTCCAGGGTTTTTTTCTGGTGGCAGTCGAGCTTCAGCTGGAGTAGCAATTTTTTTTCATAAAAATCTTAATTCACTTATGATTAATAAGGTTATCTCAGATAAAAATGGTACATATGTGATAGCAGAAATTGTTATGCAAGGGAAACCTTATTCATTTGTCTCTATATATGGGCCAAATATTAATTCTCCTTCCTTTTTCTCTGCCTTTTTTTTACAACTGGTGGCGTGTTGGGCGCCATATATTATTGGAAGGGATTTTAATTTAGTTTTGAGAAGACACGATCGATCATCTCTCTCTTCTTTGACTTTTCTTTCATCAATTAAAGTAATAAAGAACTTTATGAGGGACCGAAGGTTGTCAGATCCATGGTCAGCATTAAAATCTAAGAAGATTAGCTTTTTCTTTTTTTCTACCTCTCATTTATCTTTTTCCAGAATAGACTTTTTTTTATAACTGATTCATTGTTACATCGGGTGGGGAATATTGAATATCTGGGTATAATTATCTTGGACCATTCTTCATGTATTATGGATATTTTTTGCCTAATTAATAGTAATTTGGAATACATCTGGAAGATAGATATAACACTTCTTAATGGAAAGGCTATTTTTTCACTATTTCAGGTGGAAATGGAATATTTTTTTCAAGTAAATAATGAAAAAGATACCTCCATAATTATGATCTGGGAAACCTTTAAGTTATGGATTAAGGCTACTTTTCAACACTATAAAAATAAAAGGGTTAAAAAATGGCATGAACAAAAAAAGTGCTTACAAGAGGAACTTTTGAACTTGGAAAGAATATTTGTCTTGAATAATGATCAGGCAATCTATAAAAAGATAGTCCAAAAAAGAATAGATCTTAATAAGCTTTTAATGGATAAAGCAGAAAAATAAATGATGAAAACCAGATCTAATTATTATATGATGTCTGATAAACCTTTGAAACTCATGTCTTGGCAGTTAAAGAAAGAGCAAGGGAAAAATAAGATCAATATAATTAAAAATAAAAGTGTTAACTTGAAAAGGGACCTTACTGAGATATCTAAGGTGTTTATGGATAACTACCAGGCATTATATACATCAGCATATGATGGAAATCATGGGAGAATGGAAGAAGTTTTCTCCAATATTCAATTGAAAAGAATAAGTAATGAAACAAGAGAAGCTTTAGATAAATCAATAACTACAGAAGAGCTCTCCAGAGCAATAGATAGCCTCCCTTCTGGGAAGGCTCCGGGCCCTGATGGAATCTTACTTGATTTTTCTAAAAAATTTAAAACATTTTTGACCCCAATATTGCTTAAACTTTTTGATAATTTTGTAAAGTTTCATGAGTCCTTTCCTGCTTTTGGAAAAACTATTTTATTATTATTCTACAAACAGAAGGATCCAACTCTGTGTGAGTCTTATAGACCTATTTCATTATTAAACTCAGATTACAAAATATTTGCTAAAATATTAGCTTTGAGATTAGAGGGGACCCTATCAGATCTTATAGATCATGATCAAACTGGATTTATTAAGGGTAGAAAGATAGCAGATAATATTTGTAGAAGTATTACTATTTTGGCAAATAATAAACAACAGGATGCAGTTTTGCTTACAGTTGATGCTGAGAAGGCATTTGACCAAGTGGAGTGGCCCTTTCTCCTGTTTGTATTAGAAAAGATGAACTTTGGTAAACAATTTTTGGCTTGGGTTAAATTATTACCTGCTCCATGGTGAAAAAATCTACCTTGGCCTTGCACCTTCTGGGGTCTCAACTCTGTTACAACACCGAATTAACAAATGGTACCTTAGGAGATCCACACTACAGCTACTGAAAGTCCCCCTCTGTCACACTTCACAGGGACAACGCTCTTTTGCTTATCGAGTGCCACTCTGGTTCAGTGGCCTCAGCCCAACCATCTCTTCTGCCCCAACAATTGGTATGTTTAAAACTAGGCTCCGGGACTATCTCACTACCAACAGCTCCTGTGACTGCCCAACTTAACCTTGTTTCTCCACTTCCCTTTCTGCTTTAGTCATCCCCCCTCCTCACTGGATTCTACACTCACATCTTGGTATACCCACTGCTGCACTTTTCACCCTCTCCCTACCCTTCCTACATTCATTCTCCCCCCTCCCCTCTTCCCTCTCCCTATGACTCTGGCACTTCTTATCTGTTGTCTATTTTCTCTGACAAATGTTGCTGGCTGCCTTGTTACAATGCTTCCCTTGAATTGTATTAATCTGTACTCTGTTTGCAATGTCCACATTGTTGTAATGTCTGTCTTGATGTTCCCCATAATTTGTATTTCTCTGACATAGAACCTTTGTAAAAGAGCCAAGGCTCAAAGGTATTTGTAATCCTATACTTGATAAATAAATAAATAAGTATTATATTTATCCCCTGAGGCTATTATTAGATTAAACAACATTCAATCAGACCCTATTTTTCTCAATAGGGGTATGAGACAGGGATGCCACCTTTCTCCATTGCTTTTTGTTTTGGCAATGGAGCCTTTGGCCATAGCTATTTGTAAAAATGTAAATATTAAAGGAATTAAGGTGGGGTGTCTGATTCATAAAAGTAGTCTTCATGCGGACGATTTGTTATTATTCTTAACAGATCCATTAAGATCAATACCTGAGTTTATTGATCTTGCAGAACTTTATGGTAGTTTTTCTGGATATAAACTGGCAAAAAACCCAATTAATGAAACTAGATCATAAGATTCATCTGGATATGGCTAGATTAGGAATAGGAGGTCAAGTGAACTCTTTTAAGTATTTGGGTATTCGCTTATTGAATAATTATGAATTACTTTATCAGACAAACTTTGCAAAATTATATGGAGAAATTAAAATAGATTTGGAGAAATGGATGCATCTTCCTGTGACTCTTATAGGTAGAATTAATATAATCAAAATGAAAATGTTACCAAAAATTATTTATAAGTTTAGTGCTATCCCTATTATACTGCCAAACATTTTTTTTATTAGTCTCAGAAGGGTGATCTCAAACTTTATTTGGAAAAGGAAAAAACCCAGAATATCTTATCAAAAATTAATTTTGCCTAAAGAAAAATGAGGATTTGCTCTGCCCAACTTTAAATATTATTATTTGGTGTCACAAATATGTGAAATCTGGTATTGGTTGAGAGAAACAGAATGGGATTCCTTGTCTATGGAAATGGTACAAGATAGTCATAGTGCCCAAACTTTGATTCAGTTTTTATTTTCCGGTTATTATAATAAAAAAAATGATTTGAGGAGAATTATTAATCCAACTACTTATACATCAATTAAAAGTTGGCTGGAGTTACACAAATTACTTCAGATTAAACTCCCTATAACTAAATACTCTCCAATACATAAACATTTATGTCTCTTTTCAGGGATTTCTGATGTTTGTTATAATGATTGGAATGAAAAGGGTATCTTTTCTTTGGCTCAACTATATGAGAATAATAATTTTTTATCATTTACTCAGTTACAAACTAAATTTAATGTCCCTAAAGCCCATTTTTTTTAAAATAACTACAGTTAAAGAACGTCATTAAAGCAGTTAATAACTCTGGTAGCTTAGGCAGCACATGTTTCTTGGATTTGTTGAAAAAAAGCTCAAATAGAAAATTAGCATCAAAGTTGTATAATCTAATTATTAATGATGATTTTATAAGAGGGGGCATTGTTCTATTAAAAGAAAAATGGGCAAAAAATTTGGGTGTCAAAGTAACAGAATCCCTTTGGGATCAAATATGGCTTTTTAATGTTAATATTTTACCAAAATGTCCTAGATGTACATATACCTCAGGTACTTGGTAAATATGCTACACAGCTGTCCCTGACTGTCTAATTTCTGGGCAAAAATGTATGACTTTCTTAATAGGGTGCTGTCCGTGAATATGCGACAGGATCCTATGCTGAGCCTTCTTGCTTACTCTGATCAGAATGAGGGTATGACTATCCATCAAAGCAAGCTATATGTCATTACAATGATCTTGGCAAAAAAATTTATTTTGTTAAGATGGAAGGAGTCCTCTCCCCCTTCTTATGATTCTTGGTTGAATCTCTGTGGATGCAATGAGATTAGAACAAGTTTTTTTTATTTAAAAAAACAAAGATTAATGTGCTTTGAAAAAATTTGGAGTCCCTTATATGTATATTCCCATGAATAAAATTGCTTGTTTAAAATTGGAGGAATTTTTTGTATTAGAATTGTGTAGAACTATATATTTGTGCGATCATGGAGCCCTGGATAATTTAGCTATAGGAGGATGGTGATGATGTTCATGTGGATATTATCATTAAGATTAATTCTTGGATGATTAAATTCTTTATATGAACTATCTCAGTCCTCAAAAAAATAGGGCTTTAAATATGCATAACCTGAGCATGCACAAGTTCACATCAGTTCAGGCCAGCTTGCTCATACAAGCATTCTCTTGTCCTTTGGAATGCACAAAGGCAACGGGTGGGCAGAAATTTGGATAAACTATGAGCTGAAAAGCTCTGGCTGAGTAACATCACACGTTTATTGCAAAACGGTAATAAACTAATGAATATTTGCAACAGGGTTGATACAGAAGGCGGGGTGGAGAGGATGCAAAGGGACTTGTCAAGGTTGGAGGAATGGTCAAATGTATGGCAGCTTAGATTCAATGCAAAGAAGTGCAAAGTAATGCACCTGGGAAACAAAACTCCAGGAGAAGAGTACACAAAGAGGAGTGAGATAATAACAACGGAAATGGAAAGGGACCTGGGGGTAGTCATATCAGATGACCTTAAGGTGGGCAAGCAATGTGGGAAGGCAGTAAGGAGGACTGGTGGGATACTGGGATGCATAGGGAGAGGCATCACCAGTAGAAAACAAGAAGTTGTTAACCCTCTTTACAGACAGTTGGTGAGACCCCATCTGTAGTTCTGTGTCCAGTTCTGGAGATCCCATCTCTGCAAGGACGTAGACAGGATGGAGGCTGTTCAGAGGAGGGCAACTAAAATGGTGCATGGTCTACACTGGAAGACATACGAAGAGAGATTAAAGAAGATTAATATGTATACACTCAAGGGGGGGACATGATAGAAACTTTGAAGTACATCAAGGGCATCAACAGAGTCCAAGAGGGTAGCATCTTTCAGAAAAAGAGATGTGCAAGAACAAGGGGGCACAATTTGAAGATAGAAGGGGGATGGCTCAAAGGTAATGCAAGGAAGTATTTTTTCATGGAGAGGGTTGTGGATACATGGAACAGCCTTCCTGAGGAGGTAGTGGACTCAAAAACAGTGGTGGAATTCAAGAATGCATGGGACAGACATAATGCAATTCTAGTGGGGGGTAGGAGGAAGTAGGCTGTTGGTTAACTAGGATCCGCAGCCTATGCATTAGGTAGGAAAATGGACAGACTAGGTGGGCCAAGCAGTCCTTATCTGCCATCATATTCCCTGTTTCTGTTTCTATTAAGGTAAAATGGCAACATAGATATATAGTCAGCAAGCATGTAGTCTTTGACAGGCACACTGGTCCCATAGGACCAAAGATAAATACTAAATACTGACTGTGCCCTAAAGTGAACAGAAAATGCAACTCCCCCCCCCCAAAAAAAGAAAGCGTGTACCACTTTACATGCTTTAGCAATTTGGTTTTAAAATACAGTACTAAACATCAAGACATTACATGCATATTTTAGCATCATTCCATTGGAGAAATTAAAAGAAAATGTTAAAAGTATCTGTGTGCATCAAGTCCTATGGTCATAGCATTCGTTCAGAATGCATACGCAACTGCTGTGCTATCTATGCCCAACAACTACACAGCAGTTCAGCAAATACTGAGAAGCAAACATGTTTGGCATTGGCTAAATGCTTGTAATTTGGCCATCTCTTCCCATGATAATCTCCACTCGCCTCTATCACAGTCATCATCAGAACTTGTTGCTGTAACTGAGAGCATACTTTCAACCACCTCTGCTTTATCTTCCTCCTCCTGATGTGCTTCCTCCTTTCTTGCCTCTTCCCCCTGCTTTTCCTCCACTTTGACATGATCCCCTTCTCCACCCTTCTCCATCTTGGTCTCTTGTGATTCTTCAGCTCTCACCAGCTTTTTTTTCACCTCCTCCTCTTATGCTTCTGATTCCCTCTTCTACCTTCTCAATTCTATAGCCTCTCACTGGCACACTCCACTACTATAAGCTGCGTTGGTGCTGATGCTATTGGCTCACTTTATAAAACTGTAGGCTGGTGCACTTTGCTTTAACTCAAGGAATTTCGCTTTTTCCTCAGGTGACAAGATAACAGTGATATCAGCATCTGACCTACACTTACTGTAGCATTCCTCACGCAACACAACTGAGCATCAGAACTGGGCTTGGTGATGCTACTACTGCTGATTTCTGATATGCAGGCTTGGGGCAGGGAGGGCGTCATATAGTACCTCAAGGTGGATAGGCAGTTGATCATGCCCACAATGCAAAGGTGGCTGTGGTGATGCAGGTGCCACTGGCTGTAGCTGTTGTGCAAGATAAACTGCTTTCTTTACATATTAGGGTGGATCGGTTGTACCCTCATGGGTAAGAGACCTCAAAGTACTCAAAGGAGGAAGAGTGGAGGACATGTGTGCTTCCAGTTTACTCAGGGAGTTTTCATGACCAGATGCACTGGACAGCCGAGACTGGTTGGGATTGCTGCTGCCTTGAGTGGGCATGGAACCAGTTGACCTCTGGGTACTAATGAGCTATAGTTTCTTTTGATGGACTATCACTCACTTAGCCCTAGTCCTTCGCTCCTGGTAGCCTCTGCTTCACCACTATGACTCCCAGTCCCTCACCTCACTCCTTCTCCACCACTACCACTTACAGAACTGGTGTTTGGTAGAACCTTTCCCTGCTCCCTTCCTTTCCTTTTCATCCCTTTCTCCCAGTTCTTTTCCTCATGGTTTCTACACTGACAGCAGATGTGTACATATATCTGGCCCTTGCATCACCCACTGACACCCTCATGAGTCCTAACCTCACTGAGACACATGCGGCAGTGCAGCAGCCTACTTTATTTAGTTTTTACAGAGCCAAAAAAATAAAAAAAATTAAGATGGAGTTCAGTGCTCCATAGCCCACACCACAAGCAGGCCATTTATTTGTCAAATAAATTCTTCAACCCCTGCACCTTCCAGTTTGCTAAATGTCCTTTGCCTTGCATCTTCTTGGGGGAGAGGGGCAAAAAAGTAAAGAAAGATGGATTTCTGTGCTCTCCATGCCCAATACTCAGTATGACAAATAGCTGTCAAATAAATCCTTCACAAATCACAGCTGCATCTTTCCCAGTTTGCTAGTCACTGACTCTGCCTGCTCCTGCAACATGGCCTGCAGTTGTCAGTGCATGCTTACACTGCACTGAGTCACTGCAGTCTCTCCTCTGCAACACAATTATACTGTCCTGCCTGCCTGAAACAACAGTTGAGTGTAGTAAATTGGAAAACTGGACTGATAATGCACAATTCTCTGATCATTTTTTAAGTTTTCAGATGAAAAGCCAGTCATTCTTTTTCACATGGAGCTCCTTTCAATAGCTACAACCTTTTCCTGTGAGAGATAAAGCTGGAAATGACACTGAGATGTGAGGAGTTCTTGATCTCCAGTGGCTGCTACAGGTCATGTGGCTTGCCAACATCTTGGAATTGCTTAATGTGTGTCCCCTGTAAAAGTGCTGCACCATGATATTGACGTGCCAAACTGCTCAAGGGAAACTGGGGTCCTTAAGACCTGCTTTCCAGTGGCCAGACTGCCAGATTTGAGCATGTTCACCAAATACCAACTAGGTATTGGATTATCCTTGGACCAATCTAGTCACTCCTGTGTACCTGTGATATGATGCTGTGCTGTTTCAGATGATCCAGTTATTTCTCTACCACCTCCTTCAATGCATAGGGCATAGATTGACACTTGTGGAAGATTAATGTGGCCACTTCTTGCCCTCAGACCCTTGACTTGATAATCCGATTGGTGCCATAACCATCTTGGAATATAGGACCTTGCTTGCCCTGCACTCTCTTGACTGTGTCCTGTTGTACCACGGTCACAGTACGTAGTATGAAAACCTTCTTCCAGTTGAGCATGATGTTCTCCAGCCAATTTGTGCTGAGCAGTGTGGGATTCTCTCTCTCTGGATCACACTGAGAGGCATGGTCTACTCTCCTCCCTCATAGGTGGCTAAGAGTTGTATCTACCCCAGCAGGGGGATTTCATTTCTTGTGTGCAATGTCAGCTGGATGTGAGGCAATTTCAGTGGAAACTTGTTGACACATGTGTTGTAGATGTGCTCCTTAATCAGCAACACTGAGCACTGATGTTGAGCTGTATGCTCACTGGTGTGCCTGCTAATCTGATATAAATATGAATACCATCTCCATGGCCTTGTGTGGTGTGCATTGTAAACTGGCTCAAGGAGTCTTCTCCATTCACTGTCCCTGGCAGAGTGTCCATAGCATAGTTTGTACACACCACTGACGATGTACTCTTGCAGACTCAGGTAAGATGACCACAGTTGTGTCAATTTTCTTGTCAGAGTCAGTGTGGCTCATGATGATGGTCTCCTCTACAACAGTAGCACAGCTGCTTAGCCTTTACTTGTGGTGGTGGTTTTTGAGGGGCCTGTTGAAGGGGATATGATATCAACTGTCTACCCCTTGGCCAAGGATGCTGCCTTTGACTTGGAGTGGGATTTACTTTATGTACAGCACTACTGGGTGTTTTCCAGCTAGCTCCCTAGTATCTTTTCAGGCATGTTCCAGCACTAGGATGATCTCACAAGCTGACTGGATCATTGGATCTTGTTGTGTTAAAAGATGCTTGGTACAGTGTTCGTCTCATAGACACAAGACTATTTGATGAATTGATTCCTTAGGATACCATTTAGGTGCTGACCATAATCGCATGTGGTTGCCAAATTTTTTAAGGTGATGATGAAGTCAGAGATAGAGTCTTCATTCCTTTAGGTATGCTGATATAACAGACAGCGTTCCACTATAAAATTGTCTTGCATTTGTAGTGACATAAAAATGTGACTTTAAGCTCTTAGTACAGTAGTTGAAAGTACTCAACAGCTGTGGCACAACTAAACTTTTCAGTAATCCAAAAATGGAGGGAGATAGGATTTTTAAGATAAGGCCCTTTCAGCTGTCCTCCAGTACTTTGCTTGCAGCAAGCTGGTATTGGAAGCATTCCACATGCATGTCAAATTGCTCTTGTAATTCTTGAAACTTTGATGACATTGTGACTGGCAGTGTATTACGTCTTCACAAATATTAATTGTCTTGCTTGTTAGAGGGGAGCAGCCCTGCTTCACACTGCATTGTGCTGTCTTCTTAGCTTCCTCAAAACACCCAAGAATACTTAAGAAGGTAATGGAGGTGGTAACAAGACCTCTTGTAGACATATTAAACTGCTTTCTGGACATGGACATGGTCCCTAGGGACTGGTGGATAGTGGACATCATCCTGCTATATACTGTAAGAGTGGAAGAAAGAATAAGCCAGGAAACTGTAGACCAGTCCATTTGACAGCTATAGTGGGAAAGCTTATGGAATCTATACTAAGGGAGGAACTAGTGGATTTCCTAGAGAAGAAGGGGTTACAGGACCCCAGATAACATGGATTTACAAGAGGAAAGTCTTGGCAAACAAATCTGGTCAACTTCTTTGACTGATTTACCAGGACAGCTGATATGGGCCAGGCAGTTGATGGAGTGTACTTGGATTTCAGCAAGGCCTTTGACTCCCCACAGGAGGCTGATCATAAAGTTAGGAGAACTGGGGTGGAAGAAAAATTGATGGTTTGGATAGAGAACTGGCTAAGGGGAAGGACACAGAGGGCAGCAGTAAATGTGGAGTTTTCAGAGGAAAGGGACGTAACAAGCAGAGTATCTCTCCGGGGTTGATGCTGGGCCTGGTCCTTTTCAATGTGTTTACTTGTGACATAGGTAAAGACATCAAGGGCAAGATCTGCCTCTTTACAGACAACACAAAGATCTGTGCAAAGATGGACACAGAAGAAGGGATAAGAAAACTCAGGGAAGATCTGGGTAGGTTACAGAGCTAGTCAATGATGTGGCATCTGGGCTTCAATGCTAAAAAATACAATGTGCTGCACATTTAGAAATGGAACCCAAGAATACAATATGAAATGGGGAAGGATTACTGGAAAGCACCATGGAAGAAAAGGACCTAGGGCTCCTGATATTGGAGAGCTTGAAAACAACAGCGCACTGTAACAGAGCTGTACGTAAGGCAGCCAGGATGCTGGGATGCATAGGGAGGTGGATAAGCAGTAGGTGCAGGGAAGTGATCCTCCCATTGCACATGTCACTGGTGTGACCACATCTGGAATACTGTGCAAAGCACTGGAGTCGACACCTGAAGAAAGACTAAAACAGTTTGTAAGCAGAACAGTGTAGGGCAAACAAGATGGCCCATGTATTAGGAGGTAAAACATAGTGTATGAGGAGAGGCTGCAGGACATGCACACCCTTGAAAAAAGGAGGAAAAGAGGTGACATGATTGAAACATACAAGAACCTGACTTCTGGTGCAGCTTCCAGCTGTGTGGTAGCTTAGCCCATGAGCTTCCAGCCTGCTCCCTGATTAAAAACTTTAAAATCAGCCACAAACTATATTTAAATATTTACTTTGGCTCAAGGAATATATGGCTTCTAGTAAACTATGAAGGGGGAGTAATAGATTTGCAGCGATTCAACCGAAGACCGAGATTTCTGAAGGGGATATGTCCGACTTGGGGGCCTCTGAACTCTCTACCCAGGCAACTAGCTCTAAACCACGCAAGAAGAACAGATCCAAGGCTGCACAATCTAACAAAATGGACAGTAAACTCAACAAGATACTAATAGAACTCCAGAAATTTAAATCCCACTTTAATGCATTCAAACAGACCCAAGAGACCTTTCAAAATGAACTTACAGAGCTCCACTCCAGAGTATCCACCTTGGACCAACACACCCAAGAACATGCCTCTACCACCTCCCAGCTTCAAAATACCATCAACTAGGTCACTCACCTCTGCCAACTTACTGTAGAGTGCCAGGAGGATGCGGAGGACCATAACCACCGCAATAATCTCCGATTATATGGGGTCCCCGAGAACAGCGAGGCACGAACTTACAACCTTTTGCTGAAACTCTCCTTCGGGAGGTCCTCAAGATGAGCTTGGACTTTGATTTCATTGAGTGGATTCATAAGGTGCTGGGCCCCGAAGCCTACCCAGCCATCAGCGCACCCCAGATCTGTAATTATCCGATTTCTCCGGTTCCAGATGACAGAGCTAATTCTGGAGCAGGCCTGGGCTAAATCAAAAATCTTCTATGAGGACACTTGCATATTCGTAAACAACGATTACGCCCCAGCCACAATGCAGAGGAGACGGGCATATAACCCTCTATTTTCAGTGCTGAGACAACAAAAACTCAAATTTCGAACCCCCTACCCCAGCAAACTAATAGTTCAGTTTCCCTCGGGGTAGCAGACTTCTGACAACGCAGAAGATGCCTGTGCAGACTTGAAGAAGCAAGGCTTCACCCTGCCATCCTTGGTGCACCTTTTCCAGAGATCTCTGGATAATCGTGGCTCAATCAGAGTGGCTCCATCCCGAGAACAGCTGGATCAGCAAGCCACCATAGACACGATCAAATGAATGCTGGCATAGTTCTCCAGGCAATCCAGTTAAAGCTTAACAGAATAACGAACTTGGGTTCACAGTGAGGACCAGTGTGGGGTGTATACTGAGGGGGGGGAGGGCCCTGCTATTGCTCCTGTCCCGGGGGGATAGGGCGGGATGCCAGTGGGGGGGCTGGCGGGTCAGAAGGTGGCCCTGTTCAGACACTGGCATCAGATTGGAGTGAGGAGGTGGGTGGGGGCTGCTGCCTCTGGGCTTCCTTCCTCTGCTGGGGCATAAGAGCATGGACAGAAGCCTGCATTAGTCAGCTTCAGTAGAATACCGCCGGGATTGGTTCCTATGAGTGTGTGGGCCACCGCCGGGCTGTCTGGGGCAGGGGAATATTGACCGTGTGTTGGTGCTGCCTTATGAATTTCTGAATACCCTCAATTTGCTCACACCCCATTAAATAGGGATTCTCATGCATCCCACTGGTCGGAGAAGGGTTAGTAGGCCCTGGTCAGTGTTCTCTTCTCCCTGTCTGGGCCTGGATGCCCTCCCTGGGGTTGGGGTTATACCTATCTAAACTGAAACGGAGGCTGGCTTCACTGCATGAACCTGCTAAATAGGGTGCAGTTAAGAGGTCTTCTTGGCCCCAGGGCAGCTTGGTGGTATCTGACCGCACTTCTGAGTATAAGATTTATAGGCGAGTCAGATATAACAGATGTCTTGCCTGGGGCTCAGACCCAGTATTTCCAGGTGGCACAGAAACTTGCACTGTTTGTCTCGGGCCTTATGGTAGAGAGGGGGAATGTATATTATGCCCGGAGGTTGGCCCCCTTGATACCTTCCTCCCTCTACATGGGCTCTTTTATGTGTAACCTTGAATTTAATGGGGTCACTCCCAGCTTGGGGTGTGATTAGGAGTGCTAGTATGCCCCAGACGGATTGAGCTCTACCTCTCCCGCTGTTCCCTCCCCACGGTGTCCTCTTTCTGCCCTTCTCTGGGTCGGACATGTAGGGCATCCTTGGTGGCTTCTAACCCTCCTGCTTCTTCTCAGCTGCCTACCAGTATCATCCGCTCCTTCAGTTTCTGTGCTTTCTGGACTGATATTCTCTGTTGGGACTCCTACCAGCTATAAATGTTATGATTGCTCCCATGTTTGCCTTTATTAATGGCTGCATTTGAAATATAACTATGACCCATATCACTGCAGGTTCCCTGGAGGACCAGTGTACCTGCTCCTGTATCTGATCCATATATCCTGCGGTTGTGGGGGGAGTCGGTGGTGCTCTTGTTGGTCTATGTGGCCCCTAGCGTTCTGGTTTGAATATGTCTGAGATGCTATAATATAAACCACTGTCCCCCCTCTTCTTCACTCTAAGGGGGTGGGCCACAGACTCATATGCCATCTGCGTGCTTTGCTGAGATGGAACAGCACCACTTACTCCTACCTCATATTTCCCTCCCATCACCCCCCCCTTTTCCTTTCAGCTTCCCCTGAGATTTGTTATCCTCTCTGCAATCCTCCTCCTCCCTCAATTTAGGGGCAAGAGTTTCCCCAGGGCCTCATTTTACAGAGTTGAATGGGCGCCCACCTATGGACAATCTGTAGACATGTCCCCAATATGTGTCACACGTGAACGTGTACTGCTGGAAGTCACAGAGAATCCCCCTTATTGGGGCATGTATATAGTTTATACCCCCCCAATATTTCTCCCATGAGATGTCGTTTATTATATATAACATCATAGTTGAGCTCAGTTGGCTTACTGGTTATCCCATAGTACTGACCCTAATACCCTTCTATCCCATCATACTGGACACAGAGCATCAGACAATTGTTAATTTAATAGATGGCAAATGTTTCTTTATACAGGAATTTGAAGTTTATCCTGCATGTGTGTTTGGGGGGGGACCTCGAGGGCCACGAGATGGAAATTGATAGACTCAGCTATGCGATATCCCTTTAAAATTGTCTCCCACAATGTAAATGGGCTGGCCGGCCCCATTAAGAGGTACCATACAATTTGAGCACTTAAGAAGCTGAACTTGGATGCTCTCTTATTGCAGGAGACACACTTCTCCTCGGTTGAGCACCAGAAATTACTGAAATTTGTTTTTTCCGAGCTGGTGGCATCCTTCTACCAGCGGGGCAGGAGAAGAGGGACTGTGATTCTGATCCCGAGGCACTCCCAGCTACAAATTCTTGATCAATACTCCAACAGAGAGGGCAGACTAGCTCTGGCTGTGGTCAAATTAAACCAACAGATACTGACATTGTGTAGTATTTACATCCCACCAGGCTCTGATGCCTCCACCATTCAACATCTAATAGATGCTATTTTGACGAGGCAACAAGAAATCTTAATATTAAGAGGAGACCCTAAATGCCAACTTAATCTTTAGCTTGATTCATCTGCAGTGCGCCCCTCCTCAGGACAAAAGCATCTTCGGTGCTTGCTTCGGGATGTGGGACTGGTGGACACATGGAGACACCTCCATCCTTCACAGTGGAAATTTACTTACTACTCCAGTGTCTTTAAACACTTCTCCAGACTTGATTATACAGTATATGTATTGGGAAAGAATATATAGACTTGGTCCGGTTGGTGGGTATTCTTAACATCTGCCTTTCGGATTATGCACCCATCACTCTAGAACTTAACATCCGAAAGGAGAGGAAAAATGCACACTGGAGATTTAATCCTTCCCTGCTTAGGGATAGGGAATTTTGGGACCTTCTGGAGACACAAATTCCAGAAATCATCCAGGACAATGCATCTCCACAGGTCTCCCCCCAGACTGTCTGGGACATGATTAAAGTAGTGCTCAGAGGTCATATTATTGCTTATGCTACCCATAAGAAAAGACAGAATGAGTTCAGACTTCAAGCATTATAGGAGAAACTTAGATTTCTTCAGGAGGCACACATGCAGGGCGACTCTGATCTACTCCCCTTAATAACTCAGACACAAGCTGAGATTCAATGCCTTCTGACAGCTAAGATGGAGCAAGTCTTAGCCTGGTTAAGACAGCGTTATTACGAAGGTGGGGCCCGGGCCTCCAAACTTTTGGCTTACTGCCTTAGAAACCAAATTCAACAATGCACTACGTATCTCTAAAATTAAGGACCCCATATCCGGACAGACCCCGTATTCCACTTAGCATATTCTTGATTCATTTAAGAAATATTATCAGTCCCTTTATTCATCTCCGACAGAGCCAGACTCTCACAAAATAACGGCGTTTCTTTCCCAACTTCGCCTACCTACTCTTTCCACTTTCCAACAGGCACAGTTAGCAGCCCTGGTTTCTGAACAAGAACTCTAAACTACCATTAGAGGTCTCAAAAATGGGAATTCCCCAGGCCCCAATGGCTTTTGTGCCAAATTTTACAAGGGCACATGGAATCTGATATGGATTCCCCTTCTGCAGGCTTTACAAAACAGTCACACCACCTCCTCCTTCCCTGTTTCTTGGAGACAAGCAACAATTTCGGTGATTTTGAAACCACAGAAACCCCCACACTTATGTGATTCCTATCACCCTATATCACTACTTAATCAAGACTATAAGATTTATACTAGCATCCTGGCCCATAGACTCAACCATATCCTTCCATCATTAATACACCAGGATCAATCAGGGTTCATTAAGGGCAGACAGACAACTGACAATATTAAACCTACCCTTTACCTAATTGACCATGTCCCATCCACGAAATCCCCCTCTTGTTACTAAGTCTTGATGCCCAAAAGGCTTTCAACATGGTTTCTTGGGTGTTCCTTCAAGCTGCCCTACAAACATTTAACTTCTCCAGACCTTTTATGGAAGCCCAAAGGAATGTATACAGACCCTGAGGCAGTCGTGAGACTGAATGGGTCACATTCTGACCAATTTAATTTATTTCGGGGTACCCGCCAGGGCTGTCCCCTTTCCCCACACCTGTTTGCCATTTTTGTAGAACCCATAGCCCAGCTTCTCTGACAAACTCCTAATCTTTATGGATATCAAGTCTTGGAGTCATCCTACCACAAAATAGCCTACTATGCTGACGATCTCCTTCTCTGTATTACCTGCCCCACTGAGTCACTACAAACCTTAACCTCTCTTCTAAAAGAAATAGAAGCTCTGACAGGTTGCACCATTAACCAGACTAAATCAGAAGCCCTACTTATACAACCCCCTTACCCCAGATCTTACCCCGAGATACCCCTATAAATGGGACAAACCATATATTACTTATCTGGGAATGAAAATTCCTCAGAATTTTTCCAAACTATACTCCTTAAATTATGCCTTAGTACTCTCAAAAATCAACTTAGACTTGTTGAGGTAGACCCCTCTCCCACTCTCCCTGTAGACCAGGGTCCAATCCATTCAGATGAATTCCCTCCCAAAGATACTTTACCTAATACAAAATATGCTGATACCCTTAACAATGAAGGATATCCGGGATTGGGACTGCTCGATTAGTAAGTTCCTTTGGGTAAATAAGCGACTCAGACTAGCACTTAGTAAGCTTCAGTGTCCCGAGGGAGGAACTGGCACTGCTCTGTGTCTTTAATTATTGGTTGGCTGCACTACTCACACATGTAACAACCTGGCTTTTACCCCAGATCTGGTCCCCATGCTGGCTCCTAGTGGAGAGGGCTATGGCAGACCACCCTTTAAACTATCCTCTAGTGTTCTAGCCTTATAACATACCTAATTGAGATGGGGGTCTAGATTCACTAAAGAGCTGCTCCAGAGCTGGATGAAATTCCTTGCTTGTCCGACTAATAAATTCCTGTGAACCTGGAGGGGTACCTTGGCAGAAGATCCATCATGGGCCTCTACACGGTTGGATGTCACCTTTCAGAACTGGGCTCGTGGGGGGGGGTCTAAAACACACATACCAATTTTTTGATAAAAACATTTTTAAATCATTTGAACAAATTAAACAGCAATTTTCTTTAAGTCAGAGTGACTTCTTCCGGTTCCTACAGATTCGCCACTTCCTGAATACTAAAATTGGCCTAGATGTTACTACCCAGACTATTCCTCCCTTTTGCCCCCTGTTGTTCCAGATAGCAGGAGGCGGAGAGCATAGCCACTTAGTCTCTTGATTCTATAAGGCCCTGCAGGCTATGGATCTGGTACAATTTCATTGGGAGGCTGAGCTCCAGATTGAACTGATCCAGGAGGATTGGCTCTGGATCAGGCGGAGACAACGTAAAACCTCAACCTCATATATCTGGAAAGAATTTTCCTGGAAGATGGTGTCCAGATTTTTTCTCACACCACAGATCATCACCAAGTACTCAGCTGGAGGAGACTCTGCCTGCTGGAGACATTGCAGTTGTACAGTTGCAACACACGCACATGTATTCTGGCTATGCCCAGTACCGATGTCATACTGGTCTGAGATAAATAATAGAGTCCTAGACCTCTTCCCCAGTCTGGGAACCCTTTCTCCAGCTTTGAGGATTCTCCTACAATATCAACATCATTTTAAGGACCTACACCAAATCTACCTTCCTAATATTTTGTTGGCCGCAGTGAAAAATTGTATTAGTAGGTTGTGACTCTGATCGGAGCTCCCTACTATTTCAGCTTGGGAAGATACTATAGTTGATGTTTACAAACTGGAACATGTGATGGTCAGACTACAAAACAAAGTTCCAGAGCTCATGAACCATTGGAACATCTGGTTCCTCAGTATTTCCCAACTTAGACTAGACCAGCCCCCTCAGGGGTCTGACATCTATGGGTGCGCTCCTCTTGTTTGCTCTGTGGGATTTTGGCCAGCCCTATGTCCCCCTTCTGGGGTCTTGCCTCTGTGTGGTTGGGATGAGCCTTGACTTTACCAACATACTACTGACAGAAGCTGCAGCCTCCCAGGCTCCCCAGATTCCCTTCTCGCCCCAGGAAGCAACTGTAAACCTAACTCAGGCACATGTATCTCCTAAGATATACGAGTAAAACGTATTACTTTATTTTTAGAACCCAGTCCGGTGACTATCACCTTACCATGTAACTTATTAATTGGGTTTTTAATTTTCTCTATTACATGTGTATGTATTGAAATCTATGAAGTATGCAACTTATTGTTAATAATGATAATTTCCTGTAATACTGCTCTGTGGATCCAATTATACTAAAATCATAAATAAACAAAAAGTAAAAAAAAAAAAAAAACGTACAAGAACCTGCATGGGATAAATAGGGTGGATGTCAAGGTGCTTTTCTCCGTGATCTCAAGCACAGTGACAAGGGGGAACTCACTGAAATGGGGGGAGATTCAAAAGGGACATCCACAAGCACTTTTTCACTGAAAGAGTGGTGTAGAGGTGGAACCGGCTGCTGGAGGAAGTGGTATAGACCAAATCAGTGAGCAGCGTCAAAAAAGGGATGGTACATGCATATGGGATTAGTTACAAAAGGGGTATCAGAAATAAAGAGGGGTGGTCACTAAGGCCATTGCCGAGTAATTAGGTAGAGTGGGCAGGCTGGATGGGCCTATGAGCCTTTTTCTGTAATTTTTATCTCTGTTTCTTCCTCTGGCAGATGGCACTATTAGCAGTACTGCTATAGCAGCTATTCATTCCTGGTGCAGTTCACTCCTCCTTCTTAGAGGATACTGATTAAAGAAAGAATAGTGGCACATTTGGAATCCAACTGTGCCCAGGATCCAAGACAACATGGGTTCACAGCCGGGAGGTCATGTCAGATGAAACTGATAGATTTTGTTTGATTGGGTGATGAAGAAGGTAAATTGGGGGGGGGGGTTGGAAGTCGCTTACCTCAGTTTCAGCAAGGCCTTCGATACCGTCCCACATAGGAGGCTGGTTAACAAGATAGCTAACCTGGGCATGGGGCATAAGGTGGTAAACAGGGCTAGGAACTGGCCTTCGGACAGGAGGCAGAGGATGGTGGTAAATGGGGAGTCAACAAGTGAGGTGTGCTCAGCAATATGGGCCTGTGCTAAGATGTGGGTTGCTAGCCCCAGTCAATTCAATCCACACAAAATATTCTAAGCACTCACTGGCAATGTCTGAAAGTTATTAACTTAATAGACAAGAAAACCCAAGATGATCCATTTAAAGTTTCAAAACAAAAGGCTGTTTATTTTAAAGAATGTGTAGCTGAGCCTTCCAGTGATGTCATGCCTAAGGAAGCAGCTTGAATTTCAAGCTCCGTCTCCACCAAGGCCCAAAACTGCTAATACTACTAAAATTGGACATAAATTGGGGCAGAATCAATTTGGGTGCCTAGTAAATATGCCTACAAGGAAACCCAACCCTCAAAAATCGGCTCTGGACACCGCCGACCCGGACAGAGGTTGCTCCAACAGCGATGGCTCGCAAAGCTCTGGTAAAGGCAAGGCTACAAGGGAGGAAAGCTCTATAATGCCTAATGTTAATCGGCAGATGGCTATCATCCTACAAGAACTATGGGACTTCCAAAGAGAAACACGCTCTATGTTCACTGCACTGTGTACCGATTTGCGGAAAATGGAAAAACGACTAGATGGTATGGAGGAGCAGGCCACAATCACTGACTCTCGAGTGGACTGTGTGGAGCACATCATAGCACAATTAAATCAAGCAATGCAAAGCCTACAAGATAGGGCCAATGACGCCGAGGCAAGGAGCAGAAGGAACAACTTGAGGGTCAATGGATTCCCTGAAGGCTCCGAAGGCAACAATCTGATCCAATTTATAGAAAACTTCTTTAAATCTAAGTTGGATTTACCAGATGTTTGCTCCCTGGAAATGGACAGGGTCCATTGAACCTTAGGCCCACAGTCGGGCACTCACTCATGAGCTATACTGATATGCTTCCTTCGTTATCAAGAGAAAGAATCGGTACTACACAAATCGTGGCAGCAGGGGGATTTGACCTAGCAGAACCACAGAATAAATGTGGACAATGATTACCTGATGGCGATCACAGTGAAACTTAGTGTACGCACCTATCCTCAAAAAGCTAAAAGAAGCCAAGCTCAAGTTTAGAACCCCCTACCTAGTGAAATTGGTAGTCCAGTTGACAGAGGGTCCTAGGTCTTTCGAAACAGCAGAAGAGGCAGCCTGTGAGTTTGCTAAGACTGGAACTGATGTTACATTACCTCAGAGACAGACTGGCATGACTCTAGCAGCTAAGTTGGCTCAAAAACTTGATCTACAATACCCTCAAGGGAGCAACACCATAAGGAGGGAGCCAAGGCAATCCAGCAGATAATTGAAGGACTAAGATAACAAGCCATGGATGTTCCTGAGACTCCCCCAACCAACCAAGGAGTGCAGTGAAAGGACCCTTTGAACAGTCCGTTGTTTACTTGCTTCGTTCACAGGTAAGCTGCCTTGTTTGCCCCCCCATGTAAATTAATCTCCCCAGCTACTACCCAGTTGTCCTCCCTTCCCCAGGGTTCTCCCCTTCTCCTGCAGGCCCTCACTGGATGGGATCTGGCTTCTTCGGGGGTTTCCCTCCCTAGAGGTGGGGGGAGGCCTCCCCCACTCCTTTTTATGCTGCATAGCCTGAGATCTTAGGTGTGGCCTATGCCAAATGACATCTCGGGTAGCCACCTATCTGAAGATGACTAGGTTAGAGGGCCTGGGGATTGAAGGGGTGACATGGGTTGAGGTTCGGGGCATGGTTGTGTTGCCGTGGAGTGGGGGGGCACAAGGGGGACACTCTTAGTAGCGTCTCTAGGCCATGCCACCTAATGACTATGAGCTAGGTCGGAGGCATCTTTGGTTATTTTTTATGTAGCCCATTCACTACTGCTAGAGAGGCTCTGCTCCCTAGTATGTGCTAGCAGAGGCCCTTGTTTCGCGATGGGTTGCTTGGATAAAAATAACCCCATTCTTCATGTGGACATTGCTTTTTCTTTACACTATATATCAATTGTTGGTGAGGTGGACCTACTCTTTCACCCTTGGTTCTGCCCCCCTACACACTGAGCCGGCGGGGTGGACCGGGGTGGGGACGAGGACTCACGGACCCTGCAAATCTACTAATTTTATGCACATGTGGACACAAGAGGTGCTGAAAAGACACAGTAATATATATATATATATATAAATATAGAATGGCACGTTGTTTTCTTTGTATGACTGGTTTCTCAGGAGCAGTGAACTCAAAAGTCACAACTACGTACGGGAAAGTTTAGGTCTAAAACTCACATTATTTCCTTGGTGGAGCGAGAGGCATGACCACCTTCCCCTTCCCTCCCATCCTCACAATAGAGACGTATTATGTCTGGTCTACCTACTGGATAGACTCTGCCAAAAAATTCTTTGGCACACCCTAGAGGCTGTTCGCTTGCTTCTTAAGTGGCTGACCTCTTGGAAGCCCACAGTTGTTTAGTAGTACCAGCCCACTTGGCAGGCTACTGCATTAAAAGGCTGTCTCGGTTAGTGTTTAACTTTGGTTGTTTACAGTTAGAGGAAGTTACTCCTCAATTTTCCATATACAGGCAGTCACATTTTTCAAGAATAGAGTTGGAACCTAGCGGTTCTTACAAATTGGAGTTTAGTTGTGTGCAAACAACGCTATACTTAGCTTTAGAGTTTTATTTTTAATGGTTAAAGCATCACTTCAGATCTTTTCTTCGAGTGTTAATGGCCTAGGCAGTCCAGTAAAAAGATCCAGAATGTTTTCTTTGTTTAAAAAGACCCAAGCAGGAATAATATATTTACAGGAGACACATATGAATGAGAATGAACGTGGAAGGTTGGCTAGTGGAGGGTTCACCTAGGTATTTTCCTCCTCCTTTGCAAATGGAAGGAGGAGGGGGGTCATCATATTGGTCTACAACAACACCCCTTTTCAAGCCACACAGGAATGGGTTGATTCAGAGGGACGTCTAGTGGTGGTACAAGGTTTGTTACAGGACAAAGATATAACACTGGCAAATGCATATTTTCCCCCGGGGTCAACTATTCAGACAATTAGATTCCTTCTGAATAAAGTTGTTCAACTAACCATGGGCACCTTTATACTGAGGGGTGACTTTAATATTGCCCCTAACCCTAACTTAGACACTACCCAGACAGCTAGAGGCAGGCAGCCTGCTCCACATAAATTTTTTAAACGCTTTGTCCAAGAGGTGGGCTGGCTGGATGTGTGGCACACCCTTAATCCTAGGGACAGACAATACACTTTTTATTCAGCTGTACATGGCTCTTACTCTAGGATAGATCATTGCTACACACAGAAGGGATGTTTGGACTCTCTTAGAGAAGTGTGTATAGGGGATATTGTCCATTCTGAGCATGCCTCAGTGGTCACAAAATGGGAGTTGGGCCTGGAGAGACGCAATACAATTTGGAGAGTCAACCCAATTCATCTTAAAAGTGACCCCTTTCAGGAGTTTGTTGATGAAAAATACAAGAGATTTGGGAGGATAATCCAGACACCGGAATCTCCTCTGCAATTAGGTGGCACACATTAAAGGCGGTACTCCACGGCTACCTAATGCAATTTTCATCAACCTTGGCAAAACAGCATAGGAAAAGGCAGTTCCATTTAGAGCAGACCCTTAACTTTCTCCAGACAGCTCATCAACAGGGGGACAACTCAGTCTTAGTTCAGCTCAAACAGACTAGGCAAGAGTTGCACTCACTAGCACTGCAGAAGACTGAAATAGCCTTAGCCTTCCTAAGGCAAAGATATGGTGAGATAGGCCCCAGAGCCTCCCATCTTTTAGCTTTCCGGCTGCGTAAGCAAAGGCAGCTCTCAACCATAGCTGCTGTTAGGGATTCCACCTGGGGCACCCTCTGTACAAAGGTGGGACACATCACTGAGGCCTTTAGTGAATATTATGAAAAATTATACACCCCAGACCATCCTTCAGACCTTGGTGGCATTAATGCTTTCCTCCTACCTTTGGACCTCCCCAGGTTAACCAGAGACCAGCAGACTTCTTTGAGCTCCCCTATAACACTTACAGAACTTAAAACTGCCATCTCTCATTCTAAAACTATGAAGGCTCCAGGCCCAGATGGATATGGCATGAAATTTTATAAACACTCAGTACAAATAGTTGCCCCACTCCTTGTGCAGGTGTACAATGAGGTACTGCAGGGACGGGCAGACCCCCCCCCCACCCAGTTGGTCATATGCGGTGATATCCCTAATTCCTAAACCAGATAAGGACCCACAATATTGTACATCTTACTGCCCAATTTCAGTCCTAAATATAGATTATAAATTCCTTATGTCTATTTTGGCCAAACGTTTAGATACAGTCCTACCCTCAATACCGTCTTTCAGATGAGACGTAAACCAAGGTCCCATCTGCCTGGATTGGTGGTGGCTCAGGTGGGTGTTAAAGATCCCATGGCACTTATTGAAAAAAGAGTAAGCGAATTTCCCCGGTGTCCTGGCCAAATTTCCCTCATTCCCTAAAAATACCACCAACAGCTTAATCTGGTTCAAGGTCAGTTCGCATTCATCTGTATCCCCCTCCCCTGGGTTGTGCCTGAAAATAGGCAGGATTTGTCTAGTGCACTTACTCTGTCAACAAAAACTAAACAAATAAATAAATTAACCTAGATCAGATACCGGATTTGTCAGCACTAGATCCACCACAGACAACACGAGAAGGGCACTTCATCTAGTACAGGAAATGCAATCTCATGAGGTACCCTCTGTCCTCCTCAGCTTAGATGCTGAGAAGGCATTTGATAGGGTCTCATGGTCCTTCCTGTTTGCCACCATGTCTAGAATGGGCTTTCCCTCTCCCTTCATTTCCATGATTAAGACGCTTTATTCCTCACCTAAAGCTTGTGTTAAAGTCTCTGGACACCACTCCACTTACTTTCCTCTCTGTAGGGGAACGCGCCAGGGATGTCCTCTGTCTCCTGGCCTATTTGCTATTTTCATTGAACCCCTGGCACAGGCCATCAGGAGACCCCATCAGATAGAAGGCATGCAGGTTGATGGAATAGAACATTGAATAACCCTTTATGCCGATGATGTTTTGCTTTTTCTAGCCAATCCCCCACAGTCAGTCCCAGCTATTTTTAATATAATAGACCAATATGACAGATGTTCCGGATATAAACTTAACACCACCAAAACAGAAGCATTGACTTTCATTTTCTCTCCTTCCATATCTCTGACACAAATGTTCCCTTTTTGATGGAATTTGGGCAGGTTAAAATATCTGGGCATCTACCTCTCACACTGGATGGGTGATGCAAAGAGAAATAACTATGACCCATTCACTACACAACTTCAATATGACCTTGCAGGATGGAATATTTCCCATTGAATCTCATTCAGAGAGTAGATGTCATTAGGATGGTGGTCATTTTACCTCGAGCTCTCTATTTGTTCCAGAATGTTCCTATACATATCCCCGCTAAAACATGTCAAATATAGAACAAATACATCAGTAGATTCATATGGCCCGGGAAACGTCCCAGAATAAAATTTTCCATCTTGATCCTCCCAAGAAAATCAGGAGGACTGGCTCTCCTCAATCTTAAATACTATAATTCGGCTTTGCACCTGTCGTTCCTCTTATGTTGGCTTATGAGAGTTAGTCCCGTCCTTTGGAGAGAAATTGAGGAAGGTCTTATGCTGTTTCAGAAATGGGTTAGGGTGGTACTGCACAGTTCCACCCCTTACCCACAGGAGTGGATGACCCAGAACCCATGAATTATACATCAACTGAAAACTTGGAATGTAATTTGTAGACAGTTATCTCTCACCCCATACTTACTCTTTTTAAGCCCTATAGCTCTCCTGGAAAATCTCCCCCACCGCCATTCTTGACCACACATTTGACTCCTAGGACCGTTTTCAACTCCTACCTTACACAATTCCTAAACGGAGAGGAGTTTAAATCCTTCCAGGAGTTGAGTCACTCCCATGGCCTACGGCACTTAGACTTCTACCGTTATCTACAATTGAGACTCTTCTATTATTCCCTCCCTTTGGAAATACGTAATCCTGGGACTCCCCCACTGGTCACTTGTCTACAGCAAAGCATTATCTCCAGTGGGGTTCCCCACATCATTTCTGTCCTGTATAGGGCCCTTTTAGACAATCTGAGACTAAGCACCGAAGGGATAGGTGCAAAGTGGAGCCTGGAGTTCGGGTTTGATATTCCTTCACAACAATGAGACAGGGGCTGCCTATCAATATCTAAACTCACTTGCTCACACAGCTGGAGATTGTTCTCCTGGCAAGTACTGAACAGATATTTTTGAACCCCGGTTATAACAGTCCACTTCTCATCAGCCCGATCAGGGATCTGCTGGTGCCAGTGTGGTGAATCTGCTGCACATAACACACACATATTCTGGCTATGCCCAAAGATACAGCCCTTTTTAGACTCCCTGCAATCTGAACTGAATGAGTTGTTTGGCCTCCCAATTACCCTTATTGCTGATTATTTATCCTGCACATTTTTCCTCGAGAAGTCAGAGACATCCATACATGTTACTTGCTGGGAATATCCATGCTGGCAGCTAAGAAGGCCCTGACTCATTGCTGGCTTACACCTCGGGTCCCCACACTATTAGAATGGAGGGGAGATAATGACCCATATCTATAAGTCAGAAAAAATTTCTTACTACCTAAATGATACATCCGACTTATTTGCTTTGAAGTGGACAAGATGGGTTATGAATATTATGTCAAAAGATGGGACTTTTGTTCCCTAATTCCCAAGCAATGGATAAACTAAGCTATTATATATACCAGACAGTACAAGGATTTATGTACTGATCTTGGGTTCAGGGGTATGAGGGGTCAGAGGATCCAGAGAGTGGAAACACATATTTGGAAACTGTTTCTCTTTAATCATTTTATGTGTTAGGAAAAATTAGCACTGGGTCTATATTTTTCATATATCTATGTGATCTAAGTAATTGGTGAAATTCCAAATGGACTGTCTAGATGTACTGCTTCACTGTAATTTTGAGTATAACAATGAATTTGTGACTGTCAATAACCTGTACCCCCCACCATGTAAAAATGAATAAAAAATATAATGAAAAAAAAAAAGAACATATTAGCTACAAGAGACATCTCATTTTAGGTTAAACAGAGGTCTTTCTGAGGGGTACCGTCATCCCTCAGGAAGACCTCCTGGTCGAAGCGCTGGAGTGGTTGTTTTTTGTTATGAAACTTTAAATGCAGCATCTTGTTTTTTCTTGTCTATTAAGTTAATAACTTTCAAACATTGCCGATGAGTGCTTAGAACTGTTTGTGTGCATTGGTGGTGTAACCCCCTCCCAAAGTCAGGAGCTTACCTGCTCCTGCTACCTCCAATCAGCCCCATCTGCTGCTGTTTTCTTGCTCCCCCAGCCTGACCTGGACTGTCAAAGGGCTGGGGAGCACTGTAGTTTGTTCTGGTGCCTCCTGTGCCTGTGTGCAGTGTGGCCAGAGTGCTGCCTTGTTCTTCTCACTCCCCCGGTCCCCCAAAACTTCAAAAAGGGGCCAGGGAGCGTAAAAAAAGTAATTCTGGTACCTTCTGCACCCATCTTACAGTGGCCCATGTGCTGCACAGTTCTTTTGTTCCCCCACTCCTGAACTGTCACACAGCGGGGTGGGGAGCTCCAGGAATGGCCGCTTGTGTGGCCTAGCACCATGAGAGGCTCCCGCAAGATGCAGCAGAAGTGCCCCGGGGGTGAATCCTTCTCTTCAGCCCCACTGGACTGCCAAAGGGACTGGGGAGAGCCAGAAAAGAAGAAAAAGGACTTTTAGAAACACTGCCCAACCCTGCCAATGCCACCAGTGGGTCGGAGAGTATTGGGGAAAATGGTGACTGCAGGGACTGCAAGTCCCATGATGCTTAGTGGCCATGGCTGGCCATTCAGAGATTCAGCTCCACCAGGGGAGCCTTCAAAATGGAGCCAGTGACTTGGCTCCTGTTCCCAGAATGTACCCCCCTGGCCCTAGCGGCCCTTAGAAGGAACTAGGAGGGTGCTAGACATGCAGCCAAATACTGCCAACAGTGATTATATATATTTTTACAATTTTTGGAAAGTGACTGAGCAGGGAAGAACTGTTTGATGGTGGCCATCTTTGCAGAGGCTGCTGGAGAACAGCGGAGGATCTGATTGGCAGCTGCAGTACATCCAATCAGGACGAAGAGCTTGTGAGTCATGTGAACCAATCAGAAACTGATTTTTGAACCTGAGGATTCTGAACTTTACAGTTGGTGTGTGTGACTTGGTATGAGGTTTTGAAGTGAGAAGGAGTGTTTCTTGTCAGCTCCCGCTGCTGACGACCTGAAATCCTGCCATTTTGTGCCTTTCTGCACAAGCTAGGAATCTGAGTGAGACCTTCCAAGGACTGTAAATCAGAGGGTGTATTTTTTTGTCTGCTTCTGCTGTGGCCAGATAGAAGATCCTGTTGGGGTCTTCTGTGCAAGTCCAGAACTGGTGACTGAATATCCTAAAGCCTGCTGAATGATTTGTTATCTGCTGTGGAGAGTGAGGTAAACCAAAGCTACTGCCTCATTTCCTTACCAGTTCAGAGACTGAGCTTTTGTGCAGGACATATGCTCTGAGGTTCTGCCTGTGTGACCAATCTGCTGTGGCCTACCTACAGTCGAGGTGGGTGAAGACAAGTCCCTTTGTGGGGTGAAGACTGCCTACCTACAGTCGAGGTGGGTGAAAACAAGTCCCTTTGTAGGGTGAAGACTGCCTACCTACAGTCAAGGTGGGTGAAAATAAGTCCCTCTGTGGGGCGAAGAGGATCATCACCTGCACTCCAAGCCTTTCCTGCCTGTTTTTTCAAGTTGCCGAAAAAGGGGAGACGTCCCCCAACAGCCTGCATCTGTTCATCTAAAGTCATGAGTACTGGGTTTTTACCCAGATACTTTCCTAATTGTTCAGCTAGCTAGCTTGTTAACATTACATCTGGGCTTCCTGCACGACCTTAGCTACGCCCTTAGCAACTAGTACAGCCAGAAATAAACTGTTTCACTGCACCCCCGTTAGTACTTTGCTCTGCAACACTTCAGTGTTTCATCTGCGTTGCACCCAGCTTTTTCCATGTCACAGGCCTGCAACTGCTCAGTGTGTGCACATCAAAATTGAGAGCTCTCACAGGGACTGTGGGGCTAACTGATGCACCAGTGGGGGGAGTAGAACTGGGACTGGTAATACTGAACTTCATTGTACCATTCTTGAACGCCAATGTGTTTTGATGTTACTGATTTTGCATAGAATTTAGAACACTATTGAATGCTTTTATTTCCCTTTTCTTCCACTGCTCCCCACCTTTTTATCCACCCCAAAATAAACCCCTGTTGTTTATTTTCTGAAAACTGTTGCAGCCACTGCATTATTGTGCAGTGTGATATTTCATGCTTAGAGTTATAAGTGGGGACGGGATTATATATTGTCTTACTTGTTTCCAAGTGAGGGGGCTGAACATCATTTTCTGCAGGGAAGCACCCTGGCAGTATGCTGTCAGAAGGATACCCATAGGTGGAGGTACCACGCCAATAACACAGCCAATTTTAACCACGAACCTGTGCCAACCTATATTCCCTGAGGCAGCACCACCTGTGGGTGGGTGTGCAGGTAGAAGGGAAAGGGTGGTTATAGTAGTAAATGGGATTCAATCTGGGGAGAGGGGGGTGACCAGTGGGGTACTGCAAGGATCAGTTCTTGGAGCAGTCCTGTTTAATGTCTTCATTAGTGACATTGCAGAGAGGCTGGAGGGAAAGGTTTGCCTGTTTGCAGATGACACCAAGATCTGCAACATGGTGGATACTCCAGACGGTGTGGAGAAAATGAGGAGGGACCTGGGGAAGTTTGAAAAATGGTCTGAGTTATGGCAACTGAGGTTCAATACAAAGAAGTGCAAAGTAATGCACCTGGGATGAGGGAACCCTGGGAAGAGCTACAGGATGGGGGATTGTTGACAATCACCAGGGAGGAAAGGGATGACCTAAAGATGTCTAAGCAGAGTACAAAGGCTGCAGGGAGGGCCAGTGGCATGTTGGGGTGCATAGGCAGAGGTATCACTAGTAGAAGGCGGGATGTAGTGATGCCATTGTATAAAACACTAGTTAGACCTCACCTAGAGTACTGTGTGCAGTTCTGAAGGCCACATCTTTGCAAGGACATTGACAGGGTGGAGCGAGTCCAGAGAAGAGCAACAAAGATGGTACAGGGCTTGCACAAGAAAACACATGAGGAGAGATGAAAGGACCTCAATATGTACTCACTGGAGGAAACAAGGGATCGGTGGGACATGATAGAAGTATTTAAGCACCTTAAGGACATAAACAAGGTATGGGGTGGGAGACATCTTCCAATATAGGAATGGTACAAGAACGAGGGGGCATGATATGAAGTTGGAAGGTGGCAGGTTGAAGGGAAATGTAAGAAAGTTTTTCTTCACAGATAGGGTGGTGGACACATGGAATAGTCTGCCACAAGAGGTGGTGGGAGCGAGTACAGTGGAGGGATTTAAACATGCCTGGGACAGCCATAAGGGAACCTTATAGGTGGGAAGGAGAGGTGAAAGCCATTAACTAGATAGGGCCAGAGGCCAAAAACAAGTGTAGGGCTTATGGGCAGACTGGATGGGCCTAGTGGTCCTTATCTGCTGACAATTTCTATGTTTTTATGTGCTGTAACTGTAGTGTGCAGAATAGGGCGCTCTTGTTGTCACCCCCCCTTGTGCTATGTCTTCTTTGCTTCCTTTGTTCTTTGCTGTTTGTGTCCCCTGCCCAGGGGATAGGGGCTATTTTTCTTATTGTTTGTGCAGACTTCATACTCTTTCTAGGTGAGTTGATGGGGGAATGGTGCTCTGTGCATGTTCACACAATCCTGGCTTGGCCCCGGTATCTCTTCCTGCCTATGAAGCTTACAGGCCTAAATTTGTTTAGCTTCTTTTTAATTTATATGTCTAATCCCTGAATGGACTGTGCACCCTCAGTATGTGGTTCCTGGGTTGGGGAGGGTCCCAACTTGATGTGCGCTTGCGCACTTGGTGCAAATGAGGAGTGGCAGGCCACTCTTTGAAGTCACCCACTCCATACAGTGTGCCATGTGATCATGCAAGTTGCAGAGGACTTTCATTTTCCTGCTAATCCTGCTAATTCTGGGCTCTGCATGAGCCTGCAGCCCTTGGAATAGGAGTTTACCACCAAGCAGGAAGATCAGGAGGGAAGGAGACATAGGGCAGAAGTCAAGAGGCTGGAGGAGTTCAGTCACAAAAAAAAAAAACCCTTGATGAAGTAGCACTTTAAAAAAAACAACTTGGGAGAGTTTACTGGTTAGGTTGACTATGTTGCACCCGTGGATTAGCTTGGTGCATTATATAGGAACCAGAATTGTCTCCCTCTATTGGCAAGGCATGAGCATGTCCAGAAGATGATACTACCTATTTTTGACTACTGCAATGTAGTCTACAGTGCCGCTCCCAAGTCATCCCTAGCCAGATTGGACACCCTCTACAACTCCTTCTTTGCTCTCAAATCTCTGTCTCTCACCCATCACTGCAACCACTACCATTCTCTATCCCTTACTTCTCTAGAAAATTGCCAATTTCTCCACTGTGCCAAATTTGTGTCCAAATTCTGGTTTGGGTCTCTCTCCCCTTATCTCTCTCCCTTAATATCCGCTCTACCTCCTCTGGAGCATTTGCTTAGATCATATGACTCTCGTCTAGTGGTAATTCCGCATTGCGCTACTACAGTAGGTCAGTCGGCCTTCACACATCATTTCCCACAGCTTTGGAATGCCCTCCCCCACAGATCTGCTTATCTTCCTCCCCCCACTCCTTATCTTTAGCCCTAAATAACTACAGTACCTCTCGATAAACTGTACCTGCTGTTAATTACACTGCCATTCTATGCTCTGCCGCTCTCCATTCTCTGCTCAACTTCGCCTCCTTCTTCTACCCTTCTTTCATCTACCATAGCTCATTAAATAAGCTGACACTCTTATGGATTGCTCTAGCTGCTCTCTTAGGTGCCAACAGATGTACTTACACTTGCACTTATTTTGACCTATGATACGTTCAGTACTTAGGCAAACCTGTTATCATGTTACTATGTCCTGATTCTACTCATATTCTGTGTTAATGTTTAATAGGATTGTACGTACTTGTAGTATTACCTGATGCTTACATACAGTACATTAACCTGTTCTGTATTACTGCATATTGCCTCACATCACTGATCATTTGTCATTTGACTGTTTAAATTTGTAACTTATGTATGCTCTTCCTCCTGTATACCCTTCCCCCAGGACGCACCGTGAGATGAGCAACTTGTTGTTCAGCATGCCCTTCCTGGTGAAACTTTTCAATAAATAAATAAATAAATAAATTTGCTATTATCTTACTGTCATTGGGGTAAAGGAGGACAGATGGATACACTACTGTAAAGTGAAACAAGTTCTGGCACAGCCACTACGGCTGTAAAAGCATTAACTAGATAAAGGTGTTTCATGGGCTTAAACATTAACATGAACTGCCGTTGCATACACTAACTGAATCAAAGTATGGTACATTGAGAAAGGGCAGATATAAAAATAATGCCACCATCTGTATTACAGTTACCTATATGTTTCACATTTCGTTCTTTGCACTGTTATAGCTATCAACTCAACAGAACTGGGCCATCATACACATGAAGGTACTGTACCGTAATTGCAAACACTGCTGAGACAACTATATGTTGTGACAAGGTGGAAGATAAACACAATGATGAGACATGTTTAAGAAGACACTTGATGTGTTTAATTGATTTTTTTAGAGATTGCTATACAGTACACACACACATAATTAGTACAATATAGAAATGCTTATGCCCAAATGTCAATGTAAATCTTATACATTTCATTACAAGTTGTTCTCTTGAAGGAAGATCTTACTGGACAAGGCCTAAATATGGGCATTAGGTAAAAGTAAACTAGGGTAGGTGTGTTATTGACGGTATTGCATAGTTTATATTTTATTGCTGCTCCACCCCAGGCACACACAATATGAAAATCAACAACCCCTTGATATGAAGCAACATGAATTAGTACAAGGACAGAAACAAGCAGAAGACTGAGTCAGTGGGTAGACAAGCATGAGTATGGCAAGTCAAATAACATTGCAAAAAGTCTCACTATTATAATTCATTTTTTTACAAATGCGTCTGCACAGTTGACAATTTTTGTAAAAAAATAATAACAATGGGAGTTATTCCACAAATGTCCACAGGTGCCACACATGCAAGTAGAGGGATATGAGGCCCTGATGCACCAGTCTGCCCTGCTCCTTAGTCAGAAGATCATGGTGGAGAGGCAGAGGTACTGGAGCTTCCATTGACAGCTGTTGAAGCAGAGGGAATCAAATCTGATGAGGCCAAAGAGGAGCTATTAGAATCATGTGAGCCCCTTCTGCCTGTAGCATCAGGGGAACCCTTTGAAGCACTGGGAAGGGAGGAAAGGTGTACAAGAATCTCCCTGTCCAGCAAAGAGACAGTGCATCTCACCAGAAGACACCATGTCTGGTAATGAGTGAGCAAAAAAATTGAGTAGTTTTGCTTTGGATGGGGAGACAAAGAGGTCTATTCCTGCCAACCCCACAGGCTGAATAAGCTTTTGCCCAGTTCTTGATTTAGCTCCCACTCATGAGCCCTGACAGTGGTAGGGCTGAGACTGTCTTCCAGGACATTGCTGATGCCTGGCACATGGACAGCAGTCAGGCAGAGGTCATTCTGGACTGCTCAGTACCACACTCGCATCACCTCCTGGCATAGAAAGTATGGGTGAGTGCCTCCCTGTTTCTTCGGGTACCAGACCACATATTGTTGGTCTGAACCAGGAGTGTCCCTGGACATAGAAGAGGCTGGAAGGCCTGGAGGGCATACAGCACTGCCCTCATTTCTTACACATTGATGTGTAGAGACGCTTCCAGCTGAGACCATGTTCCCCGGGTCTGATGGTCTCCTGGGTTGGCTCCTCCCCAGCCTTGACATGAAGCATCCATTGTAAGGGTCATGGTAGGAGCAGGAGGTTGAAAGGGGAACCCCTGTGGAGAGATTGAACAACTCCTGCCACCAAAGTATATCCTTCTTCATGTACCCAGACACTAGGACCCTGTGGTACAGGTGTCCAGATGTTAGTCCCATTGGACATGAAGAGTCCATTCAGTCACCCTCATATGCAGTATGGCTGGAGGAACTGTAAGGATTGCAGCTGCCATCAGCCCAAGAAGTTGGAGGATCGAACAGGCTGTGGTCCAAGTGAGTTGGCCACTAATCTGGCCTGTTCCTGCATGGTCTCCACTTTGTCCAATGGGAGGAAGGCCCTGCCCTGGACCATATTCAGCACCACCCCAAATTAATTGTAGGCACTGGGAGAGGAGAGGTGGGACTTGGGATAGTTTATTGTTATTTCAGGTCTGGAAAAGAGGTCCAGGGTGAAGGAGAGGGACTCCCTCAGACTGCTCTGTGATGGGCCTGACAGAAGCCAGTCATCCAGATCCAGGTACAGTTAGATCCCTCTGTTGCATAGGGCCACAGCCACCACTGCTAGGCACTTGGTAAAAACCTGAGGTACCGAAGATAGGCCTAAAGGGAGAGCCTTGAATTGGTAATGTTCCCCCTGGAAGGCAAACTGAAGAAAGCAGTGGTGGACCTGGAAGACAGGAATGTGCAAGAAAGCATCCTGCATATCCAGCGCACAAAGTCAATGGCCCTTGTAGATCAGGGATAGAAGTCCCTGGATGGTGAGCATGTGGAACCTCTTGTACTTGATGTACAGGTTGAGCATGCTGAGGTCCAAGATGGGTCTTAGGTCTCTCGTCCTTTTGGGCACTAGGAAGAAATGGAAGTAGTACCCTCTTACTTTCTGTGCTGGAGCCATGGGCTCTATGGCTGACTTTTGCAGAAGAGCCTGGATCTCAACCCCTGTCAGAGACATATGCCTTGTAGGATAATGGGAGAGGCCCGTGGGGTTGTCCAGAGGTCTATCTAGGAACTCTATGGTGTGACCTCTTGCTATTGACTGAAGGACTCAAGAGTCCATGGTTATGTCCTATGACCCCGTAAGGTGGAGGGAAAATCTTCCCCCCACTGATTCCCATAGAAAATCTGGAGGAGGCAGGAGGGTCCCCCATGAGTCAGGAGGCTGAGTGGAGGGAGCCGGCAGCTCTTCTGGGGGTCTTCTGGGACTTGGCAGGGGGAGTAGGGGTTCCTGATGCTGGATACCAGCATTTAGCCTGGTGTTTGGCAGGAGCCTCTTTGGTTTGGCATCTCTGTTGCCAACGAAAAGGCTGTTTGCCTTTGTAACCCCCTCAGTACATGAAGTGGATGTCGCAGATGGATTTACCGCAGTCCTGCAATGCAGTGAAAATATCCTTGGCATCACCTCCAAATAACATGAATCCTCAGACAGGGGCACCCAGGATGGAGTTCTGGATGTCTTGTGCCTGGCCAGCAATCCTGAGTCAAAAATGTTGCCTAATGCAGACAGCAATGGCTGTGGTGTGAGCAACTGAGTCTACTATGTCATAAGTGGCCCGGAGGGCATGACGACAGGAGATTTTGTCATTCTCACTGTCTTGGCAATCTTGGCCTTAAACTGCTGGTGCTGGATAGCTTCCAGCTTGAACTTGAGTGAGGCCAGGGAAGATTTCTGATAGGAAACCATATGAGCCACATAATTAAGGAACCTGAGAGTCCAAGTGGAGGAGGAATGGATCTTGTGACTGAAATTGTCCAGCTGCTTAGATTCCATATAAGGAGGAGGAGACATGCTCAAATGTTTAGCTTTAGAGGACTGGTCATGGGCAGCTGTGATAACAACTTGAGTCTGCATTAGGATGGACAGTAAGGTATGTGACCCCATCTGGAGGGTGGTATATCCTGTCTGCCTTTATTTGAAACAGTCAGAATGGAGGAAGGCTGTTGCCAGATAGTGGACATTAGGTCTTCATGGGGCCCAGTCCAAGGCAGTATGGGCATAGGAGCAGTGTCAGTCATGTCTAGATGCTCTGCAAGCCTTTTCTACTTTGGATCCTGTTCCTGAATAGCCCAGTTACAGGCATTTTGTATAGTTATGAGGAGTTCTGCAAAGGAAGAGTCCTCTGAAGGGGACTTCGGGGACTCCTTAGGCTGAGGCTCAATAGGTGTATGCGTGCCAGAGCTGGAGGATGAGTCAGAGTCTGAAGAGTGCCTGCTGAGGGTCTGAACCCTTTTTAGAGGAGTGTCCTGGGTTTTATCTCTGACTTGGTGTCTAGAGGAGCCTTCTCCGGAAAGGTGGGAATCCACAGAAGAGGCTGATCTAGGGGTTAGATAGGAGGTGAGAGTAGAGGCTGCCACTGGTTTCCAATGGTCATGTTCCAAGGCTAGTTGAGTCCTGGCCTCCTGAATCAGGGTCTTAAACACTGCCTGGATATCAGCCTGAGGCTGCTGTGGAGGCAGAGGCTGCAGCTGAGGAGGAGGAGGAGGTGGTGAAGGAGGAGGTTAGTATAATGGATAGCCCAGTGTCTGATATTGAGGGTATCCATGAGCCTGATAGGTGTAGGGAAAGCCAGAAGAGCATACCCTTGATTAGACATAGCCTGGCATCTGGTACCCTGGTACATGATGGGGTTGATGACCAGGCATTGGATACCCTGGTGAATGGTACATTGGGTATTGTGGGGGCTGATAGCCTGGAACATTGCCCATAGGTCCAGCTGGAGGTGGAGCTGAAGGTCTGGCAGGAGGTGGGGCTGAAGGCTCAGCAGGAAGTCCAGAAGGACCAGGCATTGGCCCCATAGGGACGTTCTAAGGGGCTGGCACTGGACCAGGCAGAGGAATGTCCGGCACTAGAAGATTTGGCAACTGGGGCTTGACAGAAGGCCATCCAGCATTTGAGGAATGGCTGGAATACCAGACATACCCTGACCCGGCAAAGGGTCACCTGGCGAAGTGTCACTTGGCATCGGGGTATGATTAGAACCTGACAGAAGACCAGCCATTGTCTGAGAAGACAGAGTCCAAGATGGTGGAAATTGGTTGGCCAAGAGGGCTTGGGTTGAGGGGTCCTGACAGAATGTCCCTGGAGGGATTAACAATAGGCCCAGTGGGCAAATCAGGATGAGACTGACCTGGTGAAGGTGGAGAAGCCTCCAGAATAGTGCCCTCCTCTGGCTCTTGATCTTCAGGCAAGCCCTGAGGGTCTGGTTGGGTCAGTGGGAGCAAGAAACCCTCTAAAGACTATTGCATGTCTGGCAGCTGGCTCAACTCGACGTTGGGTGTATCCTGCGACCCTGACAGGAGAGCCCCAGCTGTGCAGTCCCCAGAAGAACCGGGGAGTGACTTATTAGCCGTGACATTGCAGACATCAGAAGAGCCAACATCTGACTTATCAGCCTGGGCCATGCAGACAACAGTGGAACTGGAGTCCAGCTTACCGGCTGTGACCGTGTGCTCCTCAGTGGGGCCAGGGAGTGACTTATCAACTTGGCTGCTGGTGACAGACCCTGAAGAAGATATGGGCCTAAGGAGCACTATAGAGGTTCCATCGTCCAAGAAGAGCCCTGACTGCACCATGAGTAAATCAGGCAGGGAGGCCATGGTCTGATCCACTGGAGCGGTACGAGACCTGGCAGTAGGGATACTTACTGAAGTGGAGGCCCCTCCGGTGTCAGTGGTGCCTGATGGTCACCGCCAAGTGGATGGAGACTTATCCCAGTCTCAGTCCCTCTCCTTGTCCTTTTTCTTCTTTTTGGGTTCTGACAGAGAAGATTTTTCCCACAGATTCTGCAGCTCCTTTTCCATCAAAGTTAGGCACTTCTCCAGCAAGTGGGATTCAGTCTTTTTCTGGTGCCTAATCTGTGTGGCCTGGTTGAAGGATTGATAGGGTGCACAGTCCTTGACCCAGGTTTGGGGCCTAGGCAGATCAGGCAACAGGAATGCTCATCCACATGCAGGATCTGGGTGCTGCAGGACTTGCACCTCTTCTTTTCCATGCATCATCCAACTGTTCATGTTCCTGAATTGTACCGCCAACTATATCCTAGGCTGTAAATTTGTCACTGTTATTTATTTGCTTCCCCTTTCTTCTGTATATCCCTCAAGATCTCTGTATTAGACCTGTTTATACTGTATTTTACTATGTAATTGTTTGACCTGGTGTTCTGTTCTCTTTTTATGCATAATTGCATGTTTGTGTAAATCAGCAGTTTTGCTCAAATACCTTTCAGTATAAAATAAAGATAGATTGATTAAAAACTGGACTGACAGACTTGAACCACAGCAGTTCTGTAAAAATCCAAACTGGCTATACTGGGTGCAACTTGCACAAATACTGCTGGTCTGGTCACTCTGGCTGCAGTGTTAAGTCTGACTTTTATGTATCTGGTCCACTCCTGGAAGTTGTTTTTTCAACCCTTCCTTGGCATGGTTGAAAACGGAATCATTAGAACCAGATCAGCTAGGTAAAAGCCAGACCAGATCATCTGGAGTGAGTGGATCAGCAATATTTGCAAAAGCTGTGCCCAGTCCAGATTTTACAGCTCTGGTCCAGGTCTGATGATCTGGTTTTTACCCATATCCCATTGCATGTGGCTTACTGACATACTGTACAGATGAATGCAGAATCTAACCCATTGAATGTTGAAGTTTCAGAAAAACATTATGCTAAAAATATCAAGACTCACTCAATTCCTGATGATCCCCCACCTTCAAGTCACACTTAGTCCTCTACCAAAGTCATGCTCAAATATTGGTGCCTCTACATCCACACCATTAAGCGTTTAATACCATCATGCCTCTTCTGCTGCCATGAGCTCCCCATCCATGAAGTCCCATTCTGCTTGTGGCAGCTCTCCCCTAAAACAGGTAATTTTCCAGGGAGCAGCTCTTTACACCACATCAACTAAATGACTACTAAACACCTTGGCCCAGATATTCAAAAGGGTTGCGCCATGCGCAATAGGGTTGTGCCTGCGCAAGTCCGAAATTGCGCCATCCTGCGATATTCAGTAGGAGGCAGTTGCACCACTGAAAACATGCTGAGCAACAGCGCAATGCAAATGAATGCATGCTGAACTGGAGGGGGAGGAACCATGCATAAACTGCACAGCCCGATATTCAGCCGGGCTGTGCAGAGTTGTGCAGGCGCAACCCCCAACCTGCACCTGCACAACTTTGAGCCAAAAAAAAAAGGATCTAGTCGAGGGCCACCCACAGGTGAGCTGCCGCATTGCAGGGCACAACACAGCAGCTGCCACCTGTGGCTGGCCCTCAACCTACTCCCTGTGCCCCTGCAGCCCCATCATGGGCAAAAGTGTAAACAGTCCCCCACCCCTGACTGGCCTGATCGCGGGCAGCAAAGTGTCTCCCCCCTGAACATATCCCTGGTGGTCTAGTGGACCGATAAGCCCGATCACGGGCAGCAAATGTTTAAACACACCCGCCCCCAACACATCCCTGGTGGTCCAGTAAGATAAGCTCAATCGTGGGAAGCAAATGTTTAAACACACACCCCAACATGTCCCTGGTGGTCCAGTAAGATAAGCCCGATCGCGGGCAGCAAATGTTTAAACACACCCTCCCTGAACACATCCCTGGTGATCTAGTGTCCCCCACCCCACCCACCCACGAGCCCCACCACCCCGCCTCCCCCGCAGCCGGTGGGCGGCAGCATCCCACCCACCTGCCTGCCTGCCGCCGCCCGCCGACTGACTGCCCGGTAGGGCTGCATGCCCATTGGTGCAGAGCAAGAGCCAATGGGTGTGCAATGAATTCATTCATTCACAAATCTGGACTGCCTTGTACGGTATGGGCTGCAACCTGGACCGAATCGGTCAAGGACAGATAGGTCAAGGAAATAATTAAACATGGGCATGTCATAGAATTCAATGCCATCCTAAGGCAAGAGAGGTTCATAGAATCCCATGTCACAAGGGCAAGGCAACCTCACAGCAAGCCAGAGCATTTCTAAATCAGCTGCTACACAGCCATAAAGCCGGTTCCAAATTAAGAACGATACTCTGGCATTTACTCAGTGTTCTTTCTAGTATCAAAGAAGACAGAAGATCTCCGTCCAATACTGGACCTCAAATTTGTAAACAAATTCATGAAATATCAGAAGTTCAAAAGTGAAACACTATGGTCCACCATTGCTGCAATCCACAAGGGGGACCTGTTGACCTCCATAGACCTGAAGGATGCCTACCTTCAGATCCCCATCAGACTGACCTACTAGATTCAGCATTTTGAGTTACCATTTCCAGTACCAGTGCTTGCCAGTTGATCTAGCCTCAGCCCCTTGGGTGTTCGCCAAAGGCATGGCCCCACTAGTGTCAAAACTATGCACAGAGGGGATTCATGCGATCCCATACCTGGATGACTGGCTGATACAGGCAAGGTCCCAAGAGGAGTTGCAAACCACAACCATCAGAGTGGAACAGTTGCTCAAGGAACACAGATAGATCACCAGTAAGGCCAAGAGTCATTTGACACCCACGACAATGATAGAACACCTAGAGGTGGTATTCGACATGACAATGGGCACTGTCAGACCATCAGAGAAGCGTATCACCACGTTAGTGACACACTGCAGGAGAATACTACATTGCAAAACAATGACGCTATGGCACCTGATACAACTGTTGAGTCTAATGGTGACCTGCATAGACCTTCACGACTGAGCGAGATTGTACATGAGATAGTTACACCTCCTGTTAGACAACTGGAATTACAACCTACAAACCTACAACCAGAGGGTGACCATACCTGCAGGGTCATTGAGATGGTGGGCAGACTCACACAACTTGAATCAAGGGGCGAGGTTGGAGAAAGACATAGCAAGAACCCTAGAAACAGACGCAAGCCTCAAGGCTGGTCTGCTGTAATGAACAGGTAGTCAGTCCAAGGAAAATGGACAGAGCAGGAAACAAAGCTCCCAATCAACATACTGGAGACCAGAGCCATTTGACTAGCTCTCCAACATTTCAGAACGCAAGTCTCAAGATGCCATGTAAAGGTGCATATGGACAGCAGAGTGACAATAGCATATATAAACAAACAGGGAGGAACAAAAAGCAGAGCCATGGCTTAAGAAACAGAAACACTAATGCTATGGGCAGAAAAGCACCTGCTCGGTCCTTACAGCAGTACACCTGTCAGGCAACTTAAATACAACGGTGGACTGGTTGAGCGGGCAATCCTTACAGCAGGGGAAGTGGCAACTCAACCCAACAGTCTTCAAAAAGATTCAGAGGAGATGGGGTCCATTCCAAATGAATCTCATGGCATCAGCAGTGAACTCACAATTGGCAGTGTATCTATCCAGATACAAGGACAAGAGAGCAGCAGGAGTGGATGCAGTTTCCACCCCATGGAATTTCCAAAAGGCATATGTATTTCCACTGATATCCATGATTCCAGTGGTGCTGCAAAAAATCAGGGACACAGGCAACAAGGTTCTTCTGATAGCTCCAGACTGGCCAAGAAGGATGTGGCATGCACTCATCAAGAGGATGTTAATGGACACTCCCATGACACTCACTCCTTACCAGACCTTGCTCAGACAAGGGCCGATCTGGCAAGAAGACCCTCGACCACTGAAACTGATGGCATGACCAGAGGGTTAGACTGTTGAACTTGGGGGGATCTTGTAAGGTAGTGGACACACTGGTCCAAGCCAGAAGGGAGTCCTCTAACAGAACTTATAACAGATACTGGTGGGTATTTGCTACTTGGTGCGAGGCGAGAAACTTGAAGGCATCAGACTGTAATATCGTACATATTCTAGAGTTTTTGTGGAATGGATTAGATAAGGGGTTAATGTCGACATCCTTATGGGTGCAGATGGCTGCCATTGGGGCAGTAAGGGGAAAAACAGATTGACATTTACCTGGGGCCCATCCATTAGTTCAATCCTTCTTAAAGGCGGCAGCTAATATCACACATTCCCCATGGTCAATTATGGCCCCTTGGCAACTCAGTTTGGTGTTAGATGCCTTGGCCACTGCACCCTTTGAGACCCTAGAGTCTGTTGCTTTATCAATCCTAACTATGAAAACTTTGTTTTTGGTAGCAATCTCATCAGCCAAGAGAATTAGTGAACTGCAGGCCCTGTCATGTGGAGAGCCATTTCTAACATTTTTTCCGGTTGAGTCATGCTCCAACCCATTCCCTCCTTCATTCCTAAGGTAGGCTAATGCTTTTCACATGGCTCAGGAAATTACAGCCCCTACCATTTGTCCAAAAGAAGGGGACCCTAACTGGGACACCCTTATCTGCCTAGACCCGGCCCAAGCATCCAGATCTACCTGGCCTGAATGGACCGTTTCCAAAGGTTGGACAGCCTATTTGTCCTTCCTCAAGGGCAGAAACAGGGCCTAGTGGCCTCAAGGACTACAATAGCCAGATGGTTGAGAGATACCATCTCTCGGATCTACAAGGCAGGCAGTAATACCCCTCCTTCCAATATTATGGCCCATTCCACTAGAGTAGTGGCTACCTCCTGAGCAGAAAGCAACTACCACATCTGTAAGGGAGATCTGCCAGGCGGCAACCTGGTCATCCCCACACACCTTCACCAAGTTCTACCGGTTGCATACCGGACTGACAGGGAACTCAGAGTTTGGTCGCAAGATAATTCAGATGGTGTTAAGTCATATTCCTCCTCCCACCCAAGACAAGTCCAATACTGCTGTATAATCACCCATGTGTTGAGACTTGGAGTGCTGTAAAAGGTGCGATAGATTTTGGTAGTTTACTCACCTGGTAAAGGTGATTATAAGAGCACCTTTTTAGAGCACTCTGTAACCCACCCATTGAGGAGGAACATAAGAAAAACAACAAAGTGGGATAACACATCAAATGGCTTGATTACTGAGGTTTATGTGCAATACTGTTTTTAATGACTGTATAGTAGTAAACAATAGTTTCTACACTGACAGTATGGATGTAAAATTGTACACATGGTATGAATCAATGAAAATTATTTAATTGTTTTTTACATAGCATCAAACTGTGTTGTGTGCTTTTCTACCTGGCAGCACCGCTTACGGAGGCTGCCGAGGGTCCTTATTGTCATATTATATATAATTTTTTAGGATTATCATAAGCTCTGGAAGATGTCATACTGAGGATTTTGGGAGCTACAAGGGAGAAGATAGTCACAAGGGAGGAGACAGATCAGATTTTGATTCTGGAATTTCTTTTGTGCATCAGTCTGAGAGGAGAGCACTTGATAACCCATGTGTTGAGACTCAGAGTTTTATAAAAGGTGCTCTTATAATCACCTTTACCAGGTGAGTAAACTACCATTCTACTTCCAATAACTTTCTATGATGTTTGTACTATCCATTGGTAATCTGACACAGAATGAATGTGTAACCTAAGTCAAATAAAAATTAGACACACACATATGCCTACCTATTTGCAAGTGAAGTAAATGTGGTTGCTATCATTAAGTGATAAACTCCTATAGTCACAAATTTCAGGTTAAGAACATTCAGTAGAATATAAACAGTAGCCCAGAACTGCCTGCTTGAGAACATGAAGTTGGTGTATAATTTGGAAACAGGCATCACTGGTACTCTTTGCTAAGGAATGTCCTGCAAAGTAGCAGAATGATTGCTCTTAGGATGGTGGTGTCAAATGGCTTAATGAGGGCACAGCAGAGCTTATTTGTTATGCAGAAAGCTCCAGGAAGTGTTTAACCCATTCTACTTCCAATAGCTTTCTGTGATGTCTGTACTATTCATTGATAATCTGACACAGAATGACTGCCAGAAGATAATGAGTTAACTTTCTGTGGACTCTATTAACTCATCAAGCCAGAGGTAAAATAGTGCTCTACAGCTTCCTATACACACACAGGCAGTGTAGTGATGAGGCTTCAGTTGAGGAATCTATGTTTAACACTCTATCATGTTGTTTAGCAGCAAAAATGACATCAGCCCTTTTCTGAATGCAAAACGTCTGCTGGGCTACTCTCACAGCTGTAAAAAGGAGCCTTGGCTACAGACTGATCAGGACAAGAACTTTCTCTATTTCCTTAAGGATAAGTAAACATATCTACTGTAGCCCCTCCAAAAAGAAAAACAAACTCCTGACACACATTCTTACAGTCTCTAGCACTCTTTCACCCCCCAAAAAAGAATGCAGTCCTTCCTAACACCAAACCTCATAAACCTCATACAACTACCAATTATACATTTTCTAACTGTAGACCATACCAAAACAAATGCACAAATGAATGCAAGTTATCACCAGTAACTCAGACACTGAAGAAAAGGTAACAACTATCACTACAAGAATAAATTAAAAATAACTTCAGTAACACATGTACTGTAATATATTAACCCTCTATTCACAGGTGTCCTAGAGTCTACACCTGTAAACAAAAAAAAAGTGTCTTGACTGAACCATACTCTCACTCACACGACACAAAAAGCTCCATCTTCACTCCATGGTCACCGCCTCCAAACTAAACATGTGCATGCGAAATCATGTCAGTTGTAGTGCCCACAGAAATCATTAGCCAATCAAAAATGACACCACCAATGAGCCCAGCCAATAGCAATCTACACACTTTTAGCTTTCAGTCTCACCCAATAACCAAGTACCTTCTTCAGCTTACTATTGTAAAACACTCAGATTCAAAATGAAAGGACACAATCAATCCAACTTTCAAAACAGACCACATCAAATGAAACAGAACTCTCAGAAAAGTTACCTTTTACTTCACTTCACTCCCATAGTTACACTCATACACAGTACATGATGTGAATATGCAATGGGCCACTGGATAAATTAACCTGGTTATCTGCATTTAATGAGATTGCTCTCAGGAAAACTCACTCATGACTATTCTTCACTCCATCACTCATGGGTCACAGAGGTCAATCTCATCTCATGCAGATAAACAGGTTGTTTAAACCAGGCTCATTGCATATGCCCTATTATACCTCTCCCTTGGCTCACACCTGGAACCTGGAAATGAGCCTCAGCTCAGCGTACCTTTCCAAGTTACTCATTTCTAAACAATTAAATTAAATATACTTCCAAACAAAGGTCATTGAGCCATTACCTTATTTCCAATGGGATCCTAGAAGACATTGGCATCAGCTGTCACCATACACAACATATATGTATACACTAATATACAAGACAAACATTTCTGTGTAAAACTAGAAATACAATGCCGTACATTGGAAGGAGTGTTTGTATCCCCAGTTTAACCACTAAGCTGCAAGGTTCGAGAATGGTGCTGACATTACTAACCATTTGCCACTATAAAGTTCCATAACATGTAACCATATGGAAATTAAATAATCATATATTTACATTTGTGTGTTTTTCTCCTGCAACCTACAGTATGTGTTACTCCTCTGTTGCAGAACCTATGTGTTGCTCATCTGTGAGCCTCTTTGACAGGCCACCTTTTCAATGAGAGCACTTTCTTGATGGTTTCTCTTCTAATCTTGATAGATAAAGAATTGAGTGAGAGGGGAGTAGGTACATCATGATGGGAAGCATTTTTTTGTGGAGGTAGTGCCCAGTACATGGTGCTTAGTGACACAAAGTCCAAGAAGAAGTGCACTCACAAGACTGGTAGCAAGGAAGAGCCATTTATTGCACATGAAAATGAAACAGCATGCTTGAGAGCACTAGTTAGAGCTCAGGTGGCACCAGTAATTTGCCAGTAGCCTAGCTCCTGTGTTGGTGCTCCAAAAATCTGTCTCCCACTCTCAAGCAGCAGTTGTTGAAGGTCTTGGAAGAGACTGCTTGACTGCAGCACCCACATATGAGGAAAGATACAGCAGTGCATACTGAAAGACAACGGCTGGGAGACAGGGAGACATTTGAAAGCAAATATGACAAAAAAAAAATCAAAAAAGGACCATGTTTATTATGCTCATGAAGCTGGTTTATCCTGATTTTATTAAGACAGTTTCTTATTTGTCTTGGAGACTGGGGACTCAGCAGATGTTTCACTACTGCTTAGTTTTAATGAGTACTGTGTGTTGAAAGAAAGTTAGTCAAGCCAGACACTAGAGGGAGCAAGAGTTACGTGAACATCCAACAGCAATGGAAAGCAGTCAGATGTATGACACTAGAAACCCTAATCTAACTGATTGGAGTCCATATGCCTAAATCAAGGGTTTCTAACCATTCTGACAATGAGGACCCTGTTCTTAATGACCAGCCATGCCTGAGAACCCCCAATTCATGACCAGACAAGCCTGAAGACCCCCTGTTTTTGACCAAAACCTACCCAAGGATCTTTATCCTCAAGCAGAGCTTAAGTTGTAGCTGTTGTTCATTTCATTCAATATTTTTTTTTTGTACATTGTTTTTCTGCTCCAGCTCAGGGAACTCTCTCCAGCAACCCCACTCACCACTGGCTCTACCTTCCATCTGAAGCTCTTCTCCTGCCAGGTCCACTCCAGCTGGATGGACCCCCTGCCTCTGAATCCCCTGAGGTGTGGCCACCACTGTCCTGGTGCTCTATCTATAATCTAATATGCTGGGTTGGAGTTGGAGGGGAACCCTGGTGAGGAGAGTCTGACTGTGAGAGTGTGGCCATGGCACCAGGGGTGCCTTTGCCTATTTCTGAGACTGGGGATTTTTGCTTGTGTGTTCCCCAGGAATGCAGCATGCAATGATGCCTGTGCACAGCTGTCCTGCTGGCGTTTGCTGCACTCTACCCCTTACATTGGCTGGTGTACCTGCAGTGCCTCCGATCTCCATCAGGGGCTACTAGGACACTGAGCAACTCTGGATCCCTCCCCAGGGAGAGGAGAGCTGTCCTCCAGATGCTCCATCCTCTCCCTTCCCTGCTGACCGCCAGCTACCCGAGTCCATCACCAACCCAACCTGGGTCGCCGGCATGGTGTGTGGTGTGGCATCCAGCACCTCAACCCTCTGTGCTACCGGGCTGAGCTTATTTTATTCAGTATTAATTAGAAAAAATATAAATATACAGTATTTGTAACTATTAAAGTATAATTTGGTAAGATGTTTGTGCTTGCCTTTTTTGTGTCTTACTTGTTGTGGACCCCCAAGTAAAGCCTTGCAGACCCACTGGGGGCCATGGACCCCAGGCTGAGAAACACTGATCTAAGATAAGGGTTTATGTTCCACTGATTGCACACACAAAAGAATCATGCCACTATAAACCCACCACTAGGGCCTGACTGCACATACACAATCAGTAATTCTTTATGTCCAGGTATTTGTTACAGCTGTAATTTAAGATTTTTGTCTGTTCCTTGTATGTTTTTGTTATAGCTTGACGTTGTTTAATGTAATTAACTTGTACTTTGTGTCCAGGACCATCCTGCAAATGAGCTTGCTCAACGATGTGAATGCTTGGTTAAATAAAGTTTGATTGATTGATTGAAACCTAAGAAAGAAACAATTTACTGAAGTGGTCAGTCTGCTGCAGTGAAATATTGAATACTATTGGGTCTATTTAGACATGTGATAGGTGGTTGCAGCAGGGGTAGAGTGACCTCAGAAATGCACTGTGAGTTCGTGCAGGACGAATTCTGTTTAATGTTGAATTTGGTCTGAGGAAGCTATGGCAACATTGGCACCAGGCCTGGGATATTTCCTCAGAGACATCCTTTGCTTTCAGGAGTGACGTCACTGGGAACACATGCACAAAATATGTTTATGCAATTGTTCCAGTGTTTACCAAACAATCGCAGATAGCCTTCTATGTCCACAGCCACCTGCTTTTGTCAAAATAGAAAGAATTTTGACCTAGCAAATCCTTAATGTAGTGCGTGTATCAGCTTGCTCCAGGCTTGTGTGTGTCCAATGCCAGCAGGTGGTGGAGACAAATACACAGGCATCGTTCAGCAGGCCTGGTTCACAGAGGGCCTTAATATACATGTACTGCCTTTTACTATTGACTCATCTAGCCTTGTTTAAAAAAAAAAAAACAGAACTGAACTTAAAACACTCTGCTTTTGAGAGCATTTAACTTATGATTGTTAACATTTTCCTGCATTATTTATTGCTTCACTTTGCCTCAGTAGGCTGTGTGTATTGCAGTGAAATCTAGAGGCACATTACAGCCACATCTGATGGGAAGAGGATTGCAACTCTAGAGCAATCTCTGGTAATATACATACTTGCATAGTTTGCCAGAAAGGGTGACAATAAGTGTACAGAAAATTAATGTCAGCTCTTACTGGAACGTTACGCAATACATCTAATGTATCCATAATGCTCTGCTGAGCACTAAAAAAGTTGGGTACGTGGTGCAATAGCCACATTATAAAACACTGAAAAATGACCATTACATTTACCTCTAAACTAATATTAGCAGTGTCATTTGTTTTCTGAGGGATGCTTGACTTTCACGCTGTCTCTATGTTCAGATGCCAATTAAGAGATAGAGGAACCTTCCAGGGAAGGGAGTGTTGGGACAAATGAAGCCCCAAACAAGACCATCAATAAATGCAGAACTGATAAGATTCAGACATGGAAGCAAGCCATGCAGCCCATTGCAGCCGTCACCTACCTTTCAGTAGTTAAACAGCAGCTCAACGAAAATGGGCAAAATGTTTGACCCTACTGTTTTCCCCTATAAAATATTCCACGCTCTCCCAGTTTTATTTGGTGGTAAAATGTTCTAGTCCCACCATAATATGAGTATTTTATAAATGTTTTAATTTAGTTTTATTTTTCTAAAAAAAAATAAAAGCCACAGCATTTGGCTTAGAAATAGCATTGCAGACCTGGCAAGGGTAGGGGCTGAAGACTCATGGTACACAGCATAGGAAGTACATAGAAAAGTAGATTTGACCGGTATGCTAACATTTTTATTAATAGTAGCTGAAACTAACTTTTTGGACAAACAATTTATTGTTGCGCTGCTGCTTTAAATTTAGTGGGAATCAAAGTAGTACATAGGTAATAGATTAATTCTGGGATTATATCAGGGTTCAAAACACAACAGGACATATTCAGCGGGGTTATTTGTAACAACAGGGTTGCAGACAGTAGGGCAGCTCTAAAAGGGCAGTGTAAGTGGTCTTTTTCTGTCATTATACATGCACTATATCTATGTAGCTATATTTCTGGAAGCAAACATGCTTTAGTTTTAAATGTACAGAAAATTGTTTTGAACAGCTTACAAGATCCTCATTTTTCAACTGTGTTCATTCTTATGTTATGCATTGGTTGTGTGTGTGTGTGTGTGTGTGTGTTTCTTAAAACTGTTTCTAATGCTTGTTTCACTGCCACTGTACCTGGCTATTTATTATCCCTCCCACTATATTCTGCTCTCTATTTGATGTTTCCTAGATATTTCTTAATATCTATTCCATCACTCCATGGTCAAGGATTGCAGAGTGGTAGAATTGACATCACAGACTGTTCTCGAACAATAGAAACATACAAGCAGAATACAACGAAGAGGAAACAGGGAGAAGTTAAGCAGCAAAAAGTAGTAAAAATGTTCTTTACAAACGTGCACATATTTAAAACAGGAGAGCATATTAAACTATGTGCATTAAAACAGTTTCCTAGCATGTTTAAAAATGTTTCAGAAGGCTTCCAGTGTTTCAGAATATCGGTAGGGGGAGGGGTGAGAAGGAGGTGGTATTTAAACTTAATTAGCAGCTTGGGCTTCAGGTTTGATTACATCATACTGCCTAGAAATTCCAAGCAAGTGTGCCATTTCTTTTCACAGGCAAACATACCCTCCAGTTTCTAAAGGACTGTGCAGGCAAAACTGTGAGACTCTATTCAGCTACTCTTTGTCTGTAGGTGAATGACTTGAGCATCTGTACAGATAGAACGTTATTTATTTAAGGGTCATGCACATTATCTATCTATCTATCTATCTATCTATCTATCTATCTATCTATCTATGTATCTACTGTATCTATCTATCTGCAAGGGCCCCAGAAAAATAGTTCGAGTGAGTTACAATTTATGTAACACTGAATACAGTCATACAGCAATTCAATAATACTGCCAGCTCACATGGAATTTCTTTAAAAAGGCTAGTCCTAGGCTGCATAAATTATTAATAGTGCAGGGAACAAATCTTAGCACAAGTGATTTGATTAAAGTGCATACAAAGATAGTGAGATTAATGTTTAAATGTGTTAGCCAAGTCAGACACTTGGGTTTGTCACAATAAGAGACCACAAGGCTCATGGACCATCAGAAAAGGGCATCAAGAATCATTCTGGCCACCCCATTTCTTACACAGTGATACTGCAAATGGGAGCAAAACTGCAGTCTTTGGCAGACAGGAGAACTCACTATCATGATTCTGTCTTCACATTTTTATCGTGTCTGCTTATTTGTATTATTTTTCTTGTTGCCAAAGTTTTTACTGCAATACACTGTAATGGTCTTGTGCTATTGCAATATATCCCCACTTGAGTGATTTGACCGAATCAGCCTTTGATAAATAATCAGACATATAATTTAGTACAGACAGTAATGGTCTACAATGGGGAATACAACTCACACAGACAGTATATATTGTTCTGTACTTGATTTTAAGGAGTGTTGCTGCCCATTGACTTCATGGCCAAAGAGGTTGTTAATACTGTAGGCCACTTGTTCCTGATTATACAATGGAAATAAAGAATCTTAGCCTCTAATTGGTTAGTCAAGGACTGGAGCCATGATGTTATCCAGTACAACATCATGGCTCTAGTCCCAGGCCACAGATGACCTCATCAACCATTCCTGGAATCACTCCATGCAGCCCACTTAAGTTATCTCCCACTGGACAGGATACATCCCTGACTGCTGCTTGGCACCTGCCTTCAGTGTCCCTTGAGTGTAAAACCAGCCAACATAAAAGCAATTACCCGCAGACATTCCCTGAACCCCCCAAAGACTATGTTCCATATTACAAAAAAGGCATCACACTAAAACCCATCATTAGTTCACAAACTGAGCCCACCCAGGAAATGAATGAACAAGTGAGCAAGCGCATACTTGAACAGTCACCATGCGCCTATAATGCTCACTCACTTGATCTTCAAATCACTTTTCTCCTCGTTTTAAACTGCAGCATGGAAAACCAGTCACAAAACATCTTCCCTACCTCCTTCATTATCACACATCCTCACAGCAGCAGCACAGGTGGCACATCTGAAGAGCAATGGGGGGTGGGGAGGTGGGAAGCAGGTGACAGCAATGTCCGTTTCACAAAATACAGCAGCATAAATGGCATGTCACAAAAACAAACAGAGGAAAACACAAACTGCATGGCAGAACAGAACATAAACACTAAGGCAATAGGGCATCCTAACAAAGAGTGACAGCACTGATAAAGGTTACGCTGGAAACTGCAGAACCACAGGAAAAGGACATCAGCTCCACCTGTTGTCTGAAATAATTAATTCAGCACAATTTATTTTATAAAGTAACCCTATCCACTCCAAAAACTGAAAAGAATGTACGTTAAATGTCATTTTTCATCTTTTTTTTTCTTTGTTCTACAAATGTACCATAGTATAATAGCAATAATGCACTCCAGGGTGTGTGTTGTGCTGGAATAATATCACACATGGGGCATTGCATGCACTCGGCCTGCGGCCTCGTGCCCAACCACCCCAGGTGTGACATTATTACAGTGCAACGCACACCCTGTCATGCATTATTGCTTAATTAATATATTGGGGTGCACATTTCCCTCTTTAAGACAGCAATGTAGCGCAACTTATTTTTCTAAAAAGTCTAGTTTCCAGCTTCAGTTCGAGAGATCCTTTCTTTGAGACTGAAAATGGAGTTAAAAAGTTAGTTAACTAACCTGTGTACATCAAGTTTTTCCAGAGACACTTTCAGCTCCCTTCTGTCTCTCAGTGTTTTGATTTGATTTAAAGGGGCAGCCAATGAGACAGGTGCATTCCAGGTGCTAAATCTTTAACTGTCCAAGAATCTTTAATTTGAGCTTTCATCTGGCAAGTTGAAATATGCTGCTCTAGGAGACTGGTCATTTCTGTGCTTAGGGGGAATGTGTTTTCCTAGCAAGTTGCTCTGCATTACCTTGCTTCCAACTGAATTAGTTTTAGATTGAAAATGGACTTAAAAAGTAAGATCATTAACCTGTGTATATCAAGGTTTTTCAGAGATCCTTTTTTTGTGACTGAAAATAGAGTTAAAAGTTAACTAATTAAACTGTGTCCATCAATGTTTTACAGAGACACTTTCAGCTCCCTTCTGTCTCTCAGTGTTTGGCCCCCACCCCCTCCTCCACCATTTATTAAATGCTCTGTGGGTGGGATTGGCCAGTACACTGCTCAGAGCTGGTCTGTTTCATTGGTCTACTGGGGGGGGGAGCTTAGAATTGTGTTCTACTATACTGTATATTGAAGCCTGTCTGTTGTATGCTACTTCTGGGAGGGGGGATCACTGTCATGTTGTCATCAGCAATTCCCACTTGTCTTGTGCTACCAGTACATTCTAGGCACAGTACTACTGTCAATCCACCCAATACAATTTTATTTCTCTGGTTTCCTATGTTAGCCCTCCCTTCTGCAACTCTACATTCTGTTCTCTCCCTCACCATGTACTCTCTCAGTTTTCTTCTTACCCTCGTCATTTCCCTAACTTTTCACCTCCTCATAACAACTGCCACCCCTCTCCCTCACCAGCACTCCCCCCCCATCCTCCCACACTTCTCCACTTCTTCCTAACAGTGCTTTTTCCCTCTTCCTTCTCTTCCTTGGAATCACTTCCTCTTCACCCCTGTACCTCTCATGTTCATCCCCTCTACTGTCCTTGTACACACTATCAGTTTTCTTCCTCCTACTGACAGCCCCCTCCCTTCCTACTAGGCGAGCCTCTAAGATACCCTGGTATAAGAGTGCTAGACTCCATTATCTAATCATTGCAATCCTGCTCCTATCATAAGGAGACATAAATCCTAACCCTTGGCCTTGCTCCCTAAATGGCGCAATGCCACGATCTGCAACCCCTGCAGCCCCACTGCCTTAACCCCTTTGCCTTGCCCTGATGTTTGAAAATTCTGCACCTAAACACACGTAGGCTTCTTCCTAAAATTGACTTACTCTGGCCCCTTGTTGCTTTGCTAGGCCCTGACACAATTATTCTGACTGAAACATAGCTAAATAATAAAACAGGTGAACCCCCCCACTCGCCATCCAAGGCTTCTCTATTTCACAACAAGTTCATTCCACGAGGGGCGGAGGTGTGGCAATATATGTCTCGTGAGTATCCAATTCACTACCATTTATTCTGCCTCTGTCCCTAAAGCATACGAAGTACTCATCTTACAATTATCTCTCCCATTCTCAATCCCTATTTTTATTGCAGGAGCCTACTGCCACCCATGCCTCAACCCCTCCCTGGTTACTGACCTCATCTCTACCATAGTTTCCCACACCTCCTCGGTAAAGTCTATATTATGGGAGATTTTGACCTAAGCTCGTTATCCCCTTCCCTACTCAAAGTAAAAAACAGCATTGCTGCCCATGATTTAATCCAACTCATCCTTGAACCTACTAGGATAGACCCGAAAACAAGCAGCCATTCCTTAATCGACTGGGCTCTCACTTCCCACCCACACAGAGTCATCAAATCTGGAGAGTTATCAGATGCTCTGAGTGACCATTGCATGACCTTCCTAGTATGCAAAATCCACCGTACCAAAGTCCCCCACAAAACCTTAGTGGCTCACTCATACAAATCCATGCACCTTAGGCCGCTCCTACTTGGCCTATTATGCACAAACTGGTCCCCTATAACCTCAGCAAACATTATTGATGCAACCGCAGAATATTTCAAAGGTAAATTTCTCAAAGTTTGGAACTGGCACACCCCTCTACGCAAAATTAGAGTCAGCGGGAACCACCTTCCTTGGGTCAAACCAGAACTCACAGCCCACCAAAGAGCAAGGGACCAAGCCTGGATGCAACACAAAATCTCAAGCTCCAGAAGACTATGAGATCTATTGTCACTTAGCAACAATCAAATGCGTGTTGTTGAGCCATAAAGCTGACTACTCAACTCCTTTCAATGAATATAAACAGATCTTAAAATTTTGGAAGTCATTCACTCTCTCCCCTCCACTCTCCTCCTACCCCCCCTTCTCACTATAAATAACATTATTACCTCTGACCACTTGAGTTATCTGAATTTTCACCTCCTGTGCCTCTGTCCTTCTATCCTCCTTACCATCTCCTCAGTCTGATCCTCCCCCTAACTCACCACGCACCTATCCCCAGCCCCTTCCTTTCTCATTCACTAACATTACACCCTCTGACACTCTGGATGCCCTTTTTACCCTAAACCCTTCTAAAGACAGTTCGCCTGATGGGCTGGACCTCAAGCTGCTTTACCTTTCGGCTATGGCTATCTTTGCTCCATTGAATGAGCTACTCAACCTCTCATTCGTATTGGAAGCTATCCCCCTCTGTCTGGAAACATGCCATTGCTCTTCCCCTCCCTAAGGGCAGTGACCCATCCTTCCCTGGGAAATATTGCCCATAACCCTACTTCCCACCCTCACTAAACTGCAAGAACACCTAGTTCTTACCCAACTCTCTGCCTATCTCTCTCACTCTAACTTTTTCACCCCCTTCCAATCTGGCTTTCGTAAAAACCGCTTCACCATCACCTCCCTTATTAGGCTCACTGACTCCATCCTCGCTGGAATAGATGGTGGTCAAATCACGTATGCCATCTTTGTCAACCTAGCCTAGGCTTTCAACACTGTCTCCCCACTGTATCCTGTTACACTCTCTCTCCATTGCAGGCTTGTTGGCTACTGCCACAAACTGGTTCTGTGCCTACCTGGTAGGTTGGACTCAGTCAGTTAGAATAGTGGATTCTATATCCTCACCCCTCCCTATCGACACAGGGGTCCTTCAGGGATCAGTGTTGGGCCCCATAAACTTCTCCATCTTTCTCAATGACTTGCCATCTGTCTGCACATCTACCTCTATTCATATGTATGCTGATGACATGGTCATTTACACCTCCATCCACTCCCCCACCGATGCTGCAACCAGACTTCAGAATGATTTCAACAACGTTCAGCACTGGTTTTGCTCACATCAGCTTTTCCTAAATGCCAAGAAGACTGTCTCCATGACCTTGGGCAGTAGGCAGAGACTTTGAAGGCTCCCCTCCCTACCCTCTTTCCACATCCTCAATGGGACAGTCCTTGAGGACACCTCCTCATTCAGATATCTGGTGGCTTGGCTTGACCAGCACCTCACCTTCTCTGGTCACATGGACACATCCTTTAAAAGCTGTGCCCCAAATTAGGTGCACTATTTAGGAACTGGAACTGCTTCCCTCTCCCGGCTAGGCGTGAACTTGTCCAGAAGATGATCCTCCCCATCTTTGACTACTGCAACGTAGTCTACAGTGCCATGCCTAAGACCTCCCTAGCCAGATTGGATACCCTCTTTAACTCCTTCTGCCACTTCGCACTTGACACTTATACCCTCACTCATTACTGTCAACTTTACTACACTTTGGCTTTCCCATCTTTTGATGACAGATGTCTCCTCCACTGTGCTAAATTCATCTCCAAATTTTGGTTTGGCTCCCTCCCTACTTATCTCAACTCTTCCCTAACAATCCCCCCACCATCCACTCATTCACTTAGGTCCTCAGTTTCCTGCACCTTAGGTGTCCCATGCAGTACAACTACTGTTGGCCAGGCAGCCTTCTCATACCACTTCCCTAAACTGTGGAATTCCCTCCCTTCCCCAGATTCACCTTTCTTCTTCCCCTTCCTTTATCTCCTCAGCATTACACAATTACCTATCTGTGAACTGCAACTGAGCAGACCATGTTGCATCTAAATGGGCTGTAATAGTTACCCTATTACCGCACTTGTGGGCCTTCTGTTCATTATGATGTAATGGAATACACATACCAACAGTAATGTCTTGCTGCCTGTTACTGCTTGTTAATTGTTCTCTACTTGGTAATGTACCCTATGTATAATTGGCACTATATACTGTTTTGTTGTTTGCCTATGAATTATGACTTCTATGTCTTCCAGTTCCCATATATTGGCAATGTACTGTATATTGTTGTGTTGATTACATTTTATTGTGTGCCTTCCAATTCCCCCACCCTCCAGGATGCACCGTGAGATTAACAACTTGTTGTTCAGTGCGCCCTTCCTGGTGAAACTCTTAAATAAATAAATTCAGTTAATAAAACTATTACATGTTAAATGTGCTTGTCTATAATAGTCCTATTCTGTTTACTATATAATTATATATATATATATATATATATATATATATCTATGTAATCTATCTATCTATCTATTTATCTATCTATCTATCTATCCATCCATCCACACAGTGAAGCTCACCAGGATAAAACCCAATTCTACAGCATTTTTACATTTTTTTATCCTAACCTTTTGTCAATTTTACAATGCTATTTCTAAGCCAAAGGAAGTGAACTTTTTTCACGAGGTACAAGTAATTTACAAGTTTTATAAAATGCCTAAATTCTGCTAGAACTGGTCAGTTTTACCAGTAAATGAAACTGAAAGATATTATAGTTCAAAAAGTGAGGGTCAATTTTTTTCCAACCTTCTCTGCAGTGCTGCTTTAGGGGACTAAAATGCTGAATATTTCCATACAAATTGTTTGGGAAATACAGGTAGTCGACCATTTTCTAATTCTGAGAATATGTAAACAATATGTCATGACAAATGTGGGTTAATCTGGGATAGCTACCCACCCAGGGGTGTAGTGAGGCCAGATGCTACAGGCAGTGGGCCTTACAGCTCCTGGAAGGGCAGTTATCTAGCTTAACCCACATTCTTTGTAACTAGTAAAAACAGTCCCTCCCCACTTGTCAACCATTTGTCTTTCCACTCATTCAACAGATAAAATGTTTATTATGGAATATAGGAATTCAGACTTCTATGAAATTCCTCTGGCAGAATGTTTAGCCCTCACACCCATCAGAAGGCCTTATATGGAGCCAAGGTCTCTCATGCTTGTGTTGGCAGTCACAGATGACTGAAGTGGTCATGAATTCTGTATGTAATTTTCCCAAATTCTAAAGCACATCAGTATTTTTTTTGTTACCAGGCATTAGGCTGAGGTAAAGGTATGGCTGCCAGCCTGCCTCTGGTCTGGGCAAAAAAAAGCTAGGATTTTTCTTTCCATTTTATAACAGAGTGTTAGCAATTTCACAAAAAAAAAGAAAAAACAGTATAACAAAAATGTGAAGGTACTGTATGACAGTGAACACTGATAGCAGGCCATGTTTACAATACATAAACGCTTGCAAGAAGAAATGGCCTCTACCATGATGTCAAGAAATCCAGTGGCCATGTGGCCACTGAAATTTTATTTATTTTTATTTATTTTATTAAAATCTAGGATTACAAGTACTTTTGAGCAGGAGCTGCTCATTTACAAAGGTGCCACGTCAAAGGAAGGGGAAATATACCTACAATGGTTGGTAAAGGTATGCAGGCATAATACAGACATGGTTGACATTGTTTTGCAGCTGTAAAACACTTTAGAGATAAAATATATTACTAGAGAGCAACATAAAAAGGCAGATAGATGATGTAACAGAGTGAGGGAATTAAGAAGCAAAGGGACTATTAGCCTGATATTGAATAGGAGGGTGTCAGAGGGAGGTAGGCAGGCTGAGGGGCCTTTGTCTTAAGGTGGGAGAGGGATGGAGGGAGGGGATCAGGTACAGGGGAATAAGAAAATGAGGTTTGAAGAGTGGAGGAGTGTGGGGGGGAGGGGAGGAGGGTGGAAGGAGGTGAAGGAAATGTGTCACAAAGAAAGACAGATGCCAGTGAGAGTATTGGCAGGAGGGATGCAGGGCACAGGTCGAGATCAACTTGACGGAGAATGGAGCAGGCCCTTAGGAGAAGCAGTCACATTGGGTGGTAGAGGTAAGGTAAAGTCGGAGATATATATGAGGTAAAGTCAGAGAAATAAATGTGGCCACTTGGCCACTTGGTTATGAAACATGAAGGCAATTTTTTGTACACTTAGCCCCCATTCAGACAGTCATATTCTTGTCGACCCTGCCACATGTATCAGATGATGAAATCAGTTTTTCTTTTTTAGTTCACAATTTCTCCCCATGATTGCTTCATTTTGCCTATTGCAGCTGATCTCCAGGACACCACTCTATGCTCCTCAGTCCTATCCAGACTGCCACCCCACACTGCCATGGCTTGAGCAGGCCTCCACGTCATTGGGAACCAGGTCATGTTAACCCTTCCAGTGGCCTGAGAGGAGACATATTCATTGTGGGTGGGCAGTGCAGCTCAGTGGTGCTGGGCCCCATGACACAGGTACCTGGGCCAATCATCATTTGTGCAATTACGAGATTTTTTTTCTCACCACTATGATCCCTCTTACCTCAATGAACATAATGCTATGGACCATCCTGCTAACCCCAACCTGGAGTGGGGCTGACATTGCTTGGTCACCTGCAATGTCAATGCTCTGTCAACAGAGGACCCTCAAACAATGGGGCAGACTGTACCCTGCCCCCCTCCCCCCAGAGCCTAAGTGTGCTGCCTCTTCAGTGCACACAAGGCTAAACTGGCCCAGGGGGACAGGAAGATGTGCTCACTCATGAATGAAAGTGTCCTGCATGATAACAGATATGCTATCACTAGTGCCACAGAGTCAGGCAGCTTTCCAACCTGTATATAGGTGAATTATTTTAGATGTCCTGTATTCTGATGGTGCCATGTTTCTTTTTTCTTCAGTCATATTCTACCTTCTCAAATGCTTTGGCTGTTTTATTCTTGGAATGTGTTTGCATTTTGCTTCTCCACGGTTTACAATTTCTGTTTTCAGGTCTCCTGGACATTCAATTATGTCAGTTTACACCATTCCACAATGCTCATAAATCAGTGTAGAACACTGGTAATATCCTTTGTAGAATGTTCAATAAATGCTGGAACAGAATGCTATAACTAGTAAAGGGTGTAAATCTAAGAAATACATGATAGCAGTAAAAAGAATAACATATTTTTCTAAGTAAGCAATATGACACTCCAGGCTGAGATACTTTCAGACCCAGGGGCATAGTGAGGCCCAATGCTGCAGGCAGAGGGCCTTCTAGTCCCTGGAAATGTGGTTATCTCAGCTTAACTCACACACTGGAGTGTCTTATTGTGCTTTTAAAATGGGTTTGAAGGTAAAAAATGTAAACAGAAACAACAGTTAACAGCAGAAAAAGACCACTGGTTCATCCAGTCTGTCATAATACCCCATCCTACCACCGAGATCTCTTGTCTATACAGGGTTTTTGTCCATGCTACCTGCCCCCATGTTCTATGCCTTTCTGCTCCCCCCAGCTGACTATTAAGCCCATAACTCTGTCGCAAACATGTCTAAAGCCATTAATGGTCTTGATATCCACAACCTCAGCTGGCAGGCTATTCCATGGCAAAACCACTCTCTCTTTTAAAAAGAATTTCCTCACCTCCTTCTGGAATTTCTCTCCTGACAGTTTCTACTCATGTCCCCAGGTTCCAGGCTCACTATTCCAGTTGAATGATTCCTCACAGTGCACCTTGTTCATTCCTTTCAGGAACTTAAAGGTTTCTATCATATTGCCCCTCTCCTTTCTGGCCTCCAGTGAGTACATGTTTGGTAGGATGTGTCCTACAGGCCATGAATCATTTGTGTTACTCTTTGCTGCATTGTCTGCAGCCTGTCCTTGTTTTTCCTTCAGTGAGGGCTCCAGAGCAGGGCATAGTATCCCAAGTGGTTCCTTATCAGTGATTTATAAAGGGATAGTAACACCTCCTTTCTCCTGCTATCAAATTGCCTCCCAATATGCCCCATCATCCTAGTTGCCCTGCTGCATGCATTGTTACACGGGTTAGATTGTTTAACGGAGTCACTTATGATGATTCCTATGTTCCTTTCCTCAGTAGCAGTGTGTTGCTTAACCCTAACCATCCAATATTCTGTCCTGGGTTCCTAGTCCCAATGGATTAAGATATGGTAGATGTCAGAATAGCAGTGATTCTGATGTTTTATTTAAGCATAATGTTACTTTTAAGGGAGAAATAGTACCAAAACTTGCAAATGTGAAAATAGTATTAAAACTTGCAAATATGAATATAAAAATGTAGAGGCGTGCCCATTCATGTCTGGTAATTGGATAAGGAGGCAGGCTGGCACCAGTACTTCTTTCACTGTGAGGTAGGTTAAGGTAATAGCACTGGTGCCAGCTTGTGTCAGCCAATCAGCAGCCAGCATTGATACTTATGTTATACATTGATATACATAGCCAAAACATCATGTCAGAGCAGGTGGATATACTGTAGTTGAATGGAAGATCTAGAATACTGCATGAGGATGTTTTAAGATATTTGAATTTGTTTTACTATCTCCTGTAACATCCAATACCCATTTATAATCCTCATTTAGGCTTCAAATGTACAGTTTCATGGTCGTTCTTATTTCTAAGAGGTTTTCATTTTTTGAAGGAAATCTGTTATAGGGAAACTTTTTTTCTCCTTAGGTCATGTTGTGGAAACTTGGAAGGGCGTATTCAATACCTCCAGCTTGCAACGGGAAGAAAAACGGGCACTTCACATCCTGAACTAAAGACGAATTAGAATTATTTCCTTCTCTGATGTTGCAACAACAGTAACAATACATTACTGCTGGGCTAGAAATGAGCATGTCTTAATGTAATGATTAGGTTTTAAAAGAAACAGACGTGCTGCCGTTCTGAATCTCGTTGTAGTGCTTGGAGTTGGTGCACTAGGTTATACATTTCCATAGCAAGATGTGAATATTTGAAACAATTCTTCAGAGAACAATTGGCAGCCCTTAGAGAATTCATTTATACATTACAGGCTGGACTGGGTTTTAGTAGAGCTGGTAGTCCTGGTGTTTTTAACTGATATGGAGACATTTACATAGTGCAGTATATGACTGTATGTTTACATCTAGTGATAGACTTGTGCTCTGTAAAGGATCGGACTTTCCTCGAGATTAAGCCAAATCAGTAGTTTATATACACTGTAACACTGCCGTTTACTTGAGGGGGCTCGCTAATGACATATAATCCCCCGTACTACGATGTATAAATGTAACTTCCAGCAGCTATTGCGTGATCAGCATAGTATGAGACGTACCGTTTACTTTCTTTCCCATTGTTCTTGTTACTCATAACAGCTGATTATTTTCGCATTCATTGTACTGTACATCACAGGAAAGGTTTCTCCAAATTCCCTTTCAGTGGGATAAAATCTATACCCAATCCCAAGTACTAGTGTTAGGAAGTGGGCGTCGCAAGCTTTAGGTTTTCCACGTCAGGAGTCAGCTGGGTCCAAACTTTTTAAAAGCTCCTGCCTAAAGTTACAGAAAAAGTTTGATCAGCTTTGTTCCCTTTAGAAGTGGAGTTTAAAAGGACCCAGCGTCTGGCGAAGTCACTTCCTCAACTTTTTCCGCACCGTCTGTGCTGTACTGCTGCCAATTCAAGTAAGTGTGAACACTTTAAAACTCTGTAACTTCAATTTTACAGTGTTGGGATGAGCCAGTGTTACCGAGAAGGGAAACGTACTTGGTCTGGCTTGCCTTGCACATCTGTATTTGGCGTGACTATGCGAGTTTTCAGTTAAAAGCAGGGCACACTAGGGTAAACATCTGGTGGCACAACTATTAAGTAACTCAATCGAAACATACCAACCTTTTTTTAGTGAATAATTTATTTTAACAACATAACTATGTCCCAAAATCAAATGGTTTTTCAACCGAGGGCTCTGCCCTCAGAAGTGGTCCCGGATATTCTGTGCTCACTGTGCACTGGAATCATTTTAGTTAGTTTTAAAAGTTCGTCTTCCCTACATTCAGTTTTGGTCTCCGACTGCCGGTAGATCATACTGGTGTCAGTTTGCCAGAGTCTCGGGGATCTGAGTCCTATTTCACTTACAACTTCAAAACATTAACTTTAAGATATGATCTGATCTACAGCACCAATATGTTGTATACGTTGCATGTGATGTGACACACATCAGCGCCTAGCAAATATTTGTTCTCTTCTGCAACGCAGTGATCCTGCTTCTGGACGAAGTGGACACGATCTGAAGGGGAGAGTGAGCTTAGATGAACTGGATAGGCATACACTATTGAGGAATTTGGATATGCTGTGCAAAAAAACATATGGAATGGGTGCCAACTTGTACAAATCTTTGCGGGTGCTCATTGCCAGTACGTAGTATTTTCCCCTACGGTAAAGCTCCTAGTAGGCCCTTGTTTTGCAGGCTGCCCTCAAAACATTGAGGGTGCTCAAGACAACTTTGTGGGTGCTTGAGGACTTCAGCATCCATGGAGTTGGCACCTATTTATGGTAATAATATGTTGGTGAGTTTAAAGCAACCCGTCCGCGAAACAGCCAGCTGTTTACTCTGGTGCTTACTCAGCTGCACCATGCAGGCGAGGCACTGAATGCAGCCGGGACTATGCTGCTGAAGCCTGACAGAACTTTGCTATCCATCCATGGCCCCTGGCTGGGCAAGCTATGGTTCCACCAGGAAACGTGGTACTTCTTGAAGGTGACATACACGTAAACCCAGCACTTGCATTCAGAAATGCATAGAAATTTAGAGCTACAGCATACAATACTGGTGTTTGGAGAGATCCAGCATTTTAAAACATACGATAGTTCAATTATTTAGATACCCTTTGGGGGTATTTAGAGGGGCAGGAAATGTGCGGTTATATACTCCCATTATCCATATTTAACTATATCCTTATACAAGCTGATGTGAAATTTGCGTTTATTATGCCCTTTATGTAACATAACATTCTAGACCCTTCTCTTTCTGAAGCCAGGTATTTTGAGTTTTCCTTTGTCATTTTATGGATTCAGAATTCTGACTATAACAATGGTTCTTAATGTTCTCAGCTCATGTAGTGACAGTGACAACTTTAAATTCCTGGTTTCAGGAAGGGAACTGTACAGAATGTTGTCTACAGAAAGAAAACTATACAAAACAAAACACAGATCTCACATCAACATTTACTGGGATATTTAAACATGAATCATTTGGTGGTTTGAATATTATTTCTGAAAACACGAACATTACAACCAGCTCCAAATTCACACACATTTCTTGCACCCCTTTTTGAACAGGGAGTTGTATCTTCATTCAGGACTAACATTTTAATGTTGATGAATCCTTGTGGTTCCACCTTGGAGAAAAAAAAATGCCTTTACTGCAAAGTTTTTGTGGGGTAATCCTAACCTTAGCTGATAAAAATATGGGACACCCAGATCAGTTGCTGTTACTTGTGGAAACCATATTTTGAAAGTTTAAAAACAGAGATAATCTCCAGTCATTACTCTTCCACATTTGGGCATCATGAGGCTCTGGGAGTATCAACTCCCTAAAATGTTTAGTGAAAGGGTTATTTAAACCATTTAAAAATAAAGCTGACACTCTGTATACCTTGAAGAAGGACTTCAACTAGCTGGAAGAATTAGCTACTGGCAGTCGGGGTACCCAAGAGCAGAACTTTCCTATCAAACTATGAATTTTAATCTATTCTATTCTTCATTACTGAGGACCTTTGCATGAGAAACATGACTTGTGACCCCCTACAGTTCATCAGATTCTGATGCTACTAATTTGTTAGCTGAGGTCGCTATTCCTCGGCTAGTGACATTATAATCATCTGTACCCCTCAGCAATCCTTGGTTGCAAGGGATGTTCTTAATCTTGCATCAGAGCATTTCTCTGCTACTCCAGAAATGGTGTTTCTTTCACAGATAAGTTTATGTTTTGAATTTGATCAGTGCACTTCCAGTGCATACTACCAATCAACTTCACTTACAGAAAACATTAGCGCATTATTTTATGTTGTCAGAGGGCATGCCTCCCATGCAGTGACAAACATCAATTTCTATGTGTACAGTTTAAAATAAATAACAGGCAGGGGACTTAGATTGTTCTTATCGTACTCATATTTTACTTGATTCATACTTCATCACAGTGCAGTGTGGCATGTGATGCAAAAAACAAACAAAAACTTCTAGTGAGCACAAATAAGTCTTTAACTTCTTACATTACCTTGTGTGTCACCTACTGTACAGTGGTTTATACATATTTAAGTACATGACAGTAGCACACAACTACCTATAGGTCACCATTGATTAGCACTGAATAATACTGTATACGAACAAAATGTGTGCATATATGCATGATCTAACTTAATTGTTACTTAGTAGTACTTTCTAACTCAAAAAAGCACTATGTGAAAGTCTGAAAGCTTGTGTACTGAAAATGTCTTCTTTATAAATGAAATAATGCCTATATATATATATATATATATACTGTCACTTAATCAGCAAGAAAATGATCCTGACTTTAAGTGTTCCTTCGCTGTGTGTTACAGGGATGAGCATTAAAAATGCAAAACAGATTTAAGGTGTGTGGTCTTACTGAGCTGTATGCAAGCTTCTGGTATGTTGTTAGATACCAGGTGAAAATGAGTGCCTTCAGCCACCCAGGGCATACATATTACATACCATCCTGCAGCCGCATGTGGTGAAGTCCATTATTTCACTGCTCAGCCCTGTAATAATCATTGAAGTAACACTTAGATATGCTGTACAGAGTGCTGTTCTGCTGCTGTGCCAAATAATTAGACATTAATAAATCATTACTACGTAACACATGTAGTACGTTGTTTGTGTATACAAAAAGTGTGTTCATTTTTAGCACTGAGTGCACGTATAAGTAAGAAATAACAACCAAAAAGAAGTGTGATCATTTTGTGAGAGATGTATACCTCAGGTGCCTTGTAAGACATGAGACAAAGTCTAGTCTAGTAGCATTTGTATATAGTATATGCACACTTTGTTCATCTAGTGTTCCTTAAGTAATATAACTATGAAAGCCTATTCAGACTTCAAACATGTATTTAGTTAGTAATAAAGCAGGGATGCTTGATGTGTCACTAACGATGCAGAGCTTTGAGAAGCCCTTCCCTGTCTACAGTTGTCTCAATGTTTTACTCTTTGCCTGGCTTACACATCTGAGAATAAATATACGTACTTGAGCTTATGCATTTACAGCAGTATTGCTTGCCAACAATCTCTCATGTGCTATCTGCAAGTGTTCTAAATGCTTGTTTTCTTTGGTGCTTGGCTGAGAAAAATGCTGCTTTACCCTTTGGAGTCAAAAAAGGATGAAGTTACTGTCTAGTCCGTGATGTTACATCAAAACTAGAACAAATGTAAAAGTCTGCTGACAGACAGTTAGTTGTTTTGGTGAAGACCCGGGGAAGTGACGACCCTGGAGATACAGTAGGTCCCAGGGCTAAATAGGGAACTCGGGCAGAAAGGATGGCCCATTGGTCTTTTTCTGCCATCATTGTCTATGTTTCTATGAAGCCTTGCCAGACTGACTTACACAAGGATTTGCATACTGCTGCATTTGATGCTTTTCATTGAGTCTAATGCTTTAATGAGAAAAGAGAGAGAGAGAGAGAGAGAAAGAGGAGTCATACAATTTGGCTAGCTGTGTTCTCCCTGTATCCTTTTTGGGTAGTAAAGACTGCTCTTCTTGTAAACTGCTCCCTTGTGAACTAGATACGTGTTTATGTAAAGGATCATGAAAATACTGTATTCTCATTGGTCAAAACACATTACATGACCATGGATTATTTTCTGACAATCACACACCTAACCTAAACTACATATTTTTAACATGCAAAATACCATTTTTTAAGTGAGGAAATACACCTTAGAGGGTATACCCCCCAACAGTGACACTAACACAGTGACCTACATTACTGTTGACAAAACTGACAATTCGCTGACAGGTCACTGTGTTGATGCATCTGACACAGGGGCACACTGTCTCCCAGTCCTGCACCCCCTCCCTGAATCAACTCTGACTCAGACCTCATAGAGGGTTTGGGGGTCAAAGCCACCATTAAAAAAACAGACTGGGAGACAATTGGGATTTATGTCAACCACAACTTGCAGTCAACATAAATCCCATTGTTGAGATGCTGGTCGATGAAAGTGTTGTCGAACCGGCATCATAGAGCCACCTTAGAGCACATGGTCATAAAAGAATAATGCAGTTCTTGGGCGGTAGTATCACTCAGCTATACCTCATGCCTAACAATCGTCCAAGACCTGCAGTATTCCCTTATAACTGCACACCCTGTCACGTGTTATCCATTAAGTACTAAATAACTGAGAGCATAATGAATAACTCAGCTCAGAGTGGGACAGGAGTGAATTTGCTTTTAGTCACTACAGTAACTTTATATTACTGGAACTATATTAGTAGACCTTATTCTCAAAATGCTTTCTCTTGCTTTGTAACTATTGGAAAATATTCTTGAAAATAGGAGGCATGGATCTTGTTGCCATTAAAATGTGATCCACTGCCAATTGCCATAAAACAAACTGCCAGGCTAACTTTCTTTTTATGTTTGAAATTTGGACTTGTTGCCAGTCCTGCTTGTAGATACTACCTCAAATGAGTTTTTGGGTAAATGTTCTTTTTTCTGTTGTCAGCTTAACTACTGTACACTGATTAAAAGTGAATTTAAATAAGGCCAAGACAAAATGGTTCTAATTTAACTCTTGCCACAGTCTTAGTCTCGGCAATAGGCCATCATTTTCCACCAGTGCTGTTCTGGTTTCAGTTAGCTGAATCCTACCATCTGCCAGCAGTCTCTGTTCACACTGCGACACAGTAGTTTGGGTGCTGAGGCATTTCTAAAACAAATCATGACTTGTTAACACTAATATATTGACTATCCTTAGGGGATAACTTTGAAATTTGGCATTTCAGGGGCTTGGGAGACTGACTATAACTTCTAAACATTTCATTTATTTTCATTGAGTAATTTGAAAGGTAGACAAACAGCAGTTTTGAAAAATATTTTTGAGACTTTTTTTTAATGGTTGGACCTATTTGTTTTATCAAGGCTACAGTGACTCAAAGTACCAAAGATACTGAGAGGAGCCATGACATATAATTGGTTTTATTTCATCCACCAGGCATGAATAATAACAAAGTGTTGTGGGCCGAAGGAATTTCAGAGTAATAATAGTAATAATAATAACTTTTTATAGCACAATTCATACATATCAAAGCACTTTACAATAAAAACACAATTAAAGCAGTATAAAACCATAGATAATCAAAGTACAATAATAGCAACTGAGCACATACAATGAATTACGGAAAGGCAAGCCTGAATAGATAGGATTTCAGAGCGGCTTTAAAGCACTCCACAGTCACGCACTCCCAAACCCAATGAGGTAGAGAATTCCACAGGGCAGGGGCTGCATAAGAAAATGCATGAACCCCAGATGTCTTCAACTGCACCCTGGAAATCTCTAGCAATCCCTCGGGGGAGTGGAGTGGTTGGTAGGGGCAATAGGGACACAGAAGCTCTTGCAGGTAGAGCAGTCCCTGTAGGGCAAAATAGGTCAGCAAGCCAACCTTAAAAGTGATCCTCCACTGAAGTGGCAACCAATGCACCTCACACAGCACAGGTGTAATATGGCTAGATCATGAAAGCCCAGTTAGTAACTTGGCTGCATTGGATATCAGCTCCTGGAAGCCCTAGGTATAAGGAGTTACAGTAATCCATGCAAGAGGTCACAAATGCATGGACCAATGTTGGAAGATTGTCAGGTGGAACCAGGTGCTTAATCCAGGCAATATTCCTCAGATGGAAAAATTAGGTTTTGACAATGGACAACACCATAGATTTCAGGGTCAGACCCTCGACAAAAATTAAGTCCAGACTCCGCGCCCATTCCGAGGCCATCTGCTGGCAGCCACCCAGTACAAGACCAGTGACCCCGCTCCACCAAAGACCCCTCTACTCGATGGCCCAGGTCCACAACTAACACCTCAGTCTTCAGCTTCAACCAGGTGGCACTCCACTCATTCAGTCTTGGATCTTGGCTAGGTAGTTGTTAAATACTGAGACCGCTGTATCCTGTCCGGCTACGAAGGACATGTACAGCTGAGTATCATCTGCATAGCAGTGAAAACTCAGCCCGTACCACCTTACAATGTCCCCCAGCAGCAACATGTACACCACAAACAACATGGGAGACAGCACTGAGTCTTGCAGAAACCCACATGACAGGGAGAAAGCATCGGAGGAATAAATCCTCAACACCATTCTCTAAGACCTGCCAGTGTGGAAGGACTTAAACCATCTGAGGACCATACCTGACAGTCTGCAGATTGCCCACAGGTTCCCTATCAAAATCTCATGGTCAACGGTGTCAAATGCCACAGAAAGATCAAGGAGGACCAAGATGGAATGGATCCCCTGATCTCTCGCTATAAGGAGGTCATTGAGCACCCAGACAAGAACAGTGTCGGTAATATGCCTCTTCCTAAATCCTGACTGGAAGGGATCATAGATGTCATGGATGGCAAGATGATCCTCCAGGTGCAGCACTATCACCTTCTCAATAACCTTCCCCACAAAGGGAAGGTAAGAGACCAGCCTGTATTTAGCGAGACAATCCGGGTCAAGAGAAGGTTTCTTCAGGAGCGGTGTCACCACCACCTCCTTCAGGGAGCTAGGGAACTCCTGTGCCTCTAATGAACACCAGACTCTCTCAGCTAGGACAGGACCGATGACCTCCACACATCCCACAAGGAGATGGGTTGGGCCCGGATCCAAACCACAGCAGGTTGGCTGCATATTCTGAATGACCATCATGACATCCAGGATTGCCACCTAATCAAAAGCTGACCAACCAGTCTGAGGCGCTGCTACCTCCCACTGATCACCACCACCCCCATTGCAATGCACCATGTGGATCTCTAATCTGATGTCAGCAACCTTATCTGCAAAGAAGAGAGCAAACTTGTCACACTTCTCCTGTGACAAAGCCCTCTGTAACTGCAGACAGGTTAGATTGCACAGTCTGTCCATCATTCTGAAGAGCTGAGCCTGTCGATTCTGTGCAGCAGTAATCTCCCCGGACAGGAACTCTGCCTTCCTAGGGGAGATTACCGATTGATAGTATGCATAATGAGACAACAACCGAAGCCTGTCAGCATCAAGGCCACATTTCCTCCAGCAATGCTCCAGCCTTAATCTTGTTCATATCTCCTGCTGCATAGCTGTGGCTTTACCTGCTTTTGTATTGTCACATTCAAGCTTTACTGCAAGGCTTTCACCCCTACTCATGCTAAGTACTTCATTTTGTGTCCAGTTTCTATAAAATATGGACTCATCCTAGTAAATTTCTGTCTGCTGTTACAGTTGTGCAGAGTCTGTCAGCACCAACATTTAGATTCTTCCAGACCCAAGCAATACAAAAAATCTGCAGTCGCTTCCACCTTACTCACAGGCTACTGCCAGACAGATGTGTCTGGCCATCAATGTGTAGTTAATCTGTGATCTCTATGCTGACAGTCACAGTGCGAAGTCAGTTTGCAAAAATGGCTGTGAGAGTAACTTCACCCCAGTCAGAGAGTCACCCCTGCAGACACTCCATACTTCTCAATTGTCCCACATGGATGGTTGCACCCCTGCAGATACTCCATGTCTCAGTTCTCCCCCCATAAAGGGTGGCACCCCTGCAGACACTCCATACTTCTCAACTGTCTTACTTGAAAGGTGGCTGCCCTGCAGACACTTCATACTTCTCAATTGTTCCACAAGGGGGGGCACCCTCCAGATACTCCATACATCTCAGTTGTCCCTCATGATGGGTGGCACACCTGAAGACACTCCATACTTCTCAACTGTCCCACATGGAGGGGGGCACCCCTGATGACACACCATACTTCTCAACTGTTTCCACATAAAGGGTGGCACCCCTGAAGACACTCCATACTTCTTAACTGTCCCACATGGAGTGTGGCACCCCTGCAGACACTCCATACATCTCAGTTGTCCCTCATGAAGGGTGGCTGCCCTGCAGACAATCCATACTTCCCATCTGTCACACATGGAGGGGGGCACCACTGCAGACACTCCATACTTCTCAATTGTCCCACGTTAAGGGTGGCTGCCCTGCAGATACTTTGTGCATCTCAATTGTTCCACATGGAGGGGGGCACCCCTGCAGGCACTCCATACATCTCAGCTGTCCCTCATGAAGGGTGTCACCCCTGAAGATACTCCATACTTCTCAACTGTCCCACATGGAGGGGGTACCCATGCAGACACTTCATACTTCTTAACTGTTTCCACATAAAGGGGGGTCACCACTGACACTCGATACTTCTCAGCTGTCCCACATGGAGGGTGGCACCACTACAGATACTCCATACATCTCAATTCTCCCTCATGAAGGGTGATTGCCCTGTAGACAATTCATACTTCCCATCTGTCCCACATGGAGGGTTGCTCCCCTGCAGACACTCCATACATCTCAGTTCTCCCTCATAAAGGGTGGCACCCATGCAGACACTCCATACTTCTCAACTGTCCTACATGAAGGGTGGCTGTCCTGCAGTCACTTCATACTTCTCAATTGTTTCACATGAAGGCGGACACCCCTGCAGACACTCCATACTTCTCAACTGTTTCCACATAAAGGGGGCCACCCCTGCAGACACTCCATACTTCTCAACTGTCCTACATGGAGAGTGGCACCACTGCAGACACTCCGTACTTCTCAACTGTCCCACAAGAAGGGAGCCACCCCTGGAGACAATCCATACTTCTCAACTATCCTACATGGGGGGGGCACCCCTGCAGGCACTCCATACTTCTTAACTGTCCCACATGAAGAGAGACACCCTTGCAGACAATCCTTACTTCTCAACTGTTCCACATAAATGGACCCACCCCTGCAGATACTCCATATAGTAGTAGCCAGAGACATGATCAGATATTTTCCAGATTTTACGAAATTTCTAAAGACTTTCTCTTTGCTGCCCCTACTGTGGAGCTGCAGAAAGCAGGAGATTTCTCTAGAAATAATCACAGAAATTTCAGAAAATATCTGACCATGTCTTTGGCTGTGACTGTACTTCTCAACTGTCCCACATGAAGGAAGCCACTCCTGCAGACACTCCATACTTCTCAACTGTCTCACATAGAGGGAGCCACCCCTGCAGACACTCCATACCTCTCAACTGCCCCACATGAAGGGTGTTATCCCCGTTGACACTCCATAATTCTCAGTTGTCCCACATGGATGGTGGCACCCCAGCAGACACTCCATACACCTCAGTTGTTCTTCATGAAGGGTGGCTGTCTGGCAGACATTCCATACTTCTAAAATGTCTCACATAAAGGCAGCCACCCCTGCAGACACTCCATATGTCTCAACTGTCCCACATGAAGAAAGCCAACACTGCAGACACTCCATACTTCTCAATTCTCCCACATGAAGGGAACCACTCCTGCAGGCACTCCATACTTCTCAATTGTCCTACATGAAGGGAGCCACTCTTGCAGACACTCCATACTTCTCAACTGTTCCACAAGAAGGGTGACACCTCTGTAGACACTCCATACTTTTAAAATACTCCATATGAAGGGTAGCACCCCTGCAGATACTCCATACTTCTCAACTGTCCTACATGAAGGGTGTCACCTCTGCAGACACTCCATACTTCTCAACAGTCCCACATAAAGAGAGCCACCCCTACAGACCCTTCATACTCCCCAACTGTCTCACATGAAAGGTGGCACACCTGCAAACACTCCATGTTTCTCAGCTGTCCAACATGAAGGGAGCCAACCCTGCAGACACTCTATACTTCTCAACTGTTCCACATGAAGGGTGGCAACTCTGTACACACTCCATGCTTTTAAAATGCTCCACATGAAGAGTTGGATCCCTGCAGACAGTCCATACTTCTCAACAATCCTACATGAAGGATGGCACCTCTGCAGACACTGCACACTTCTGAACTGTCCCACATAAGGGGAGCCACCCCTGCAGACACTCCATACTTCTCAACTGTCCTACATGAAGGGTGGCTGCCCTGCAGACACTCCATACTTCTCAACTGCTCCACATGAAAGGAGTCACTCCTGCAGAATCTCCATGCTTCTGAAACTGTCCCACATGAAAGGCAGAACCCCTGCAGACACTCCACACTTCTAAACTGCCCCACAGTAGGGGTGGCACCTCTGCAGATACTTCATACTTCTCAACTGTCCCACATGAAGGGAGTTACCCTTGCAGACACTCCATACTTATTAATTGTTCCACATTAAGGGAGGCACAACTACAGATACTCCATACTTCTTAACTCTCTGACATGAAGGGTTACACCTCTGCAAATACTCCATACTTCTCAACTGTCCCACATGGAGGGTGGCATCCCTGCAGACACTCCATACTTCTAGCTGTTACACAACCTCATTTTACCACTGAGAGACTGCTATGTTTCACATGGAAGATGTACTTTGTGCACAGATTAGATGCTTCTCACAATTTACACTATGCTTTCAAAGAAGAAATGTATAATAACCTATGATGCTAAATCAAAATAAATATTTCTACAAATTAAACTACTAGTGTTCAGTGTTCTGAGCTTGTATTTCAATGATTATGTGTCTCACAAATTTAAGGCCAGTGTCCTTGATTCTGAGTGTCAAGTTTCCCACATTTCAGCAGCAAAAAGTTGACAGGTAGGAATCATTCCTTGATGGCCAGCTGGGTGGGAAAAACAACAGAACCAAAATGGTACTGAACTACTTGTTGTCCCTGTGAGCATATGAGATGCCAAAGTGGCCACTTCTACAAAGTTTGGATTTCATTGCAACTGACTGTGCAAGCATTATGTCTTGCACAGCTCAAGTAAAGAAAATGGGGCAAACAACCCAGAAAAATGTCTACTGGAATATCCTCACCAAGCGTGGTGCTTTTTTAAACTCAGCACCATGTGTGATGCAAAATTACAAAACAAAATGGTTACCATGAAATTGTTAGGCATGAATCATTTGCTGCTGTATATTTCAGTGCATAATTCAAAGCACTACTTTCAACCAGTCACCTCTTATTTTCAAAGTAATCAAGAGAACTGCCCAGAGATGTTCAGTTTCCTGGTGGTTTCTGGTGGTTGCACTTTTCATTGCTGTGTTTGTGTCTGTTGCTGTTTGATTATCAGTTTCTGTGATACAGGAAGTGCCACCGAGAGGCAATGCTTTCTTGCACCCTGGGCAATGGAGAGTCCAGAACTGCTACTAGGTAAAATTACTTGCTGCCTCACTGAGTAGGGGAGACTGTGAGACTGATACTGTGTGGCACTTCTTCATGCCCTGTTGGGCAGAAGAAACTCAAGAGTCTCAACAGGGAGCACCTTTTTGATACCCGAATGGGCACACTTTCATGCTCACATAATAGAAAAGACTGAGGAGCCACCATTGGGCAGCACTTCTTCGTGTCAATAGGTGTGAAGACTACAGAAGTACCATTGGATGGCTCTGCATCATGCCCTGATTGGCAGGCAGGGAGACTTTAGAGCCACCACTGGGCTACCTCTTCATGCTCAAATGGGCAAGAATGACTCCAGAGTTCTCACCAGGCAGCAAACCTTTATACCCCAACTGGCAGAGGAGACTCAGAGTTGTCACTGGATGGCCCTTCTTCATGCCATGGCTTGCAGGAGCTGGTCTTGAGCTGCCACTAGCTGGCAGTTTGTCATGAACTGATGGGCAGGGAAAATGACATGAAGCATGCCATTGAGTGGAACATCTTCTTGACCAAGTTGACAGGCAAGATTGTGGAGCTGCCATCAAGTGGGACACAACCTCTCTCATCCAGTCATGTGCCATAAATTTGCTGCCAGCCAAGTGCGGTAGCAGAAAATCATGATGATTGCCATTGTGGGATAGTGGGACTCTTAGACACCTGGGGGTAAGTGGCATGTGACTAGCTGAGGGATTGGGATGCCACTTAGACACCAGGAAGCACCTGGCATGGAGCAGCGTGTGAGAGGGGGATGACACAGATACCAGGGAGTATTTTTCATTAGATGGGGTGAAGGGGGAGGATAACACTTAGACACCAGGATGTATTTGGCATGGAACTGGGGGGGATGATACTTTAACACCAGGGAGTATTTGGCACAGGATTGGGTGGGGGGGGGGATGACACTTTGACACCTGGTGTATTTGGTATGGGACTAGGTGAGATATCATGGAGTATTTGGCATGGGATAGAGTGAGGGAGAGGGGATGAATCTTGGACACCATGTTGTATTCTGCATGGGATGGGGTGAGGGGGGAGAATACTGAGACACCAAGAAGTATTTAGCACAAAACTGGGTGAGGGAGGGGTATCCCTCTGAAATTAAAAAAAAAACCTCCCTGTCTCTGAAAAACCCTCTCTGTTTGGTCAAACTCATCAGTACCGGAAAACTCTTGTATTCCTAATAAGGAAGCCTCCCCAAACATAGTCTTGCAAAAGAGACCCTATTTGCTACTGTACTACAGCGTGCAGTTTATAAAACTTAAAGATAAACCTTTACCATTATCTATAGTCAGTCAATAAAAATGATACAATTTGGTCAGCAACTTATAATATTTTACTAACTGTCCTTCCTTGTCTCTTAATAATATACAAATTTGACCTTCCGTACATGCAGTAATTTTATTATATAATTTCAACATTTCTCTACCATTTGTTGCTTTGTAACACTACACTGTACTCTCCCTCATATCTGTCCTCATCAATTCTCTATGAATCTCATCCTTATAGAAACAGAGGCATCAGCAGTAAAGGAACACTTAGCTCACCCAGTTTGCCCAGACAGTCTCTGCCAAGTAGAGATGCAGCGAATTTAAATTTTGCTGGTGAAGTGGGCACTTCGCGTTGCTTCTCTGCTACGTGGAGTGAGCAATGGAAAATGACCACTTCACCTTGTCATGATCACTTCTTGTTAAGGCAGAATGCTAAGGTGAAGTAAGGCAAAGTCATTGTTTTAAATGGACTTCGCGTTCCTCATTATGATTCTAAGTGATCCACACTGCGTTCCGATTTGGCAGCCCCCCATACATCACATGGCTTACAGTACTGTAAGTTACATGCTCTTTAGCCAGGCAGGAAGGAAGTGCCTTGCCAAGGAGATAGTTTAACTTTCTCCTGTGCAGATGGAGAGAGAGGAGTGTGTGTGTGAGACAGCCCGAGAATCGGAGATCAGAGCGAGGAGATTTAGTGTTTGAATTGAGACCCAACAGCTTTTTTAAAAGCTATATTTTTTGTCTTCTGTACTTTTTTTACTTAATTTGTTCTTTCTGCAAATTTTATTTTTTACTTTTATAAGTTGCTGTTTGTCTGTGTCAGTGTGACTGTGTGTGAGCCTGTGTTGTGTGTGCGTTATGTGACAGTGTGAGTGTTTTGTGTCGAGTTGACTCATCATTGCTTGGATGGAGGGAGGGCAGTAGGAGAGATGGACCAGGTTGAGGGAATGTCTGGGGTGGATGCAGTTCTAGGACAGCATGGTAGGCATGGCACCGTGCGCATGCATGGGGGTGTGTGGCCACCGGTTCCTGTCGGACCAAACCAAAATCTTGAGTGGTCTCCCCAGAAGCAGGACAAGCCCCTCCTCCTGAGGCAGTTGAAGCACCACCACCACCGCCACCACATCCAGCACCAGCTCCAGCACCAAGCCATCTGGAGCAGAATGTGCCTGTGCCCCTGGGCTCAGGTGTAGGTCCCCTTGAGCACTGTGACCAGCCAGCTGCTAGTGCATCTGGCCTTCCCCTGCCTGTGCCTGGTCCTCCCCACACCTCCATTGTTTGCAAGTTTTTTGATTGTGTTGGGGAGGCCAGCAGTGTGCTCAGTGCTATATATGTCAGGTGGAGGTGCACCGTGGCCTCTGGGGGACTCACCTGGGGACTTGGGGCCAGTGCAACAGTATGCTCAACCACCACCAATTGGAGTGGCAGGCTGCCACAGAACGGGCCAGGCCTGCACCTACTGGCCCTTCTGTGGCAGAGGGTACAGCTGTGCATGGCAGTGGCCCTAAGAAGAGGAGGGCCACAACAACACCTGCTGCTCCACCAGCACCCCCCCACCACCACCACCATCAGCAGCTGAGCCCGTAGCACCTGTGGACCCCAGAGAACTGTCTGTAACTCAGTCTGACCTGGCAGTTCTCTGGAGTGCTGTAGAGGAGAACAATGAGAGGGTGATAGCTGTCCAGCAGTGGTTGGATTGCATAGAGGGACATCAGTTACAGATTATGTCCATGCTCAAACTGCTGCTGGACCACTAGGGGATCCCACATTAGTTTTTCTCACCATGTGCCCCCCACACACCTTCCCTGCTGTGTTATAAAATGTATTTCTCCACCATCCCCAACCCCTGTATGCAATTATGCCCTTTTTTTGTTGTCTTCTGCATGTGTGACACTTTGTATTCTGCCCTCCCCTTCCATTCCTTCTGTTAAATGTGTGTGTGCACTGTTTTGGTGCCTCAGTAATGTTTACTTTCTGCAGCGGAGTGTTGGTGGAAAAGCAGGCCTGAGCAGTGCAAGTATACCATGCTAAACTGCATGTGTGCAGTCAGTGTTCTTTCCTGTGTGTATATGTACTGCAGATACTGTCCAGCTTCTTTCAAACATATATATGGTGATTGCTGACTTGTTGCTGTGTTTATGGTATAAAGAATAAAGATAAGAATATATAACATATATTTTATTTGTTAGGAGATCATAGCAGCAAAAACTCCTGCTTTTCAACAAACTGTATCCAACAGACATGAAGTATTGCTGATGCATCCAAAATATTTCATGGTGTACAGACATTATAAAGTCAGAAATATAAGGTCCAGTTCACTGCCACCACACTGTGCTACCACATTTCTTCCTTGCATTATTTGTTCTGGAATATGTCTTTCTAGTTTACTGGCAGTGTCTATTTTGCAGCAAGTTGATGTGCACCATAACATGACATGGCACCAGTGGTAGCACAGCTTGGTGGCAGTGGACTGCAGGACCCATTATATATTCTGACTTGAAAATGTTCATACTCCATAAAATATTTGGGGTGCCTCAGCAATATTTTATGTCTGTTGGGTATGGTTTGTTTGAAGGCATGATTTTGTTGTGCTATTATCTCTGCAAAGTCATGTGTGCACTGTGTGTGACTGAGGTGCACACTGGCCCGAGACCTCTGAAAACATATCATATCACTTTGTCTGCTGCTGTTGATGGTACAAATAAAATATACGTTACATATTCTTTTCTTTATTCTTTATGCCATAAACGCTGCAACAAGTCAGCATATACAGCATGTCTATATCTATATATATATATATATGTTTGCAAGAAGCTGGACAGTGTCTGCACACACAGGAAAGAACATGGACTGCACACATGCAGTTTAACATAGTATAATTGCACTGCTCAGTCCTGCTTTTTGACAAACCCTTCACAATAGCATGACAGAAAATTAACATTACTGAGGCTTCAAAGGCATGGGGTCATAATGTCACAAGACATTATACTGCATAGCTAAGTGCAGTTACCAATACTACTTGATTTATGCCATGTGGCTGAAACTCTTTGCCACCCACACCCCTGTTGTGGGGTTGCGACCTCGGACCCCCCACTCAAGATTCTCAACTCCGGGGTCCAACTCGGGGAGCGCACAAAGTAATGAAAAAAATAACATTTCTGGGACTGGAAATCAAACCCAGTCCCAGACGCAGTGCCTGGGTTCCTGCTGCTGTGGTTCTGTCCAGGGAGCCACAACAGCTGCTTGGTGGAACCCACTCTCAGTAGAGGTCTTATCCTCTGCCTGGGAGTGTATGAATGGTGCAATACTGCATACAGCAGTATACGTGGTATTGCACCATTCGCTGTCCTAGACAGTGCTATTCCAGAATAGCTATAATGCCATACACTATTAAGTGTATGACATTATGACCCAGTACGGGCTCCAAAAATATTTACCAGACTCACCAGAATTCCCAGTCCCAGAATGCAACTGTCTTGCATCCAGAAAATTCCCCAGTGCTGACGAAGTGAAATTGTAGTTAACAAGAATTGCAAAGTCTCACAGAATTAATGGCACACTCAGTCATGCACAAAATGCTTACACACAGTCACCAGAATTATTGTGCATCCCCAAAATGCAACTGTCTTGTGTCCAGAAAATTCCCCTGTGCTGACAAAATGAAATGAGTGCGTAACATGAAATGCAGTGTCCCAGAATTAATGGCGCACTCAGTCATGCACACAGTGCTCACACAATCACCAGAATTATTGTGCATCCCCAAAATGCAACTGTCTTGTGTCCAGAAAATTTCCCAGTGCTGACAATGTGAAATGAGAGCGTAACATGAAATGCAAAGTGTCCCAGAATTAATGGCGCACTCAGTCATGCATGCAGTGCTGACACACAGTCCCCAGAATTTTTGTGCATCCCTGAAATGCAACTGTCTTGTGTCCAGAAAATTCCCCAGTGCTGACAAAGTGAAATGAGAGTGTTACAAGAAATGCTGCCGCTGTTGCAATTACATGTGATGCTGCCGTGTATTGAGTTGACCTTACTGTGATGATGATGTGATGATGCACAGTGTCTTGCCAAACTGTACGAAGGAGGGATATCATGAATGACCATTCAGTGTACCATCACAAATGCTGACACTGAGATAACTGTTGGTTGCCCAAAGTGTGCTGTGATCACCTCAACAGGAAAGGTGCCCTTTGTGTGTACACTAATAGTAGCCTTGGTGAGTTGATATATATACACATATACATATATGTATTTTCTTGGGGGGGGGTTGAAATAAACATACATGTACTCATTGTATTGTTTTATGTCACAGGTCACATACTGTTGATGTGCGCATTCCCATGCTTGAGAAATTATGGCATTGGAATTGGAAAGGGAATACTCCCAAGTCAATAAAGGTAACTATTTTTTTGGGGGGGAGGGGGGATTATCATATTTGCAAGTAGGTCTCATTAATGGTTTATTGTTTGGTTACTTCTTCACAGATTTGATCTGCTTCCCTCTCCAGTCCAGTAATGATGGCCATGGTCATCATCGATTCATACAACTTCTACTTGTTGCATGTCTGCCAGCCTGGGTGGGTAGTGGGGGTAGGTTATGATGTTGAAATTCTTTGGATAAGGAAACTATGACACAACAAAGCATCTGGAAGTTTCCTAGAAAAAGAAATGAAGGACTTATTACAACTTGATTGCAGCAGAAACACATTATATTTAAGCTGTGGCTGTTCCACCACGGGTATATGGATTAACACAGACAGCAAGCTATGAAGCCACAAGAACACCAGATCATCAGATCACAATTAAATTTAGTAGCAGGCTGTACGAAATACATTGTGTCAGTGTCCCTGCGTCTTAACTCAAGTTATGTTTGAAAACCACGTCTTGTCAAATCACACGACCTTGGTCAAACTTTTTTCAACACTGGCATGGCTGCAGCTGCAAATTTGGAATACAGTGCATGACGTGTTGGACAAATATTTGTGACCTACATGTCACCTACTTTAAGAATCATCAGTTGGATTTTTTGCACTCTTATGAAAAAAAAAGGAACAGATTAAATAAAATCGATATGCTTACCAGTATGGAAATGGATATCCTATAGGTTGCTGTACACAGTAATGCTGTACCATTGATACAGACCTTCAGCGAAGGACAGTCATTTGTTAACCTGTAAAAAAACAAAATAAGTTGATCATATTTGTTTGACCACTGCAGCTCGGAAAAGCAACAGGAAACAAAACACTTAGCTAAAATAAGTTGAATAGCATGAAAAACATTAGTACACATACTCACTTTATAGTATTCATAGTAAGAAGCCTTGTGCCTGTGGCTGATGGATGTGGTCTCCTGTTCGACTCCATCTGCCTTGGCATGGTCAAGGCATGTAATGGAAAACATAGTCAGAATGGTGGTGGTGGGTGGTGTGGTCATACTTTAGGCACATGATGACATTCTCTCTCACATCATCTTCCTGCATCTGGTGGTGGTTGTAGTGGCTAACAGCAGTCTTATGGTAGTGGTCCAGGGGGGCACACGCTGATATTCCCTATGGTGGCAGTGGCTAATAGCAGTCTTATGGTGGTGGTCTGGGGGTCACACGCTGACATTCTCTGTGGTGGCAGTGCCTAACAGCAGTCTTATGGTGGTGGTCAAGAGGGGCACACACTGACATTCCCTATGGTGGCAGTGGTTAACAGCGGTCTTATGGTGGTGGTACAGGGGACAGAATATATTGTGCTCTGTGTTACAAATGTGACATGACATATGACATTTGAGTCACTCTGAGTGGGACACTGATTTAACTTTATAAAAAGGAAAACGTATCATACAACAAATGTGACATTCTTTTAACCACTGAAGTTAAAACCTGCCAACATTAACCTCATCATCATCCTCATAAAGAAAGTTGCCCTTACAGTCATCTATATCTGAATTCTGACCACTGGGAAATTCTTTATCCATTGTGTCATTATCTATATCAGTGGTAGGCCGTTTCATGCTCCACTGCTAGTGCCACCAGGATGGTCCATTTCTACATCATTAAAACTATGACTAGGCCAGGGTACGAATACTGAAGTTGCAGTCTGAGCTGGTTTGTGCCTCTCATTCATTTTTATGAATGTCAGCAAACTGACATATGCAGGGGAGAGGTTTGTACGATGATCTCTAACAATTGCACCTGCTGAGCTGAATACCCTCTCAACACTTACACTGGAGGGTGGGCATGTCAGGTACTTCAGTGCAGTTGCTGTCAGCTCTGGCCATTCACTGACCTTTCCACTCCAGTATAAAAAAGGATCATCAGTTATTGACAGCTGCCTGTTTTCAGAAAAATATGACTCAACCATTCGCTATGCTGCGCTAAGTCCAGTGGTTGATGCATCATCCTGTTCTCTGGAATCATTTATGTCACAAATTCCCACTTGGAGCAAAGCCTCCCAAAGTGGGCTAACGCCAACTGGTTTTGATGACAGACCACCTGGAACTGCAGTCCCCTTCCACTTACAGGATATGCTTGATACTACTCCAGGTTCACCTTCAGCCTGATTATGCTGCTGAGGTTTGCTGCCCATGGCATGTGACTTCTGTGCCCCATGAACCAAGTGCACCAGTTGCCCAGTAACATTTTTTACCTGTTCAGGCCCGCCCTCCAGTACTGAGGCAATTCCATGTTTGTTTCGGGGGTCCAGCATTGCTGCTATTGCAAAGTTGTCACTATGCTGAATGCTCAAGATGTGACGATTCTGGTTGAATACTGTCAGCATGTGTTTCAGCAACACACTGCTAGCCCTGTCTCCGGCAACAGCAAGGCTATGCTGTACATTCATCAATGTCTGCCTCAGCACCCACAGCAGTGGAATTGATTGGCTAATGGAGGCAGACTTGCCACTTACTGCCTGTGTGGCATGTTCAAAAGGCCTCAAAATTGTTATTATAGAGTCCATGAGGTGCCACTGTTCAGTCGTCATAGACATGGAGGCCCTGGAACTGTCACGGCTAGCCTACATGACAAGATAATCTGAGATTGCTTTGTATTGTTCATACAACCTCTCTGCCATGTATAAAATGGAGTTCCTCTGGGTGACAACTTCCAGCTTCAAGCGGTGCTGCGGGAGGCAGTTTTGGATCTGCAACTGCCGAAGTTGGTCATTGGCCTTTGCAGAGCGTGAAAAATGAGAACAGATACGGCATGCAACTGCCAGCATTTCTTTTATATCAGGATGCTGCAGAAACTCCTGCACCATAAGATTTAAACAGTGGGCCATGCATGGAACCCAAACAAAGCCACCATTCATAATGCATTTAACCACATTTGACCCATTGTCACTTGCTATGTACCCAGCTCTCAAGGACAGGGGGTTCAGCCATTTGTCAATTTCAGTCAGTACCAAGTCCAGCATGTTTTCACCAGTGTATGAACAGGTCACATTGTGCATACCTATCATTGCATGCTGTTGAATTCCTGGAAGATTGCCACCATGACACTCTACCTTACTACACTCATTTTTCACACTACCAATGGCACAAACAACACCTAGCACCTGTGCCCCAGTGTGCAGTTATACACAAATATGAACTCACTGCTGTTTTGCCACTTGTCCACATATCCATACTTAAATGGGTGAATGGAGAGAGGAATGTTGAAGGGCATGTCTTACAGAGTCAGGTACAGTATGGTACAACTCAGGGACAGCACAGGTGGAAAAGTATGTCCTGGATGGGACTTTTCATTTTGGACAGGCACGTGCTGCAAACTGACAGAACCCAGAATTCTCCTGAAGGAGAAGGGCAAAAGATCAATTGTCAGCATTTCAGCTACAGCAGCATTAAGTTCACGTGACACTGTATGATTGGGTGGGTACTTCAGCTTATGTGCAAAAACACTCTGTAACGTGGGCTGACTTAAATGTTTTGCATGGGGTGTGATGACAAATGGTTCTGCTCTGTGACTGGCTGGGGTGGAGTGTGGATGTGTGATGAAGACAGTTGCGCAGGTGATGAAAAATTCACAAATTAAGTTATTTCCCCAGATTTATGAACAGGGGTTGATGTACCACTTGCACTACTAGACATACTGCAATGACCACCACCACTACCACCAAAACTGCTATTCTCACCACCACTGGACAAGATTTCAACATCATTATGCTCCTCCACCTCATCATGCCTGTAGTAATCCTCTGCTGTTATTTCATGGCTACTGCACACATTCCTACTTAATCTTACAGTCATGGAAAGGGATAACATGCTCATTGTGGTTGATAACGAGGGTGAACACCCTACTCTGGTATTAGCTGCCATCTTGTGCTGGGTTCACAGTGCCATGTTCCTGTTCTTAAGATGTATATTCTGTCCCCCTGTGCTCAGATGGCTCCCCTTTTTACCTCGACTCACACGCACCTGGCAAAACTGGCAGATTGAAACTGACTCATCATTTGCATCTTGCACAGAACAATCCCAAACAAGGAATTGTGATCCCCTACTTTTAACATGTCCCTGATGTGGCTTATCGGACTCTGTTTTTTCAAGCCCTGAAGTGGGGGATGTGCTACATGATTTTTCAGACAAGACACACTTGGACTGCAACTGACCACCATGGCTACCTATCATTACTACTAGGTCATCATCATCATCAACTGAAAGTGGTAAATCACAACTTTTTTGGGGGGGGGTGTTAATGCAAACAGACCCAGACATAACCACCTTGAATTTCTTTTTCTTCGGTTCCCAAAAGGGGTCGCTGACATCATCATCATCATATTGATCAACATCATCCACATCCACATCTTCTGCTTGGATGCTGGCATGTGGACTGCATGTTGCAACCACAGCAGCATCAGCATCATCAGATTCATCATCAACACCACCATCGACCGATATTTTTTCAACACACTGTGAATCATTGCATGGCAAATGCGTGACCTGAACTGCGGTGGAAGAAATGTGGCATTATGTGTTATTGTTGTCATGATGATCAGAATCCTCATGTTTAGTTACCAGTGGGATGTTAATGGGGAGTATGATATCATCTACACTGTCACTCACTGCTTTACACTCAACTATATTTTTGGACATGGTCAACTGGTCAGAAGTGGAACTTGAGGCAGCAATATTCATACCACCAGCAACTGCACTAACACCACCATCTGGGACAACATCATCTCCTCCAACTATGAGTGAATCTACCGATTGTGCTGTAAAAAACATTGAAGGAGAAATACCTTTCATCACATCAGCAATGTACTTCTGCGACTGCATGCTACCACGCCCACAGAAAATCTTACCACTGGCAGCAGTGCCATGGCCAGAAATAACTTTGCCTGCACATCTCTTTGTGGGCATTTTTGGGGATCAACCAGAATATTCTAAACAAATTTAGATTTTGGAAGGTTCACTCTGGGCCGCTGGATGTGAAGCCAAAAAAAACAACTGTGGCTTCAACAAGAGATACAAAGTCACAACAAGTTCAACAACACCCATCCTTAACTAACCAGTGACTCTCAAGTCGCAATACAGTCTGGAAAAGAATACCTTTTGCTGGTTGAAGGGGGGAGCACTGTGACTGCAGATTACAGTAACAGTGCAAAACCAAGATTCCACAATGGCAGTACAAAATCATGCAGGTGCAGTGGATACTAGCAGGTTCACACTGCTGCAATTACATGGTGGCACAATAAAAGGTGTATTATTTGATGTCATGCACCACACGCACACACACACACACACACACACACACACACACACAAACTTTGTCTAAGCAAACTGAAAACTTCAGCAATATACCACGTATTTTAAACAACCTGAAATTATATGCACTGCTGCACCAGATCCATAACACAATCAGCAAAAAAGCATCACCAGTTACAGAAAATATTACTGTGTGTACATTAAACACAGTTATACAAGAAAAATATAACCAAAAGACAAAGAACTCCCTATTTCTCCAACTTAAATCTACTGTCTGTCAGTATACAGACTGAATGTTGTACATTAACATTCAAATGATATGAGCACAGGAGGGGTTCCTACAATGGATGCACTAAAGTTTGAGCAAAAAAAAATTACTCAAAAAGGCTTTTTTAACAGATTTTAGAGGGTTTGAATCACAGAGAGCTCTCAGAGCAAACTGTCTCCTACAGCTACCTACACACACTACCCTGAACTGTGGCTGTGCAGAACAATCTAGATCCCATGTGACCTGCAATCCCATGAATAACTGCAAAATTTGCCTTTGGAGCTCACCAACAAGGCGAAGTGATGCGGCCTTAAAATTAATGGAGTAGTGGTTTGGGGAAGACGGAATAATGCAAAATCATTGCTTTCAATAGACTTCGCGTCCCTCATTATAGCGCAAAGTACTCTACTTCGCATTGCAGAGCACTTTGTGGATTCTGCATTACTCTGCGAATCACTTCACAGAGTGAATTGGGGCCAAGAGGTCCCATCTGTCTGTTCTGATGGTAGTTCAGGTGGATGTTAAAGATCCCATGGCACTTATCGGAAAGAGTAGGGGAATTTTTATTACAGAAAAAAATAAACAAAGATGGTACATATATCATACAGCTACAAAAAAACAAGAACTTGATTTCAAGATAATTGGACTCATACAAAGCTAAGAAAAAAAAATGAACAGTAAAATCAAACAAAAACAAATGTTTCTCAAAACTGTACAAAACTGATATAGCAGAAACATTTTCATAACCACCCAGTGACCACGATGCACACTGCAAGGCTACCATTCCCAAGAGTGAAAGCACATACAAAAAAAAAAGAAAATTAGTCTGACCTTTACCCCAGAATTTGCAATATGCTTCCCTTCCACCTTTTTTCCATTGTTCCCATGATAGCCGCTCTTTATTAAATTGTGCTTGAGTTTTAATCTCCTTCTCAATCAGCTCAACCTGCACTTGAGAAAAAAATGTCTTTCTGTTGGAGAGCAAACTTACATCGCACCTGCCACATAAAAAAACTTTATGCATGTAAAAATAAAACGAACAGTACTGGGATCCATACTGTGTACTAGTTACACTTTCCCAGTAATCACATTTTCATAAGTAACAGCATGTTAGCTAATATCTTGCCATCGAGTTGCTATAATCTGCCACACTTCTTGTGCATATGGACAGAGGATAAGGAAATGTTCCTGAGTCTCAATTTGTTGGCTACAGAACTCTTTGAGGAATATTCGTTCTTCCATCCTCTTATGTTTAGCATTACCCTTCACTCCCAATTTGCCATGAGCACACAGCCACAGCATATCCCACATCTTGGGTGGGGTCCACTTATCAACAAGATATACCTCTATGTCAGGATAGTACATAGGCCTTATGTCTTTATACACTACAGGGAACTGAAAGCAGTTGTCTTCTATTGTCCTATATAAAACCTTCATATCTACAACAGAAACCTGTGCCTTGGTTAGAGACTATTTCTTAATCTTCTCTACTGAAGACACCAGAAAACCCGACCAGTCATTTTTTATGTTGCCTCTCAATGGCTACTGTTCCCATCTTTCCAGTAATGGGACAATCCATAGTGCCGCCACCTTCTTCCATTCAGCCTGTCCTGGTCTCAGAAAAGCTGAGAAAGTATTACATATAAAAATGCTATGACAATAACTAATGGGGTTGATTAATCGTAGGCCACCATATTTAATTTCTCTATATAAATCCTCCCTCTTAATGGGATTAAGCCTACTCCCCCAAACCAGCTGAAAAGTCATGCTTAAAATGGAAACATCACACGAGCTAGGAGGTGGAAATACAGCACGCAAATATGAAATCTGTGGCAAAAAGAAAGTGTGCACCTGGGCAACCTTTTTGTTTTTGATTGTTGCCAAGTTTTCCACACTTTGACTTTTTGATTACACTGCTCTAGTCTTATCATCCAATTCAATCTAGCCATATCAGGATCCCCAAACGTCACCCCTAAAATTTTGAGTACCTTATTAGTCATACAGATATTTTGAATTTCAACTATCTGTTCAGTACCTGCACTTAACACATAACCACCACATTTGTGTGTATTCAAGCAGGATCCAGTAAGATGAGAAAAATGCTGAACAGTATCCAAGGCTCTCTCCATTGACCTGACGTTCTTCACCAATAGGCACACATCATCCGCATATGCTAACGTTTTCGTCAGATTCCTCACACCACGTACAGCTACACTACATATTGCTTGGTCTTGCTGAATGAGTTTCAACTGAGGGTCCAGACAAAAAATATATAATAAAGGGCTCATTGGGTACCCTTGTCTCACACCCTGAGAAACCTGATCTGCCCTCCCCTGATGTCCATTTACAACAGGAAAAGTTGAGGCAATCCCATACAATTTCTGAATCCAGGTATTAAAGGCCTTAGGAATACCATATGCTTCCAGGACTCATCATAAATACAGATGAGAAACTTTATCATATGCTTTTTCCTGATCCAAACTCAATAAATAACCTGTCACTGTATTTTGATGTCCTAGGGAAACAACCTCATGAAGCAGAAGTAAATTATCTGTAATAGTCCGCCCCATGATTGTACATACCTGACTTTTATCAATAACCAAGGGAGCAACAGTCTCCAAATGTTTAGTTAGGATTTTCATAAGAATCTTTGCATCTGTATTCATAAGACTCAAATGTCTCCAATACTGAAGCATCTGTCTGTCTCCAGTCTTATAAATAAACAACTGTATCATCCGTCCAAATTGAGGTGCAATATCCTGGCCATCCAAAATTTGATTAAAAACTATAAACAAAACATCCATCAAAGCATTCATAAAAATGTTATAAAATTCTGTAGTCAATCCATCCGGTCCAGGTGTTGTATTAGCATTCAAAGAGCGTATTGCATTTATAATTTCCTGTGCTGTGATTGGTACAATAAGTCGATCCAAATCTAATTGTGGAATTTTCGGAATCTGACACAGAGCTAATGATTCAGTAATCATGAAGTCAGTGATATCCAGGGTGGAATAGATCTGTTCCATGTAGTGGAAAACCTCCTCCAAAATGTCTTTCATGGAAGTTACCCTCGATCCCTGTTCTGTACACAGAGAATCCATCATTCTCTGCAACACTCTTAACCGACAACTTTCATAAATATCTCCTGTAGTCCCCTTTCCCAGGGTGCATATCCTATGCTCATACAGGAGAGAGGACTCTCTGTCATAATGGAGGTCTATTATTTGCTTTTTAAGGTGTTGAATCTGTTCAGCATATTCCCCTAACCCTTCATTTAGACAGGACACAACTGTCATGAAATGTCTCTTCAATGTCAAATTTCGCATATATTTATCTTTTTTCTTTTTTTTTTTGAAGACAGCATTTGGAGCAGCATTTTCATATCCACTTTAGTTTGGATCCACCATCTACTAATGTTATCTGTTATACACACCACAGATTTTCTGTCTCATAATAAATCCACAATTTGATCTACACACCACTGATCTAGGATCGTCGTGTTGTTTAATTTCTACACCCTTTTCCCCTGTTTGATCCCATCTCCCATGGACAGTTTTACTTTTATCATTAAATGATCCCAGGTTTCTACAAGAACTGTAAATGCTTGATGAACTGTGACATTAGATGAGACAAAAACATAATCTTTTCTGGTGACTAGCTTTGCTCTATAGAAAGTATTGCCCCCAGTACCATGCACCAACCTATAGGCATCTACTAAGCCCACTTGTTATACCACTTTCTCTAATACCCCCGAATCACAATATATTTGTGATTGTCTAGCACCCTTATCCTGTGCGGACAAGATACAATTAAAATCTCCCACCCAAACTAACACTCGAGATGTAAATAAATACGGCTTTCTACACTGGATTCATTCTACTCTCTCCTTCATACTTTGTGGTGCATATAAATTTATCAGTCGCCACTGTTGACCATGATGAGTAAAATCAAGAAGCATATCACGCCCTGGCAAATATCCAGCACTTTTGAAATACAGTAATCCCAGCCAGAGAACAAAATACCCACCCCCTCTACACTTTTCTAAGGTCAAAGAAAAAAAGGAAGGGCCCCAGCACCATAATTTTTGAGCCTTTTCTATATCATTCACAGTATACAATCTAATATCTTGTAAGCATGCAATGTCCACTTTATTATCTCGCAGACTGGTAAATTTAAGAAGATGGCACTTCCCATTTCTTATACAATTGGCATTAAGTGCAGCAATAATATAAGCATGCAGTGCAGTCATAAGACAAAAATGAGAGGCAGCATTCAAATAATGTTAGAACAAGGGCAGTGCATAGTGAAACTGCTCAAGTCCCAGATTGTTTCCCAAGATGTGTACTTCGTCTAGGCACTATATCAGAATGTTTTTTTTTTGTTCTAACTGCAGAAACTTGATGTGCTAAATTGTCATCATCAGACTCCAAAGACTGCCCTTTCTGCGATGAAAAAGTCAAGGAAGATTCCGAATCATCTCCAAGCTCAGAGTTCGGAGTTTGTAAAACTTCATAAGTATTCGAGAGGGGCACTTGTATTTTGTTCCTTCCCCAATTTTGGCAACTTTGCTTTTGAGTTTGCCATTTTCATAGTCTGTTTTTTTCTGAAGCCACAACAGAGGTTTCAGGTGAGGGCATATCTTGTACATCTTCCGCACCGCTGTGTATCAAATGACCCAGGGGAGGTCCCACATCACCTGTGTCATCCAGGACCATCTCCTTCTGATGAGGTTCTGTACTGTCATGCAAGACCACAGGGTCTGAGACAGTAGTAACAGAAGGACTCTGAGGGGGGGTGGTCTGACCTGAGCAAGAGGTACATCCACGTCAGGAAGTCCTGCAACCTGAACCGAATGAAGATCTTCTTTTTTTTTTAGTTGTTTAACCAGGAGTAGCACACTAAGCTGAAAGCTTTTTTACAGGAGCGACCTGGGAGTACAGGGAAGTTAAGTGACTTGCTCAGAGTCACACAGTATGCAAGTGGAAGCTGTGGGATTCAAACCCAGGTCTGGTCTGCTGGATGTCACCAGATTTGCAGCTCAGAGCCTTAAACCACTGTGCTATACTGCCTCCCATCTGTTTCCTTATCCTCTAAATGTTTTGCCTGGACTCGTTGTTGACTCTCAATGCTTGTCTTTTGAGCTTTCTCTATTAACTGTTCTTGATTCGGCCTATCTCCTCTATTGTGTGTTGCCTACTCACACGTATGATATACATGACCATTCTGACCACAGAGATTACACAGTGATTCATTAGTACACTCAGTACTGGTATGACCAAGTTCCATACAAAGAGAGCACTTCACTCTATCACAAACATTACTCAGGTGTATATGAGAGTCATACCTGAAACATGTCTTGGGTTGTCCTTGATAAAAACAATGTCCCCTTTCGGAACCTAAAAAGAATGCACTTGGCAGATGTTGGGGGCCATGAGCCCCAGAATGTAGGCAGATTTTTAATTTCCATCCCCCTGTAAAGAGATGTTCTTCATCCAATATTGGGGAGGGGTCACCTAGAACATCACATTTTTTTCTGAAGCCAGTATTGGATATCATACACTGCAACTCCCTCATTTCTAAAGAGGACAGTGATTTGTTTTATCAGTGGTTTACTCAATGGGATAGCCCTAAATCGAAGCCATAAGGCCGAGTGGCGTTTTTTTCATAGGCAGTCCAAAACTGATCCAAACCCATAGGGGTTTTAAAGCTCATTTCAAAAATAGAGTCACCAGAAGCATGAATCAATGCATAGATCTCATCTGAGAAAAACCGTAATGATTCTTTCAACAACGTTTTGCCCACATAGGTTCTATCTGGAGGGTGGGACAATCCCCCTTGATACTGAAGACGAACAGCATTTTTTTCTTTGGGCAGGAATAATGCCTGGAAAATTCACATCTTTATGAAGGAATTGTCTCCATAATGTTGAGGGTTCCACCTGAGGTGTTTCTCCCCCTTAGTAGGGACTTGAGGTTCTGCACTATCACCCCAGTGGGCTGGTGGATCCCCCAAGCTGATCTTGAAACTCATCCAGATGGGAGGATGCATGTATTGGTGTAGTTTCAGCAGTTAAAACAGCATTAATAGGGCCCACAGCAGAGGAAAGTTCATCTGCGCCCAACAAGTCCAGACTGGTATTTTTTCCATGCAAAATATTATCCACAGGGGCAGAAGGTTAGACGGATCAGCCATCAACCCCCCCTTTTTGTATCCATCTCACCCTCTTTAATGCAGTGCCCACAGACCACTGACCTGACTTTCCTCGGTCGCTTTCTAGATCATCATGTCTACGACCACTGCGCAAACTTAAACCTGTATCTTGGTGAAATGGAGGCTCCACCTCACAGTCGGAATTAGACCCACATACATAGTCCGAAATCAGACATTTATTTAAGGCATCTTCATTGACATCAGGTACTGAGAGATCAGTACTTACTGTGCCATGTTGGAGTGAGGCAGTATTTTGTATATCATTCTACTGCTGTGCACATCACAACCACGTTGTCACGTACCTCTAGCTGGGGTATTGGCCTGTTGTCCACAATTTGCCGACTCATTCCCACATCACAGAAATCTTGTTGTCCATTTACTCCTGTAGCTGCACCTTCTCCTGAAGGATGCACATTGCTAATTGCCTTCTCTCAGTCTCTCGCTCCTCTACCTGGGGTGGACAGCACCTGAAGCAGGCGCAACTGTTGGTTTTTAACTGAGGACCTGCACAAAATCAGTTTCATGCTACAGCCCAGCTGCCACAAGATCCACAGATACCTCAGCACACTGGCTGACACTTGATACATCCACAGGTGCCGGAACAGGGGGGGCCACTAGGGCCATGGCCCTACCACTTTCATAAGTGGCCCTATCACTTTTTGCTATCATGGTAATATATTTAATAGGGGAAAATTTACCCCTTACGCCCTTGGCCCTACCACTTTTCAAACCGTTCCGGCACCACTGGATACATCCATACCTTCTTCCTTGTCTAGGTCTCCAACCACACAGACCTCATTGTCAGGATCAATATCTGCCAGACAAGCACTATGTTCACCACCTTCAGCCAGCTCAGGCAAACAGAGATCCACATCCACATCCATCATAGCACCAGCGCCTCCTACTGACGAGTAGGGGAGTTTTTATTGAAATGAAAAACATACAATACAACTTATAAACATTTGATGCAAACTCCAGTAGGAAAGGAACAATATTCAAAAGTTAACACAAGATATCTCAATGATCATATCCTATATTATAAGTAATCAAAACAAGTTGTATTTAATAAAAATCTGAAAACCTTTCCACCATCTATTAGTTTTTTCTGAAGAAAATAACTGTACATCTTTCAATTATACTTTCCTCATTTCTTGAATCACCAATTGACTATATACTTCATAATACATTCTATTTTGATATATCATCCATTGAGATCTTACCTGCCATAGACAGAAACTAAAACAGCAAAAAAAGAACAGACAGTATACCCTGATGGAAATGAGCAAACCCTGTAGGGTAGATACCAAGCACGAGAATGTCATAAATAAGCTGTCCCAACCATCTCAAATTCCATTTTTGTGCTAAAAAAACCCACAATGGTCTCACATATGAGCAATACAAGAAAAAGTGTTCCATGGTTTCCTCCAAATTGATATAATCTGGATACAGACAATTTCTCTCTTCTTTGGCTTTATATTTTGCATTTCCCCTGACATTTAATCTACCATACATCATTAACCACTGAGTCTCCCACATATAAGGGGGGAATCTGTTATTATTAAGCTGTGCACGGATAAAGGAATTTTGTGCTGTGGGACAATTCTTAAAACTCAGTTCTGTAGGGTAATTTCTACTCATTATGGTTTTATAAAGATTTTGCCCAGTACTTTTCTGTATTAATTCCTTAGTAAACTGCCATTTATATAATTTCTGAACTGCAGGTTTAAAATACAAAGGAATATGAATATGAGTATTTAATTTCGGAGCCATATTATGCCAGATCGCAAAATAGTGTCCCAAAGTTACCTGAACCGACTCCCATCCCCCTCTATCCATATCCATGAGTCCACATTTAATTGTTTGTGAAAAAAACAAAACATGAAAAAACACAACTGGATCTACCATTCCGAGCCCCCCTCTGTTCTTTTCCAAATAGGTATGACACCATTTTACTGGGTTCAGCCTGTTCCCCCATAGCATCTGGAAGAACACACTATATAGTCTAGTCTCAAGATGCGTGGGCAGCAGATAGAGCCTGGCTACATATTGTAAACATGGAATAATAAACTGCTTCAATATGATAATTGTTTTCTGTTTCAAAAGCTTCCACTGCTTCCATCTTGACACTTTCCCCTCTACCTTTTTGAGAACTACTTCTCAATTTTCAGCAGGAAAATTTTGTGGGCCAGAAAGCACACCCAAAATTGTAAGAGGTTCTGTCGATATGTGAAAACCACCATGGTATCTTTCCATCGGACTACCAGACCCAATATACAACCCTTATGTTTTTGCTACATTCAGTTTGGCATTTGAGATTGCAGAAAAGCCTTCAAATCCAGTGAGAAGCCCATGTAATTGCTCACAGTCTGAAAAAAAATACAAACATCATCTGCATAGGCTTGCAAAATCAAAGGCTGCTGTGGTCCTAATCCTACTATCCTTTCCCATTTAGGGTTTTCAGTAAGGAATCTGAGAAGGGGGTCCAAGGAAAAAATATATAAATGGGGAGTTACAGTGCACCCCTGCCTCACCTCTGTCTGCATGGAAAACCTCAGTGCTATCTCCCCTTTTATCAATGGAAAAAACCTGGGAGAAATTATACAAAAGTCATATTAGGTTCAGTACTTTGAAAGGAACCCTGTAACTAGCTAACTCTTGAAATAAAAAAGGGTGATATACCCTATCAAAAGCTTTATCCAAATTGGCTGCAACAATACAACCTGAGCATCCTCCAAGTGTCAAATGCTCTATCACATCCCTAATGACCATAATTGCTGTTTGTATCTGCCTATCCAGGAGACCACAAAATTGATTGGGGGAAATGACCTGAACAGCATATTGTTTGAGGAAATTATTGAGCAAGATAGCAAAAATCTTATAGTCTGTATTTAAAAGCTTAATATGTCTCCAATTATTAATTTTGTGTCTATCTCCTGATTTAAATAAATGAATCATTATTCCATGATTAAAAGAGGGAAACATGGAATGTGAGACCAAAAAATATTGGAATACCAACTGTAAACAAAATACCAATTCCTTTGCAGAAGTCTTATAAAATTGACTCGGGAGCCCATCCAAACCAGTCGAAGTATCATTTTTAAGGTATCAAATTACTGATTCTATCTCAGTTCCTGAAATCGGAGCCTGTAATTTTGCAGCCTCACCAGACAGGGATGGGAGCTTAAGGTTATTCAAATATTATTCAATATCTTGCTGTAAAATTGGTGATTGAGGTGCCAGAGAACTAAAATGATGGTTGATCAATTTTTCTATGCCAACTACTGAATCCACCTTATTGTCCTCCAGATCTATCAAAAATCAATATGCATAGAGTCTTTAATATTTTTACAAGTCTCAAAAGGATCTCCTATTGGAGTCTTCCGAGTACCAGTGGATAACATTGCCTGAACCATTTTAGCTGTATCATACTGACATTTTTTCATTTCTGCCTTTATGTAACTAATTTGTTCTGTACAGTCAAAATGGGAAGTATATGTAAAAGTTAAGAGCCTCTGCAACTGTTTCCTAAGTGTTAAATATTTCAGAAAATGTACATTTCCTGTCTTCTTCCCATATTTTTTAAACCAATTCCTGAGGTCTGATTTGGTGTCCAGACACCAATCCCCTAAATCAGTATATAAAAAAGCAATGGAGAGATGTGCTGTAAGAATGCTCAAAACTGTTATCCTGACAAGGGAATCAGTTAAAATGGAAGTGTTGAGTTTCTGTCGATTTGTTATCCTGAATTGCAGTGATTCAGGCTGAAGTGAGAAAGTCAAAAATAAATGATCAGAGAACTCTGTTGGTTTTACAGAAAAGGTGCCAGTGGAATGTTTGATGAAACAAATAAGTGATCAATAGTAGTCCTATACTTTCCACGCATATAGGTAAACCTTGGCCCTTGCATGTGATATTTATTACAATTTGCTAAATCTGCTAATCTTATTATATTTGCCAAGGTATTGGAATCATAGTATATTTTTTTGTTATCTGTTTGATTTTTAGTATGCAGACTACAATTAAAATCACCTCCCCAAAAAATCATATAGGATGAGACTAAATATATGCTGAACTGCCTTCATAAACGCTAATCTTTCAGCCTTTGTTTGTGGATTATAAATATTTATAAACCTACATTCCATATTATCCCATTTACCATCTAAAATTAGTATACGGCCAGCAAATAGATCAATCAATTTATATAAAATAAATTTATAAGAATTAAAGAGTATTCCAACCCCATCTGCACCATCAATGCCAAACGATCAATATGAAGGTCTCAGGGTCAATCCCTTTTAAATATCAGTATCTGTTCAAAGGAATACATCCAAGTTTCCTGCAAAAAACAAATGTCTATCCGTTCATCATGAATGTACTGAAATATAGCTTGTCTTTTGGCAGTATTTAACAAACTATGTCTATTTAAAGATCCCCAAATACAAACATTCAGATGCATTCTTTATACAAAAAAAATTATTTCTTCCTTTTTTTCTTCTTTTTCCCTTTATAATCCTCCACAGGCAAGGTGGAAGGGTCATGAAAAAATTTTTGGGAGTCAGAATCTCCCAGTTCCATTTCAGAATCTCCCCAGGTAGTGAAAAGGGCAGCATAAGAATTGTTAGATTCAAAGGAAACTGAATGGGGGGGGAGGGAATTGGACTTAAAAATCCTAGATGATCTCCTATGGGCCTGAGGAGCTGCAGGTAGAGAGACAGTGGAAATTTTGTCTGCAACAACAGGGTCCTCATAACAAACCAGATTTAAAGTAATAAGATCAGGAGACCCCATATCGACTGGTTCTTCCTTCGGTGTAAGCTGAGTAGGAACCAATACTTCCATATTCAAGGGGAGAAGTGGTCCATAATCAGTGGGAGAAAGGTCCTATGAAGGAAATAACACAGGCTTGGGCAGGGGGAACTGCATCCTGTGCCTGCTGTATCAGCAATTCTGGGCTAATACAAGAAGCTTTGTTCTTGGCTGCCCAGGGGCACTCTGCAAACACATGCCCAAACTCTTCACATAAATCACATCCTGTGTGATTGGCACATTGCATGGTAACATGCCCTATTTCCCCACAGTTATCACAGCGAGGTCTGTCACAAGTACTGGAAAGGTGGGTCCTAGAGCTACATTTATAGCAGGCCCTAGGTTGCCCACCATAAAAGCAGACCCCCCTGTCTTTGCCCAACATGAAGGAATTCGAAATATTTTCCACTCCGGTATCTGTCTGTCTCAACTTAACTTTATATTTCCTGCCCCCCTGTCCAGAACATCTCTGAATCCAGAATTGCTTCGGGTGCACTCAGAACATCACATTTTTGTGTTAACCAATAGGTAATGTCCTCCACATGGACCCCCTCATTCCTGAACATAGCATACTTTATTAAATGTTTGGTAAGAGGAATAACCAAAAAGGGGGTCCAAGTGGGGGAAACTTTTACCTGTCCATATCTTTCCCCAAAAAAATCTAAAGCATAAGCTGTTCGGAAACTAACGTCAAAGTTATCCTCCCCAGAGATGTTTATAAAGGCAAAAACTTACCGGGGAGAGAAATACAAAGATTCTTTTAACAAACGTCTCCCAACATAATACCTATCTGGTCGTTCCTGTAAACCCTTTTTATATCTGATATGAATAGCATTCCTTCTAAGAGCTGCCTCTTTTTTAGCTTTAGAAAAAAGTTCTGACATCAAAGGTTTCTGACTTGGGGTCTCAGTGTGTTCTGAATCATGTGAAGCAGTTTTAGCCTGTAATCCCGTGGTATGAAGAGGTTTAGAAGACTCTTTTGAAGGTGCTGGGACCTCAATAATTGGTAGTTCAACACTGGGACAGTCACTGGCAACCCGGTGTTATTGACAGCCGAAATCTCCTTGGTGTCTTCTACCCCTGTACCATGTTCTAGCGATGTGCTAGGCCCTGGTTTCCAGGCTGTGGAGGCTTGCAAGAAATTAAAAGTGGAATCCCAAGCAGGGTCAGGTAGCCAGGTGCCTTTTGGCGTTCGCTGCCACTCTGCTCCTAATAAAGCCTGTTGAGGTGACCAAGGCCCCAAGGGTAATGCAGCAGTTGAAACTGAGGGATGAGCAATCCCAAAGGGTAAAGGTGAATCAGTTTCAGTGGGAGGGTTGAAATTCACAAGACTGTGAGCAAGCTGTTTGTCATCTTTATTTGTATGCTTGTCCCTTCCCTTCCCTTCCCTTCACCTCGAAAGAAAAGCAAGTCAGCCCATTTTGCGGGTTAGACCCTTTCTGATATGTGACCTGAGGTGGTACAGTTCCAGATGGAGAAGTCAAAATAGGTCGTTTAAACACAAACCCAGCAGATTTTGTAAGTGGTACTGGCGGTTCGGTTGTTAAGCTGGGTTTAGTAAATATCATGTCCGCTCCCGGCCCCGCCCTTCTTGCTGGACTGCATCTAGTGGATTACTCGCACATTTATTCAGAATGTTCCCTTTCTGGATAATTATAGGCTTTAGGCACTCACTTTTAGAAATGCTATCACTGCCAGCCTGAAAAAGCACATCATCCTCACATGTAGGGGAAGGTAAAGGTAACGCTGCAGAGCGTGACTCACCAAGCCTCGTCGGGGCCTTTGATTTTACTGCGTCATCCGTCGAATTGACAGGCCAGTTGGGGTGTTTGACAGGGACCGTGTCAGTGGCCTTATCACCTGGCAAGAAATCCGAAGTGTGGTTTCCTTTCTGATGCCGAGTTCTTCGTGGATTTAAATGCCGATGAGAATCCTTTAGTAGGATTGTCTCACGATGGTCCTGTTGCAGCGTATTAACAGATTCAAAGACCTCCTCCGATTTACTCAAGTCCTCTGTAGAAATAAAGACTTCCTGTAGTTCTTCCTCTGAATCATTGTCCAAATTAGAATGTAGATCAGTCTCTTGCACAGTCACGGTGGAAAAGGAGGCCTGCTCTCCCACCTGAAGAACGTCCTCCTGCTCTGGAGACTCGCACTGAGTGGCCATCTTGCAAACAGACGGCAGGTCCCCCTACAGCACAGTAGGGGAATTTCCCCGGTGTCCTAGCTAAATTTCCCCATTCACTAAATTACCACCAACAGCTTAATCTGCTTCAATTTCAGTTGCTTACCATCTGTATCCCCCTCTCCCCTCCTGGTCACCCCTGAAAAAGGGACTTCTAGGCCCAGTGGGCTAACCGGGTCAACAAAATTCAACAAAAACAAAAACAAAACAAACTTCGCCACCACTACTGCCTAGTCTTCACAGACTCTAACTGGTCTCTGGTGACCCTCCCTCCTCCCTGCCTAATTACTGATATTTCCCTATACCTAGCCCATGCTTGCTTGAAGACCCATACTGTTTTCACCTTCACTACTTCTGCTGGCAGTCTTTTCCAGGCATCCACTACTCTTTCAGTGAAGTAGTACTTCCTCACATCCCTCTTAAACTCCTTCCTCCAGCTTCATCACATACCCTCTGGCCATGGTGCTTTCTCATTTGAAAGAAACTCCCTTCAATCACTATTTACCTGTGTGAGGTACTTGTAGGTCTCTATCATGCCCCTTCTCAGTCTCCTCTCTTCAAGGGCATACACATTGAGAGATCCCTCAGTCTCTCTTTGTAGGGTTTTTGATACAACCCATGCACCGTTTTAGTTGTCCTCTTCTGGACTGCCTCCACCCTGTATATGTCCTTTCTGAGGTGTGGCCTCCAGAGCGGGACACAATACTACAGGTGGGGATCTCACACCAACTCCCTCCTCCTGCTGGAGATACCTCTCCTTGTGCATCCCAGTATCCAATTAGCCCTATCCACTGTTTTGCCACACTGCCTGCCACCTTGAGATAATCTGTAATAATCCCAAGGTCCCTTTCCTGCTTAATGGCTATCAGTACCTCCCCCCCATGCTATCCTCACTTATTGAGTTCTTATACCCTAGGTGCATGAATTTGCACTTTTTGGCAAAAGGTAGTCCACTCCCACCTGTTTATTATCTGTCTTTCCACACATTCAGTAGATAGAATATTAGTTTATCATGGAATGCAGGAATTCAATCTTCTGCAGAAGTCTACTGATAGAACGTTCACTTTCTCCACACAAACACAGACAACAGATGGTGTCAGTAAAACCAGGGGTTACATGTTATCTGTGCAAAGTTAAGTAGCTAAGATTTCCCTGGTAGGCAGATAAGGAAAGGATGGGCTCTTCTGACGTTCAAGAAAGAAGCTCAGAAAAGTACAGCTAGGAGTAGTACTTCATTTTTAGTTAGTGCATGTGCATGAAAAGAGGATTATGAAGGGAAAGAACATTAAATAAATATATATGTTTTTAATATTTTGAGGGAGTTTCATTTTTAGGGACTAGACGACTATTTTAGTGAGAGTAAAGGTGACAACCATGTTTGTAATGGCAGTCAGGAATTTTTTTTACAAAAGGCATTGATATGTTAGTGTGCTGTGTCCTGATTGCTAGCACTTTTTTAACCAGTGGTAGTACTCGGACACTGCAAAGCTGCTGACCAATCAGGACACAGTAGTTTTCCTACCCATTTTGTAAATTTCAACATATTTTACAATTCTGTTTCTGGTGTGGCAGACTCTCATTTACTTCTTGGCTGAGTTTTAAAGCAGCAGTATTTATAAGTCATGTTGTTGTTTTAAGTGATAATGTTTTTTTCTAGCAAAACATCAACATACCAATTTTCTTTTTATTTTCTTTCATTCTTGAATCAATATATGTGATTTTGAAATTTTAAAACTTCTTGCACCCTTGCAATGTCCACTATTAAAAAAATAAACATTAAGTTGTGATGCAGTGCAATTTTCCATAAAAAAGGTCCATTCTCTATCAAAATACATCTACAAAAAAATCAATAAAATAGGATCTACAATCAAAAGATACCCTCAATGGAAGAGATTTTTAGATATTGCAAGTGGTGGCCATCTTTAATTCTTCAGTCATTAATTACAAAAAGAGTTAATAAAGCCATTTTGGAAAATATCTGAGGAAATTAAAAATATTCAGATTATAATCTGACAGTAACTGCCAGATCTGGTTGGCAGTATAGTCTAGAGTTTAGAGTAATAGGGTCTGCTATAAAAACTCAAAACTTGTTTCCCCAACCCACTGTTGCCCGAGCCCAGAATCCCGAACACAAAATCCCGACAGTGGGATTTTGAATGTTTTTCTTGTTTCAGGTGGCTTCACACCCCCTCCCCCCCATACACTCTGGAATTAATATAAAAACTCAAGGGGGGGGGCAAAAATCCACTGTCAGGATTTTGTGGTTTGGGATTCCAGGGTCGGGCAGCAGTGGGTTAGGGAAACATGTTTGGGGTTTCTGTAGTGATCCTGAGTGACAAGGTGTGAATGAGCTTTGTACATCCAGCAGACCTGGGTTTGATTCCCACAACTTCCACTTACACACTGTATGACTCTGTGTGAGTCACTTAACTGCTCCAGTGCTCAGTCACCCTTGGAAACAGGCACTTGTGCCTAGTGGGCCTTACCTGGTTACCAAAGAATAATAAAAAAAAATCTTAGGAGGTTAGAAATACATTTTTGCGAACCACTGATATGACAATTTTTACCATCTAACAAATAATGCCACTAAAGAATGTCAGTAGGCCAAGGACTGGAAATATATAGTCTTGACCAGAAAAGCCATTGAAAATTTTCAAAAGAGAACCTGGGGACACTGGGACATATTAGTGTTTTTTGAGCTTCTCAGTATGATGGACAATATGTAAACTGAATGGCTCTATGATTTGAGAATTAAAAATAACTCTGCTAGAGGTACAGTGAGCAACTCACATTCCCTTTACTGAACATCCTACACATTAATACCCTTCTTCATGTACTACTTGCTGTGATGTATGTTCCTATACACAGTGTAAGCTTTGCTATATTGTACATACCAATGCATTGGTCTTTCCTTCCCCTCTAGGCACATGTAACTAATCCCGGGTCGCCCCTGAAAAAGGGACCGTCAAGGCCTCAGTGGGCCTATGTGGTTACCAAAATTTAAATAAAATAAATAAATAAACTGATAGCCAGTCAAGGTTGTATATGATTCTTTAAAAAGAATGTTATTCAAGAGGAATTAAAACCCGCTAGTTTCCCCAGAATGCATGCTTAAATTTGAAAGTTAAATTTTGTTATGTTTCGGTATTAATTTAGTGCCAGTGCATAAATATTATTAGACCATGTTATGGAATACAGTAGCATATCTGTTAGAGTATATACAGTACTGTACATAAAGCTAAGGAAAAGCCAAAGGTCACCTTTGATTTTACAGACAGGCTGTTTCGTTCCTGAGTTTTTACACAAAGGATATAAAGGAGAAGTGTAGGCTGGATTGCGGGTTACAGCAGCTAACCTGGCAACAGTGAAGCAGAAACACTATTCAAGATTGAATTTCATAGATTTTCGCCTGCTACTCAGATTCTCATCCTTATGTTTTTACTATATAGAGATTGTTGTATACATGTTTTAACATGCTAACATGATATGCATGAACCAGTTCACATTAATATGTGCTTTAACTGAGACCTAATAAACCTTTGTGTATATTAGAAATTTAAAGTATTGCTTACTGTAAAGATATTTAGACGACTCTTATACCATTGCAGACATTAAATAAATCATTATGTCGTTACACCCAAACAAAAATTCAGTTTCTCTTAATGGATATCCTGAATGCTCCTCCTCAGTAACGTTCATTATTGATGATAGAGTAGTTGTGTTTAAACAAGGTTTTTTCATGCACAATCCATGGACTTCTACTGCTTAGTCATTAACTGAAGTCACCGTCTTACGCTCCTGACATGAACAATCATTTCTGTGTCACTAGATCATGGTGTCACCAATAAAGTATTATGATGTCACTGCATGCGCAAGCAGTTGGTGTAGATAGGTGGAGCATGATAATGCTCTAAATAAAACACATTGGGCCAGATATTCAAAACTTTGCCCCGGGGCTATGTTATCACTGCCCGATGTGCTAAATTAGCCCGGAACCAATAGCCTGTTATTCAAAAGGGATAGCCCCGGTGCTAAACCTGCTGAATAAAGCATGCTAAGGAAGCTGGGCAAACTGGGCTGAGAGTGCAGTGCAAAAATAGCCAGGGAAATAGAACAGCTTTAAATATAGCAACCAGGAAGTGCAAACCCACAACAGAATCCCAATTCACAGCGACGTGAAGGAAGGTAGAGGTGAACTATGTGGCCAATGTGTGTGCTAGCAAAGGAGTGGATTCATTAAAGCTGCAAGCACCAGCACATTTAAATTAATTTGTGCAGAAATGTACAATGTTTCTGAAACATTTGCATGTCGCAAACACATTTGCACAGGTTTTATGCAGAGCTAAGCCATTTGCCCAGCGCTATCACATTTGCCTGGGGCAACATTTTGCTATTTTCAAAAGTGACATGCAAATGATCCTACTTAGGCAATCTGTGGGCAAACATCCAGATTTGCATCTCATTATGTCCTGATTTGCATGCAGTTTGCCCAGCGCTATTGCAGGTTTTCACAGCTCCACCTGTAGGTCAGTCTAGAAGTACAGGGCCTGGCTGGGTCTGCCCACAGTTCCACCTGTAGGTCAGTCTGACAGTGCATAGCGTACTGTAGCTGCAGGCTACATTTGTACAGCACCGCATAGATTATTGTGCCCCAGGAGACTATACAGCATAGGCACAGGTGGTGGTGCTGCATGCAATTGTCAAACTGTAGTTCTTTCTACAGTGCACAGCAGACCCTGCAGTAGCAAGGGGGCCAGTAGAGTGAGGGACACAGCAATGCCTATGATGTGTAGGGCATTAATGACCACTACGCTGTACACAGTTACAGGCCCATCTTGCAGGTGTGTACTGACAGTGGACATTACTGTTATGCTGTTGTGTGACCCACAGATGCTGCACCTCTGGCAAGGGATACTCACAGTGACATATACAGGGCTGGCTGTGTGTGCTGTAGTGTCTGTACAGATGTGCGATATGTGGCTGGTGGGCACATACTATCAGACAGGCATACTGGTGTTGGGGTATTCCCAACATTGGACCATTTGCACTGCGTGGCTTGTCCCAGCCTTGTGGCTGCTCCCAGTCTGTGGTGCAGCCTGGCCACCTGTACACCCTTCCCTCAACACCCCCCATGCCTACAGTGCTGCATGTGAGTGCTGGCTTCTGTTAGTGTCCACCAAAGGGTGGTCTGCAGCTGTGCGCTGTATGGCCACTGGGAGCTGGGTCACAACTTACTGCCTGGCATGTCTCAGATGGGTGGCAGATGATGGCATCATAGGAATGTAATCCATGAGCAGCATGTTTCTTCTGTGTCTGTCTTATTTGTATGTTCCATACTTACTGGTTAGGGTCATGCAAAGCCTCACAAAAGTCACGCAAAGCCGAGCAAGGCCACAAAGTTGTGAAAAGCTGGTTTGCCCATAGTTAAGACTACCTTTTCCTGGTTAGTAATTTGCACTGCGCAAAGTATTGTGCTAAGTTGCACAAAAACACGTTGAGCAGCGCTATTTGCTGAATATAGCATTGCACCTGTATACATGTACATGCCCCTCAGTTTGCCCCAGCATACATTATAATTTTGCCCGGCGCTAATGCAATTTGCCTGTGCTATTTGACCTTTTGCATATAGTGGACCCCCACAAACCCAGCGCTAACCCTGCACAAAGAGTTTGTGGCAAGTGCAAAGTTTTGAATATCTGGCCCATATTCTATAGTTAGCAATGGTGGGATGGAAATCAGGAAATATAATGGGGCTGTCTTGAACATTACTTGTTTTAAGTGTGTCCAAGTGGGAAGACTATCAAGTTAAATCATTTGTCACTCAGAGTTTGAGTCATTTTTTTTTAAGAATATGTCAACGTAGTTGCTAATCTGTGTGGTCTCCTCACAGTCTTCATGCACAAACTGAATACAAAACAATTCCCAAGCTTAGTAGATGAGTAAGGAGACATAATTTATTTCCTGTGCTGAAAGCACTAGAGTTGCTTTAAAGTATTCTCCCATATTTGCTTTAATTTTTGCCAATATGTGCAACATACATCATATACATGGTGGGTAGGTAGCTGGAAAGGCAGATAAACCACAACTGATCTAATATGTATTCCCCCCTTGAGGCTTCCTAAGCTTATTAGACATATCACATTTCCTTACAGATTTTCATGTCACATATCAGCTTTGCCCTGAATAGATGCAGCCTCCCTTCACAATACTGTTGCTTCTGTTTTTTTGCATGATCCTTATGTAAACTATAATTTTTTTTTGTGGTTAAATGGGATAAATGTCAAGGGACAGTGACTGACACACGCTGCACAGCTTCTACATTTAACAGACCAGGAAACTACTAATATGGATAGATACAAGGAGCTCAGATATTAACCACCAAATTTTGGGCTAGATTGCAGACTGCTTCCATTCTCAATATTATAGAGTGAGGGAGTGCTCTCAAACAATCAGAGCGCCCCTTCCCCTGAACAAACTATGTTGTAAGGAACATATCATGTGTAGCTGCCCTCACATGCAGCTGTCCTGGAAATAGGGGAGCCTTTACTTTTGTGGTGAGAATGTGTGGATAGGTGGATAGTACAGGTTTTGTTTACCTTCCCTGAAAGCAGGGTGTCTTAGGGTTCTTCATTGATTATATGCTTCTTATAAGGTGAATTATAGAAACATAGAATTTGATGGCAGATAAGGACCACTTGGCCCATCCTGTCTGCCCATTTCTCCTTACCTACACAATTTCTGCAGACCATGTCCTATTTACAGTGGTATGTGGGTGGGGGGTATCCATACTGCCTTTACCCAGGAATGGGTCCCATATATCAAAAATTGTGCAGATTCTGTTGTTGGCTAGGAAAGTCAACCTTTCAGAGCTCACCAGCTAGTACATGCCAGCCTCCCACTCTTTCAATGGTATGGTGTCTGAGGATCTCCATCTTCTCAGTAGTAGTCTTTTGGCCTCATTGAAGACTGCCTTCAGCCACATAGTTTGAGGTGATTTATGGCTTTGCATTCTCCTGGTATTGCCCAGAATGAACACTGCCGCATACTTTGGGAGATTATTTGTCAGAGTAGATTGCATGTTAGCAGTGATTTTGTCTCACCAGGAGATAATATTGGGACAAGTACACAGAACATGTATTAGGTCCCTTCCCTCTTCTCCACATCTCCAGCACATATTTGCTGTCAAGAGGTTCATGTTTCTTAACACCGCTGGGGCTGTGTACCATAAATGGAGCATTCTGAGCTGCATTAATTTGCCAGCTGTGTTTCAATAAGCTCCATAGGCATTGATCAAAATGTCTCCCTTTCATCCAGAGTCAGTGTGTGGCTAAGCATCCTTTCTCATCTCTGCAGCACTTTCTTCATGTCTAGAGTAAATTCCTGTATTAGTAATTTATAGGTCTTCTCTACCATTGACATCACCTCCCCTGCATCTGTTTCCTCCCCACTTATCCCACCAGGTCTTCCCATGTACCTCTCACTGGAAGTTTGAGCTGGTGTTCTAGGTGTGCCTCCAGAAGGTGTTGCTGCTCATAGTATTTCCAGGCCTGCATGTGGGAATGACCAGTCATAGTTTGGATTTGCTCCAGGTTGTGCAGTGCCTCTGCTTTGTCATCACATATATCCTTCACCCTGAGCAGTCCTACCTGCTCCCACTCTTTCCAGTGTATTGTCAGGCCCACTATTTGCAGTTTGGAGTTGGCCCACAAGGACCACCATGACACTGGAAGTGCCAGGTTCCCTTGTGCCTCATGCCATCTGTCCCACAAGTAAGAGTCCACCAAACTGCCACCGACCTCTCTTCTCTGAGCCCAGAGGAAGTGCTCAACTGGCTTCACACACCTTAGTTGTGCTTCTATTGGTTGGCGAGTGATGGAGGAGCTAGGATTGGCCAATTGAATGGACCTGTAGAGTTGCCTCAGCATTCATGCTATATAGTCCCCCTTGAAGGTATACCGTCACCGTAGCAACTCCTCCATTGCTAAGACCATCACAGTAACAGGGATTGGGCAAAACCCACACATCGCTGTGATGGTCTTTGCAGTCCCCGAGACTACCTTGCAGGGTGTATTGCCCCCCCCTGGGCCAACTCCGACTCAGAGTTAGAATCCTGGAGACCAGGGGTTGTGGGGGGGTTCAGGGATGCAGCCCCCCGATAGAAACACAGAGGCATCCCTGACACTCAGTACTATGGCTGTCGCCGTCGGGGATGTCTTCATGGAAGATGTCGCTGTGGCATGGTAAAACCCCCTTTGAACCATGGAGCACTAAAATCCCCCTTGGTTCATAGTTCTGGGGATATCTGAGGATCTCTGTCTCCTCAATAGCAGTCTTTTGACCTCATTCGATACATGCATATTCAAAGATCTAGCTCTCTCTTCCTTCCACAGGATTATGGTTCCCTACTTTCCCCATGTACTCCCAGTATACCCTTGAGATTTTAGGTGGGGTTTACCTCAACATGTATTTCACCATGGGGAGCAACATCATTGTTAGGGTTTGCACCTTCCCCCACAATGATAACCTTAACATTTTCCACTGCTGTATTTCTTCTTTTAAGGCTGTCAACAGCTGGCCTATGTTGTTCTGCACCCATGAACTTAATTTGGGTGTGTTACTGATACCCAGTTATTTGCAGCTACTCTTTGACTATGAAAGGGGTGGAACCACACTGGGGTTGTCAACACAGTGCTGTGCCTGTTCAGTGCTAAGAGTTCTGTCTTCCCCCAATTGTTTTTCAACCCAGACAGGAGTGAACATTCTTCTAACATCTTCATCACCCTGCTGCATATTGTTTACTGTCAACAAATGTCACTGGGAAATTACATATATATAGAATGGCGTCTGACACTCTGATGGTTTGACCTAGTGACTCAAAATCCAAAACAAAGAGGCACGGGGAGAGAGGGCACCCCTGCCTTGTTCCCTTCCCTAATGTAAATGGGTTTTATAGTTTTCCATTTGTGTGGACTGCTGCCTGTGGTTCTGAGTATATAACCCTGACCCAACTTATGAACCTTCCCCTAGCCCAGCTGCTCTAAGGAACTTTAAGAGGCAAAGCCATTCAACAAAGTCAAGTGCCTCTTTTGTGTCCAGGGCAATAGCTGCAGCAGATTCTGGGAAGGACTCCACCACCCTCATGAGACTGATCAGTCACCTGAAGTGACTTGCCCAATCATTCACTGCCACAAATCTGACCTGGTCTGGATGGACTAACTGTGGTAGCACCTGATTCAGCCAATTTGCCAAAATTTTGGCCGGGTTCTTGTAGTCCTCGTTAAAAGGTGGGAGACGCGATGGTAACCGGAGCAGTGGTATGGGTCCTTCCCCGCCTTTGCCAAAACTGTAGCAGTAGCTTCCTGCATGGCCTGCAGGAGTGTCCCTCTCTCCCAGGCCTCCTGCAGAGGTTCAGTCAGTGGGATTCCTAGTAGATCTGCAGTTGTGTTGTATATCTTCACAGGAAACCCATCTGGGCTTGGTACCTTCTGCTCCCGCATGTCCATCATACAGTAGCTTCCGTAAGTTGGGCTGTGATGGGCTTATCTAGTGCAGCTTTCTCTGTTTCACTATCCTGTGGAAGCTGGAATTTACTCAGGAATCTATCTATTTTGTTGTTGTGTTTTTCCTTCCCTTCTAGGATCTTTGAGTAGTAGAGAGTCTTAAACTACAGGCCTATCTCAAATCTTCCCTTTTTGGGGAAGGTTATTGAAAAGGTGGTGGCTGACCAGCTGGTTGAGGATTTGGAGAGTTCATCCATCTTTGAACCTCTTCAGTCTGGTTTCTGGCCCTGGCATAGCACTGAGATGGCACTGGTCAGGGTGGCACATGATCTCTTCATGGAGAAGCGACAGAGGTCAATGTACCATCTTGGTGCTCTTGGATCTATTTTCAGCTTTTGACATGGTAGATCATGGGGTGCTATTGGATCACCTGCGGAACAATGTGGGTGCCACCAGAGCATTTTTGTGTTGGTTTAGTTCCTATTAAACTAGGAGATCACAGCATGTAGTCCTTGGAAATTTTTCCTCTGGACTTTTTGTGCTGCCTAGTGGTGTTCTGCAAGGTTCTATTTTGGCCCCTTGTTGTTCTCCATGTACATGCTGCTGCTGGGGGAGATCATTAGGTGGCACAATGTGGGGTTTCACTGCTATACAGATGATACACAGTTGTACCTGTCCTGTGCCATAGGTGATCTTTCCGCCTCAGATACGCTGAACTAGTGTTTGGCTGAGATAAATGACTGAATGTCTGCAAACTGGCTATATCTCGACCCTGACAAGACAGAGGTTATGATGATTGAGCCCGGTCTTTGGGGTGTCTCCACTGATGGGAGTTTGCTCACCCCAACAGCTGGTAGGTGTCCCCTGTTGATGGTGAGTGCAGTTAGAGATCTTGGCATTTTTATGGATGACTGAATGACCCTTGAACAGCAGGTGTCATCAGTTGTTTGATCTGTTTTTTTCCATCTCTGGAACATCACCAGAATCTGGCCATTCTTGACACCTGATAACCTGGCTACAGTCATTTATGCTTTTGTCACCAACAGAGTTGATTACCACAATGCTCTATACCTAGGGTTGTCTGGGGGATTGATGCATCAACTGCAGCTAGTGCAGAATGCTGCGACCAAGATGTTGACAGGTGTCTCTTTTAGGGATCATGTCACTCCTGTTCTGCATGCTCTGCACTGGCTGCCTGTGTCTTCACGCATCTCCTTCAAGATCTGCTTGTTAACATACAAGGCCCTAATTGGTTTGGGACCTGATTACCTTGAACAGCTCCTGATCCCTATCGACCTCTCCACCCCCACGCACTGCCAAGGCTGACCTGCTTGTGGTGCCCCTTCTCATCTTAAGAGATCGGGTGAGAGAGCCTTTGGAATTGCTGCACCAGTGTTCAGGAACTCCTTGCCACATTACATGCATGCAGCCAGCTCGGTGTAGGTCTTTAAAGCCTTTTTAAATACTTTTCTGTTCCAAAAAGCCTTTAGTTTTATTCAGTTGCTGTTTTAAGATTTCTGGGGTACTCTTTTTACTGTAAAGCACTCTGAGCTTATGGATAGAGCGCTATATAAATAAAATTTGTCTTGCCTTGTAGATGCAAAACTCTTCATTAACATCATCAGGGCCTGTGGCTAGTGTGTCTCTCATGCTGATTCTTGGTATCTTTGCTTCAGCTGACATTTTCTTAAGCCTGTTGGCCAGGAGACATTTTCCCCCCTTCCCAATATGCCTGTGTGGCTTCTGACTATTGGTCAGTGCTCACAGAGGAAGGAGAAGGGTAGAGTCCATAAAAAATTACAAAAGGTTTGGAGGAAGGGAGGCGGACACTAGTCCTTTTTTTGGAGGCACGAGTCCTGAAGGAAATTGTTAATCTGAAGGTAAACAAAGCAATGGGGCTAGATGGGGTGAATCCAAGGGTACTGAGAGAGCTCAGGGGAATACTGGTTGTACCTCTGACAGTTCAGTGTAACAGCTCACTGACAACAGGAGTGGTTTTGGAAGACTGGAGGAGGGCGGATGTAGTCCCACTACACAGAAGTGGTAGCAGGGAGGAGGCAGCAATTATAGGCTAGTCAGCCTGACATAAGTGAAGGAAAGTTAATGGAATCACTGCTGAAGGAAAGGATTGTGGGATATCTTGAATCCAGTGGGTTAGAAGACTTGAGGCAACATGGATTCACAAGGAGGAGGTCACGTCAAACGAATCTAATAAACTTCTTTGACTGGGTGAGAGAGGATTTAGATCAGGGTGGAGTGGTGGACATGGCCTACCTAGATTTCAGTAAGGCTCTTAACAGCATTTCACATAGGAGACTATTAAGCAAGCTGGGTATCTTAGTGCTTAGGAGTGGGTCCTAAGGCGGTTACTGGAAAAGAAATTGATTACAGGATAGGTGACAGAGGGTGGTGGTAAATGGAGTTCACTCTAAGGAAGGAAGGGTGAATAGTGGTGTGCCTCGGGGGTCAGTGCTGGGACTGGTCCTCTTTAATGTCTTTATAAGTGATATTGCAGCAGATGTGGAATGGAAATTCTGCCTCTTTTGTGGATGACACCAAAATCTGCAGTAGGGTGGACACTCGGTTGGGGTGTGTGTGTGGAAAGGATGAGCAGAGAGCTTAGAAACTAGAGGAGTGGTCAAGGGTATGGCAGCTGGGTTTCTTTTTTTCTTTGTTTTTTTCCCCCTCCCCCGCACTGTCGCTTGACTACCTGCCCTGGCCGCTTCTTCCCACTGGAGGCACTCCATAGAGCCCTGACTTACCCCCCAGGTGGGGGTCTCCCCTTTAACCCCCTCACCAGAGGAATCAAGTTTTCATCGGGGTCCCCGGGCAGTACTGCAGTCACAGGCAGGTGAGGACCCACTATTGGGCCCTCAGATTGGTGTCGTGCCGGGAGAGGCATTTTCTGTGTACGCCCTCCTGTACGCCCCACACATGATGTGCCATAATGCCATGGCTTATGCCAGCATCCATCATGCTCTCCCCACTGATGCGGGCATTGGGACTAAGATACCACTGGCTGTTGCCAGAGGTCAGGCCACCTCCGAGTCAGTGTGCCCCCCACCGGATGAACTGAGCGATCCATCAAATGATCAGGCATTCTCCCCCTGGCTGGCCCTCTGACTCCCACGTCTGCTTCTGAACCTGGGCCATCAGTGTCGCAAGCAGAAATCCAACTGTTGTAAGGCAGCTGGGTTTCAATGCAAAAAAGTGCAAAATAATGCTGTTTGGGCACAGAAACCCAGAGGCAGAGTGCAAAATGGGTGGAGTGGTACTGACGAGCACCAAGCAAGAAAAAGATGTGAGAGTAATCACCTTGGATGATGTAAAGGTGTCCAGGGAGTGCAACAAGGCAGTAGGGAGGGCCAGTTGGATGCTGAGGTGCATAGGGAGGGGGGGTATCATCAGCAAAAACAGGGAAATGTTTTTGCCTCTGTTTGGATCACTGGTAAGACCCCCACCTAGAGTACTGCATCCAGTTCTGGAGGCTACTGGCAGGGTTTTTGAAAGGTGGCACAGGGCTTGCTTCTAACCCTGCACCACCGCACTTAGGTTCTGGCCATATACCAAACCCTGTGCTGCAACTGTCACCTAATTTTACAATCCTGGGTGCAGTTGTGACAATTTCCACCATATATGGCAGCTTGCACCACATATTTGGTGCAACTGCCATATAAATGGCCGCCAGGTTTGCCACAAGTTACACCAGAAAAAGGTGGTCTAATTTGTGGCAGTTGACACATGGGATGGAAATTCTCATTAGATTGCCACAAGCCTCATGCACTGTATCATCGGTGCGCCAGAGATTGTGGTGCTCTAACAGTTTTGAAAATTGTGCCCCCACATCTCCAAAAGGACATAGACAGAATGGAGGCGGGCCAGAGGGAGGCAACTAAAATGGTGCAGGGTCTACATCAAAAGCCCTATGAGGAGAGACTAAAGGACCTCAATATGTACACAATGGAATAGAGGAGGGAGGGAGGGTGATATCACAGACACCTTTAAATGGGGGAAGGGAGGGGCAGCAGCATTATAAGGTGCTAGCTGTGCACTCAAGCAGACTTGATAGACTGTGAGGCCTGTTTCTGCTGGCATTTTTGTATGTTCATATATTCATAAATACCTCACATGAGTAAATAAGGTACAGTAGGGAAGTATTTTTCAGAAGAAATGGTGCTGAAGAAAAAGGAGACATGCTGTGAAGCTTGGGGGTGGGTAGATTCAGGAGAAATGTGAGGAAGAACTTCTTCACAGAAACAGTGATGAATTCCTGAATAGCCTCCCAGTGGAGGCGGTGGGGGCAAAAACAGTGGTGGGGTTCAAGAATGCATGGGATAAGCACAAAGGAATCATAGTGTAAGGGAAAGGAGGGAGGGAGGGAGAAAGAACTGTGCATTCGGCACGGTCTGCGGTAATAGTGTAGGTAGGCAGAAATGGGCAGACTGGCTAGGCCAAGTGGTCCTTATCTGTTGTCAAATTCTATGTTGCAATGTTTCTATGGTTCTGTAGAGCCCATTCTCTGCTAGCTGAGTGTTTACAGTATTTTATGTTGTATCTTGTGAGTCTAATGCTGTGCAGCAGGTCTGAGTCTATGTCCCCTTTTTTTGGTGACACCCTTCAAGTTATTTTACGGCTGTAAGAAGGTTATTTAGTTCTGTCCCTCAACCTTTTTATCTTGTTGAAGAGAATGCTATGATCCTTCCTCTCAAGTACACATTTTGGCCTTCCCAAACCCGTTTGCCCTCCACCCCTTTGTCTGTGCTTTTGGCCAGATATTTCTTGGTCTCCTGCCTAATCACATTCTTAAATTTTGAATCTCCTATCATATTACATCTCCATTTCTATTGGTGTTTGTTTTGGTCCATTGCTTGGCAGCTGTAGGAAACTGGGGCATGGTCCAAAATAGACAGGGGATGGATGGTGGCTGCTACAGACCCTCTGCCCAATCTCCCAGAGGCAAGTGTCACATTCAGCCTACTATGAGTGCTGTGCACTTGGGAATACTATGTGTTGTTTCTTGTAGCTAGGTTCTCTGACCACTACATGTCCTGTAACCCATATTCTGAGATTAGGGTTTTCAGTGCCTTGGCTCCTTTGTGTGTCCTAGTGCCCCCCCATCCCTTGGCTTGAAGTATCCAACATAGGGTCAAACAGGACATTTAGCCCCCCACCAGGAGTATTTCCCCCTCACCTAGATCCTGTACTACATGTACTAGGGCATGAAAAAAATCAGGATCGTCTTCATTTGAGCCGTACATGCCTTTGATGTTTTTTGGATGCCTGCAAAGGGGAGGATGAAGGCAGATGACAGTTGACCCTGGTGGAGCTTCATGACAGTTCTGTTTTCAGGGCAGCCACATCACTTTACTCCTCTAAACCCCCCAAGTTAAATAAAATGTAATAATAGAAGGAAATTACTTAGAGTCAATTTGCCATTCACAGTTTTTGCAAACGATGTCCAGTTGCTGGCTCACTGTACTACAACTTCAGTGCCAGGCTGTACATTATCATTAACCTGATGTGAATGTAAAACTCATGATGTAGTAAGTAAGCAATAATACCCTCCAGGGTGGGCGGTATTGTGAAATACTGGACCGCCCAGTGGCGTCTTATAGCCCTTGGAAGGTCTGTTATTTTCCAATACCGCCCAGCCTCGAGGGTATTATTGCACTTAGAAAATGGTCCATATGTAACATTTTTTAATAAAACAGAGTTATAATTAACAACAAGTCTAATACATTTTAAAAATAGAATAAAACTAGATTTTTTTTTGTAAAGTAGTCCCTGTGTTGTGCCATACTGTCAAATAGAGGACGCTGCTATTTAGGGAAGTACGTTAGGCTGGTGTTGATTTGTTCCACACAGTTTCATGAGACTTGTGGTTGTATGCTACGAGATCGCAGTAGGCAGTGACACTACAAGAACTGGGTGGACTTTAAAAAAAAAGAAAGAAACAATCGCAAGGCTGTTCAAGTAAAGACAAAAGTAATTAGGCTGGTAGGTGAATGTAATCTGTCGGGAGTTTGAATTGCAGTGAGGAGGGCAGGAGCAGGACTTGTGTGAACAGTGCACCTCAGATAGAGCCGAGCTGCTGGGTCAGAGCACTTGTGAGAGCGGGCAGGGATTGGTGGTAGGACAGGAGCAGTCTGAATGAATCCGTTGGGTGCGGTTTTCTGGCAGGGAGAGAAGATGGGTAATTTTTCTTGTTTTGTGTGTGCTTGTGTGTGTGTTTATGCTGTCAGTTTTTATTTGTTTCTGTGGAGAGTAGTGAATTGAGGACTCAAAGGTTTGGGCCCCCTCCTGCTTGGTCTCTCGCTTAGCGAGAATAAAACTGGTGGCAAAAGTTTTTTTAAACTCAGGCTGTCATTGGCTGGCACTTGTTTTTCAGAGGGCATCTATTGAAACATAATTGCCCACTTCTAGGAGCCTGCCAGCCCATCAGCTCACAAGAATGTTCTTTGCCATTTTCTAAACTGCATTAATTGTATTTGCTCAGACTGTGCACTTCTCCTCAGTCTTGATGTGTAACTAATTCTTTGTACAATGTATTGCTGTCTGTATGATGCGCCTAATGTTTGAATATTATCTTATACTGTTAACTGTAACTAATTCCATGTTGTAACTGAAAATGGGATTTGTGTTCTAGTGGGGATCCTCGGTCAAGAAAAAATAATCGATTAATAAATTTGTAGCCAACATTAGTAAGTCAACATCAAGTCTTGAAAAGCAATGAGTCCTGTTAGTATTTTTGTTGCTTACATTTTCCACTGCTGTATTGTGGATTACAGGGTGGGACAGATCACCTTGTGGGCTGGCAGTCAGTTTGGTCACTAGCTTTCAATATCTGGTAGCCAAAGCAGTACTTCAAATGGTCATCATTTTAAGGGTGCAAAAATAAATTTGTGGGCAGGTATTTTATTTATTTATTTATTTAGCTTTTGATGACCGGGTAAGCACACTAGACAAATAATATGCCTATTTTCAGGAACGACCCTGGAAGGTAGCCAGTTGACAACTAAGTTTAAAAATCTGGTAGAAGACCAACTTTTTTAGTGGTCATTGGCTGCTTGGCTACCTGATTTGTCCTACCTAGTGGATTATAGAAAACAACCTGGGTCTGTATTTAATTCAGCAAAGCAAAGGTTTTTCCTACCTTCAGGGTCTGTGCTCAGCACCCATGCTGCCTGTCCCTAGGAGCATTTGTGGCTACTTTTGTTACTGTATTGCATATCCACATAATTTTTCTCCTGAAACTTTGTGTACTGTATGCGAAAAAAAACCCTGTGTCTCTCTCTGTGCCAAGTGGGAGATTACTGTGCAAATGATCCTCACAACTTTTGACTCTGGGGAAGTGGTGTACAGTGCTGCCACAACCTCCTCACTTGCAAGATAGGTTCCCCTCTTCAACTACATCTGTCACTTTGCCCTTGTACTGCCTTCTTCTTACCCATCACTGTACCCTCTATTCTTCCCCCCTTCCCTCCCTCTCTCTTCCCTCCATCTATGGTTGGAGTCTCTCCCACTGTGTCTTTAAGTTATGGTTTGGTTCCCTCCCCTGCTACCACAGCTCCTTCCTCTCCTGCCCCTCATTCCTGCTACCCCCTTTATTCTACCTTGTGCTAATACCTGGGCAGGCCAGTCAGCTTCCCCGTACCATCTCTCCTACCTTGGGTTTAGCTTCCTCCTTTCTGTCCATGCTTTCTTCTCCTCCTCATATCTGAAATCCCTGTTCTGTGCCCACACCTCTGATAACTGCTTAATCTTCTAATCCCATTGAGACCATCTGACCATTTTGAATGCTCATGGTTACATTGTTTTGTGCTGTTCTCCCTCTCATGTTTGTATTGCTTTACCAGTGCTCCATAACCCATGCCTTTTGCACTTTGTTTAGACAAGGCAAGGCAAGTTTAATTTCTTGCGCACCCAATCCAGGAGGCCCTGGACGCCTTATAAATACAAACAATAAAAGTTGGACAGTGCATAAATAAATACATACATTCAAAAATATAGTTAAAAGACAAAATAAATAGCATAAGAACAGCAGGCTTAAGCAAAAAGAATAGGCATTGTCTATATACAGTGACAGATACTAATATAGTTTATTTACTGCTGTAATGTTGCTGCATTGGTTAACATCTCATATTGCATTGCTTAATTAAAGATCCCTGACACTGTCCTTTTGCACCATGTATAATTACTGCTCTGTAGCCCCAGCCTTTTTTGCACTTTTTGTACTGTGTGCAATAAAAGGAGTAATGTATGGGTGACCATACACAACAAGCCTGTGTTTTAATCGTGGGTTAGCGATAACAGCATATGGACCTTGTGAGTTCAAACACTGGAAACACTGGGTTGAGTTGTGTGTAATGACCCATATTTTACTTTTTATACAGTAGTATATCGTTTTAACCTGCCCATTCTGCTTGCTGTGCTCATCCAGACACAGAACACTGGCAGTTTCTTGAATTGTGCTACAGCAGCTGGAAGTGTTGCTGGGATGAACGCTCCATGATCTATGTGCTAACTGATATCAAAAACAGGCTGGAGTCGATTTCAATTAGTGGCAGCAGGGGGATAGGTGCACTGGATAATGGAATGTGCACAATAACTTTTTTAGAACATGCATAACATAGAGGATAATGTATGGTCCTCTATCATTAACAGGTTTGTTAACCGTTGAGAGGTTGCCAGGGTGAGCATGTAAACCTCGAGAGCGAAGCTCGAGAAGTTTACGTCACCATGGCAACCTCAAGATGGTTAACCAAACCGGTTAACGATACAGGGACCATACATTATATTTTATAGTGTATGGTCCCAATTAACTGGCAAAACAAACTAATATGGCTTACTTTTAGCCCCACCGCGGACGTTCTGGGTCATTTTCAGGCCACTGCGCTGGTTTCGGGAATGCCGTCAGTGCGCGAGATCACATATACACGCATGCGCAGATGGGCTCCATTTGTAATCCCATCGCTATGACGTACTCAAGAGAGGTTTATAACCATTTACATCATAGCGATGGGATTATCAAGACATAATTTTGCCGCTTTTTAGCGGTAATAAGGGCTACCCATACATTATAACTTAAAAGGTGCACAACATGATTTTGAAAGGCCTGAGTTTTATACACAATAAATCTGACCCATATACTATAGTGTAGTATTGTTTTAACTCTGTTCCTATGTATCCTTTCCCAGAACTCCAATGGTAATGAGCTGTCAGCTCAGCAGGCTCTTCCTGGTAAATATTATAAATAATTAAATAAGTACATTATATGAAGCTGCAAATATAATGATTAGAAGAATCTCCTTCTATGGGGACTTTAGTTTCATCTAATACAGAAACACAAAGCAAACTCCTAGGGGTAATAGGGGATTACATTTTGAGGCAGAGAAAAGATTGGCTGAGTAGAACGGTTACATTATTTGGCCGGACGATCTCACCTAGAGTGTCCAGCAAGGAAGCCAGAGAAGAACTCCTACTCTTTCTGGGAAGAGTCTTGGGATTCCCCATTTCTAGAAACATGGTAGAATCAGTTAAGCTATTCAGAAATTGTGAATGTACAAATCAGATTGATATTATTTTTAAAAATCCTCACATAGCTGGTAGTATATTTTCACTAGCAAATAAACTGGATGAACTAGGAATCTATATAGTTAATCCTTTAGAATTAGAGAAAATCCCATTGGAACCTTCCCAGAGAGAGAGAGAGAGAGATTGGAGCAGAACCAACTACAGATCTACAGCTTTCTCTGATTGATTTTGGTAATCAGATAGACTGCAATACTTATTCTCCCTTAATTATATTGCACTCAGCCTGTTATAAACAGAGGCCTCATAATAGACCATCATTAAAGGGGCCTGATGGGGACCAAGGCATGAATACTTTTTCTCTCCTTTCATGGAATATTGAAGGTCTCCACCTTAAGATAATTGACCCTGAAGTAAAAAAAGTTCTGGATAAGTTTGATATTATTGGACTGCAGGAGACATGGGCCCAGATATTCAAAAGGGTTGCGCCATGCGCAACAGGATTCCGCGTGCGCAACTCCAAAAATGCGCCATTCTGCAATATTCAGAAGGGGCCAGTTGCGCCACCGAAAACATGCTGAGCAACAGCGCAATGGAAATGAAGGCATGCGCAACTGAAGGGGGCGGGTCCATGCATAAAGTGCGCAATGCGATATCCAAACACTCGCGCAATGCGCAAGAGTGGCTTAATGAAGTTGCGCGTAGTACCGGATTTGAGCCAAAATAAAGGCTTCAAGGAAGCGCGCAAGAACTCTAGCAGGCCGCAAACTGGGGAGAGAGACAGAGAGAGAGAGACAGGAGCTGGAAGGGCAGAGAGGGACAGTGGGTCCAGGAGGACAGAGAGGCCAGTGGGGGTGCCGGTGCAGTGGAAGCAGCAGTGGGGCAGTGGGGTAACACAGGAACAGCAGCCGGGGGCAGAAGCCAGGGAGATGGACAGTGTCAGCTTCCACATGGAAGCTGTAATGAGGGGTGAGACACCATGCTGCAGGAGGGCGTGGCGGCGGAGGGCTATCAGCGGTATACCCCCGACAGGCGGTATCGCTGCCGCATCAGCTTGAGGCTGTACACAGATGTCGAGATTGTGGCCCGGTACCGCCTGAACAGGGCAATACTGAGACGGCTCTGCGAGCTGTGCAGTGATGTGATGCAGGCACCCTCACGACGGAGTCATGCTCTGTCCGTGGAGACCAAGGTGACAGCCTGCATGTGCCTGCTCACCACGGGCACCTTCCAGAGGCTGACAGGGGACACCACAGGCATTACATAGTCGGCCATGTCACGCATCCTCACCCAATTCCTCAGCGCACTGCTGCCTCATGCTGCGGAGTACATCCATTTCCCCAGCACCGCGGCAGAGCGTACAACAAACATGCAGGAGTTCCACAGGGTAGCACATATGCCTGGCATGCTAGGGGCCATAGACTGCACCCATGTGGCCGTTGCCACGCCACCTGGCCCCGGCAGCCAGGCTCGCCAGGAACCGAAAGGCTTTTCCAGTGTCAACTGCCAGGTGGTGTGTGATGCCACTGGGCGAGCATATCAATGTCTGTGCCACACACCGGCGGTACATGATGCCTTCATATGGCACCAGTCTGCACTGTGCCATCGATTCGAGAGTGAACATCCCCACGGTCATCTAGTGGGTGAGTACACATGTATGGAATGCAAACTCTGTGCAAGGGTGGAATGACACAGGTGCCATGGTAGTGGCACACAAGGATATGGGCAATATGGACCTGACATGACACTGATCTCCACTATCTCCACACAGGTGACTGCGGATACCCTCTGTCCCTGGCTGCTCACACCATACGGCCCCACGACCCCAAGCGCAGCTAGGTTTCAATGAGGCACATGCCGCAACACGTAACATCATAGGCGGGTGTTTGGGATGCTCAAGGCACGCTTCGATGCCTGGACACCTCCGGGAGCCCCTCAGTACAGCCCCCAAAGGCCTGTGGGATATTCCTGGCCTGTTGCATCCTGCACAACATGGCCAAAGACCATGGGATAGCCGTACAGGTCCAAGAGGGGGACAGCGATGGGGACGCCAGTGGTGCCGGTGATGTGGGTGATGAGCAGCCCCCCCTAGGATGGAGGGACCCCCGACTGACCCGGCAGGCCCAGCTGCACCAGGACACCATTGCAGAAGAGCACTATGCCCAACACAGGTAAGTCAAGGGGACATGTGCAGGCAACACTGTCCATGCGCAAACCACAGGCACACAGGGGAACACACCGTGCATGAAGGTCAGGAGTTGAAGGTTCCAGGCATACCAACACACCATCAGAGAGGGGAGCACTCATATGGACACACACACACCAGGCAGCATACATGGGCAGCAGCACAGCACTGCGGAAATGACATTGCCAACACACAGCACCACCAACCACCCCACCACCTGGACTGTCCATGCACGTGTCAGACCTGGGCACCTTGCACCTTGGTGTACAGTGCAATGCAGGCATCATCATGCACACGCACCTGTGGACAGCAGTTGGGAGAGTGTGCAGGTGGTCCGTGTGTCAGCTTGGTGAGCAGAGCACCCAGCAGTGCACTGCCCACCATGACACACATTGCACACAGGGCAGCACCAGACAGGGCCTGCACTGGGAGACAGTTCAGTCAGGTAGCACTGTCCCACGGCCACCATGGATGCAGTGGGTGGCCCTGTCCGCGGCCCAGCAGCACTGGCAGGCTGAGCAGGGGCCACATCGGGTGGCGCTGGTGCACCACCAGGGTCCCACCGCGCCGAACGCCGGGACCTTGCCCGCACAGGGGTCTGCATCCTGCCAAACAAACTTGCACCAGGGGTGCCTGGATGCCCACAGCAGAACCCGCGTTGATAGGCCTGGTGTCGCACGACGCCGGAACGGGGAGGAGGCGCGACTGTGTGGGGTGTGTGGTACAGGGCACCTGACAGTGTGGCCAATGCGTCCGCTGAGCAGAGACCACTGCCTGGGTCAGCCTGTCAATGGCAGCGGTCACATCCGTCCACATAAGGACCAGCTCGCTCGGTCCCGAGCACACTCCCTGCTATGCCGCTCCATGGACACAGACAGTGCCTCCACGGACCTTGCAACCCGCCCCTGCAGCTGTACTGAGTCCTGCAGCAGGCGGGTGTGCACGTCCAATGGGTACTGTGCCCCAATGGCATTGTGACCCCCAGGGTGTGGACGGTCCTGGTGCACAGCACCCCTTGAGGGTGGGCGCTGTTCGCCAGGACCAGGTATGGGTGGATCAGAGGGCGGTGGACATGTGCCACTGCTTGACACTGTACCCCCAGACCTGGTGTGCGACTGCTGCTGCCGCCCTCCAACTGCTGAGCCCCCAGGTCCACCTGTTCCACCTCCATGCTGACAACAGTGCCAGACACCTGCACAGCCACCGGTGCTGCCCCACTGTGCTGACAGGCACAGCCTGGGACTGTGCCAGCATGCTGGTACACAGGTGTGAACCAGGAAGGCCCAGGGGCGCGTGCTGGCCTGCCATGTGTCCGCCATGGGACACACACCTATCACTGACCATTGCAGGCCTGCTATCATCAATGGTGCAGGTGCGCATGCCATAGGCACAGCATGCTGGCATACCTGCATGCCAGACTGCTGTGACACAGGCTGTGCACCCCTGCACCCGTATCACTGACACCGGAGTTGTTGACCCAGTGCATGCTGCTGCAGTGCCTGCAGGCTGGTGGCGGAGGTGGATGCTCTCCTCCACGCTCAGCAGGTCTGCCTCACTGTCTGGACCCACCACCACCACCGCCTCCTGCAGACGTAACAGGATCTGTAACAGAAAGAGAGTACATGTGAGTGCATGTGAACAACAGCCCCCCAACAACATCACCATGTCATACCGTGCAGTGATGGGCTTCCACCTGTCTGGAATCCTCCGCCTGGTACGCCCAAGAATGGCACTCAGCTGCATGGCCGCGACCAGTGTCTCCTCTGTAGGGTCAGCTGCAACACCACTGGTGGGCCCCCACCAGTGCCAGCACGTGCCACCCTGAAGGCTGCCACCTTCTCCTTCAGCCTCCTGCGGTCAGTCCCCATCTTCTTCCTGCATTCCTGCACGGAGCACTGGTGGCTTCCATGCAGGTTGACGGCCCGAGCTACCCCCTCCCATGCAGCTGCACGCTCCTGAGGGGTGCCCCTCCGTCCACTCAATGTTGGCTCATCCTCCAGGTAGGCCTGGAAGAGGGCCTCTGTCTCTGCCGTGGTGAAGTTTGGCCTCCTCCTACACCCGCCGTCCACACCCTCAGCTTGGCTCTGGTCAGTCATGGTGATCTGTATGGGTGGAAGTGGACACCTGTCACTGTGCAGTCGACAGCATTTCCCCATGAGCATAGCTGCCGGCTCGGGGTGGAAGCCCCCCAGCTTCCTCTCTGCATGGCAGATACTGATAGAAAGGGTGCCTTTGTCCCTTTCTAAGTGCCCTTTCATGCTCAGCCCCTCAGCCTTTATCATCCTCCGCCCATGAGCATTGTCCTGAGCATCACACAGCATGTAACTCACCTCTCACCTGCAGTAACCAAATCTGGCCAGCACAACCCACAGTCGCATTTTTATAGCGCAACACATGCAAATGAGGTGTGGCTCAACTTTATGACATGCTAATCGCGCCACCGCGCCTTTGAATGGCTGATCTGATTTGCATATGTCGGCTGAATATCGCGTATTGCACTTCGCTGTCACGGAAGGTCCGCTGAGCCAATGGCGCAGGTTGTGGCTGCGTGCCACCGCATTGCGCTGTGCCCAGACAGCTGCGCATCGTCTATCGCGCTGCAGACCTGCTGCGCGATAGGCGATTCAGGCCATGGCCACCATTGTGCCAGTGGTGCTACAGCACTGGGCACTATATGGTGCTGTGGCACTACTCGCGTGATAGTCCACTGTGGCACTGGTGCTCAGCTTGGCAGATCGGCGCGGGATGCCTATACATCCCATGGCTGTGTGTGGCCTTGCGTCATTGCCGTGACCTTGTGTATGCCCTCTGACCCCTGGCGCTGTTGGCATGCCATGTGTCGTCCCTATTAAGCTGTCCGGTGACAGGCGCCATGTAAAAATGTGACGCTGTTCGAACAGTGCGATTGGGACCTGTGGTGGTAAATTGCGCAACTACCCACGTGGGGTTACGCGCGAGCGTGGCTTGGCATTGCCTGCTGTAAAGTTGGTGCCATGGCTAGGAGGAGGCGGTGTCCTGGAGCCAGCTTGAAGTGGCCAACCTGGTGGCCCTGGTGGAGCCCCACTGTGAGGCACTGTGGTGAGGCCCCCTCACCATGCCTAGGACCACGTGTGGCAGCAAGTGGCCACTGACCTGGTGGAGGTCACTGGCCGGGCCGGTCTGCTGAGGCAGTGCCGCACCGTACAGTGACCTCCGCCAGAGGGAGCCGGAACTTGACGTGGCTGCGCCAGCGCGGGGTGTGGTGCCTAGGCCAGGTGAGTGTACCATCTATGCACCTATATTCTCTGTAGGGTGTGTGTGTGCTTGGGTGGCTGTGCATAGGTGTGTCAGTGGTGCAGCTGTGCGATGGATGGTTATGGCTGTGTGGGCAGGCACTCTCACTGGGGCAGGGGCACTCTGCTTTTGAGTCACACTGATGTTTGTCTCAACATATGTCTCCCACAGGCCGGATTGAGAGGACACAGGGCCAGGGTGACGTGGGCCATGCCAGGGCCCCGGTGCCAGGGGGTGTTCTGCCCCAACAGCAGCAGCAGCAGCATCAGACCCAGCTGCTGGAGGAGTGTCAGTATCATTACTTCATGGATGCTATTGCATGCTGGGGGGGCAAGACCACCAGCCATGCGGGACACAACCAATGGGGAGGTCATAATTCCACTATACAAAACACTAGTGAGTCCCCACACTGGAGTACAGTGTACAGTTCCGGAGACCATACCTACGTATGGACATGGACTGGGTGGAGAGGGTTCAGAGGAGGGCGACATGGATGGTGCATGGATTGCATCACAAGTCCTATGCAGACAGGTTGAGGAACTGAACATGTACTCCCTGGAGGGAGGAGGGTGTGGGGATAGATGGGGACATACAAGTATCTTAGAGGGGAACAGAGTGCAGGAAAACAGTATTTTAAGCGTAAAGGATGTTCCAGGACTAGAGGGCATGGGATGAAGTTGAGGGGGGATTCAGAGGAAACATGAGAAGTATTTCTTCACAGAATGGGTGGTGGACAAGTGGAACACCTGCCAGAGGAAGTGGTGGGGGCTGACTTGGTCACGGGATTTATGAATGCATGGGTTGGCCATAAAGGAATTCTGAGGTCAGGGTAAGGGGAATGGACTTATAGGACAACAGAGTGAACTTACAAGGTCAAATGGACAGACTGGGTGTCCCATAGGCCCTTATCTGCCGACACTGTCTATGTATCCATGTATGTCAGCATGACACAGGTGACCTGCATCACAGTGCAGTATCACGGCACGCCTGTGTATGCATCACTGGTGGTCCGGCATGCACTGGGCACATAGCTGTGTAACTGGCATCGCACCATGCCACATCACTTGCCAGCCTAGTTTGTACTGTGATTGATGTGGGCAGTGTGTGTGGGCGGTGGTGCGATAGCTGGTGCCGCCTGTTTGTGATGGCCATGTGCAAGTTCACTGTGGGTGGGTGCATGCCATCACAGGTGCGGGACATTGGGCTATATGGCTTGCAGGTTGGGTGGTGTTCAGGGTTGTGGTCAGTCACAGCCATTGACTGTGTTCCCATTTTCCTAGGCCTCGAGGTTCTCGGAAGTTCGGCAGGACATTTGGGGCCTGACACAGGTAGCCATTGAGAACCAGGCCATTCTTCAGTCAATCAGGCGCCATGGCCTGCGGAGGGAGGCGTCACCGGACAGTGCAGCACCAGGCAGAGGATGACCAGCCAGCTGGGCCTTAGTGCACATCCTTTCACTTCTCCCATCCCTACCACCTGCCTTCCTCTCCCAGTTGTTCATCCCTACTCCTTGAACACTCCTACCTTGTACCCATCCCCTTGTAAATAGTTGTTGTTTATGGTTTTGTTATTTAGTATTTGAAACTTTAAATATACCTTTATATTTTGATATGAATACTGTGTTGGTCTCTGATTTGCAGCTGGCTATGGGTGCTCAGTTGCAGTGGTGTGCATGCCATCTGGGGTGGTATGGTCCTGGGTGTGTGTGTGTGTGTGTGTGTGTGTGCATGGGGAGGTATCTCCAGCATGGAATTGACTTTCTGTTGGTCTTGCCGTCTGCTGCCACCCACTGCTGGGTGCACAGGGTGGGTCTGGTCTGTATGCTTCTCTGCAGCACGGGGTTGGCGTGTGCCAGGGGATGCATGGTGTTTCCTGCAGTGCCAGTCACTGCACATGGAGTGTGTCTTGGGGTCATGGTGCAGGTGTGCTGTGCATACGGGGGCTGATGTGCACTGTGGTTGTCAACCCCTGTGTGTGGCACTCTCTGCCTGCCAGTGGTTGTGCTGGGGTGTCAGGGCTCTGCTATGCTTTGTTGGCTTGTCCCCATGGGCACGTGAATCATCCGTCCCACCCCCAGTGATGCTGTGCTTGGGGTGTGCCGGTGTGGTGTGGGTTCTGCAGTGTGTTCCTGTGCCCATGTGTGGCATGGTTGGTGGTGGGCCCCAGCCTGCCTCCCTGGATGTGCAGTTCCATTGCTCTGGGGGGGGCTGTGCTTGCGCTATGGCAGCTCTGGAATGCTCAGCTGAGCTTCCATGGTTGTGCCATAGCGCAACATTTTGGCTCAGCTTCTCCTTCCTGGTTGCGCGATGGCGCAGTATGTGTGATATTCAGACGTTGGTTGCTTGCGCTATTTGCTCTGCTCCATGTTTGAATATCGCACCTGTTGCGCATTTGCACAACTGGTTTGCGCTTGCTCCTACTGTTGCGCCAGTTTTGAGCGCAGTTTGAATATCCAGGCCTTGGTGTCTAGAAAATGCCACCTCCAGGCTTCCAGGGTACACTGCCTTTGTGTTACCTGCAATTAGGGACAAGAAATATGGAAGACCTAAAGGGGGCATTATTTTCTTTTTAAAACCCTATTTAACTTCCAGATTATGGAGATTCCAGCTAAATCAGAGGGCATATTGGCTCTCTGCATTAGCAAAGGATCAGATAAAATTATTTTCTGTGATGTTTATTTTCCTCCTTGTTCTGGAAAGGTGGATTTCTCTGATACTTATGCAAAAGGTCTCCTTAAACTCCTTGATGACTTGGTCAATGAGAATACAGCTTGCCCCGTAATCATCATGGGGGATTTCAATGCTAGAATTTCAGCTTCCCTTTTGGAAAACACATATTCAGGTATGATTTCCATGGTAGCAAAGATTAATGATAAGATAACATATGTGAGAAATACTCCAGACAGGAAGAGGAACATTAGAGGAAGGGAGATAATTGAGGGGCTGGCCATCAGAAACTTTTGTGTTCTGAATGGTAGGACTCAAGGAGACTTAGAGGGATGTTTGACCTTTACAGGTGCTACTGGTTCCTCTACTCTTGATCAGATATGGGTTAATTTAGAAGCAGCAATACTAATCCAAAATCTAAAAATTGTGGACAGACTTGAATCAGTGCATAATGCTGTTACAGCCCATTTAAAAAAAAACTTTGAAGTCAGCAGCAATGAGCTGCTACAGGAGGATAACTTGGAGATCTTTAATGAAAAAAGGATTAAATGGGGGTCGATCCATCATGCTAATTTTGACGATATTCTTAGCACAGGAACACTTGCAGAAAATCGTGAGCAAATTCTAGATAAGGGAGAGACTGATAGTGTCCTGGAAAGATGGGAAAATATACATGCCCTACTGGGCCCTAGATGCAAAACAACTTATCATGTTAAATCTATTTATAAGAAATCATGGTTCAATTTGAATTGTGCTCGGGCAAAGAAAGAGTTTGGAGCAAAATTGAGACAGCAGAAGAAGAAGAAAAGTAAATCAGCAATTGATTTTAGGATATTAAAACTGGAAAGGGAAAGATATAGGAAAACACTTGAACAGGAGAGACTAAAATACATGCAGAAATTATGGGAGAAACTAAGACAAGCAGTCTTAGACAGAGATGGTAGGCACTTTTGGAGTATTGTGGCGCAGGGATATAATAGATATACTAATAGGATAGAGACCCATATTACTCCTGATATTTGGGTCAACTATTTTATTGAGCTCTATTACTCCCTTGAGAACCAGACCAGTAATCTCTGCATCACCAAAAAATGATCTTAGGCCAAAACCTATTCTCATAACAGAGGAGGAAATTCAATTAGCGCTGATTGGCCTTAAAGCCAATAAAGCACCAGGCCCAGATGGGGTTTTAGGAGACGTCTATAAAGCTTTTCCTGATTGGTGGACCCTTATTTTTATGATTTTTTTTCAACAGGCTCGTCTAGGGAGATTTATGCCCTGCGAGCTGGGCAGGTAGCATTATTTTCCTAATATTCAAAAAAGGAAATCTGAATGAGCCAAGAATGTACAGACTAATTAGTCTGATAGATGTATCACAAAAAAATGTCACCAGAATAATTTTGTCTAAGTTACTGATATGGGCTGAGGACAATGCAGTGTTAAATGAGGCCCAAAATGGCTTCCGTAAGGACTGTTCTACAGTTCAGCACTGCTATGTACTCTAACATTTGGTTCAGAAATATACTAAAATTAGGAAGGGCACGTTGTATTGTTGTTTTGTAGATTTCTCTTCTGCATTTGACAGCATTAGCAGAAAGATTCTCTGGGCCACTTTGAAAAATTTGAACTTTGAAGCTTCTCTTCTGGATATAATTATCAGGCTTCATGAAAATACTTGGGCAAGGGTCCAGTACAATCAACATACACATCTAACTGATAAGATCAAGATGAATGTAGGAGTAAGACAGGGATGCATACTAGCGCCCACTCTTTTTAACAGCTATATAAATACAATACTAGATCAACTAAGTAATGTAGATTTTCATGCACCTAAGATCAATGAGCAAAGGGTTGAATGTCTAGCATATGCAGATGACTTAGTCTTGCTCTCTACTTCGGCTCTTGGCCTTAAAAGAAAATTGGCCCACTTTAACCTTCTTTGTTTAGAAAAGAATTTGAAAGTTAACATGGGGAAAACAAATATTCTTATTTTTGGTGCCAAAACAAAAAAGGCAGTTGACTTTAGGATAGGTGAAAGCATATAGACATTGCAGAAACCTATGATTATTTGGGGGTTTGATTTCATTATACTCTATCTTGGACAAAGCATATAGAGATGATCAGATATAAAATGGGCTCAGCATGAAATACTTAAAAGATATTTAATAATAAAGCTGGGAAAACTTCAGTAAGAGGGGTCCTGAGAGTATTTAATGCTAAGATCAAAATGTGTATGCTATACGCTTCGGAAGTCTAGGGCTGTTTAAAGTTTAGAACACTAGAAACCATATTAAATAAAGTCTATAAATATATACTTATGCTACCCAATGGAACTTCGAGTTGTATTTTGGCTATAGAATTGGGTCAGCATTCTTTGGCTTCATTTATTGATGAACATCAGACTCTTTTTATTAAAACTTTTTCTTTTACCTCAACAAAGATACCCCAGGATGTGTATAGAGGAGGCCATAAAATTAGATAATCTGGGATACGTACATTCTTTGATACAACTTATAAAAGAGAAAATATTACCAGCAGGTTGGGCCACTTACTTTATAAAATCTATTTGAGGCTTTTTGAGGAAATTAGACAGAATGTGAGATGCAGATTTACTGCTCTAGATATAAACATGTGGCATGTTCAGCTCTCCAAGCTGAAGCTATGAGTTCTACAGATCGGTAAAGACCACATGGGGGTATGAACCATATCTTTCTTTCCTAACTTGCCCTAAACTCAGGAGATTGTATACTAAATTTAGAACAGAAAGTTATAATGCCCAGTATTTTCTTTTCAGACAAAAAAGGGATGGAATATCTTCCCCACTCTGTGTTTGCGTAATGGGGACAATTGATGATCTTAAGCACGTGGTACTTCTATGCCCCAGATTTGAAATTCATAAGAAGAAATTATTGGGTGGACTGTTAGGTGATCTCAGCCTCCCCCTTGAGGAATTACTCAAATATTTGTTTTCTACAAGGGAGAAAAGCCTAGCAGAAATTTTAGCAAAATTTCTCCTTACAACCCGTTTGTAGATCTTTGTAAAGGGAAGGCTGGAGATTGTGCAATACATTAATGGAAATGTTTATATTTGCATAAAATTTGTTTGCCTACTAAAGCTATTTATTTGTTTTAATTATGGCCTGAAATGTTTTAATATATTGTGACTGCTTTTGCTGAACAGTAAAATGTACCTACCTACCTATAATGATTAGATGTCAGAGATCATTAAAGCACTCTTGGGATAGAGATATTGATGGTATCCTAACTTTGGATAAGTATATATTTATTTTTTATGACATTTGACCAGGAAAGACACACTAAGCCAAAGCTTGTTTCCAGGTGCAACCTGGGAGTACAGGGAAGTTAAGTTCTTGCTCATGGTCACACAGTATGTAAATGTTAACTGTGGGATTCAAACCCAGTTCTCCAGGTTTGCAGCTTAGTGCTCTTAACCACTACTCTATACTACCTCCCTTACCATCATATTGTTAATAGTTAGGAATGTGTTTTAAATTGTTTATAGTATATGACATTATTATTGGTATTACAAGCTGAAAAGACATGGGACTAGATTTTCAAAGCCCCTGTCAGTAGCGGGAGAAATCTGGTGCAAGTGGGTCTCCACTTGCAGAGCTGCAGTTTTTCCTGCTGCTACAGTATTTTCAAATGGGGAGCCTTTTACAACCGGCTCTCTGATTTACGGCAGATTGCAGCTGATTTTTCAGGGCAATAGAAACATAGAAACCTAGACTTTGATGGCAGACAAGGACCGCTTGGCCCACCCAGTCTGTCCATTTCCCTACCTATTGGATAAGCTGCATATCCTAGTTAACCAACAGCCTACATCTTCCTAACCCCACCAGAATTGCCTTATGTCTGTCCCATAAATTCTTTAATTCCCCCACTGTTTTTGACCCCACAACCTCCTCAGACCGACTGTTCCATGTGTCCACCACCCTCTCCATGAAAAAATACTGCCTCACATTGCCCTTCAGCCATCTTCCCTCTATCTTCAAATTGTGCCCCCTTGTTCTTGCACATCTCTTTTTTCTGAAAGATGCTACCTCCTTGCACTTTGTTGATTCCCTTGAGGTACTTGAAAGTTTGTATCATGTCCCCCCTCTCCCTCCTTTCCTCGAGGGTATACATATTAAGCTCCTTTAGTCTCTCTTCGTATGGCTTCTGGTGCAGACCCTGCACCATTTTAATTGACCTCCTCTGGACTGAGTCCATTCTGTCTATGCTCTTGTGGAGATGGGGTCTACAGAACTGGATGCAGTACCCCAGATGGGGTCTCACCAACTGTCTGTACAGAGGGATAACAACTTCCTGTTTTCTACTGGTGATGCCTCTACCCAATATATTCCAGTATCCCCCCAGCCTTCCTTACTGCCTTCTCACATTGCTTGCTTACCTTTAGGTCATCTGATATGACTACCTTCAGGTCTCTTTCCATTTTTATTGCTGTTAGTACCCCCCCCATTGTGTACTCTTCCCCCTGGGTTTTTGTTTCCCAGGTGCATTACTTTGCATTGAATTTAAGCTGCCATACTTTTGACCATTCCTCCAACCTAGCCAAGTCCCTTCTTATCCTTTCCATCCCCCTTGTGTATCAACCCTGTTGCAGATCTTTGTGTCATCTGTAAAGAAGCATATTTTTCCATCCAATCCCTCTGCAATGTCACTTATATAGACATTAAAAAGGACCAGTCCCAGTACTGAACCCTACGGTATCCCACTGGTAACCCCCCTTTCTTTGGAGTGTACTCCGTTTACTATTACCCTCTGTGTCCTGTTGTCCAGCCAATTTTCTACCCAGGCTACCGCCCTGGGACCCACTCCCAGGCTGGCTAACTTGTTTGTTTATCTTTGGTGTGGGACTGTGTCAAATGCCTTGCTGAAGTCTAGGTAGGCCATGTCAATAGCCCCTCTCTGGTCTACTACTTTGGTCACCCAGTCAAATAAATCTATTAGATTCGTCTGACATGACCTTCCCACTGAGAATCCATGCTGCCTTGGGTCCTGTGCCCTGATGGCCTCTAGGTACTCAACAATTCTTTCTTTCAGAAGTGATTCCATCATTTTCCCTACTACTGAGGTCAAACTAACAGGTCTGTAGTTTCTTGCCTTTGCTTTGCTCCCACATTTGTGAAGGGGAATCATATCCACCCTCCTCCAGTCCTCAGGTACCACACCATCCTCCCATGATTTGTTAAAAAGGCTAGTCAGTGGTGTCACTAGTTCTACCCTTAATTCTTTTACAATTCTGGGGTGAATCCTGTCAGGTCCCATTGCTTTGTCCACCTTCAGTTTCAGGAGTTCTTTCAGAACCCTTTCTTCTGTGAATGGACTGGTATCGATCCCTATTAAGAGTACTTTTATTGATTGGATTAGGTAACCCCCCTCTTCTTTGGTGAATACTGAGCAGAAGTATTCATTCAGTATCCCTGCTTTTTCACTGTCACCCTCTGCCCACCCACCCTCCCTTTATTAAGCCTCTCTATCCCTCCCTTGATCTTTCTTTGCTTCCTAATTTACCTATCAAAGGTTTTATCTCCCTTCTTAACCAAGTTGGCTATCTTTTCCTCAGTTAGGCCTTTACTATTCTGACTGCCTGCAATGGTGGGGAAAAGTTACACCTGATGGGACCTGGTGTAACATCCACTGCAGTTGTGCTGGCTGAAAATATTGAACTGATATGTTGGTCCACAGAAAGAAAGATATTCAGATATGTGAGCTGAAATATGGTTTTGGTGGCCCTGGTTTTGGCTTTATCTTATTCTGGACCTGGATTGAAGAGACTACTGACTCCCTCCTGACTTTTTTGTGGATTATTAATTTTCCATTGTTTGGATGATTGGGTGGTGAGAGGACCCTGTGTCCATGAACTTTATTTATTTCTTGTTTGTTGGATTCTACAACTGTTTCTTTTGGCAGTGTGGAAGTTTATAATCATCCCTTTCCTTGGTTGTGAGAGGACTGAGGGGGGAGTTTATGGTTTTCTTTCTTATTTTTATGGTTTGTAATAATTTTGTTATGTTTATATTTATTATTGTATTATTATAATTGTTGTAATTGTTTAGCAGTGAGAGTGCTGCCCTCTCTCCCCAGTGGTGAGAGGACTGGGTGGGGAGGGAATTAATTATTTATTGTATTTTGTTGTATTATGTGTTTGGATTTGGGAGAAAAGAGTCCCTAATTCAAAATCTTGAGACTTATTTGACTGTGTTTGTTTCCTAACTCAGACTTTTATATTCAGCTGTTAAAGTGTTATATAGGGTATTGTATTTGTTTAGTGTGGTAAATATGTGTTGGGAAGGCATAAGGACGGTTGGGTATTATTCCTCCTCCAGGCTGAGGAACCTCTGTCCTTTTTTCTGTCTTTCCCTATTGCCAGAGGTGTACAGATGGTGTAGAGCTCTGGGGATTATTAGAAAAAGGAGGAGGATGAGGGTTGGGCCTGGAGAGGGAACGGAAAGGAGTGGGCGGATAGGGAAGTGGGGACAAGGAGATGCCCTGGGGTGAAATAGGTCCAGGAAAGGGGTCCTCCCTGTCTGGTTCCCATACCAAAGGGTTCTGCTTGTAGTCAGCAGGTAGCACGGTCATCCTCGGATGCTCATCCTACTCTGGTGGTGTTATGCAATGCCAGGTCTATTAAAAACAAGACCGCTATTATAGCAGATTTTGTTGGAACATCTGACCTGGTGTGCATCACTGAGACCTGGCTGGATGAGAATGCTGGCCCAGTTTTGGCATCAGCAATTCCAGCCGGGTACTTGGTGATACACTGCCCTAGGATGGATCGTAGGGGCGGGGGTGCTGCTATCTGTTTTAGATTGGAACTGGGCCTAGTGGAGGTACCAGTGGGAACTACCAACTCCTTTGAATGTATCATGGGCGAGGGTGTGGGGTGCAGGATACGTCTCATTTACCGTCCACCAGGTGACAGGAATGTTTTCCTGCGGGAAGTCGCAAACTTCATTGTTGACCTGACATTGGGATCCCCCAGGTGGTTGGTTCTGGGGAATTTCAGTGCCTGGGTCGACGATGAACTCTCACAGTTTGGTCAAGACTTCCACCAGTTAATGATTTCACTGGGCTTTACACAGGTTATTTCCTCCTCGACCCATATTGGTGGTCATTCATTGGATTTGGTGTTCCTACTGGGGATGGAGATATCCGATTTGGTGGTGGAACCAGTTGGGTGGTCTGACCATCACTCCATTGGATTCAGTTTTGAGGCCACCCCCAATAGGCCAGCCCCTATGGAGATGGTTCGGTACCGCCCTTTGAGGGGTGCTTCCCCAGATCGCCTGATGGCGGTACTGGACCTATCGGGTTTACCGAGTGATTGCATGGACCCAGAGGACCTGGTACTTGCCTATAATAAGGCAGTAGTAGGGGCCCTGGATTCCATTGCTCCTGTTCATGTTCATCCCCTCACTCTTCACCCCAGTTCTTGGTTTGATGAGACTCTGAGGGAGTTGAGGAGAGTCGGATGAAGGTTAGAGAGGTGCTGGCGGAAATCGGGCCTGGATTGTGACAAACTTAGTTTGATGGACCATTACATGGTCTATCAATCAGCAATCTCTGGTAAGAAGGCAGAATTCCTGTCCAGAGAGATTGCTGCTGCACAGAATAGACCAGCTCAGCTTTTCTGGACTGTGGACAGATTGTGCAATCCAATCTGTCTTCAGCCCAGAAGAGCCTTTTCTCAAGAATGGTGTGAGGAGTTTGCTCAGTTCTTTTCAGATAAGGTTGCCACAGTCAGGTCTGATATCTGCTTGACCCTCCCTAATGGGAGCTGTGATGGTCGTCAGGAGATGTCGGACACCCAATTTGTGTGGTCTGACTTCAGCCTTCCCACAATCAGTGACATTGTGGTGGTCATCCAGTTATTGTGTTCGACCAACTGTGGTTTATTCCCGGGCCCCACACGTCTCCTATTGGGCTGTGTGGATAAAATCGGTCCGGTCCTTGCTGAGATAGTCTGGAGGTCTTTGGAGAGGGGAATTTTTCCAAATCCACTGAAAGAGGCTGTGGTTCAGCCCCTTCTTAAGAAGTCCTCCTTAGACCCAGATTGTCTGGCTAACTACAGGTCTGTCTCTAACCTGCCCATTGTGGGTAAGGTTATTGATAAGGTGGTCTCATCACAGCTGGATGATCATTTGACCAGCCACAATATCTATGATTCTCGACAGTCCGGATTTAGGAAGAGACATAGTACTGAAACAGCTCTTGTTCGGGTACTAAATGACCTCCTAATAGCGAGAGATCGAAGGACTCATTCCATCTTGGTCCTTCTTGATCTCTCTGCAGCATTTGACACTGTGGACCATGGTGTGCTATTGGAGCACTTGAGGTTTATCTGTGTGCTGTCTGGCACAGTCCTCAGTTGGTTTCGATCTTTCCTCGAGGGTAGGACTCAGAGAGTGGTGTCTGGGATTTTTTCCTCTGCATCATTCCTCCTATTCTGTGGGGAGCCGCAGGGCTCCATTTTGGCGCCCATGTTGTTTACAGTGTACATGCTGCCATTAGGAGCGATTATTAGGTGGTACAGTTTGAGTTTTCACTGCTATGCAGATGATACTCAACTGTACATGTCCTTTGTGCCTGGCCAAGATGCTGCCTTTTTGGTCTTTAACAACTGTGCTGAAATCCAGGACTGGATGAATGTGAGTTGGCTGCGGTTGAATCCAGAGAAAACTGAGGTATTGGTGGTGGACCTAAGTTGCCGGGAGGCGGGATTGTTGGCAGGATCACCCTCGGGTTTATGGCTTGGGGGTGTTCAGTTAACTACCTCAGACCAGGTGCGGAATCTGGGCGTTGTGTTTGATGACTGTTTGACACTTAAATCTCAGGTGTCGGCGGTTGTCAAAACCTCTTTTTACCATCTGAGGAACATCGCTCAGGTGAAGCACCTGGTTCCTCCTGACGATCTTCCTACTTTGGTCCACGCCTTCGTTACCTCCAGCCTTGACTACTGCAACTCCCTTTATCTTGGGCTACCGGGGGTTGATATTCGCAGCTTGCAGCTGGTGCAGAATGCGGCAGCCAGGCTATTGACTGGTTCCTTTAGGTCCAGTCATATAACGCCTGTGCTCCGCTAACTGCACTGGCTGCCAATATGCTGATGAATCACCTTCAAGGTTGGTTTGCTGACCTATAAGGTCCTACATGAACAGGGACCTGGCTGCCTGAAAGATCTCCTTTGTCCCTATTGTCCCTCCCGCTGTCTCCGATCCACTGACGAGGGATTACTAGAGATTCCCAGGGTTAAGCTTACAAGACCTCTGGGGCCAGATCTTTTAGTTTTATGGCCCCAACCCTGTGGAATTCTCTACCTCGTCAGGTGCGGGATTGCCCGACTGTCCAAAGCTTTAAGGCGGCATGAAAACTCATCTTTTTAGCCTTGCATACAGTGATTTTTAAATGTAGCTGCCCTGTATTAATTTTAATATTGTTTTAATTATTTATTGATTTTATTATGTTATGTACAGGCGCCTTGGTTTTGGAAAGGCGCCTTTTGTAAATAAAGTTTGCTTTGCTTTGCACAGTGGCCATTGCAAAGTGTGACATAGTCCTAGCATGGACCAAAAATCCAGCCCATTTTTACAGCACGTACTGTATGTAAACAATACCAGCTTGCACAAACCAGAATTGTTGTCACATTGGACTTCTGTTTGGCCATCCTGTAACCCCATAAGATCTTCTTCTTATTTACTTTTTAATCCCTTCTACTATCCAGTTACATCCTCACTCCTTCCTTTAGTCAGCCACTGTGTCACACTCCCAATGGCCTCAGAGGCTGTGCCAGAGCCACACAAAAACTACCAGGTAGTGGGACATGCCACAAGGAAAGTTTCCACTGTGTTGGGTAGTGTTGACTGATCAGAGACAGCCGAGCTACACATTTTGTTCATCTGGGAGGAGCTGGGACATAACCTGAGGATGGTGGTGTATTAGTGTTTTGAAAACAGTGGAGAAATGATCCTGCAAGTGATAGTTTATAGAGAGGATGGGCTCCCTACTGTACTAACCTCAGTGTGCCATGCAGTGTAGAGCACCAGTTCTTTGTGTATCCTGGACTGCCATCCATGTTTCTAGAGCAGTTCGATTTATTATGACTGCCGCATCAGGATCATGGTTCGACACACTGACCTTTACAGTGGGACCACCATGTGGGTAAGATTCAGAGAAAGCAATGGCAAGGCAAGAGCAACTTACTGTAAAGAAATGCTTTCTTATGTCATTTAACTTTTTGTTTAAATATTTTTCTTGACTTTCAGGCAGAATTCAGTGAAGATGGGTGACTGGAGTGCTTTGGGGAGGCTACTTGACAAGGTGCAGTCCTTTTCTACTGCAGGAGGAAAGGTGTGGCTATCTGTGCTTTTCATCTTTAGGATCCTGATTCTGGGAACAGCAGTGGAGTCTGCCTGGGGAGATGAACAGTCTGCTTTCACCTGCAACACTCAACAACCTGGTTGTGAGAATGTCTGCTATGATAAATCCTTCCCAATTTCCCATGTCCGCTTCTGGGTTCTGCAAATCATATTTGTCTCGGTGCCAACCTTTCTGTACTTGGCTCATGTATTCTATTTGATGAGAAAAGAGGAAAGATATAACAGAAGAGAAGAGGAGCTTAAATCACTTCAAAATGAAGGTGGCAATGTGGATTTGCATCTGAAGCAAATCGAAATTAAAAAAATTAAGTATGGCATAGAGGAGCATGGCAAAGTGAAAATGAGGGGTGGGCTGCTCTGCACCTATATTGTGAGCATACTATTTCAATCTTTTTTTGAAGTTTCTTTCTTACTTATTCAATGGTACCTGTATGGCTTTACCCTGGATACAGTTTACATTTGTGAAAGAGATCCATGCCCACACAGGGTGGACTGTTTCCTCTCTCGCCCGACTGAAAAGACCATCTTTATAATTTTTATGTTAGTGGTTTCTTTAGTGTCTCTTATCCTGAATGTCATAGAGCTCTTTTGTGTTTTCTTCAAAAGTATGAAGAACCGTCTAAAAGGAAAAACTGATCCTTTCTCTAGCCCTCTTTCTAACATGAGCCCAACTCCTAAAGACTGCACCTCCCCAAAGTACGCTTATTACAATGGTTGCACTTCTCCCACTGCTCCTCTATCCCATATGTCCCCTCCAGGGTATAAACTTATTACTGGAGAAGGGAATAGCTCCTCCTGTCGTAACTACAACAAGCAGGCCAGTGAACAAAACTGGGCCAATTTCAGTGCTGAGCAAAATCAAATGGAACAGGCTGGCAACACCATCTCCAGCTCTCATGCCCAGCCATTTGACTTCCCTGATGGCCAGCAGGAACCAAAGAAACTAGCAGCTGGGTATGAACTGCAGCCCCTCACTCTTCTGGATCAAAGGCCATCCAGTCGAGCCAGCAGTCAAGCAAGTAGTAGACCTCGACCAGGGGATCTGGAGGTCTAGCCTTAGCTTAATATTTGTTCCACTGTCCAATTAATTGCATTTCTCTTTATTTTATTCAAATGGAAGTACTTTCAATACTCTTAACCTGGAGACCTAGCAAACATAATGACTGAAAAGTACTTTTGTTCTGTGACGTACATGAGGACTTTGAAACTGAAAGACTGAAAAATGACTTAAATACTAAAAAAAATGGTGGAGAAACATTTGCTCATCACAGACTTTTTCCAAAGAGGCTATGTGCACCTAAAAAATCTTCATGGTATTAAGACGTTTATATCAGTTTTTACTGGATAGGTACAGACTGGATATATTTTTCTTTTGACTTGCTGCGAGCTAGGATCTTCTGTTTTATGTCCCTGTCAAAAACATTCCATTGAAATGTTGCACTTTGAAGATTTATTTAAAATCCTTTGCAAGTCAGTGGTCCTGCGGAAAGGATGAACTGCACTGTGGGAACCTAGTAAAACTTTAAAGAAGACCCACTCAAAGCCCTGCATTTGTTATGCTTGTTTTGCCGCACATATGCAGAATTTGAATTGCAATACCATTACTGCTCATTTAGCAAATAGGTCTTGGTGCTCTGCATATGATGGCAGAAACACAATCTCTGGTTAAAATTAATTTACCAAGATAAGCAAACCATAACTACAATGTATCAATTTTTAATGCCAAGAGTCTTAAAATAAGATACATCATTATTTTCATGCCTTCAGCTGCCAATCTTTTTGCTGAAAAAGGTGAACAAGAGTAACAACCTATCCTGAGAAACTTTGAATTTATGTGGTGTTTTAATTTATCAGTAGAGTCTTTCTTCTTATGGGTTTTGTGGGAGAGTGGGCCACTACGTTGTTTACATTTCATAATTCCTGCTGTGTGAATTAGGAATAGCCTTTATTTTTCCTTCTGTATTTTTTTTTACAGAAACTGTTGAGTTACTCAAAGTAGGATTTATTTGGGTTTTTATGCAGTATAAAGTTTTTGTATGACTTTTTTTTTTAGGTATAATAGCTGATGCTTGAAAGATAGTGGTAGCAGTACTGTCCAGGATTGATCTTTTAACATGAACAGTTTATGAAAATGCTTGGAGCTGGACTAATACTGAGTTGAGGCAATTAGCATAGTCACAAAATGTTTCAGCGTGCCAAAAATTAGAGATTTTGATTTATTAGCATCTATTTGCAAATAAATTCAAAACAGCAGTACTAGATCAGGACCCTTAATTCTCCACATCATGTCAAGATCAGGTGCTGAGAGTGGGCTCCTAAGGTCTTGTATCAGAACTGGTTCACTCGTGCAGCACAAATGCTTCATTTTGATGACAGGTACCTGTCTATTGATTGGCTATGCTGTTATGTAATGCTATCAGTGACATCAGATATTGAGCACAGGGGGGGAGAAGGTAAACATTTAAGGTGGAGGTGAGCCAGGAATCTTGGAAAAACCTGTAATTATTTTGTAAATAAGTCAGACAAAAGGGTAAAGCCCACAGCAGGGCATGGATCCTACAGAGGGATACAAGCTCTGTGGTGTAAGAACAGCATGGATTCCAGAAGTCCCCGATTATGGTCAGGTCTAGTTATTTGTGTGTTTCAGCTGTTATGGTATTTGCACTGAAGTTTTGTTAGTAATCAAAGATGATGCTGAAAGGTTTTTTTTGTAATGAGCGAAAAGTTTGCCTGTAGCTAATTTATTTGATAAATGGAGCAAAGAAAACTTGATCACAGCAAACAAATCACAGCCAACATTTAGTACAACATAACTAATGCAAAACAGCCTCTTTTCATTTTCAAAACACAGATGTACAGAATGCATCTGTACACTACAGCATTACTGCAGTTTGTTTCACATTCCATATTAAATCACTTATGTGCAACTTCACTGCATGTCAGAAACCATTGTCCATTGGATCTTGTTTTCTGTGGAGCATATTTTATTTAATAAAATTTAACATTTAAAAAAATAGTCCTTCTGTTGTTTACCTTTGATTTAAAGGTATAAACTGAAAAGAATCCAACCTAACTTGGTTGAACATCTAGGGCTTTTCCTCATCTGAACTGGGTTTACCAGTGAAGTGTGATCAGTAAGAGTTGTAAGGATTATGAGTTTACTGCAGGCTACCGGAAAGTCTGAAGCTAAGGCTGCAGGGTTGGTATGCTCCTCTGTATCACAGAGAGACAATACAGTTTTCATAACAATGAAGGTATACTATATTTGTCCATTTGCCATGAAAGTGTTTTAACATATTTGTATATAATCTACCTATCTATCTATCTATCTATCTATCTATCTATCTATCTATCTATCTATCTATCTATCTATCTACTAACCTACAGTACCTATCTACCTGTCTATCTACTGTATCTATCTGTCTGTCTGACTGTCTGCCTGTCTATCTTTCTATTTATCTATCTATAGAATAAATGATGGCAAAGTGTGGTTTATGAGGAAATAATACCATTGAGTTGTTGAACAAGCCATAAAGCCATGAACCTGAAGGGTGAGTGGCCTTTATGAGCTTGTTGAACCCTGAGATGATATTATTTTCTCTTGTACCACATTTTGCCATCATTTGTTTAATATAATACATAAGGTTGGACACTTTTTTGCTGTGCTCTATATTGGCAGCTAGTTAGGATCATAATGCCCTACTTGGCTACCACCATATATGGGTAAATAAATGATGGCTTTTTCAATGGGGAAAAGAGCCCATCAGTTAGGGTTCAAGTTAATGGCACAAAAGTAGGGAAATGTGGCATTATATTTTAAAACCCTAACTCCCCAGCCCACTCCTGAAGCAGCAAAAGGGGAAAAAAATCAGGGTTTTGGGTCTCTGGAGGTTTGGTGAATCAATGGTGGGGTCTTCCTTGGGGTTGTCAACCATAATGGTCACTCCTCCCCCCACCCCTGCCTGTGGCCTCCTGTCTGAAGCAGAAGGTACAGCTCTAAGCAAGTGCCTCATAATCATACACTCTTCAAAAGTAGAGAAGTATGTCTCACCTCATGTTGCCAACACAATGTGTTGTAGCTTTATTTGTGCAGAGCACTGAAGGCCCTGCTTGAAGAAAGGAGATCATGTCTGACATTGTTCATGGAATAGGGTGGGCATTAGTGTTGACAACCCCAAGAAAGAACCTACTACTGATTCACTAAGACTGTGGACCCAAAACCCTAATGTGTTTTCCTTTTGCTGGTTGAGGGGTGGGTGTAGTGTAGCATCCACAACCACAACTGCCCCACCCCCATATAGCTCTCTGTCCAACACAGTAATCCTCTCTGTGATTGTGGGCATCCTTCTGCTACCGAGCTCAACTGGAGCTGACTGAAAACAAAGTAAGTCCAGTTAATTGTTTTATTTCTTTTAGACTTTTTCTCGTAACTGTCATTGTTTACCATTTTGCCCCAAATTTTCAGCATAGCCTTTTTTCATCACCCCATGAACAAGACAGGCTAAATGTTTCAAATCCCCTCAGAAACTACTTTTCATAGTCTCACAGGGAAATCACCTTTCAAACGGGATAAAAGAATTACACCTGTCTTGATCATACAGTAGGATAATAAAAAGATTATATTAAAAATTCAGTGTGAAAATCCCTCAGAACAACAACATAATGAAGAAATATTAAAATGTTTCATTGTTTACTCATAACTTTAATATTTTTTTGAGATTTTGACCCCAAATTTTCAACATAGATTTTTTTTAACCCCATCTTATGAAGATGACAGGATAATTTTTCAAATGTTGCCAAAATGTGTTTTCATGGCCATACTGCAAAATGACATTTTGTGCATGTTTTCATAAATGACACCAGTCTTGTTCATAAGGTGGGTTAATAAAAAGCCTATGTTGAAAATTTGGGGTAAAAATCTTAAAAGACAACACATTTCTGATGGCAAGGCAATTTTATTTTTATGGAGCCCAGTCCCAAGGGTTCTGGACACCTTGCAAACATAAACAAGAACAAAAGCATAAGACATTAGACATTTAACATCAATGAACAGATCTGTAACAGTTGGCAAACAGATGGGTCTTTAAATTTCTTTTGAATATAGCAACTGAGGGGGAATCCTGCATCCAGGGTAGTGTATTCCACAAACATGAGGCTGCAATCCTAAATGCAAGATCCCTTGAGGTTTGAATTTGGGACCTCCAAATACAGAGGAAACCCACCTCAGTAGAATGGAGAGAATGGTTAGGTGCATATGGAACCAGGAGGTGTTTTGGGTAGCCCAGGTTTGGATGATACAGGGCCTTGTGAGTCAACAAGCACACCTTGAAACCGATGCACCACTGAGTTGGTAACCAATGCAGCTCACAGATCACTGGAGTCATATGCTCAGACTGAATGGTCTCAGTAATCAGTCAATCTGCCACATTCTGTATAATCTGTAGGTGATGCACCAGCCTCATGGAGAGCTCTAAGTAGAAAGTGTTGCAGTAGTCCAATCTAGATGTGACAAAAGCATGCACCAGGATCACCAGTTCAGAAGTCACAAGAAAGAGTTTAATCCAGGTGATATTTCACAGATCGAAAAAGCTGCTGTGGACAACAGCTGACACCTGATGTTCTTGTGTCAGCTTGATCTAAAATGAACCCTATATTTTCACTCTGTCCATGGCTCCTAGTTGGGGGGGTTCAAAGATGGCAGCGTGACACCTGCACCTTTCATTGCTGACCCATACTAGCCTGGTTTCACCAATAGCACCTCTGTCTTTGTGGAATTCAGGCTAAGCGAGCTGGTGGTCATCTGGTCATGAATATCTTTATGGTACTCCCTCAGCCCTGTAATGGTGGCATCCCTGTACAGGGCACAAAACAACTGGATATCATCAGTTTAGCTGTGAAAATTCAGCCCATTCCATTTAATAATCTCTACCAATGTCAACACATACACAGCAAACAACATGACAGCCAGGATCAAGCCTTGAGGCACTCCACAGCACAGTGCAGCACTTTCTGAGATGTAGGACCTCAAGGCCATCTGCTACTCTCTGCTTGATAAGTAGGAATCAAACCACCTAAACACCATTCTTGAGAATTCTACAGAGTGCCTTAGCCATACCAAAAACACCCCATGGCTCCCCATGTCAAATGCAGAGGAACGGTCAACCAGGACCAGAATCTAACATTGTCCGCTATCCATCACCAGGAGGAGATCATAGTCACCTTGACAAGCATGGTCTCAGTACTGTAATGAGATCGCAAACCAGACTGAAGAGGCTCATAGGTGTCCTACTGTTCCAAGCAGTACGCCATCTGTACTGCTACCACCTTCTCAATAACCTTACCCTAAAAAAGAAGGCTTGAAACAGGTCTGCAGTTTGCGAGAACATTGGGGTCTAGAGATGATTTCTTTAAATAAGGCTTTGATGAAGAAACAGTAAAGTTTTCAATGTTCACACCTAATGCTGCAATTTTTTTTTTATATTATTTTTAACCTACACTTTCAACTTAGACATTTTTATCCCACCTCATGAACACGGCAGGTGTCATTTTTTTTATTTTTATTTTTTTAACCTTATTGTTTCTCCCCCTTGGCCCTGGTTGGCTTCTCTTTCCATGCATCCTTAGTCCTCTGACCGCTGTCCATCTGCACCTGTCTCCTGATCAGGCCACCACCTTACTACCCCTTGGCTTACCCCCCCTTGATGGGGTGGAGGGGAGCCCCCAATTCCCCACCAGGACTGGATCCAGTACAGGTGGTACTCTCAGAGATGGTGTGTTAGTTGGGTGACCATCAAGCCACTTGACCTGGCCATTTTCTCTGTTTTCCCGGTGATGGAGCATGCAATGCCGGCAATGAGTATGCCATGAGTGAGTCCACACGCAGCGCCCCCACTGGCTGCTCCGCTTCCGTACCACACTGTGTTGACCAGGTGTCAGGCAAATGTCAGCCGCTATTCCCCACCCTCCCCAGGAGAGAGGAGCTGTCCTCTGGTCGCTCAGTCCTCTCCCACTCAGGCCGGTCCCTGACGACCCGCTTGCACCATGAACATGGGTTGCTGGCATGGCAGGAGATAAGGCATCACTGCCTCAGCCCTCCATGCCACTGGACCAGCTAAGTAGGTGTCATTTTCAAATCCAAGCAATTATAGTACCAGTGCTTCCCACCATGGCTGCTTAAAAGCCTGCAATTCATTCAGATAAATTCATTTTTCTTACTTTGATGTCCTTTATATAACATCACATTCTAGACAGTTCTCTTTATGAAGCCAGGCATTTTGAGTTTTTCTTTCTCATTTTATGGATTCAGAATTCTGACTATAAGAATATTTCTCAATGTTCTCAGCTCATGTTGTGACAGTGACAACTTTAAATTCTTGGTGTCAGGAAGGGAACTGTTCAGAATGTTGTCTACAGAAAGAAAACCAAACAAAACACAGATGTCACATCAACTTTTTGCTGGGATATTTAAACATGAATCATTTGGTGGCTTGAATATTATTTCTGAAAATGGGAGCATTACAAACAGCTCCAAATTCACACAAATTTCATGCCTCCTTTCTTATCTCCATTTAGGACCAATTTCTGTGTGTACTGTTTTAAGGGAATAAGAGACAGGAGACTTAGGTTTTTTCTTACCATATTTATATTTTACTTGATTCATACTTCATTATAGTGCAGTGTGGCACATCATGCAAAAAAAAAATTCTAGTGAGCCCAAATAAGTCTTTAACTTCTTACATTGCTTTGTGTGTCACCTACTGTACAGTTTCAAGTTTTCAAATTTCAAGTTCAAGTTTATTGAGTGGTCAAAGACCATGACAATATACACAAGTAAATTACAACAGTTATATAAAAAAAAAATACGGAAAACCTAGTACTTTAAAAATATACTCTCTTTATAAAGTAGATAAGTAAATAACTAACCTATCTAAAATTTAAAAATATAACAATAGTAAATATAAATACTAAAAATAAGAAAGCAGTTCCTTTATCTCCTTAAAGTGCATAAATACAAATACAAAGATAAAAATAAACTGAGTACAATTTCCTATAAGCATAAGACTCATCCTTATAGAATATACAAATTCTATCCTAATATATAAAAGGCATATTAATTCATCTTTTTTCATTTTTTTACCACGACATATTCTAGAAATATTTACCAAATAGTTGGCTACAGCCTTAATTACAATATCATCATTAGTGGTAAAAAAAATAATAAGTAAAATGCTCTGATCTATTGTTTGAATAGATTGACATAGGGGCCAGATCCATTTTTCTCTTGGTACAGTATACCATTTACAGACAAACATAACATGTTCCAAGTTTTCCAATGTGGAACAAGTACAAGAACAGAATCTAGAACTAACAGAAGTGTTTTTCCCATAAACTGCTTCCAAGCTGTTATTTGGAAATACTTCTAGCCTGTATCTAGTATACTGTTTTCTATTTTCTACTTCTGTAAGAATGTCTAGATCATGTCTATAATAATGACAGGGATCATTTGTCCTAAAAAATGGAGACATTTTAAACTTTTCAATAGTATTTAAATCTAAACTCTTATGATATTCTCTAAATGCCTTTGTAATGAGGGACTGATATTTTAGGCTAATAGTAATTCCTCTGGCCCTATACTGATATAAATAAGTTAACCCCACTTTCTGTAATAACTTGAATATCAAGAATAACCATTCTGATTTTAAATAGCCTAAAGAAGACCACAAATATTTTTCATATAAACATAAGGCCGTTAATCTATTTTGTCCATGTTGAAGAATTCTGACCCAGAAGTTAACCTTTCTGGCATCAGCTGATGCCTGCAAGGAATAACAACCTATCTCAGCCCTCAGTATCGCAGAAGGAACAAAATTAGGTAAACCTAAGGATTCAAGCAACAATTTATTAACAGGAATATCTAAAATATTAATTTTATTATGATGCCAATTTCAACATTAGATAAGGCTTGGGCATAATATTTAGCTTGTACTGCATTTAAAATAGGCCTAATCATGTTTCCACCAAATTTTTTTTATTAAATATGAGTAAAGTGTGTGCTGTCCTCTTTAATTTTGCTAAAGTTGTTTCCAACTGTTCATTCCACTTCCCATTCCTTGTGAAATGTAGACCCAAATATGTATAACTATCTACAGTCTCTAATTTATCAGAACCTAACACCCAAAATTTATTTTTTTTTCTTTCAGACCAAAAGGAAGAATCTGACTTCTTTGAACATTTATTGACAAATTAAGCTTGTTAGCAGTTACTATAAGCATATTTAGTTTGGCTTGCAGTCCAGATTCAGTAAGGGAGAACAAGACCAAGTCATTTGTGTAAGCCAAAACGCCACAACAGTTATCCCTAATCTTAGGAGAATCCGTACTACTAGAATTTAAGTCACATAATAACTTGTCAATATATATGGAAAAAGGCAGGGGTGAAATTACACAGCCTTGTCTAACTCCCATATTTGTAAAGAAAGTTGAGGAAAATTGTCCCCTAGTACCTGATTTCACTTGGGCCCACGTTAAAGAATATAATTCCCTAATAATTGAAATCAATTCTCCTGTAAATCCTTTTTCCTTCATTATAAGCCAAAGTACATTCCTTAAAACTGAATCGAATGCTGTACTAAAATCTATGAAAGCAGCAAATAAAGTCTGTTTCCTGATTACAACATATTTTTCATAAAGATGTCAAATTATGAAACAATTGTCAGTTGTACTATATCCAGCCCTAAATCCAGCTTGTACTTCAGAAAGTCCCCCCATTCTTAATAATTCTTCCTTTAATCTATTTAAAATTAATCTAGAAAAATTTTTCCCAAGATTATCTAATAATGAAATAGGCCTATACATTTTAGGATCTGACTTATCACCCTTTTTATATATTGAAAATATTATTGCACCCTTCCAGGAACTTGGAAATACCAATTTATGAACACAAAAATTGAAATATTTAGTCAAAATTACAGACCATAAAGCAGGGGCACTCAAATATACTTTGGAAGGAATCATGTCAGGCCCTGGTGCCTTCCTTTTTTTAAAGTTGTGATAAAATACACTTCTGCAGGTAAAAAAGGTCGAAAAACTTACATATTAATATTCAAGACTATTTCTACATTTTCAACATTAGGAGAGAAGAATTTTGAAGAATAAAAGGATACCCAAGTTTCCAATGTAATATAGGTATCTAATTCATGTTTAATATTGTTTGTTCCCTTAGCAACTAATAACCAATATGTCTGATAATCTTTATTAAAAATGGCTTCCAGCATACGGTCCCAATTCCTTTGTTGATATTGTCCTTGTTTTAATAAGAGAAACTTCTTGGAATTTTCTCAACATCTATTTCGTTCTATGATATTTTGGGAAGTTTTATTCTGCCTTACCTTTCTAATTTTTTTATTCAATTCTTTTTTTTCTTTACAGCATTCCTCATCAAACCACATATTTTTATTCTTTATACTTTTAATAGTCTTTGAGGAATGAAGTAGTTTTTTTACATCCTCAAGACTTGAAAATAGAAGATGATGTATGCGCCCATATCCCATGATTTCGGTATTTAACTTAATACATAAATCCTGCTGAAGATGTTTAATAAGGGGAGATAACTTATCCTGCCATTGAATTTTGTTATTACAGATTACAAATTGTGTAGGTTTACTTGGAACATTAATAACACATGTTATATCTTTTGCCTGTAGGACAAGAGGGAGATGATCACTTTCGCTCCTAGTTGGAATTTCCATAAATTCCCAGTCTGTCATATTCCCATTCCAGAAAAAATAATCCATAATTGAAGGTCCCTTTGCAGAAAAATGGGTAAAGTTACCCTCTTTGTCTCCATAAATCCTACCATTAATTGGTACTAAGTTATATAGGGCTAATAATTCTATTAGTCTCTGACCCATTTTATCTAATCTATTATCCTTTGTAATTCTGAGCCAGTTAGAGGCTTCTGGATGACACCAATTATGAAAGTTAATATCAGAGTAACTGTCATAAGGTCCAATCCTTGCATTAAAGTCCCCACAAAGTAATGTGTCATCACAAGAAGTTACTGCCCAACTCCTATGAATAAAGTCCTCCAATTGGTCCCAAAGTGCTGGAATGTATGAATTCAAATTAAATGGAGGGATATACATGTTAACTAAACAAAAATGTTTACCTTTTTTAACTTTAATGTAGATGCCCATTATGTTCTTATTAGTGTATAAAATATCTGCAATAATGTCAGAGTTTATTTTAATTAAGGTAATTAAGCCCCCTGCAGTTCTTCCCTTTTTAGCAACTTTTTCTCCTGCCATCTGAAAAGTTTGATAGCCATTCAATAAAATTTCTTGATCTTTGTTATGCCAAGTCTCCTGTAGACAAACACTATTAAATTTAAATATGAATTCTAACCATTCTTGATCCATTAATGTAGAAAAGAAACCCGCAATATTCCAGGAAATTAATAGAAAGCCATTAGATTTTGTTTCAAAATATTGTTCTTTTCCTTTTACCAGTCAGTTTAATTGTGTATCCAGCAAGTCAAATCTGTTACAAGTGGTAACATTAAATAACAATTCCTCCTGATTTATCCTTTATGATGATTTATATTTAGAAATGGTCTGGTAAGAGAAATCATTGGTAATAACTATGTGCATGCCTAAGGCATCCAGTAGACCCCTATTCTCAATAATCTTGTTATATAGGCTTAACAAGCCTATTTTAACAATGATTAAATCACAATCTGGGTCAACTCCCTGCCTTGTCATGGTTAGTGCTTTAGGGTCTTCTATAGAAACATTCAGAACTTGTTCTAATATGTCTACTATTAGATCCTTTAGGTTATTATTATTCTCATTTTTAATTCTTTCCAGACCATACACATGCAATATCGTAGGAACTCTATCAGCCACATTTTCCTGATTTTAAACACTTACTTCCTGTCTGTTCTGTTTATTTCCCTCATTTAATAATTTCCTCTCCACTATATATAATCCTGCATCATCTAGTAATGTTGTTTTACCTAAAATGCTTCTTGCTACCTCTGGACTTTTAACCAGAATATCCACTTGTCCCATACTTGTACCTTTGTTCCAGCTGTAAACTTTTTCTATTATAAATTCTGGATCTGGGATTTTTAGGACATGACCAAATATATTTAGCAGGGTATTCTTGGGTTTTCTTGTGTTTTTACTAAAAAACAATTTTACACCAAAAATACTTAAGTGGCAGAACTCATTATTTAGTGTTTGAAATCCCTTGTTCAAAAGTTTTCTGTTAATATATTCTAGTTCACATCCAAATTTTCTAAAGCCCCCTACATTAATCCAGATTTAATTTGCTATTCGAGGAGCTGTGCAAAATATAAATAAACAGCCTAAACCCATAGCATCCTTTTAATTCCAAATTTGTAAAATATCAGATACAGTTAAATCAGCACAAGTTGCTGCCCTTATTAGGTTCACAATCTTATCCCTTAACTCTTCATATGACCAGTTGTGTAACATCTTAAAACCATATAACACCAAAGCTGCACAGCTACAAAGATCTGTAGCATTTTCCATACATGATTCCTCCAACCCTTTCACTGTCCTCAGATCTTGGTTTATTACTTGGTCAATTTGAGCCACCCACCTCTTTACAATCTAAATCTAATACAGTGTTTTCCCCACAAACCAGTTCATTATCATTCTCGGGGACAAAATCTTTATGCACATCTGTCTTTGTTTTTTTCTATATACAGTAAGTAAACTTATCAGAGGCCAACTTCCCCCCCAGCTTCCCCCCTCATTTATAGATGACCATACTGTATCCATAACATTCTCTTACTTACTCGTGTTGTACATATTTTCTCCTCCTAACGCCTTCTTTCCTTCTTGCTGACAAGTTATCTTTTCCTTTCTCAATTTCTTATTTTTACCCCTATTTTTATTAGATTTCCTTTTGCTTTTACTGAGACCCTTACTACCTTGATCATTCTTAATTGCTGATGGAAAAACTAAGGATTCAGCTGTTGTGGAAGGCTTATCAGAAAAGTCCAACACTGAAAAATCTGGGCAGGGTAAATTTTGAGGACATTCTGGTTCAATAACAGATAATGAGCATATACTTTCAAAACGGGGGTATTTTATCAAGTTTATGTAAAACATCATCTGGTCTGGAACCATTTATCGCTATGTTTTCTTTGAAAAGATCTATTTCATGTTTCAAATCAACTAAATGATCCAAAATCATCAAATACACATTATGTGTATTAAATGCAGCTGTGCAATATTCTTCACTTATAGCAGTAGTAAAATTTGCTGTTATACCATTATCAAGTTGTTTATAAGAGTTCAAACCAGTAAACTGTTTTAATCCATTTATGGTTTCCTGTAATTCCCCAGCTATATGTTTTAAATCACTCTGCCAATAAGTATCTGGATCCGGATTAGATTCCCTAAAATAGTCTGGCAAAAAATCTAGCGTCTCCTCCGTATGTTTGGGAGTATGTGCAGTAAGCTCAGTTATACTTTTAGAAGCATCTAAATTAATATAAACTCCCGAGTTTAAATCATCTGCAAACGTTTGTGTATCATTCCCTGCCCAATACGTTCCATAGCTTGCATTTCAGTATGATCATTATGATCATCATTTAAGCAATCTTTTTCTAAATGTAACGGTCCCTTAAGTACATTACATGGTGTGCACAACTTAATTTCAGCTAAGGTCAAAGGACTATAGTAATCTTTTATATTAGATTGCTTTAATTGCCTTACTCTCCCTTTTATTTCAGAAGGTTCACTGTTTAGGCAAGGTTTAAAAGATTCATCTTCTTTGCTGAAATTATTTTTACTTTCCTTTCCCTTTCCCTTTCGGCCTTTACCTTTAGTATCTTTAACTTTTTTCTTTGTGCTTCCACCTTTACCTTTGCTTTTTTTATTTTCTTTCTCTGATTGCTCAGAGTTTGAGCAAATTATAACCGGAGTCAAATGTAAATTAAATTACGTGTGCATTAAGTCAATCCTGAAGTTGTCTTGATTGTACTCTGTTTCTAATTTGCCCTTTTGAGAACTCAAAACCAAATCACCACTTTCACTCTGGTCTGTAGCCATTAAATCTCTCCCCCCCCCATTATTAGAATCTGTTTCCTAGTGTGAACCATGTTAATACTAATAATATATTAAATACAGCAAATGAAGTTCATACACAAAGGCTGTACAGCCTTTTCTTCACAATTATCCGCTGGTACAATAGGTGACAATAAATGACAATCTAGAAATAATCGTCAAACTACAGTTCACCACACAACTAATGCCAGGAATTTCCTGACTAATAAATAACTACAATTGTTTGACATTCAAAATGTAAAAATAGTCCAATACCGGGTCTTCAGAGTTTCAAATTCAGAGGAAACTTCCCCCAAAAAGCTGTATGAAATGCTTCGCATGAACAGTTTGTGCAATAACTAGCAAAAGAGCAGGATACCGGATGAAAATTTGCTAATTAGCGTCTTTCAATCTCTCACAGACTTAAGCAGTTATGGGTCACACACAAGATCTGATGCTCCATCAATCTGTCTCTTGTTCGTAATAAGAGGTAAAACACCAGCACCAACACCAGATTAAAGATTAAACCCAAGAGACAATCTTGATTCAGCCTGATAATAGGGTTGCTTCTGTTATTCCCACTCTGGTTCACCCCTGATATAAACAATTGCAGGCTTCTCTCAATGAAAAACACTAGATAAAACAAAAAACTACTATTAGTTTCAGCAGTATTTGATATTTGGAAATGCAGCCCTTTCAAAACTACTAGCTGCTTAAATTAACTTTTTATTGCTATTGTGCTACCTAGGTTTACCCAAGTTTTAAACCATAAAACCAAAACAGTTTATCATGAATTTTCAAGAAATTGTTAACTTACTTTTTAGTGCCCAGAAGAACTGTTTTTAAATGAATCTAACGCTGCATATAACCAGAGCGCTGTGCGAACAGAAACACTGCTATCTCATTACTGAAGAAAGCAATCTGTTCTCCTGACTGACATGCGTACCTTTATATTGCCAAGTCACATGATCAAAAAAAACTAAAGCGCACAAAAATAAACGTTTTTAAAAGAGAGTATATACTTATGAAAAAAACAAGTAAATATAAAATAACAATACTAAAAATAGTATGCAAATAATAAGCATAGAAAAGTCAAAAACAAACACAAATATCCACTACGTTTAAGATGTAGTAGGACTAATAAAATAAGAATTCTAAAAAACTGGAAAACTTTCCTTTATGAGTCAGCAGGCAAAGCAGAATGACCAGTTTAAAAAGCTTGCTCCTCCATCATCTTCCAACTGATGTCTCTGCTACATAAACAAAAAACACCAGGAATACAACTCCGTGGGTTCGTGGCATCTTCACTCCACTTCCCTTCAGGCTATAACCTGCGGGGAAAAACAGAGAAAGAGGGCAGCCCACTGACTAGGATGGATAAACAATAAGTTTTACTGGAAAGATTACATACTCTGGCAATGGTAATATACCTGTAATAAGATAAAACACGCTATGTAATCCTGCTTTCAGAGTCTCCTCCTCAGGCTCCGAAGTGCGTAGTCTAAGCGTCCTTCCAATCCAGTCTCCCTGAGCAGCTCTCCTGTTTGGCAGTGGGAAGCTACTGTAGTCCTACTGTACAGTGCTGTATAAATATTTACGTACATGACAGTAGTACACAACTACTTTTAGGTCATAATTGATTAGCACTGAATAATACTGTATATGAACAAAATGTGTGCATAAATGCATGACCAAACTTAACTGTTACTTAGTAATACTTTATAGCTCTAAGAAGCACTCTGCGAAAGCCTGAAAGCGTGTGTACTGAAAATGTCTTCTTTGTAAATAACTGGTGTGAGATAATGTCACCTTATATAAGATAGTGTATGGATCACTATACACAACAGGGCTATTCTCAACCGAATGGTTACAATGCTGACTGGATGTCCAAGAGAGCGAAGCTCGAGAGGTCTCTCGGTCAGCATAGTAACCACAAGGTAGAGAAGAACTGTTTTGTATATAGTGATCCATACACTGTTCTATATACAATAGTGCATGGTGTCCTCCAAAAACAAATAAAAATATAGTTTGACACCTTAATGTTTGTTTTTTCCTAAGCAGAAATCTCATTGTTTACTGCCGAGAGTTGGCCCTGGTTGCTAGGGCATGCTGCATGGTTGTTAGTGACCTGGTGCATTTAGATTGGTTGACTTTCTGGTTTGGGTGGGGTTTTGAAGTTAAAAAAAATGGCAGCTGTTCTTCTCACTTAGTGAGAGGACATTCATTTGGAGGACTGGGTGTTGTCATTTTTTAAAAATTGGGTTGATCCTGCAGCACAGTACAATTACATTTATCTTATCTGGTTGATCCTGTCTTTTTTTCTGGTGTCCTGTAGATCCTATGTCTGTCTGGTCGATCCGTTGCCACCTGCTTACTGCGAGTCATGAATGGCTTGTGAGCGTTGTCTGATGATGTCCCTACTGCAGGAGAATGAAAAGTCATTCTGCCGCAGTACAGACTTTACTAGTGCAGCAGAACAATTTTTTCATAGCATTGAAATCCATGCTGAACTTTGTCACTACATTACAATTTTAATTACATAAAATTGTGGTGATGGAAGGGAGTTAGGAGATACTTTCAATTAATATTGAAGCATATATGTGCGTGTGTGTGTATATATATATATATATCTGTTTACACACACACACACACACACACACACACACACACCACACACACACACACACACACACTCACACACAGTCACTTAATCACATGGTACAGCAAGGAAATGATTCTGACTTTGTGTCCCTTCACTGTGTGTTACAGAGATAAGTATTAAAAATACAAAACAAATCTAGGGTGTGTGGTCTTACTGAGATGTATGCAAGCTTCTGGTATGTTGTTAGGTACCAGGTGAAAATGAGTGCCTTCAGCCACTCGGGGCATAAATATTACATACCATCCTGCAGTTGCATGTGGTGGAGTCCATTAGTTCACTGCTCAGCCCTGTAACAGTCATTGAGGTAACACTAAGACATGCTGTAGGGAGCACTGTTCTGCTGCTGTGCCAACTAATTAGACATTAATAAATCATTAATATGCAACACATTTAGTAGGTTGTTTGTGTATACAAAAAGTGTGTTCATTCTTAGCACCGAGTGCACGTATAAGTAAGAAATAACCAAAAAGAAGTGTGATCATTTTGTGACAGACGTATACCTCAGGTGCCTTGTAAGACATGAGACAAAGTCTAGTCTAGTAGCATTTGTATACAGTATATGCACACTTTGTTCATCTAGTGTTCCTTAAGTAATATAACTATGAAAGTCTGTTCAGTCTTCAAACGTGTATTTAGCTAGTAATAAAGCAGGGATGATTGATGTGTCACTAACAATGCAAAGCTTTGAGAACTCCCTCCCTGTCCATAGTTTTCTTAGCTTTTTACTCTTTGCCTGTCTTACATATTTAAGAATAAATATACTTACTTGAGCTTATGCATTTACAGTAATATTGCTTGCCAACAATCTCTCATGTGCTATCTGCAAGTGTTCTAAATGCTTTTTTCTTTGGTACTCGGCTGAGAAAAATGCTGCATTACACTATGGAGTCAAAAAAGGATGACATTATTGTCTAGTCTATGATGTTACATTGAAACTAGAACAAATGTAAAAGTCTGCTGTCAGACAATTGTTTGTTTTGGTGAAGAACCAGTGAAGTGATGATCCTGGAGATACAGTAGGTCCCAGGACTAAATAGGGAACTCGGGCAGACAGGATGGCTCATTGGTCTTTTTCTGCCATCATTGTCTCAGTTTCTGTTTCTATGAGGCCATGCCAGCCTGACTTACACAAAGATTTGCATACTGCTGCACATGTTACTTTTCATTGTCTAACACTTTAATTAGAGAGAGAAAGAGAGAGCGAGAGAGAGAGAGAGAGAGAGAGAGACAGGAGCCATACAATTTGGATAGCTGTGCTCTGCCTGTATCCTTTTTGGGCAGTAAAGACTGCTCTTCTTGTAAACTGCTCCCTTGGCTGCTGTATACATGTTTATGTAAAGGACCATGAAAATACTGTATTCTTATTGGTCAAAACACATCACATGGCCACAGATTATTTTCTGACAACCACACACCTCACCTAGACTGCATATTTTTAACATGCAAAAGACCATTGTTTAAGTGGGGTAACACACCTTAGAGTACATGGTCATAAAGGAATAATGCACTTTTCGGATGGTATTGTCACTCAGCTATACCTCATGCCTAACAACTACCCAAGACAGGCAGTATTCTCTTATAACTGCACATCCTGTCATGTGTTATCCCTTATTTATTAAATTACTGAGAGCATAATGAATAACTCAGCTCAGAGTTAAACAGGAGTGAATTTGCTTTTAGTCACTACAGTAACTGTTTATATTACTGGGACTATACTAGTAGACCTTATTCACAAAATGCTTTCTCAAGCTTTGTAACTATTGAAAAATATTCAAGAAATAGGAGGCATTGATCTTGTTGCCATTAAAATGTGATCCACTGCCAGTTGCCATAAAACAAACTGCCAGGCTAACTTTCTTTTTGTGTTTGAAATTTGGACTTGTTGCCAGTCCTGCTTGTAGATACTACCTCAAATGAATTTTTGGGTAAATGTTCATTTTTCTGTTGTCAGCTTAACTACTGTACACTGATTAAAAGTGCATTTAAATAAGGCCAAGACAAAATGGTTCTAATTTAACTCTTGCCACAGTCTTAGTCTCGGCAATAGGCCATCATTTTCCACCAGTGCTGTTCTGGTTTCAGTTAGCTGAATCCTACCATCTGCCAACAGTCTCTATTCACACCGCGACACAGTAGTTTGGGTGCTGAGGCATTTCTAAAACAAATCATGACTTGTTAACACTAATATCTTGACCATCCTTAGAGGATAACTTTGAAATGTGGCATTTCAGTGGCTTGGGAGAGTGACTATAACTTCTAAACATTTCATTTTTTTTAATTGAATAATTTGAAAGGTAGACGAACAGCAGTTTTGAAAAATGCTTTCAACACTTGTTTTAAGGTTGGACCTAATCATTTTATCAAGGCAACAGTGAATCAAAGTAGCAAAGGTACTGAAAGGAGCCATAACATATGATTGGTTTTATTTCATCACCACGTATAATAACATGAATAAAAACAAAGTATTGTGGGACCAAAGGAATTTCAGAGTCACCTTGTTCACATCTCCTGCTTCATAGCTGTGGCTTTACTTCAATTTTCACAGTGTCACATTCAAGCTTTTCTGCAAGGCTTTTACCCCTACTCATGCTACGTACTTCATTTTGTGTCTTGTTTCTCAAAAATACAGACTCACCCAAGTAGCTTTTCATCTGCTTTTACAGCTGTGCAGAGTCTGTCAGCACCAACATTTAAATTCTCCCAGATTCAGGCAATACAAAAAAAATCTGCAGTAGCTTCCACCTTACTCACAGGCTGCTGCCAGACAGATATGTCTGACTGTCAATGTGTAGTTAATCTGTGATCTATATGTTGATAGTCACTGTGTGAAGGCAGTTTGCAAAACTGGCTGTGAGAATAATTTCACCCCTGCCAGGGAGTCACCCCTGTAGACACTGCATACTTTGCAATTGTCCCACATGGATGGTTTCACCCCTGAAAACACTCCATGTCTCAGTCCTCCCTCATAAAGGGTGGCACTCCTGCAGACACTCCGTACTTCTCAACTGTCCCACATTAAGGGAGGCTGCCCTGCATCCACTTCATACTTCTTAATTGTTCCACATGGAGTGCCCCACCCCAGTAGACACCTCATACATCTCAGTTGTCCCTTATGAAGGGTGGCACCCCTGAAGACACTCCATACTTCTTTTTTTTTTTTCCCAATTCTGTTTTATCTCCCCCAGGGACCAGAACTCTCTTGGGCCTCTCCACTCGCCTATGCCACTCTACCACCCACTGTGAGCCCTGTCATCTTCAAGTGCGTTACTTTCTCCCTGAGCCCTGAGGGGGATGAAGGGCCCGAGGAGTCTGAAATGGCAGTGGCAGGGCCCCAGTTTTGGGCATGTGGCGGTTTGGCACTGGGATAGCCGTTGCCTATCCGGGCTGGTGAGCCTTTTTTTTTTTACATAGAGTTTATGCCCCAGACGTGGGACATACAGTGCTGTCCAACCCGCAACGTGGGTGCTCCCACTCACATCCGGAAGGCAGCTGCCCAGCATCTTCCCCATTTGTGAGCCCCTGTGTGCTGCAGTGCCGCTGGTCTCCACCAGGGGCCGCTGCTGCACTGGGCTACCCCTGGATCCCTCCCTGAGAGAGAAGAGCAATCCTCCGGTTGCTCGGTCCTCTCTCTCCCCTGCCGACCCCTGGCGGTCCAGGCTCGTTCCCGAACCCAGGTCACTGGCGTGGCATAAAGTGTGGCATCCAGCACCTCAACCCTCAGCGTCACTGGGCTGACTCATTCCATACTTCTTGACTGTCCCACATGGAAGGGGCACCCCTGCAGGCACTCCATACTTCTCAACTGTTTCCACATAATGGGGACCATACCAGCAGACAATCCATTCTTCCCAACTGTCCCACATCATGGGTGGCACCCCTGCAGACACTCCATACATCTCAGTTGTCCCTCATGGAGGGTGGTTGCCCTGCAGACAATCCATACTGTACATCCCATCTACCTCATATAGAGGGGGGGAGTACCACTGCAGACAGTCCATACTTCTCAACTGTCTCACATAAAGGGAGCAAACCCTGCAGATACTCCATACTTCTCAACTGTCCAACATGAAGGGTGGCTGCCCTGCAGACACTTCATATTTCTCAATTGTTCTATATGGAGGGGCCACCCCTGCAGACACTCCATACTGTACATCTCAGCTGCCCCTCATGAAGGATGGCACCCTGGAAGACATTCCAAACTTATCAACTGTCCCGCATGGGGGGAGCACCCCTGCAGACACTCCATACTTCTCAACTGTTTTGACATAAAGGAGGCCACTCCTGCACACACTCCATACTTCTCAACTATTTCCACATAAAGGGTGCCACCCCTGCAGACACTCCATACTCCTCAACTATCTCTCATGATGGGAGGCACCCCTGAAGACACTCCATATTTCTCAACTGTCCCACATGATGGGGGGCACCCCCTTCAGACACTCCATACTTCTCATCTGTCTCCACATAAAGGGGGCCACCCCTGCAGACACTCCATACTTCTCAACTGTTTCTCATGAAAGGAGCAATCCCTGCAGATGCTCCATACTTCTCAACTGTCCCACATGAGAAGAGCTACCCATGCAGACACTCCTTGCTTCTCAACTGTCCTACATGGAGGGTAGAGCACCCCTGCAGACATGCCATACTTCTCATCTATCCCACATGGAGGGAGCCACACCTGCAGGCACTCCATACTTCTCAACTGTCCCATATGAAGGAAGCAACCCTTGCAGACACTTCATACTTCTCAACTGTCCCACATAAAGGGGGCCACCCCTGCAGACACTCCATACATCTCAACCGTCCCACATGAAGGGTGTTACCCCCCGTAAACACTCCATATTTCTCAATTGTCTCACATCTATGGTGGCACCCCTGCAGCCACTCCATACACCTCAGTTGTACCTCATGAAGGTTGGCTGCCTGGCAGACATCCTATACTTCTCAAATGTCTCACATAAAGGGAGCCCCCCTGCTGATACTTCATAATTCTCAGCTCTCCCACATGAAGGGAACCACCCCTGCAAACACTTCATACTTCTCAACTGTCCTACATGAAGGGTGGCTGCCCTGCAGACACTCCATACTTCTCAACTGTCCCAGATGAATGGAGTCATCCCTGCAGGCACTCCATACTTTTGAAACTGTCCCACATAAAAGGCGGCACCCCTGCAGACACCCCATACTTCTAAACTGCCCCACATTAGGGGTTGCACCTCTGCAGATGCTTCATACGTTTCAACTGTCCCACATGAAGGGAGCTACCCTTGTAGACACTCCATACTTTTTAAATTGTTCCACATTAAGTGTGACACAACTACAGATACTCTACTTCTCAGCGGTCCAAGATGAAGGGTGGCATCCCTGCAGACACTCCATACTTCTCAACTGTCCCGCATGGAAGGTGTCATCCCTGCAGACACTCCATACTTCTCAGCTGTTACACAACCTCACTTTAGCACTGAGAGACTGCAATGTTCCACATGGAAGATGTACTTTGTGCACAGATTAGATGCTTATCACAATTTCCACTAAGCTTTCAAAGAAGAAATTTATAATAACCCAAGATGTTAAATCAAAATGAATATTTCTACAAATTAAACTACAAGTGTTCAGTGTTTTGAGTTTGTATTTCCATGATTATGTGTCTCACAAACTTGAGGCCAGGATGCTTCATTTTGAGTGTCAAGTATCCCAAATTTCGGTAGCAAAAAAGGTGACAGGTAGGAATCATTCCTTGATGGTCTGCTGGGTGGGAAAAACAACAGAACCAAAATGGGACTGAACTACTTGATGTCCCTGTCAGCATGGGAGATGCCAAAGCAGCCGCTGGCTACAAAGCTTGGATTTCATTGCAACTGACTGCAAGCATTATGTCCTGAACAGCTCAAGTAAAGAAAGTGGGGCAAATAACCCAGCAAAATGTCTAGTGAAGTATCCTCACTAAGTGCACTGCCTTTTAAAACTCAGCACCATGCGTGGTGCAAAATAACGATACATTTGTTACCATGAAATTGTTATGTATGAATCATTTGCTGGTGTGATTTAAGTGCATCATTCAAAGCACTATTTTCAATCAGTTGCTTCTTATTTTCAAAGTAATCTAGAGAACTGATCAAAGATGTTCAGTTTCAGGTGGTGTCTGGTAGTTGCCCTTTTCGTTGCTGTGTTTATGTCTGTTGCTGTTTAGTTATCAGTTTCTGTGATACAGGAAGTGCCACCGAGAGGCAATGCTTTCTGGCACCCTGGCAATGGAGAGTCCAGAACGGCTACTGGGTGAAATTACTTGCTGTCTCACTGAGTAGGGGGAGGCTGTGAGACTGCTACCATGTGGCACTCCTTTATGCCCTGTTGGGCTGAAGGGACTCAAGAGTCTCAACAAGGAGTACCTCCTAGATGCCTGAATGGGAAGGAGAGACTCAAGAGCCACCATTGTGCATCACACCTTCATGCCAACATAGCAGAATAGACTGAGGAGTTACCATTGGGCAGCACCCCTTTATGTCAATAGGTGTGAAGACTGCAGAAGTACAATTAAGCAGCTCTGCATTGTGCCTTGATAGGCAGGCAGGCAGGGGGAATGCAGAGCATCCACTGGGCTACCTCTTCATGCTCAAATGGGCAAGAATGACTGCAGAATTCCCACCAGGCAGCAACCGTTATGCCCCAATTGGGATGGGAGATTCAGAGTTATCATTGGGTGGCCCTTCCTCATGCAATGACTGGCAGGAGAGGCTCTTGATCTGCCACTAACGGGCAGTTTGTCATAAACCGATGGGCAGGGAAAATGAAACATGCTATTGAGTGGAACATCTTCCTGATCCAATTGGCAGGCAAGATTGTGGAGCTGCCATCAAGTGGGACACAACCTGTCTCATCCAGTCACATGCCATATACTTGCTGGTGTCTAAGTAAAGCCCCTGAAAATAGCTATTTTTATATATTTTGGTATAGCGATATAGTGGTTTGCAGTATTTTCATTTAGACAGCTGCCAGCCAAATAAGTTAGCAGAAAGTTGTGATGGTTGACATTGTGGGATAGTGGGACTCAGACACCAGGGGGTAAATGGCATGTGACTAGCTGAGGGACTGGGATGACACTGAGGCACCAGAAAGCACTTGGCATGTGACTGGGTGAGGGATGGATGATACTTTAACACCAATTAGTAGTTGGCACAGGACTGGGTGGGGAAGGGGATGACACTTTTACACCAGGGGGTATTTGGCATGGGACTAGGTGAGATACCATGGAGTATTTGGCATGGGATATAGTGAAGGAGGGGGAATGAATCTTGGATAACAAGTCGTATTTTGCATAGGATGGGGTGAGGGGGGATAACACTGAGACACCAAGAGGAATTTAGCACAGAACTTAGTGAGTGAGGGGTACCCCTCTGAAATAAAAGAAAAACTCCCTCCCTGTCTCTGAAAACCCCCTCCATTTGGTCGAACCCATCAGTACCCGAAAACTCTTGTATCCCTAATAAGGAAACCTCCCCAAACATAATCTGGCAAAAGAGACCCTATTTGCTACTGTACTACTGTATACAGTGTATAAAACTTAAAGATAAACCTTTACCATTATCCTGTCAGTCAATAAAAGTGATACAATTTTGTCATCAACTTATAATATTTTACTGTCTTTCCTTGTCTATTAATAATATACCATTTTGACCTTCTGTGCATGGAGTAATTTTATTATATAATTTTAACATGTGTCCACCGCTTGTTGCTTTGTCACACTACACTGTACTCTCCCTCAGATCTGTCCTCATTCATCCTCTATGTATCTCATCCTTATAGAAACATAAAGGTGTCAGCAGAAATGACCACTTAGTTCAACCAATTTGCCCAGACAGTCCCTGCCTAGTCTTCACAGAATCTAACTGATCTCTGATGACCCTCCCTCCCTCCTCCCTACCTAATTATTAATATTTCCTTATGCCTAGCCCATGATTGCTTGACACCCACTGCTGTTTTCACCTTCACAACTTCTGCTGGCAATCTTTTGCAGGTGTCCACCACTCTTTTAGTGAAGTAGTATTGCCTCACATCCCTCTTAAACTCCCCTCTCCAGCTTCATCACATACCCGCTGGTCATAGTGCTCTTTCTCATTTGAAAGAAAGTCCCTTCAAGCCCCATTCGCTTGTGTGAGATACTTATAAGTCTCTATCATGTCCCTTCTCAGTCTCCTCTCTTCAAGGGCATACATGTTGAAAGATCCCACAGTATCTCTTTGAAGGGGTTTTTGATGCAACCCATGCACTGTTTTAGTTGCCCTCTTCTGGACTGCCTCCACCCTGTATATGTCCTTTCTGAGGTGTGGCCTCCAGAGCTGGACACAATACTACAGGTGGGGTCTCACACCAACTCCCTCCTCCTGCTGGAGATACCTCTCCCTGTGCATCCCAGCATCCAGCTAGCCCTATCCACTACTTTGTCACACTGCCTGCCACCTTGAGGTAATCTATAATAATCCCAAGGTCCCTTTCCTGCTTAATGACTACCAGTACCCCCATGCTATCCTCACCTATTGGGTTCTTATGCCCTTGGTGCATGAATTTGCACTTTTTGGCAAAAGGTAGTCCACTCCCACTTGTTTATTATCTGTCTTTCCACACATTCAGTATATAGAATGTTCGTTTATCATGGAATGCAGGAATTCAAGCTTCTGCAGAAGTCTACTGATGGAATGTTCACTTTACCCACACAAACACAGACAACAGATGGGCTCAGAGAAACCAGGGATTCCATGTTATCTGTGCAGGTAAGGAAAGGAAGGTCAAGAAAGAAGCTCAGAAAAGTAAAGCTGGAGTAGTACAGTACTTCTTTTTTAATTAGTGCATGTGTGTGAACAGAAGATTATGGAAAGAACATTAAATAAATATATATGTTTTTAATAGTTTGAGGGAGTTTCATTTTTAGGGACTAGCTGACTATTTTAGTGAGAGTGAAGGTGGCAGCCATGTTTGTAATGGCAGTCAGGAATTTTTATACAAAACTCATTGATATGTTAATGTGCTGTGTCCTGATTGCTAACGTTTTTTACGTTAAGACTTCTTTATGCATAAGAGCGTAGTAAGAATGTACGCATCTGGAGGTGCATCTCCACCAATGCACTGCTCAGTTGAGCAGGCGTGGCGGTCTCAGCATCAATGGGTGCAGAGTTCAGTATGACAGCGTGGTCTTCGCCAAAGAAAACACCTGCTGCTATACTGAGCGCCGCCTCACGCCATGCGCCACCTCCCCGCGCACATCTGTCACGCCCCCCAAAGCTTTCGTGCCACGCTGGGAGCCCTCTCCAGCGTGGCAAACATTGTTTGCCGACGGGGTGCCTAATCCCCGTCGGCTCCGGCTCCCCTAAAGCCATACTGGGTTACATGCTGGGAGCTCCACTCCCAGTGTGTGGCAAACCATTTGTTTGATTGTCGACGGGGTGCCTACTCCTCCGTTGGTTCCTGGCCGCCCATGTAAGTTTGCCGACGGGGTGCCCTAATCCCCGTCGGTCCTCGCCCCCCACATCTTCTGCCATGCTGGGAGCCCACCCCAGCGTGGCAAATGTCCTTATAGTCTTTTTTCTTTTTAACCTGTAAAACAAAACGTCTCCGCTGGCGCCTCCCAGCCCCCACAACCTGCACCACCCACTGCACACCAGCCTCCCCAACCCCATACTTACCTCCGGACTCCAGCGCGATGATCTTCGTGGACGGGAACACGCTCTGCACTCTTCAAAGCCGACCGCTTAACTGAGGAAATGCCGTAAGCTGTATAATGGGCTAGATAGGGGGTTTCAACTTTATTGCATATCTCAGTCATTTTTTGGAATTTTGGCACCAAATTTTCAACATGGGGTTTTTGGTACCCCTTCTCATGAATGATGTCACTGTCATGGTGTTATTCAGGCCCGAAGGGTGATTTCGCATGCACTGCACAGTCACTGCACGAAATCACCCTTTGGCCTTGGATAATGCCATGACAGTGACATCATTCATGAGAAGGGGTCCCAAAAACCCCATGTTGAGAATTTGGTGTAAAAATTCCAAAAAATGACTGTTTTACGAGCATGCATTGCGCAGTTCCTACGCAGCTCGTAAGTTCGCGAATTTTCAATATTTTCACTCCAGATTTTCAACATTGCCATTTTATCACACCTTCTTATGAGTCGTATAGCTGTCATTTTTCACATCTCACCCAAAACGTGTTTCTGCCCATGTAGCGCACAATGGCGCAGTCGGTGTGCGAAATCAATGTATGGAACACATTAAGAAAATCACAGTGACACCGTTCACTGGCACAGGTCTTAAAATGGCTATGTTGAAAATTGGTGAAAATTCCTAAAAATGACTGTTTACGGCGATGCGTATGCGAGTTCCTACGACGCTCGCACGCTTTCTGAATTTTCAATATTTGCATTCCAGATTTTCAACATTGCCATTTTACCACACCTCCTCATGAGCAGTACAGCTGTCATTTTTCACATCCTGCCCAAAATGTGTTTCTGCCCATGTGGCGTGTAATGGTGCAGTCGGTGTGCGAACTGAATGTATGGGACACATTAAGAAAATCACAGTGACACTGATCATGAGCAGAGGTCTTAAAATGGCTGTGCTGAAAATTTGGTGAAAACATTCCTAAAAATGACTGTTCTATGAGTCTGCATTGCGCAGTTCCTACGCACACTCGTAAGTTTGCGAATTTTCAATATTTTCACTCCAGATTTTCAACATTGCCATTTTACCACACCTCCTTATAAGCACTGCAGCTGTCATTTTTCACATCTTGCCCAAAACTTGTTTCCGCCCATGTAGCGCACAATGGCACAGTTGGTGTGCGAACTCAGTGTATGGGACACATTAAGAAAATCACAGTCTCACTGTTCACGAGCAGAGATCTTAAAATGGCTATGTTGAAAATTTGGTGAAAAAATTCCTACAAATAACTGTTTTACGAGCGTGCGTTGTGCAGTTCCTACGCACGCTTGTAAGTTTGCGAATTTCCAATATTTTCACTCCAGATTTTCAACATTGCCATTTTACCACACCTCCTTATGAGCATTACAGCTGTCATTTTTCACATCCTGCCCAAAACGTCTTTCCCTATGTAGTGCACAATGGCGCAGTCCGTGTGCGAAATCAATGTATGGGACACAGTAAGAAAATCACAGTGACACTGTTCATTAGCACAGGTTTTAAAATGGCAATGTTGAAAATTTGGTGAAACAATTCCTAAAAATGACTGTTTTACGAGCGTGCGTTGCACAGTTCCTTGCACGCTCGTAGGTTTGCCAATTTTCAATATTTCCACTCCAGATTTTCAACATTGGCATTTTACCACACTTCCTAATGAGCAGTACAGCTGTCATTTTTCACATCCTGCCCAAAACGTGTTTCCGCCTATGTAGCGCACAATGGGGGTAACAAACAGGTCATGCTGACAATTTATTGTGCAAATACCAGCAATCGCACAGGGCATTAGGGTAAAGCACCATACATGCCAAACACCACTGCAAATACCTGCAAGCGAACGTTCGGCATTGACAAATGCTTGTTTAACCAGTGGTAGTACTCTGAAACTGCAAAGCTGCTGACCAATCAAGATACAGTAATTTTCCTACCCATTTTGTAAATTTCAACATATTTTACAATACTGTTTCTGGTGTGGCAGACTCTTATTTACTTCTCAGTTGAGTTTTAAAGCAACAGTATTTATAAGTCATCATGTTGTTGTTTTAATGATAATGTATTTTTTGGCAAAACATCAACATACCAATTTTCTTTTCATTTTCTTTCGTACTTGAATAAATATATGTGATTTTGAAGTTTTAAAAGTCCTTGCACCCTTGCAATGTCACTATTAAAAAATTAAACATTTAGTTGTGATGCAGTGCTATTTTCCATTAAAAAGAAAGCCCTTGCACCATCAAAATACAGTACATGTGCAATAAAATAGCATCTACAATCAAAAGTTACTCTCAATGGAAGAGATTTTTAGATATTGCAAGTGGTGGCCATCTTTAATTCTTCAGTCATTAATTATAAAAAGAGTTAATGAATCCGTTTTTTAAAATATCTGAGGAAATTAAAAATATTCAGATTATAAATCTGACAGCAGCTGCCAGATCTGGTTGGCAGTGTAGTCTAGAGGTTAGAGTAACAGGGTCTACTTCGAAAACTTGTTTCCCCGACCCACTGTTGCACGAGCCTGGAATCCTGAACACAGAATCCTGACAGTGAGATTTTGCATATTTTTTATGTTTCAGTGGGGTTCGCCCCCCTGCCAACCCCAGAATTAATATAACAAACACGGGGGGCAAAATTCCACTGTCAGGATTTTGTGGTTTGGAATTCCGGGCTCTGGAAACAGTGGGTTGGGGAAATTAGTTTCGGATTTCTGTAGTGATCCTGAGTAACAAGCTGTGAATGAGCTTTGTGCATGTGGCAGACTTGGGCTTGATTCCCACAACTTCCACTTATACACTGTTGGACTCTATGCAAGTCACCTAGCCTCCCCAGTGCTCAGTCACCCTTGGAACCAGGCACTTGTGGTTAGTGGGCCTTACCCGGATAACAAATGTAACCCCCACCCCTGCCTTTTTGCCAAAACGACAGGTGGCATGCTGTTGGCGCTGGCAGCAATACCTGGTGGGGACCTGGTTCGGGGAGGATGAGGTTACTCGGCACAAGGGGACCTAGGTTTGGCTACTCTGCACAGGGGCACCCAAGTAAATCCGAACACAGGAAGCAATAACTGTAATGTCCACAACCAGGAATGGGATTTTTCAGTGTGGCTTTTATTCACAACTAGCTGAACACAACAAAGCATAGATGGACCCCCATGGGAGCTCGTTTACTGATAATGCAGATTAGAGACTACAAGGACAGTCCACTGGAAAATTAACCATTTTACTTGTTTTCAGGCTCTGGACCCACCAGGCACACAGCCCGGACTTGCCACGAGCTTTGATTTTGTCCGACTAGCTCTGCCCCCACCGGCCACTTTGACTGATGGTCCATTGGAAGAATGAACCCATTTTACTTGTTGTGGCTCCTCACACCACTCTAGAGTCTGCGATCCCTAGAGAGATTTCCTTCACTTCTTCTGACTCCATACTTGACTGACGGTCCATTGGAAGAATGAACCCATTTTACTTGTTGTGGCTCCCACACCACTTAGAGTCTGCGACCCTAGAGAGATTTTCCCATTTATGCACTTTATCGCCTGGGTACTTCTCATCACTGGCCAAGCGCATGAGGCAAGTAGCAATCACAACAGAACCTGTAGAGGTGGACCTGGTTACAAGATGGGGTGTTCCACCTCCAGCTCCCACAGCCCATACCCGGCCATTTCTCTGGACAAACTGAAACTTCTAAATGTAGATTAAATGGTGGATGAACTGTAGCACCCCTCTACAACATTACTTGAATTCACACAGCACTCTAGCTTTTGACACTACTCCATTTGTTTGTCCTAGTACTATAAGCCTCCCAAATAGTAGTTCAAATCCCAGATTTCTTCACATTTCCCAGGCTGAAGAAACACATTTTTTGCCCTCTCATATTAGAGCAAACACTCACCCTTTTGTTGCAGGTGCCCCACAGGCGAAGTACAACTCTTCCCACTTTTCAAACGCAAACTGAAACTGTAATAGGCAGCTTTCTTTCTTCTGCAGAAATTTAGGGGATTGCCTTGGAATCTACATGGGATACTTACTCCCCAGAGGGAGGGGCACTGAGACCTGGACAGTGGTCTCCACCCCTTGAAACTGGCTCCTCAAACCCAAACTGCAGACTGAACCTTCTTGTTTGACAACAAACAGGAGACTGACTTTGAAAACTCCCAACATTCTATCTCACTCCCTCTGCTGCAGATTCCAATGTGGCTTATGCAGCTGAGACAGTTCTATTGGTGATGTCATCTCTCAGTCTCAACTGAGACTGAGAACAGAGTGAGACAGTATGAAACCCATTTAACTGGAGTTTCACAAGCTGCCTTCCCTGCCTACCACTAGGTCTTACTGGGATTCTAGTAACCCCTGCAACAAGGTTACACTCGCTTGACCAGGAAAATGACTGTCCCCAGTCATTATGCATCCGCCCAGGCCATCCCACCGTATGTGCTACCATGCGGAGGGGGGTGATCAGGCCCCCTCCTACCATGTGCAAGCACAGGCAGGCAACACTAAGGGCCTAGAGGCCTGTAGCTGACATGTCAGCCTCTACACTATCCACTTACTATGGACACCTAGTGATCTGGTAGAACTATCCAGAGCATAGCCCTGATAGATCAGTACTGCAGTCCAATGGCCATTCAGGACCACAGCCTGTCTATCCCCCCTAACCCTCTATGGAAAACCTATCTGCCTCTAACATAATATCCCAAAACAAAAACAACCCGGGGACCTCCCCGACCTTGGGCAACCTGCAACCACACCATTAAAATACCAATTACTGCCTCCTCCCTACCCCCACAACCACACCTGTGGAAGGAAAGGGTTAATACAGCAATAACCATAACAATAACACCACAGTACTTTAAATTTCTACACAATAAAGCACTGACAAGGAACTCCGATGAGTCCCTCCTCCTCTTCTTGTCTTCTCTTCTGTCTTCCCAGGAACACCTGTAAGAAAAAGAAAGACAAAACACACTCGTAATCTGCATACACAGTCTATCTAAAACCCTTACCATACAAAACACTGAAAAATCCCAAAAAGATTTTTTAGAAAAAGGTAGAAAACAGTATTTACATTAGAATACAATAATGACATTATTTACAATACACATTTGGGGGGATGGAGTGCCCTAAAAGTCCCAACTAGTGACCACAAGGCCTGAAGGCTAGTCCAATAAAGAGTCTCTCCTGGGCCGGAGCCCAGCGAAGCACAGTTCTAACAGGCCAAAGTCCCGAAGGGGAGAGTCTTTGCGGACAGTTCACACATTTTTGAACTCTGTAGTGTAGGGTGTGTACTGCAATGTTATAAAGATAGGAAAGTTTCAGACTTACCAGCCATTTGTAATTCAAAACTCTGCACGAACCTGCACCCTGTCGAAGACTCTCCCTGGCAGCATTTCTTCTGATACAGCTGGGCGGACATCTTCCGGGAACCACAGGAGGGCACATCTGGAAACAGCTGGGCTGATGTCATCAATGGAGATGGAACCTTAGAACAGGAACAAAAAGAAAAAACAGCTGGTCCAGCGTCATCTGATTACCAGGCGATGAACAGGAAACAGCTGGGCTGGTGTCCTCTCTGGATCTGAAGTCATCTGGTGGGCCAGTGGATGGTTGCTGGACAGGACAGTACACTGTAGACTGATGAATGTGGAGCACCTGAGTCCTGGTTATTCATATTGGTGGATCAATAAGGGCACTTCACAGTCTGGTGTGGCAGTATTGACTACCACTGCTCAGCTCTCCATTTTGTAGGCATGGGCACATTTACTGGGAGGTCCTTGCACTGAGGCCAATAGTACCGGGGGTCAGGGGCTTGAATTATTACCCCATCTGGGTGCACATAATTCACACAGTGGGAGATTTCACGTCCCTCTCTGTCCACCACTCTCACTCTGTCCATAAATAGTGTCCTGCCTCTCTTCCACTGGGTATACTTTTCATGGAACAGTCTATTCTTTACAAGCTGGTTGGCCCCAAGATGCACACTTTTCATTGCTTCATCCCAGATCCAGGATTTCCTGCAGTCCTCAATCTCCTCCCAGACTTTCCGAGGAAAAGTAGGAAAGGTCATACCATAGATCTCATTTGTCTTTCTACGAACCAGTCTCTCCTCTTTACTTGCTTTGGTCAATCTGAGACCACTGGCCTGGCTCGGGGGTGGCCAGTCCTGGTTCTGCCAGCTTCGCATTCTCAAGGAAATTAAAAATGGGTCCCTGACTTCTTCCTCTTGTAAAACCAGGGCAGTGGCATCACCACCTTCTTTAATACATTGCTCTGAGGCAAGATCTTGAGGCTGTGTACCCGTTCCTTTCTCACAAGGCCACATAGGTTCCCCCTCATCTTCCTCTTCACTGAGGATCTGAGCCCAGGAGTGAGCAGTCGTTCTCACCCCTGAGACTATCCATTCATCACTAGGCGGAGGTCAACACCTCCCATTCAAAGGCCTCCCGCATCTCATCTTCATCTAAGAGACTTGGGCTAGGCCCCCCCCACCCAGGGGTCTATTGATGCTTTATCCGAACTTTCTTTCTGAGATCCAGCATCCAAAACTTCAACTTCTGATTCTGTCTCTAATTCTGCACCCTCTAGCTTTGTGCCACACTCCCTTAGGGACCTTCCTCTACAGGCTCCGCCTGGTGCTGTGTGCTGCCAACTGCAGATTCCTGAATTTTGTCCCTGTGGAACCAAACAAATTGGGCGCTTTATACAAGCCATATTTTTGAAGGCATCCAGCACAGTGAGGGATCATGAAGAAGTCCCTTCCAGCACTCAAGCATATTTGGCATACACGCACTGGATAATTAGGAATTGCCACATCAGGAGGCAGTTGCCCTCCATAGCACCACTTTTCAATATCTCTCAGTCTATTTACTGCTGCTGTTACTGCAACCTGGGCAAGATCCGGGTAACGAGCTGGTCCTGAGGCCATAACTGCAGAAAAATAAACAAAAGTTCATTGTAACTGAAAGTCCCACTTTAATGAACACACTCTGTAGTTTTAAAATGGCTCCTCTGCTGCTGTGTTTACTTTACTACCCCACCCTGTAATGGTGGCGGCAACACTCCTGTGCATCAACATTTAGAATCTGGGTCAAGCCACTGCGCACCCGATTTACACAAGCTACTGATAACTTTTACTCAAACTGCACAACTTGCTCTGATCTGGCTTTACACACATTTACAGGATTTTCCTTGGACTTTTCACAAGCTGGTAACATTCATTTAATTCACAGTCCTTTAAAGCTTCAGGTTTTAGCTCAGGATTGCCTGCTTCTACTAGTGTTGCATTTTGCTACAACCCTCAGTCTCTCTCTGGCTGCAAACTTTAAACTGAGGCTATTTTCACTTCCATGCACACATTCAATGGCTTTACAGACTTGCACTTGCTGGCAGGACTTCACACAGTCGTTACTTGCAAAGCGACTACACTGCTGCACACACATTTTATATGACATTACTGAAAATCACTGATTGAGCAGTTTTTAGGTTATTTACTTACTGTGATCAGTAGCAATTTGCTGCGATGGGGTAAAATGGCCTGCAGCCAGTTTTTTAAGTTCTTGGAACACAAACGGCCGGGCAGTCTTAGCGATCATCATTTTAACCACCAAACTCGCTATTTCCACGATCGATTTGCGAGTTGAGCCCGATTTTAAACTCAAAAGTCTATTTTTTTATTGTTTACAGCGCTTTGAATACTCCGTGACGCTCCTCTGCTGCCAGTACACGCACTACACTCTGTCTCCCTCTCGAATGCTGGGGCAGTCTCAGTAGAGCTGGCTGAGGAGCGGGACTAATTGCAACCTGACCAACCACACGATGCCATGCAAATGAGCCTCTTCTTCCTCGGGAGGGCTCTTCTTCTCACGGCGATCATCAAGCAGGCAAATTTAAACTACAGAATGCACTTTTTTTTTTCCAACTGACTCCCGGTGAGAGCCATTTCAAACATATAACATTGCCATTAACTCTGCAGTCTCTCAATTCACACAAAGCATTTCCAAGTCCAGGGCATAATTTCTCTGTTGCTACCCTAGTCTTCCACACTTTCTTCACAAGAATTCATTTTAAAAGCATTTCAAACGTCCAGGGCATAATTTCTCTGTTGCTACCCCTAGTTTTCCACACTTTTCTTCACAAGAATTCACTTTAAAAGTATTTCAAACGTCCAGGGCATAATTTCTCTGTTGCTACCCCTAGTCTTCCACACTTTTATTTACCACAGTTCATTTTTAAAGCAGGCAAAAATGCTGTAAACCATTTTGATGATGCAGGACAAGGGCACACTCTTTGGCTTTACAGCTCCTTGGTAAACAGTTGGCATTTTTTAAACAGCAGCACAAGATTCACAGCACACAGCAACACACTAGGGAAATTGCTTCAGCTTTTTGGGCTACCCACTGCCAGATAGCCAAAACGCTAGCCCCCTTGCCCAAGCACCTCCTTCCTGAACAAAATCCAAAACATTGCCTCCATTTTTTGTAACCCCCACCCCTGCCTTTTTGCCAAAACGACAGGAGGCATGCTGTTGGCGCTGGCAGCAATACCTGGTGGGGACCTGGGTTCAGGGAGGATGAGGTTACTCGGCACAAGGGGACCTAGGTTTGGCTACTCTGCACAGGGGCACCCAAGTAAATCCGAACACAGGAAGCAATAACTGTAATATCCACAACCAGGAATGGGATTTTTCAGTGTGGCTTTTATTCACAACTAGCTGAACACAACAAAGCATAGATGGACCCCTATGGGGCTACGTTTACTGATAATGCAGATTAGAGACTACAAGGCGGTCCACTGGAAGAATGAACCATTTTACTTGTTTTCAGGCTCTGGACCCACCAGGCACACAGCCCAGATTTGCACGAGCTTTGGGTACACAGCCTGACTGGCCCGGCTCCCCTACCAGCCACTTGACTGATGGTCCATTGGAAGAATGAACCCATTTTACTTGTTGTGGCTCCCCACACCACTTAGAGTCTGCGACCCCTAGAGAGATTTCCTTCTTACTTCTTCTGACTCCCATACTTGACTGATGGTCCATTGGAAGAATGAACCCATTTTACTTGTTGTGGCTCCCCACACCACTTAGAGTCTGCAACCCCTAGAGAGATTTTCCCATTTACGACCCACGTCTGGGTACTTCCCTCATCACTGGCCAAGCGCATGAGGCAAGTAGCAATCACAGCAGAAATCCGTAGAGGTGGACCTGGTTACTAAAGATGGGGGGTGTTCCCAGCTCCAGCTCCCACAGCCCATACCCGGCCATTTCTCTGGACAAACTGAAACTTCAAAATGTAGATTAAATGGTGGATGAACTGTAGCACCCCCTCTACAATATTACTTGAATTCACACGGCACTCTAGCTTTTGACACTACTCCATTTGTTTGTCCTAGTACTAGAGGCCTCCCAAATAGTAGTTCAAATCCCAGATTTCTTCACATTTCCCAGGCTGAAGAAACACATTTTTTGCCCTCTCATATTAGAGCAAACACTCACCCTTTTGTTGCAGGTGCCCCACAAGTGAAGTACAACTCTTCCCACTTTTCAAACGCATACTGAAACTGTAATAGGCAGCTTTCTTTCTTCTGCAGAAATTTAGGGGATTGCCCTGGAATCTACATGGGGATACTTTACTCCCCCCCCAGAGGGAGGGAGGGGGGCACTGAGACCTGGACAGTGGTCTCCACCACTTGAAACTGGCTCCTCAAACCCAAACTGCAGACTGAACCTTCTTGTTTGACAACAAACAGGAGACTGACTTTGAAAACTCCCAACATTCTATCTCACTCCCTCTGCTGCAGATTCCAATGTGGCTTATGCAGCTGCAACAGTTCTATTGGTGATGTCATCTCTCAGTCTCAGCTGAGACTGAGAACAGAGTGAGACAGTGTGAAACCCATTTAACTGGAGTTTCACAAGCTGCCTTCCCTGCCTACCACTAGGTCTTACTAGGATTCTAGTAACTCCGGGTAACATGGGGTTACACAAAGAATAATTAAAAAAAAAAAATCTTAGAAGGTGAGAAATACATTTTTGCTAAACAATGATATGATGACAATTTTTGCCATCTGACAAATAATGCCACTAAGGAATGTCAATAGATGAAGGTCTGGAAATATATAGTCTTGACCAGAAAAGCCATTAAAATTTTTTAAAAGAGAACCTGAGGACAATGGGACATATTAATGTTTTTTGAGCATCTCAGTGTGACTGACAATGTGTAAACTGAATGGCTGTATGATATGAGAATTAAAAATAACTCTGCTAGAGGTACAGTGAGTAACTCACGTTCCCTTTACTGAACACGCTACACATAAATACCCTTCTTCACTGAGTCAAGGTTGTATATAATTCTTTAAAAAGGATGTTATTCAAGAGGAATTAAAACCCGCTAGTTTCACCAGAATGCATGCTTAAATTTGAAAGTTAATTTTTTTTATATTTTGGTATTAATTTAGTGCTACTGCATAAACATTATTAGACCATGTTATGGAATACAGTAGCATATCTGTTAGAGTATATACAGTACTGTACACAAAGCTAAGCAAAAGCCAAAGGTCACCTCTGATTTTACAGACAGGATGTTTCACTCCTGAATTTTTACAGAGGATATACAGTAGAAGTGTAGGTTGGACTGCGGGTTTCAGCATATAACCTAGCAACAGTGAAGCAGAAACACTACTCAGGATTGAATTTCTGAGACTTTCCCTTGCTAGTCAGATTCTCCTCCTTATGTTTTAACAATATAGAGATTGTTGTATACATTTTTTAATATGCTAACATGATATGCATGAACCAGTTCACATTAATTTGTGCTTCGACTGAGACCTAGTTGAGGAGAGGTTGAGGGCACTTAACATGTACTACCTGGAAGACAGGAGAGAGAGAGAGGGGACATGATTGGGACCTTCAAGTACTTGAAAGGGATAAATAAGGTTGATAAGGAGAGTCTTTTTAAGCTGAGTGGCAACCATAACATGAG